>CM056500.1:11692635-12375385 GCA_029783415.1 Anisodus acutangulus
TATATACCGGAAAATTCTTTTGTTGCTTGAAAAAATTTCTCTAAAAATACAATAAGTTCGGAAATTTTTACCCAATCACTATCTAAAATCATATCAGCTGGATTTTTATTATGAGAGTTAAAAAATAAAGTTATAGGTATTCTATAGTCATAAGCAACAAGTAGTTGCTCGTATAAAGAATTCCACCTAGTGGATACTTCTTGTGGAATTTTTCTATAAGGTAATCCACAATCGTGATAAGTTTTTTTATGTTCTTTTCTACGTTGTACTTTATTACTTTTAAAAATAAAGTTTATAACAAATTGTATTTTACTAAGAATGTCTTCAAAAAGTGATAGACCATCATTTACAATTAAGTTATATATATGGCACGCACATTTTATATGAAAATGATCTGGAAAAGATGGAGGTAAACTATTTTTTAAAATTGTAATTGCGTAATTGTTAGAAGAAGTGTTATCTAATGTAATAGTCATAATTTTATCGGTTATTCCGTAATAATGGCACACTTGATAAATATTAGCTGCAATAAAAGTACCAGTGTGCCTATCATCTATATATCTATACGCTAAGATACGTTTTTGCATAGACCATTTATAATATATCCAATGACAAGTTACAGTTAAATAATCATGGTTGTTAGTACTACGACCTATATCAGACGTGATAGATATTTTGTCATTAAAATGATATAATGAATATCGTAAATATTGTTGATATTCATGCGCGAATTTAAATACATCTCTCTTAACAGTTGATCTAGGAAAACCGTTAAAAGCAGGATTATATATATCTCTAATGTAATGAATAAAATCGGGAGATGAAGGAAATGAAAAAGGAAAACCCTCCACATCAACTAATTTTGATATTGCTTCCCTATCCCTATGTTTATTGTATTTAGGGCCTACAATTCCCCCTGTCATAGGGTTAATTTGACCATGTACTTGGTCCGGGATAGTATCAGTATGTGAACCTTGTCCCGATGGAGCGGGCGTTTGCGCACCCGGTTTTGAAGCCTGGTATTGGGCATACCTAGCTGGATGAGCACTTACTACGTGTCTAATTAAACCCCCCATCCCACCGTGACCTTTTCCAGTTTTAAATTTTAAAACATCTTTACAATTTTACATCTAGCTACTTGATTCTCTACGTCCCTATCAAAAAATGTCCACGCATCTGATTTTAATTGTCGTTTTGCTAGACCTCGTCTCATACTAGGGGGAATAAGAGTCATTTCAGTTGAAGGTGCACTAGTGGGTGTGTTGTCATCAACATTAGTGGGTGTATCATCTAGATCATCGTCTAAATTAAAGTCTTCTTGAGTTTCAGAAAATAGCTCCTCGTCTAAATCTAATGATATTGTAGGAAAATGTTGAGTATCAACAAAATCATCCTGTGTAGGAATAAGATGACTAGAAGAAGTACCATTGCCCTGGTTGCCCCTACTAGAAGAAACACCCTTACCCTTACCCTTAAACATACCTCTTAATCCTTCCATTTTGATTATGATAATAAATAATTAAAGATAATAAAATTAAGTGTGCTAAATAAAATAAACAGACAATAATAATTTAATGAAGGAACGAATGTACCAAACGCCGACGTAACGTCGACGTGTAATCGAGAGGTTGAAAATTGAAACTTTGCTCGATGGAAGATCCTCAAGCTAGTTGTCAACTTCACTCCCAATTCCCAAATAAATAAATAAAATTGAATATTTAGCAAACAATGTAGACTTGTAGAGAGATATATTGAGAGATTAGAGAGATTGTAGGAAGATTTGTGAGAAAGATGAAGAGAAAATAAGTTATTTATAGTTGGAAAATTGGGTTAAAGTGTAAATATAATAACTTATGGGTTAAAAAGAAATATTAAGGGTAGGGGTTGGGGGAGGAGGCCTAAAATGGCTGTTGCCCAACGGCCAAAATCTAAAATGGTCGTTGGTGCAACGGCTATATTTGCAAAGGGGGAGAACTCGGCTCTGGCCTGATGGGCTCGGTCAGCGGGCCTGGGCGGGCTCAGTCCAGCGGGACGAGACATTGTCCCGTCCCGAGTTCGAGTCCCGCCACCATTTTTTTTTTACGCGGGTCGGGGCGGGATCGGGTCGGGATCGGGTCGGGGTCGCGCCGTCCTGGCCCACTGGCCACCCTTAGTATTTTTTACCCTTATATGTTTTTTTTTAAATTACTTATTTTAGAGAGTGGAAAAAAAATATTTCTAAATAGTAGCAGAATCTTTTTTTCCAGAAGTTAATAAAAATAGATTATTAACTATGTATTTGGACAATATCACCTTCGTATGAGAAATTACTCACTTTAATGAGAAATTTGGACAATATCACCTTCGTATGCTTTGTAGTATGCATCTGCCAAGTAATTATATGCAGAACAGTGGTTAGACGAAGTCTTCAAATTTATCTGGGTACCTTTTAAGAGCTGTTATGGCATGTGGGCATGTGAGTTTGTCCACATCTAAAACTCTACAATAACATGACATAGTCCACAGGTTGACGGTTACATGGGCGTCGTGTCCACACGTGGTGTACTCGTTTTAGTTTATCCCAATGACAACTACTTTTTTGCTCGCTTCCATTTTCTTCATTATCTTTTTCTCAGCACGATACATGATGCGGTTGTTTATTAAGAGCAGATTCTTTGCTAAGGTACGCCTTTCATTGAATTTGGTAGAAAACCTCGTATTAATGACATTGGAAAGGGTAGTTATTGGAGACTCTCTCTATTAGAAACATTGAGTTGAATGATTCGACGGACGTCAACACATCAAATATGTACCCCGGGAAAAATGCCCAGCTCCATTTATCAAACTCAACTTCATTCCTACGGTAATCAGCTACATCTGGTGCAACATGCTGAATTTCATAAAAGTGTTCATTGAACGCCTCCGCGATATACGCTTTTGCTGCTCTGTAAAAGAATTTCTCGAAGGATCTATTATGGAACCTCCCACGTATTATTTTACAAAGATGTCTTGTGCAAACACTGTGCTGAGCATTAGTGCAAATCTCTCGTATTGCCTTCTTGATGTTGTGGTGCCGATCACATATTATGCATAAATTTAAGTTGTTAGGCTTTTCAAGCAATTGTTGGAAAAAATAATTCCAAGAGGCATCACACTCCGAGTCAACCACACAACAGGCAACTGGGAAAACATGATTCTCCAAATCTTGTGCCACAATAGTCAATAAAACACCTCCATACTTGCTCTTTTAGTGTGTGCCATCAACTGTTATGACCTTTCTCGTGTGCTTAAATCCACTTATCCACGCTTCAAAACTCAAGAAGTAATATAAGAATTTCCCCTCATTATCAAGTTGTAAGTCTGTTTTGCTTATGAATTTTGTAGTATGTACCATCCAACTGTAAGGAATCAATTTCGAATACCCATCAACTGTTGTACCCCTTATCAATTCCTTAGCAATTAAGCATGTCTGATAGGCCTTCCAATAGCTAATTTCACAGCCAAAGCATTCAAGTACTTCCTTCTAGATTTGTTTAGAAGTGATCCCTGCGTCTTCTTCAAATTTAGCCATAATGTGCCTCGCCATTACTATAGTTGATTCCTTTGAATGCTTAGTGACAATGTGTTGTATGCCGCATGTGTGCACGTTAAAGTACAAGGTTATAATAAATCTAGAACTTGTTATATATTTATTGGTATGCAGTCTCCACTTGCAAGAATCATCAATACATCTAGCCACATATTTATCTGATTTGCTCTTCCAAGCATAGAAATTGAAGTGTGTCTTCAAGGCAGCTAATAATAGTGCTTCCACTAGCGTACGCTTGTCCTTGAAAGTGTCGACATTCCTAAAACTTGTTCCATCAATATAGTTATGGTTTCTGGAAGCTAAATTTTCCAAATCATCTCCATGAACATTATTAGGACAATCATTATCCATTAGAGGTTCGCAATGATCTTCATAGATGTCATTGTCCATTGGAGGTTGGCAAAGATCTTCATCGATGATTGGTGAGGTTTCCCTAGTAGTATTCGCTGCCGTTTGTCCTTGAAAATGTCGACACTCTTAAAACCTGTTCCATCAACATAGTTATGGTTGCTGGAACCTGAATTTTCCAAATAATCTCTATGAACATTATTAGGACAGTCATTATCCATTAAAGGTTCACAATGATCTTCATAGATGTCATTGTCTATTGGACGTTGGCAAGGATCTTTATCGATGATTGGTGAGGCTGCCCAATAGTATTCACTGCCCCTGATAAATTCGTTGCAACTGATGAATTGGTTGCAACTGATGAATTTGGACTTTCAACAATCCTCTCCTTCAAACTAACATATAACCTAGGCCTGGAACTAAGGCTGGCCAGTGGGTCGGGTCGGCCCGGTCCAGCCCCGAATTCGACTATTTAAAAAAAATTGCAATAACGGGACTCTAACCGGGATGGGACATGGTCTCGTCCCGTCCCGGCCCGTCTGTCCCGACCCGATCCCGATCCCCCCCGAAATTCTCCCTTTTGCAAAAATAACCGTTGCACCAACGACCATTTTACATTTTGACCGTTGTGCAAGACCATTTTGGCCTCCCCCAACTCCCATACCCCCTTAATATTTATTTTAACCCATAAGTTATTATATTTACACTTTAACCCAATTTTCCAACTGTAAATACCTCATTTTATCTTCATCTTTCTCACAAATCTTCCTACAATCTCTCTAATCTCTCAATACTCAATATATCTCTCTCTCTACAAGTCTACATTGTCTACTAAATATTCAATTTTATTTATTCATTTGGGAGTGAAGTTGGCAACTAGCTTGAAGATCTTCCATCGAGCAAAGTTTCAATTTCCAACCTCTCGATTACGTCGGCGTTTGGTACATTCGTTCCTTCATTAAATTATTATTGTCTGTTTATTTTATTTAGCGCACTTAATTTTATTTACTTTAATTATTTATTAGTATAATTATAAATTTATAATGGAAGGATTTAAACGTATGCTTACGGGTAGGGGTCATGCTTCTTCTAGTAGGGGCAACAAGGGAAATGGTCCTATTTCTAGACAAAATCCTATTCCTACACGGGATGATTTTGTTGATACTGAACATTTTTCTACAATACCATTAGATTTAGACGATGAGCTATTTTCTGAAACTCAAGAAGATTTTAATTTAGACGATGATCTAGATGATACACCCACTAATGTAGATGACAACACACTCACTAGTGCACCTTCAACTGAAATGCCTCTTATTCCCCCTAGTATGAGACGAGGTCCAGCAAAACTATAATTAAAATCAGATGCGTGGACATTTTTTTATAGGGACGTAGAGAATCAAGTAGCTAGATGTAAAATTGTAAAGATGTTTTAAAATTTAAAACTGGAAAAGGTCACGGTGGGACGGGGGTTTAATGAGACACGTAGCAAGGGCTCATCCAGCTAGGTATGTCCAATACGAGGCTTCAAAATCTGGTGCGCAAACGTCCGCTCCATCGGGACAAGGTTCACATACTGATACTGTCCCGGACCAAGTACATGGTCAAATTAACCCTATGACGGGGGGAATTGTAGGCTCTATATACAATAAACATAGAGATAGGGAAGCAATAGCAAAATTAGTTGTTGTGGAGGGTTTTTCTTTTTCATTTCCTTCATCTCCCGATTTTATTCATTACATTAGAGATATGTATAATCCTGCTTTTAATGGTTTCCTAGATCAACCGTTAAGAGATATGTATTTAAAGTCACACATGAATATCAACAGTATTTACGTTATTCATTATATCATTTTAATGACAAAGTATCTATCACGTCTGATATAGGTCGTAGTACTAACAGCCATGATTATTTAACTGTAACTTGTCATTGGATATATTATAAATGGTCTATGCAAAAACGTATCTTAGCGTATAGATATATAGATGATAGGCACACTGGTACTTTTATTGCAGATAATATTTATCAAGTGTGCCATTATTATGGAATAACCGATAAAATTATGACTATTACATTAGATAACACTTCTTCTAACAATTACGCAATTACAATTTTAAAAAATAGTTTACCTCCATCTTTTTCAGATCATTTTCATATAAAATGCGCGTGCCATATATATAACTTAATTGTAAAGGATGGTCTATCACTTTTTGAAGACATTCTTAGTAAAATACAATTTGTTATAAACTTTATTTTTAAAAGTAATAAAGTATAACGTAGAAAAGAACATAAAAAAACTTATCACGATTGTGGATTACCTTATAGAAAAATTCCACAAGAAGTATCCACTAGGTGGAATTCTTTATACGAGCAACTACTTGTTGCTTATGACTATAGAATACCTATAACTTTATTTTTTAACTCTCATAATAAAAATCCAGCTGATATGATTTTAGATAGTGATTGGGTAAAAATTTCTGAACTTATTGTATTTTTAGAGAAATTTTTTCAAGCAACAAAAGAATTTTCCGGTATATATTATCCTACTATTTCAACTATGTTGTTTTATATAAGTCTAATATTTTTATTACTTAGTGAATATATGAAAAAACCAGCTTATATGACAGCTATTAAAAAAATATTTATCAAAATAAAAAATATTTATTCCTATTCCCACTATTTATATTATTGGTGTTGTATTAAATCCCACTATTAAAATAGACAGTACTAAATCACTTATTGAAACTATTTACGATTGCATAGCAGTACTACCACATCCAAGTCTCAAAAATCCAAATCACCCACCACTTATTGAACAAACTAAAGAAGAAATGTTGTCTAGCGTAGAAGACCAATGCAAAAAAGTATATAGGTTTTACCAAAAAGAAAATGCTAGTAACCTACCGGCTTCCATACCTCCTCCTTCTTCTTCTTCTTCTCCTCCTTCTTCTTCTTCTCCTCCTCCTCCTCCTTCTTCTTCTCCTCCTCCTTCTTCTTCTTCTTCTTCTCCTTCTTCTCCTCCTTCTTCTCCTTCTTCTCCTCCTTCTTCTTCTCCTCCTCCTTCTTCTCCTCCTTCTTCTCCTTCTTCTTCTCCTTCTTCTTCTCCTTCTTCTTCTTCTTCTTCTTCAATACAACCTCACAAAAGACATGATGTTTCAGCGGCTAGTATTGAAAGCCTCAGAAATAGAATGTGCGGCCGTACCGCTACTAACCAAAATTAGCGAGTTTGATATTTTTGTTGTGCAGGGTTCTGTACCATACCAAGCAGTTCTTAATGAAGAAGGACGTGAAGACTTGTTGAAATACTGGATGGAGAATGAGAAGACCTTTCCGACACTTTCAATGATGGCCCGAGATGTTTTGAACATTCAAGCGTCATCAACGGCGTCTGAAAACGCTTTTTCTGCCGGCAGATATCAAATAGGAGAGCACATACACTCATTAGCTGGAGACAACTTGGAAATTGTAGTATTATTCAGATATTGGATACGAGCGGAGCGGAGAAGGTGCGGTCAATCGGAGATCAACGAAGAAGAAGACGAAAACTACAACGAAATCTTATCCGAATGTGGTGGAAACGACATGGAGCAATTTGACCAACAAATATCAATTCTAACCGAATAACCACAGGAAATTATCAAGAAACTAGAACATGTTTTTTTCAGAATGTAATTTTTTAATTGCAATTTTACTATGTAATTTGCAACTTTTGAACAACACCACAAAGTTGCAATTTTGACAATTGTATTTGTATTAAAAAAAATCACATGTCTATTAAATAATATAAGAGGCACAAAAACAGTCTTGGGATGTTTTTATTACACTATCTTGTCTTGTTTAATTATTGAGTTTATATATATATATATTTATATGTTATTTTTAAAATTAAGTGCAAAAAAAAAAGGCGCCTGGGATCCCGACCCCGATCCGATTCCACGGGATCGGGATCGATGTGGGACTTCGGAAAATCCCGCCTATCCCAATCCCGCCTTTTCCCCCATCCCGCCCCGATCCAATCCCGCCAAATCCGGCCCGCCGGTCCCGAGCCCGGCCCACTGGCCACCCTTACCTAGAACCATCCTTATCAACATTCATAAGATATATACGGACTTGATGGTCATTTGTGATGTAGGTAGGAGGCAGCCCCTTTTTAGGAGCATCAATTACGTAGCTAATGGACACTTCTATCGATATGGGGTCTATATTACCAGACAGAATCACGCTCCTCAACAAATTATCATACATGTAATAAGTATCCAATTCAACAAGTTGGATGTTTTGTGGAGAATTCCATTTGCAGGCGATTTTAATACATACCCAGTTACCATCGAAATCAACATCTGCTATCTTTTTACCCTCCATAATAAACTTAAATTGGTCTATACTAGACTCAAATTACCAGAAATGATAAATTTAGAAAAACACGAATTAAAGCTTATCAGACCAAACTATAACCAAAAAGAGTAATTCTCAAGCCATAAAACCCAGAAATAACCACCCAATTCTGAATTTGTTTTAAAAACCTTCAATGGGTTTAACAATGACAGACCTCAGCAATGGCAGCCCAAAAAGAAGTAACGGGAAGAGAAATGAGAAGGAAAGCTCTACTAGGGTTAAGATCGAAAGAGAGGAGAAGAGCTGATTTGGGAGCTTCAATTCAGATAAACGCGGGATATGGAAAGAGGACGAATGAGGGAAAATGGGGGGTGAGTGATTTATAATATATAATAGTTTTTATTTTATTATTTTTATTTTTTAAATCATTGGACTAAAATGTATGTTTTTAAATTTGGGGGCTTATTTTGACGCCCCAATAACCTCTCTCATCTTAATTAGCCTTAATCTAAAAAAGGATCCTACCATCTAATAATTAGCAAGTTTTTCCCAAACTCCTAAAAAAAACTAATTTGGAGTCCTGCCAGAGAAGAGCCACCAAGAAACAATGTTGGCTGTTACGTAAGTATAATGTTTTGTCAAGAAGCAAAACCCCAGAAAAACAAGATGAGTCCCAGTTCCCATCTGAAAGTATGAGTAAATAATGCTCTCTTCATTTTAAAATATTTATCTTACTTTTTCTTTTAGTCTGTTTAAAAAATAATATTTCTTTTTCTTGTTTTGACAACTCTTTAATTTCAATTTTTCACATTACATATTTAAGACTACAAGATTAAAAAACATTTTGATATATTCGATATATCTTTTATTTAAGATCATAAAATTTAAAAGTCTTTTGTACTTTCTTAAATTTTGTGTGAAGTCAAAATTAGACAAATAATTTTGAAACCGAATGAGTAGTCAACAAATTAACCGTAGAGAAGTCCTACGACTGTCTAAAAAGAAACGGAGGGATGGTACAGTGCTGACTAGAAATATCACATGATAATAACCAAAGTGGCGCCACCAACATTTAAATATTCTTTACAAGTTAAATAAGGTAAAATTGTACTTATAAGTTTTCAAGAAATGTACAATACGTAATTATTATTCGAGACATGAGAAGAAGAAAAAGTATCATAAAATGTTTACATTTACTTTTTAAATTTAGTAGTGGTACAAATATAGAATATAAAAAATGTAAGGTGGATAAATCAACAAGTTACAAGACATTAATCATTAACTAACCTGATAGTAAAAAGATAATTTACGCTATTAGTATATTGTATTTAAACGTTATTATCAAATAGGGCTATACTTTTCACGTAATTTTCTTTCAAAGAAAGAAGGCCCTAATATCTTAGACACGTAACTCTTTTTCGCCAGCTAATTGAATTTTTATTTTGGTGGAATTACAAAATACTCTCCTCGACCCAAATTTACATAATCGGGTCCTAACCGGAGGCATCTCTCAACTCTCCCTTATTAATAGTAGGAATATATGTCGAGTAATGCTATTTTTCTACTAATTACTTCCTTAATATACTGAGAGGTTGGTTTAGGATATGAACATTTGAATTCAAGTTCAGAATACTACAATCCATTTATTTTACTTGGTTCGAACTCTATTATTGTACTTATCTAGTGGATCTTTAACCAGAGACGGATCCAAAGGAGTGGAATGAGGTTTATTCGAATCACATTTGTCGAAAAATGACATTGATTATTTTTATTTTATATGATAAAAGTTGACCTCTCTTGGTGAAAATCTTATCTCCATCACTTTTATTTACACGTATACAAAGTCCTAACCGAAGTTACTAGGTTCAGGTGAACCCGCAAGTCCATAATCTCATCCGCCCTTGACAAATGAGAATAACCGAACCACATCCACATCCACAAAAAAAGCAGTAACATACAGCTGCTTCAAAACCCAACGTAATGGTGAGTATATGTTTCGCTCCTCTTCCACGTTACTTAGAAAAGTGAGCCACCGATTTAGATACAAATCGCCAGATATATATAACTGACAAAGGAAGAGCTTCCTCTAATATTCTGTCTTATTTGGAAACAGAATCGCTACTCCACAATCAGCAAAAAAATGGCTGTGAGTGACATGATATCATCTTTGTCCATACAAACATCAAAAAGATGTACAACTTCTAACAAGTCTTCTTGCAAGTAGACAATCAAGATCCAACTACTCTTTTTGCATGTCCTTTTGTCGTTTTTGACAAAATGACAATGAATTTAATGAGTACTTGAAACAGTTGCAACTATATTTTGTTTGCCAAGTGCTACAAGGGAAAATAGGAATTAGATGATCTATTTTCTTCAGTTATCAAATGAGTCTTGTATGCATCTCTCTTAGCTCAAAATGACATGGCTCTCTTATGATAGATTTTGTAGGTATCACTGAGGAGTGAGGTGGGTGAGATGATTAGGATTCCTTTATCCTGAACTAGAGATCTCGAGTGCCCTTAACGGATTTTGCTCAACGTGAGCAAAATTAGTCTGTGACATTAAGTTTCAAATATCGAATGGTTAAATTAAAAAAAGAAAGTTTTCGCAACTGCAAGCACTTGATATCATAAGTTTAACCATTCCAAGTTTGATTCACTTCTAACAAAGGAAACCAGTATACAAAACGCTTGAGGAAGATCAAGTTTAACTCAGTATCTACAAAAACCAAGTTCTCCCAGCTACAACAACATTTTGTATTAAACCTTCAAACTAAGCATTTACAATGACCATTAAGCACCCCCTCTTTCTAACTCTTTTAACATTACTTTCTACATATCTATACCCTTTTTTGCATTTTCCTATCAAGTATTACATTTAAGGTATGAAAGAAAGGCCTGAAAAAAGGACATACAATTCTTTTCAAAAAAACAATAACCAGCTCCTTTTTCCTGCCACTGTATTGAAGTTGCTAACTGTTAAGAATCAGCAAAGCGGACACTAATCCGCTTCTTAATTGGCGTCCTACAAGAAGGGCAGTCGTCCATTCCTTTCTTCTCGTGAAGCACGTTGCAATTTGCACAAAGGACTTGATGTGCACAAGGGAGAAAAACCACTGACCTCTGCTCACTCATACACATAACACATTCCCTCTCCATCTTTACAACACCAGAGCCAGAAGAATTTTCTTCATAGCCTGCTAAGCCCTTTGTCATTTGAGGAGTGCCTCGTTTAAGTGCCTCTATTTTTGATCTTTCAGACTGCAATCTCAACTGAGAGATTTCACTCTCAAGCTTTTGGATGTCTTCTTTATACTTCTGCATGTTTCTCTCTCCCTTGTCTCTCAAATTATCCTGATCCAATTTTCCCTGAACAATGAGTTGTTTTCTTTCAGCTTTCAAAGAATCAGCTTGCTGTAGAATCCTTTGTTTCACCCTTTCCTCCTGCTTCCATAGAACCTGCAATTCATTGTTTTCACATGAGCAAATCACAGAATAAAATATTTACAAATTTATTTTTGATGTGCTAGCTTTTATACAAGGAGGAATATCAAATAGCAAGTGAATTATCAGCAGGATTGCATAAGTGAATGCTGGAATCACTATTACCGGAGGCTATAAGTAAAAAAGAACTGACATTATAATCAATACTGTAACAAGTCATTGACGGCCTGAAGACTCTAAAACACTAACTATATTGGTAAAAAGTACCTCAAACTCGTCCAGGCGCTTCTTGGCTTTCTCTTGTAGCGGCTGTAAATCAGCTGCTTCTTGCTTGAGAGTAGAGAACTTCTCCTGCAATGAGCGCTTCTCCACCTCCCCCGCTTGACACTTCTTCACTGTCTCCTGTTCCTGTGCTAAAGCTTTATGCATGTTTATAGCAGACAATGCAGCAGAGAGCTTTGAGGCCTCCATCTCCTTCTTTAGTGCAACATTCTGCCCCTCCAGCCTCTGAAGAGCAGAGTTAGACATCCCAATCTGATGATTAGTATTTACCAACGCTTGCTCCATCTCCGCAAGCCTCTTCATGGTGTTTTCCTCCAGCATTTGCTTTTCCCTCTGAAATCTTTCAGCCTCTTCTTTCTCTTGCCTCAACATTTTAAGCTCAGCCTGGTCCTTGACAAGCCTCCGAGTAGCCTGCATTACCTTCTCCATTGCCCAATCATTCCACTGTTGGAGCTCTTTCTGCAATATCTTCATTTGGGGAGTTAGCAACAATATAGCTTCATCTCTCTCATTTCGAGGGACATATATCCCCAGAGACTCATTATATGGGATACCAGCATAATAATCTGGCACCACAGGAGAGCTAGTTGTGCTGTCTGGGGCCTTTATGCTAGACTTAGGCTCCAAGGCTAACGATGCAGGATCCTCTTTGTTTACATTATCTTGCACAGGTGGCACGCTAGAAGTCTCAGTTGCAGGTGCAATGGAACTTGCTTCTGATACAGGACTATTGCTTTTAACTGAAGTATTGACTTTAGAGTGAGAATTCTTCTTTGTTGCACCAGAAGAACCTGATGGAGAGTTCGGTTTCTTGTCCAAAACCAAACTGCCCCAGGCGGAGAGGTTTGCCTTAATGCTCTTACCCGTACGGCCTTTGCAGTTCTTCTCGAACTGATGTGTCTTTCGCCTAAGCAACTCCTTCTTGGAATTTAGGGATAACGCCTTTCGACCAGCCCCCAATTTGTCTTCTAAAACCGCGGCTTTGGATTTAGCCTCTGCTTCTGGAAGAGGTACAGAACTTCCTTCTCCTGTTGCCACTTGACGAACATGTGAATTTTTAGAACTAGGTCCTTGAGGGGCTGCACTAGCAACAGGAACTTTGGACTGCGAGGTTTGGGCAATGGGGATAGAAGGTGTTGACAACTGTTGGTTATCCTGGTTTGACTGAGTATTCTCAGAAGCCTCAGTCTTGACTGCACTTTCTTGACTGGATAACTCAACCAGAAGATCATCTTCCCCTGTACATGCATGTACCAGGTTCAAGTCCCATATTAACAGCCACCACATTGCTTCTACAACTGCCAAAGCTGGCTTAACCTCCCTCAGCACACATATCATCTCCAGCAATGTGTACTCTACCAGGCTAGGTAAATCTGCAAATGCGAGATGTCTAGCAGTATCGAAAACCTTTTCTCTACTCAGTAAAGCCAAAGCACTATCAACAATATTTGAGACGGTATCTTTGTTACCATGATAAAGGCCACTCCTCAATATAACCCGCTCAGCAATTTCCTCACTGTATCCACACTCTGCAATCCTCTTGACTGCACTCCGGAATGTTGCAGACAAATTTTGTGATAAAAGTTCCTCAAGTTGACAAGTTATTGGATCCTCCCAATCTGCATCTGGTGCCCTTTCCACTCCTTGTTTCTCATTAGACAGAGGACACCCCCCCTTCAATGACTCGATCTCACTCAGAGTGTTTTTCAGTTTTTCCTCTAAAATTTCGTATCTTGGAAACTCAGTAAGAGACAGCACAGGTGAATCAGTAGGAGTTTCTAGAAGCTCAGATAAGAACTTCCTCTTGTTCCTGCTTACTTTTTCCTGGTCCATAACCACCGACGACTTGTCATTAGCATCATCAGTGCTGTTATGATCAGCTATGTTGATAATGTTTTCTATGAGCATTATAATACTGCTGTAATTTGATCAGTCAAGTGTCTAGCTACAGTTTCCGATCCTGCAGCAATAAGACATTCAAGTGATAATGTGGGCGTGTGGGGGATAAAAAGTTAAGATAACACATAACAGCAGAGAATTAGGAGTTCCCAAACAAAGGGAAAAAACACATATCAATGTTTCTTTGATAGGCTAAATAACAACAACATACCCAGTATGATACCACAACTAGGGTCTGGGGAGGGTGGGGTGTAGGCAGACCTTACCCCTACCTTTGAGGGTAGAGAGGCTGTTTTCGATAGACCCTCGGCTCAAGAAAAGCATTTTTCAAAACAGGTTTTTATCGGCTAAATAACAAAAAACAAAAATGACAGGCTGGCAGCAACAAGAACAACTCTAGTGAGCACGATAAACCAGCAACATTATCATACAGGTGAAGCTGCCAAAGAATTAGTAATATTCTATGAGGATTTAAAATTCTGCTGTAATTCAATCACTCAAATCTCTATCTGCATTTCCTACTCCTTCAATTTAACACCATTCAGTGGTAATCCGGTGTTCCCGGGGATTAAAAAGGACAAGAAAACATAGCAGCAGAGAATCATAAATTGACAAAACAAAGGGAAAACAAACATCCATTATTCTTCCATAAGGCTAAACAACATCAACAAAAGATAATCCATACAGAAATTACAATCGACAAGAAACAGCATACAAAACCAGCAACATTACCAAGGAAATAGAAATAAAAGAAAAAGAAAAATTTACCTCTGAGTCACAGTAAACGAGCTGCCAAAAAACTTAAATTTCTGCAACAAAATCAATCAAATGAATCGAAGGGGGAAAAACAAACATCAGAATTGCCAAACAGAAATGCCAACAACATAAAACAGCTCTAGTAAGCACAAAAAACCATCAACATTACCAAGGAAATGGATATAAAAGAAAAATAAACGCTTACCTCTAAGTAACAGTACATGAGCTGCCAAAAAAACTTAATTCCCTGCAACAAAATCAATCAAATGAATCAAAAGTGCAAAAAATCAAGAATCAGAATTGCCAAAAAAAAAAAGGTACCAACAATTTATTAACCTCAAGCTCAAATTCTATCAAGAAACCAATAAGAAAATCAAATAAACTCAGCCCACACCAAATGAAAAATCAAAAGGGTCACTCACCAAATGCTCTAAAAAGCCAAAATTAGAGAAGGGTGAACACCATTTCTTGCATTTCTTAAGCTATGGACACGCCATTTGGCAATAGCTCTGAGTAGTCTTTTGTTTTGTTTGTGCTGCCAACACTGAAGAGTTTGGATTCTTTATATAGGGTCACTGACTAAACGTGGGTTAACCTTGTTCTAGCACTTACTTGAATGATAACCACGGTTAGGTACACTGTATTTAATTACTAACTCATCCACAGATTAAATTTCCAACTAAGACATTTAAGAAATTTTTCCATTTTTAAGGGAATAAATTGTATAATTTTAAATATAATATTAAGAATACATGTGGGAAATGTGAAATTTTCAAATATTTGGCATTGTAGTCAAACAAAGAAAATATATCATCCAATTCTTAGAATCTATTTAGTCTTTCTTGGATATTGCAAATCAGATGAACTACAGTAAGATGATAATGGAAATAACAAACTTAATTTTGAATGTTGTTGTAGCACATGTCACAATAGTTTTTCAAATTGATTGTGTAAATATCTCATATTTGATTTATTTAGATTTTCAGCATAACTTTGCCATGGAAATAAGTTAAATAATTAAGCTAAATGGATACAATCCTACATTATATTGATCCAGTTCTTAAGTTTTACGTATTATAATATAATATATTAGATTTATATGTACGAGGACATGTGTATATCGTCACGTGTCTCAAACGTGAAATTGGAAATACATTCGCGGTTTTAAATTCAAGAGTAGTTGTGACGGTTAGACTTTTTTTCCCACCTAAAAGTTTTCACTTTCGAAAAACTTTTGAAAACTGTACAAAAAGTGGAAAAAGTATTTGTATTGGTAATAAATATATTGAGAAGAAGAATGATGAAGTGAGTTGGTATTTATAAATAAGCGTCATCATTACCTCGGTAATCGATGATGTCATAATCATCAACACAATCTCTCCATGTGTTCCAACTGCAAAGTTAAAAAGACATTCGACGTTTTAGATCAAGAGTAATGGTGACAGTTATCCCTCTTTTCCCACCTAAAAATTTTTACTTTCGGACAGCTTCTTAAAACTGCACATGGAGTGGGAGTACTATTTGTATTGGTAATAAATATATCGAAAAGAAGAATGGTGAAGGGAGTTGGTATGTATAAGTAAAGGAACATTATTACCTCGAAAATCAATAATGACATCATCCTCAACACCATATCGCCATGTGTCTCAAACGTGAAGTTGGAAATATATTCACCGTTTAAAATTCAAGAGTAGTGATGAAGGCTATGGCTCTATTTTAGCCTAAAAGTTTCCACTTTCGAACATCTTTTGAAAACTGCACGGGAAGTGTGAGTACTATTTGTATTGGTAATAAATGTATCGAAAAGAAGAATGGGTGAAGGGAGTTGGTATTTATAAAAAAGGGAAAATCATTACCTCGATAATCGATAATGACATCATCCTCAACACCATATCGTCACGTGTCTCAAAAGTGAAGTTGGAAATACATTCGTCGTTTTAAATTCAAGAGTAGTGGTGATGGTTATGCCTCTTTCCCCGCCTAAAATTTTTAACTTTCGACAGCTTTTGAAAACTGCACGAAAAGTGAAAAAAACTATTTATATTGGTAATAAATGTATCGAGAATAAGAACGGGTGAGAGGAGTTGGTATTTATAAGCAAAGGGTCATCATTACCTCGGTAATCGATGATGACATCATCCTCAACACGGTATCACCATGTGTCTCAAATGTGAAGTTGGAAATACAATCGATGTTTTAAATTCAAGAGTTGTAGTGACGATTATTCCTTTTTTCCTGCCTAAAAGTATTTACTTTTGGACAACTTTGAAACTGCATGAAAAGTGAGGAAACTATTTATATTGGTAATAAATGTATCGAGATGAAGAACAGTGATGGGAGTTGGTATTTATAAGTAAAGGGTCATCATTACCCGGTAATTGATGATGACATCATCCTCTCCGTGTCTTCCAACTGTAACGTTGAAAAGACATTTACATTTTAGATTCAAGAGTAATGGTGATGGTTATGCCTCTTTTCCCGCCTAATTTTTTTTACTTTCGGACGACTTCGAAAAACTACGCGGGAAGTGAGGATACTATTTGTATTGGTAATAAATGTATCGGAAAGAACAAGTGAAGTGAGTTGATATTTATAAGCAAAGGGTCATCATTACCTTGGTAATCAACAATGACATCACCCTCAACACGGTCTTGCCAGATGTCCCAAACGTAAGTTGAAAAGACATTCGTTGTTTTACGTTCAAGAGTAATGGTGACGGTTATGCCTCTGTTCCCACCTAAAAGTTTTCACTTCCGGACGACTTCTGAGAACTGCACAAAAAGTAAAAAAACCATTTGTATTTATAATAAATGCATCTGGATGTGAACTCTTTGATCATACACGTGGCAAGCACGGAAGAAGCTCTTAGTCAATCCGAAGTTAATCGGTGCCAGCTTGACCAAAAGATTGAAAAACTTTTGACCATTCGAGAGTCTCAAGTATATTTCTCCTAAACCGGATATCAATGTTCTGGAATAATCCATGGTCCAAGGTACCTGGACAATCGTCATCTCGTTCCGGTCAACTATGAAAATTTGAAATTTCGTCTTATCACGTCCAACAACCACGATCTTATCCATGAAAACGTGGAGGAAAGGTGCTACAAGTTAGTTAGGGCAGTCTCCAAAACTATCCTTTAAATATCTCCATCTTCCCATTATTATAATAATACACACATTGATATAAAAAACACTAACAAAATTAGGGGTCATTTGATATAGTGTATAAGAATAATGTTGGGATTAGTTATGCTGAGATTATTTATTATCTACTGTTTGGTTTGATGTATTAGAAATTGCATAATTTTTTAAAAGAATTGGTTGTTTACAAAAACACCCTTCATATTGTATACTATGTAAGGACTTTAGGGGCAATTGTGTCTTTAACTATGCTTATGCATGTATTAAAATTCTTTATATTGATAATACCATGGTTTGTTATGTATTATTGTACATAGGATAATACCAAATAAGGTGTATATCTAGTACTTGTTGATAGAATATAGCACGGTACCGTGCTCAAATAGGATTAAGATTGTAATTAAACTAGTGTACAAACTTACCATAGTTGTAGAATTCTTATACAAATATGATTAGGATTTTCCATATTTGGAGATTGTAACTAGTATATATACCTCATTCATTAATGAAAATAATCAGGGAATTATTTTTTTCATGGTATCAGAAGTCTAGGTCTAAAATACCTTCTCCCAAAAACATTTCTGCTCTTCTTGATTTCTGCTCGGTTTTCGTGAACCCTTCCTCGGTTTCCGTGCACTTTTCCTCCTCTATTACAAAATTTTCTTCCTAGTCCCTAATTCACCTATTGTTTTTTCGTTATGTATACGTCAAAGAGCATATTTCATCCTGCCCTTACCGTTTCCAACATCAAGAACCACATCTCTATTGTTCTTGAGATGGAAAGCATCTAATACGCGAGGTGGGCAGAGTTATTCAAAGTTCACGCACGCTCGCATCAAGTCCTTCATCACATAAACCCCTCGGTAACTGGCGGGGAAGAGGTGCCTACTCCCGAGGATGATCCTACGTCATGGACAACCCTTGATGCTACCGCTCTCCAGTGAATTTATTCCACAATCTCTACAGACCTCTTGGAGACCATTATTGAACCCGACGCTAGGACGATGACTACTTGGAATAGGGTGCGTGATATATTCTAAGATAACAAAAATTTCCATGTTGTCACTCTTGAGCAGGAATTTTCTCATGTCAACATGGACGATTTTCCTAACATCTCGCCCTATTGTAAAAGGTTGAACGAATTGGCGGACCAAATCCGCAATGTTGGTGCGCCCGTTACCAATAATCGTCTTGTTCTTCAAATGGTTGCAGGCCTTTCTGAGGCCTATAATGGTGTTGGAATACTACTTCGTCAAAGTAATCATCTGCCACCATTTTATCAAGCCTGTTCCATGCTCACGTTAGATGAGGCCGGTTTGGCTAAAAAGGCGGCTACCAGAGCACATTCCATCGTAATTATGACCACGTCAGACGACCCTCACTCATTCTCCGAAAATTCGGGCCAAAATCGTAACCACGGTAGCGGAAAAAAGGGTCAAAATCATAAAAATAATGGCAAAAACATCGGTGGCAATCGCGGTGGAGGACGGAATAGTGGCATTAACAGTAGTGGGCTGCTGGCCAACTGACCCCAGCCGTGGGCCCCCTGGCAGTGAGGTTGGGCCAGTGTCCATTGGCCCAACAACCCTTATTTTCCGCCTGGTCCTTATCCGGGAAACTGGGCTCAGTTCCAGCAAAATTCCAGGCCCAGTTTCTTGGTTCCAAATAGTGGAATGCAGTACAGTAATGGATCGGGACAGCAGGCCTTCCATGCTGCGGGCTCGAATCCAATCCCGACACCTACAGATATTGAAGCAGCAATGCATACACTTGGCTTAAATCCCCAGACGCGAATTGGTAAATAGACACCGGAGCCACTTCTCATATGACTTCCGATCAAGGTAGTCTCTTGTCTTATTCAAATTTGAGCAAAAATCATGGTATAATTATTGGTGATGGCAACTCAATTCCAATTCGTGGTTATGGACATACAACTTTGTCTCCCCCACATCCACCTCTAGTTTTGAAAAATACCCTTCATGCCTAACTTAATTAAAAATTTGGTATCTGTCCGAAAATTCACCACTGATAATTGAGTTTCTGTGAAGGATTTCAAAACGGGGATACCTCTAATGAGATGCAATAGTAGGGGAGAGCTTTATCCAATCACAACTACCACCACTTCCACGAGTCAAGCCATGCCGTCTACTTTTGCCGCCCCTACTCCTTCCTTGTGGCATGCAAGTTTGGGTCATCCGGGATCGTCTATTATTTCGTGTTTGCATAAAAATAATTTTATTTCTTGTAAGGGTACACATAGTACTCCACCGTGTTCTTCTTGTCCGTTAGGGAAACATGTTCGATTACCATTTGTAGCCTCTACTTCTCGTATGCCTTTTGACATTATTCATAGTGATTTGTGGACATCTCCCATTTTAATTTATTTGGGCCATTGTTATTATGTCGTATTTTTGGATGATTATTCTAATTTTTTGTGGACCTTTCCGTTATCCAAAAAGTCTCAAGTTTTTTTCACTTTCTTAAAATTTAGAGCATTTCGTCTGTACCCAATTCGAACGGGAAATTAAATATATTCAATGTGATAATGGCAAGGAATATGATAATGAGTTATTTCGGGAATTTTGTGATGATAATGGCATAGTTTTTAATTTTTCTTATCCTCATACATCCTCACAAAATGGGAAAGCCGAACGAAAAATTCATACCATTAATAATATTGTCCGAACTTTATTAGCTCATGCTTCTGTACCCCCTTCCTTTTGGCATTATGCACTACAAATGACTACTTACCTCCTTAACGTACTTCCTACCAAAGGGTTAACATATGAATCTCCCTTTAAAATTATCTATAATAAGACTCCTTCGTATTCACATCTTAGGGTCTTTGAGTGTTTATGCTATCCAATTTTTCTATTCAACTACAATTAACAAATTCAAGGATGTTCTACCGCTTGTGTGTTTTTGAGTTATCCATCTAATCATTGTGGTTACAAATATTTTGATTTATCGTCTAATAAAATCATAATTAGTCGCCATGTTCTTTTTTATGAAACCCAATTTTTGTTTGCTAAAATGAATAGTCCCGTGCCTAGTTCGTATAATTTTTTAGATGATGAGGTCTCGTCATATATTATCCACCATTTATCAGACTTGTTCTGTGACCAAAATACGCTAGCATGCCCACTACCTGCTGGCCCACACAGTCCCATTATCACTGTTCTGCCGATTCTGCCCAGTGGGCTAGAAACACGGCCCAATATCTATCTCGGTATTGTTTCAGTGTTCCAGCCCACTCCAGTGTCGGCTTCCGCCCCTGTTGGCCAGTCCGTCACTATCCCGCACATTGCCCAAATCCACCAAACTCTACCTCGAGTCAGGGGCCCGTTACTCATAGTTAAAGGGGTATTTTAAAACCAAAATAACATTTTAATCTCAATTTTATTGTCTCTAAACCCCCACTACCACGTAATCATGTGTCTGCACTACATGACCCGAATTGGAAACTGGATATGACTGCCGAATATAATGTTCTTATTGAAAATAAGATATGAGAGTTAGTACCCCGTCCATCTGATGTTAATATTATTCGGTCTATGTGGATTTTTACACATAAAGAAAATTCTGATGGTTCTTTTGAAAGGCATAGGGCTAGTCTTGTAGGTGATGGTAAAATTCAATAGGTTGGCGTGGATTTTGGTGAGACGTTTAGTCCGGTGGTCAAACCGGCTATCATTCTCACTGTTCCTAGTTTGGCTCTCTCAAAAGCATGACTTATTCATCAGTTGGATGTAAATAATGTTTTCTTACACGGTGATCTTAAGGAGACAGTCTATATGTATCAGCCCTTGTGTTTTTGAGATCCTAATCATCCTCATCATGTCTGTTTGCTGAAGAAGTCCTTATATGGGCTTAAGCAGGCCTCGCGGGTTTGGTATAAGAGGTTTGCAGATTATGTATCTACTACTATTGGATTTTCTCACAGCCGGTCTGATCATTCTCTATTTATATATCATCATGGTACTTCTCTAGCATATATTTTATTGTACGTAGATGATATTATATTGACTGCTTCATCTGATAATTTGCGCAAGTCTATCATGTCACTTCTTAGTTCTGAATTTGCAATGAAAGACTTGGGACCCTTGAGTTATTTCTTGGGCATTGCTGTCACGCGTCATTCAAGTGGTCTATTTTTATCTCAAAGGATTGCAGAGATTATTGAGAGAGCTGATATGTCATCTTGTAAGTCTACTTTCATTCCGGTTGATACCAAACCGAAGCTGAGTACTATGTCAGGCACACCATACGAGGATCCCACCAATTGTCGCAATTTTGCAGGGGTACTTCAGTGTCTTACTTTCACGAGATCCGATATTACTTATGTAGTTCAGCACATGTATTTATTCATGCATGACCCACAGATTGTGCACATGCATGCGCTCAAACGCATTATACGGTACATCCAGGGGACACTTGATTATGGATTGTATTTATATCCTTCTTCCGTCTCTACTCTTGTGTCATATACAGATGTTGATTGGGGTGGTTGTCCTGATACCAGACGCTCGACATCTGGTTATTGTATGTTTCTTGGGGATAACTTGGTCTTGTGGTCTGCAAAACGCCAGACTACATTATCGCGATCAAGTGTAGAGGTTGTGTATCAAGGCGTGGCTAATGTGGTATCTGAATCATGTTGGCTGCGTAATCTTTTATTAGAATTACACTTTCCTATTCAGAAAGCTACATTGGCCTATTGTGATAATGTTAGTGCAGTCTATCTTTCTGAAAATCCGATCAAACATCAGCGCACTAAACATATCGAAATGGATATTCACTTTGTTCGCGAAAAGGTAGCTCGTGGACAAGTACGCATTTTACATGTGCCCTCCAGATACCAAATTGCTGACATCTTCCCTCAGTTCTATTTGAAGATTTTAGGGACAGTCTCAGCGTACGACAACCGCCCGCTATGACTGTGGGGGTGTGATAGAATATAGCACGGTACCGTGCTCAAATAGGATTAGGATTGTAATTAAACTAGTGTACAAACTTACCATAGTTGTAGAATTCTTGTACAAATATGATTAGGATTTAAAAGTATAGTATGAATAGGATTTTCCATATTTGAATATTGTAACTAGTATATATACCCCATTCATTAATGAAAATAATTTGTATTAATTATACATAAATCGGAAAAGAATACCAAACAAGATATTAATAATACACAAAACTAATGCTTACATTATTTTTTCTAATACACCCTATCAAAAGACCTGTTACTGTTCATTTAGTATAGCGATCATCACCACTGTTTGGTATCAATCCATAAGAATTGCTTCCGTTATCTCTTTTTATTATTTCTGCTTGATTATTTACCTTGTTACCATTTTGCGTTATTTTCATTTTCTTTATATTATCAAAGGATCAACTGAATTTGTTTAATTTTATTACTTGTGGCCTTAATCTCACAAATTTATTTGCTTAACCTAATAACCAAATTTTAAGTTAAATAATATAGTAAGACGTATGCATAGAATAGTGGAAATAGATAGAATGCAACTAAAAGAATAAAATAACATGTAATTTTATGGAATTGATACTTGTATGTTGGTCGAGTTCGCCTTGGTCCAGCTTAGTCAATCGTCCTCATGTCGTTGATCACCTGAAATATGTTACGAGTTAGAAATTTTCAATTTCAATTACCAAATTAAGTTGGATAATATATATGTCATAGTCAAGCATAGTCTTGAATCTTGAAGTGAATTCCTAAGACAGGTTGAAACTACAGCAATCCAAAATTTTAAGGGTTATTATACTTTTATTTTATTATATAAAAGTCACTAAATTATTTTATAGATGAAGTATATAAATGACCATTTAAGTTGTCCACAACTATCAGATAAATATCTCAATCGATTCAATAACCAAATAGACATCTCTATTCCTCAAAATTGTCTCATAAACATCCGATTCTGACTGGTTTTATGTGTGAATTACAAGTGCACTGACGTGTTTAACTTGACCAATAATTTGGCTACACATCGTATCTGAGTGATAAAAAAGAAATTAAAAGAAATCCTTCAAATGTCGATTTTTTCTCTATAAGAACTAATTGAACCCCAACATTTTGTTTAGTGTGCATCTAGTTAATTAGACTAGACATTAATCTTATATATTTTACTTTGAGACATAAAAGGCTTCTAAAAGTTTGGAATAAAAAAAACTGCAAAATGCTTACTAAAAATATAAGAAATGAAAATTGTGTGTTTTATTTTGTTATTTTTCGCTTCTTGCTTCCTTGTGTTACTCACATTGCAAGTAATACAAGTAGCAGTGTTTTAAAACAAAAATGTAGAGTGTAATGTCCATCTTTTAAAAATTGTTTATTAGTTAATTAGCTTTAACTTCATAAGCAATTCATATTTAGGAAATTTCAAAATATGAGCAAAAATTTATCAAGTCAACTTTATCTCAAGAAATCGTTTAGCTAAGTGATGAAATAGAGACATATGAATGTCACAAGTAATTTGTTTTTCTTTTTCTTTCGTTTTAACCGCTCATATGGTGTAGAAGATATGACAAAGAAATAATTTCATTATTTAAAAGCCAATATATATATGAGTCTTGTAACCTAGAAAAGAGAGTAAGTAGCATATTTAAGTTGGTCCAATTAGACTGAGCATTTTTCAGACTGTTCATAGTTAATTTCGTTATACGATGCTCGCGTGACAAGCAAAGGTCATATAAAGGGAAAATGCGCAAGTTCTTAAATTTGTTCCAAAATGTAAATTACATACTTAATCTTTACATGAGTCTATTACCATCTAAACTCGTTGAAAGTATTCACTACCCACGTCATTGATGACGTGGTAGAAAAACTATAGACTCTTTCTTTGAAGTGTGTAAAGCTAAAGAAAGGAAAGGTTATAGTGTTAAAATCGAGACATGGATGAAAATTTAGAGAGATAAGAATAATGAGAGATTTTTTTCTATTTTGTATTCATCATAATGACATTCTTATATAGAAGTAAGGTTCTCCTTCTCCTTGTCTTATAACGTAACCATATTCCAACAAGACTACAAATTATATATTTACCATAATTATAATTATACCATAAATAGACTAAAGTATATAATTAGTCTAGAATAGGGTCTTCAATAGCCCCCTCAAGTTGGAGCATGAGGGTCTCAAATGCCCAACTTGCCAAGTAAATATTCATGATGCGATTTTCCCAAAGCCTTTGTAAACACATCGACCAACTGCTCACTGGATGACACGTGACTGGGAATATTGTATCGGATTGAATTGCGCCCCGGACATAGTGACAGTCCACTTTAATATGTTTAGTCCATTCATGAAACACCGAATTTTGAGCAATATACAAAGCTGCTTGACTGTCACATACATTTTAACCGGAGACTTGTGTTCAACGCCCAAACTATATAAAACTCTCTTTAACCATTTCAATTCACAAATGGCCATGGCTATCAATCTGTATTCAGCTTCCGCTGACGAGCGGGAGACAATATGTTACTTCTTGGTTTTCCATGACACGGGTGAATTCTCGAGGGAGATAAATCAACCTATAAGTGATTTCCGAGTCAACGGACATCCGGCCCAGTCCGAATCACACCATCCATACAACTGGATATCACAATCTTTTCTCATGACTAAGCCTTGTCCTAGATTCTTCTTCAATTAACGCACCACGGGGATAACTGCATTCCAGTGTGCTTCATTTGGTTGATGCATGAATTGGGATAGAACTTGCACACAATATGACAACTCGGTTCACGTAAAACTGAGGTATATCAATCGACCGACCAAATGCCGGTATGATTTTGAATCATCCAAATTTTCTTCTCCAGCCAATGACAGACCATGATTCTATTCCATGAGAGTATTGATTGGTTTAGCTCCCAATAATCGGGACTCAGAGATTATATCCAGGGCATATTTCCGTTGATAAAGAAATAACCCGCCTGGTCCACGTGCAACTTCAACTCCCAAAAAATACTTCAGAGAGCCCAAATTCTTCATGTGAAAACAGGTGTGGAGATAGTCTTTGAATCGTTAATGGCACTATGGTCATTTTCGGAGATAATCAAGTCATCCACATAGACTAAGATGCTAAGCTGCATACTTTCTCGCTGCATAGTGAATCGATAATAATTCGAGTATGATTGTTTGAATTCATATTTCATCAAAGAACTTGACAATTTCACAAACCAACACCTTGGAGCTTGCTTCAAATCATACAAAGATTTTCGAAATCGACATACTTGCCTCAGATTAGGAACACGGAATCCCGGTGGCAATTTCATATAAACTTCCTCGGTAAGCTCGACGTGTAAGAAAGCATTATGCATATCCATCTGATGCAACTCCTAATTTAGAGCAGCCGCAATAGACATGAAGGTCCGAACAATTACTACCTTAGCAATCGGGCAAAAGTTTCATTGTAGTCAATTTCTTCCTTCTATTTATTTATGAAGATGACCAAATGAGCTTTATAACGCTAGCTTATGCCTTCAGAGTTGTACTTGATATTATACACCCATTTACATCCAAGTGTTTTCTTATTTGGTGGCAACGTTTCTAGTGTCCATGTTCCATTATCCTCCAATGCTTGGATCTCTTGATGCATGACTATTTTCAAATGTTCCTTTTTCATTTCCTCTAAGAAGGTTTTTAGTTATGTTCCTATGGTAATTGTTGCAAGAAATTTGTAGGTGTTGCGAGGAAAAATTATCACAGGATATATAGTTAGCTAAAGGATAATCTGCACCTGAGGGTTGCTGAGGATCCGGAGGACCCATTGATGGACTTTATTTCCGAAATGTTTTTGTGACGTAGTGGCGCAACCCAGTCGATTCATGCTTCTGATGTTTACACTGACCCAATTGTTCTTTCGGGGATATTTCGTTAGTCTGGTTACCCTCAGTCTGTACTTCCTCTATACTTTCTCTATCTAGATCGACATCTATCCGGTCTAATGCAGGTTGATCCGTAGGTTCGGTATCCAGTGTCCGTACTTTCTCCATCCGAGTTTCATTTGTACATATATTATCAGTCGTATCTTGTTTGAAGTCGTGTTGATTTTTTTCTTCCTCCGTTTCATACGGGATCACTTCTATATTGTCGCTCAAGTTACCCGATCCTACAACAAATAGGAACTTAGTCTTGTAGAAGTCAACATCTATTGAGACTAAATATTCATCATTCTCTAAGTCATACAATCTCTAACCTTTCTTTCTGTAGGGGTATCCCAAGAAGACGCACTTATGACTCTGACTCTCAAACTTGTCCCTCGTTCTTCTCTTTATGTGTGCATAACATAGTGACCCTATCACCCTTAAATGATCATACTGGGGCGTTTCCCCATATAAAATTTCATAGGGGGTTTTCCCATTCAACACCGAAGATGGCGTTCTATTGATCAAATACCCCGTAGTCAAAATACATTCTCTCCAGAATTTGATCGGAAGATGACCCTGAAATCTCAATGCTCGCACCATATTAAAAATATGATGGTATTTTTTGGCTCTTCCATTATGTTGTAGTGTCCCTGTGCAAGATGTTTGGAAAAGAATTCCATGTTCGAAGAAGTAAATCTTCATACATGTGAACTCAGTTCCATTATCACTTCTAACAATCTTCACTTTCTTACCAAATTCATCGAGGCGAAGAAATTCTTCAAGGTTTGGGACACTTCTTTCTTATCAACTAAGAGAAAGATTCACATAGCTCATGAATGATTATCCATAATATATAGTCAAAAAATATGAAGTACCACAAGAGGAAGGGGTTCTATATGGTCCCCATAAAACGCAATGAATCATCTCAAAAGTATCCGAAGCAATATTATCACTTAAAGAAAAAATATTTCTCATTTGCTTTGTCTGTTGGCATATATCACATTCTTTACCTGATCTATCACCACTCCCATTTAAGCCTAATATCGTAATAGACTTCGTTCTTGTGTTGAAGGATGACCCAACCATTTGTGCCAACGATCGAACCAATCAACTGTCTCTGCCTTTATAGCCAGTATCAGTGGCACATTCCGAAAATAGTAAAGTCCACCTCGACGCTCACCCATTCCAATCATCTTCCTCGTGGTGGAGTCTAATATAGCACACACAATTCTATTAAATATCACATCACAATCTAAATAATCAACTAGTTGTGATACATAAATTAAATTTCATGTCAAATCCGGAATATATAGGACATTCTTCAATCATAGCCTGTCATTCAACATGGTTGTTCCTTCTTTTGTAGCCACTGAGCTACTTCCATCCAGAAGACCAACCGGACACTTAGGAATACTCGCTATTTCTCAGTTTTTCTGGATTACTTGTCACATGGTTAGTAGCTTCGGAGTCTATGATCCAGGATGAGTTTTCGATCTTACTATCCATCTTCTCATTCGGGTTTATTCTTTGGGAATTCAACATGTGAATCACAGTCTTTCGGATCTCATATCTCAAATTGTGAAGTCTTGTGCTGCATGTGTTCGTCGTTCCTGTCTTCTTCTAAGTTCCTTATTTGGCAACTACGGCGTTAACTCGGAAGTTGCCTCTACCACGACTAGATCCTAGACCACTCCTCTATTGTTGTTGCTATCCTCGTCCTCTTCCTCCAAATTTTTCTTCTCCTTTTTTATTTCCCAACCACCAATTCGAACAACCAATGAGTCAAAAGCATCCCTCCACAACGTGTCTAAATATCTTGCAATGTGTGCAGAATGCACCATCATTTTCCCTTTACCTCAGTCACGGTAAGGATTTCTCCCTTGTATGGCAAAAGCCATGATTTCACTCTGGTCCTATGTTTTTCGTGTGATTCCTCTCACATGCTTTTTTTGCATCAACTTCGAGTAGACCGACCTTTTTCAATGATGGCAACGGTTCCTGGGCTAATATGTTCAATCTCATAGTTTCATACGTTCACTCATCCAATTCTATGAGGAAAAGATGCACTTTTTCTTCTTCTCTAGACATCGACCACCTAGTAAAAACACGACATAGAATAAAGAAAAATGCTTCAATTATGGACATCTCAGCAGACCCTATGGATGGAGATGCTTATGCTTATCATATCTGTCTTGGATTTTCGAATTATGAATTGAATTATAGATTTAACTTTTAAGTCGGGACTTTGGATTTTATCAAAAGATCGGAATTTTTATATCTTATATTTATCCCTAATGATTAGACATCGAACAAGATACTTAATACCAAGTCTAGTGGCCTACTAAATCATGCAATATACCCTATTAAGGTAATGAATAGTATAAATTGAGATGCATCTTATGTATTTCTTATTGCCATTTGGGAGATGTGACACTGGATCTTAAGGAAGCACATTAATTGATATTTAAATTGAATAGACTCTATAAGGATTGAGTAGTGATTGATTTGAATATGAACTATTAGTAGTATGATCTATCTAGATATGATTTTACTTTGTTTAGATTACAAATTTTCTTGATAACGGTTTCATTGCTTGAATAACATTTTATTTGGATATTACTTATATGAAAAAATACTGTCTTAATGGTATCTGTCTTGTCCGGACACACTAATTCAAATTAAATTTCACAAACATTTTAATGGTATTCGACTTAATTGAATAGTGTTAGTTATTGGCACGTGTGTTTCATGTGGATTTTGAATTATTTAGTACACATGATCTTAGAAGACCACATCAATATTATTAAAACATGTTCCTTTTGTCTAGATTAATGACGCACATATCGACTATATCAACTCTTGGTGTAAAAAATATGACAAAAGAATTAACATTTAAAAGCCAATGCATATAAATAAAAATATTGTCACTTTTTTTTAAGCACGTGTAAAGCTAAAGAAAGGAAAGGTTGTACGGCTGTACCGAAACAGGAAGAAATTTACTAGCAGGAATAAATATATTTAGCGGCGATCAAATCTAAGTTATATAAAATGATGCGGAATTGAAGAAAATACTTATCTTTTTCATGTTTAACCCCTGGCCAATCTTACCAGATTATCCAACAAAGGATTATTACAAATCGTTGTCGAGGCCTCTAATTCTAGACATGCCAATTGGGAAGAACTTCACTAAATGTAATAAATAATAAATGACAATCAAATTTAAGTTATATGAAATTATGAGGAATTAAAGAAGATACTTATCTTCATTTTGCTTGGTATCGTTTGATTGACCCCTTCCAGATCTTACAAAACTTTTCATCAAAAAATTGTTAGATAGAAAGTTCCTATTTTGTTGCCTCTTCAATCGTATCCGGCTCTCCTAAAAAGAATATCAGTGACCTAGATAGTGGAATGAGAAGAATTGGGGAAAAAGGGCACACATAATTTAGAGATTTCACGCGCTCAAATTTGGATAAAAGACGTATATAAATTTGTTATGTTAGCGTGAGGGATCCGCGAGACACACATGTACTAGGTAGATGGTCTATATGGTCACTGAGTTAGTTGGAGTGCCAATCTGATTGTTGTGAACAACTTAAAGGGCCCATCTATGTATTTCTCCTTCTCAATTCATGTTTTATTAAAAAATATTATCTTGATGAAATTTGTCTTGTCCAAACATTCACTAATTCAAATTAAATTTCCTAAACACAGCTATAATTTTATTTGATTTATTGAATAGTATTACTTCTTTTGCACGTGCATTACACGTGAATTTTGAATTATTTAGCAAATATGATTTTAGAAAATCACATCAACATTTTTGAAGATGTTGTTTTTGTATAGATTAATGACGCACAGATTAACTAGGGAATATCCACATATTGTGTAAAAATATGACAAAGAATCAACATTTAAAAGCCAGTGCATAATATAAGTATAATAACTTTCTTTGAAGCACGTATAAAGCTAAAGTAAAGGAAAGGTTGTAGCGAACAATAAGAAATTTAGTAGCAGTAATAAATATATATTGCGGGCGATCAATTCTTGATTATATAAAATAGTCCTTGAGTTGAAGAAAATACTTCATCTTTTTCATGTTTGGTATCACTTGTTTGACACCTTGTTAATCATACTAGGTTTTCCATAAGAGGATTATTGCAATTACATCATCTAATTTTAGACATGCCAATTCGGAAGAACTTCACTAACAGTAATAAAAAATGAATGACGATCAGTCTTGGTTATATGAAATTTTGAGAAATTAAACAAGATACTTATTTTAGTCTTGACTGGTATAAATTGTTTGACCCCTTCCTGATCTAACAAAATCTTCCATTCGATTAGATCGAAAGTCCCTATTACCACAAAATATGATTTTAAGGACGATTGATAAACTTTTGACTTGATTAGTGGTGTGATGATGGATCATTGACAAAATTAATGTTGATATTATCCAAGTTGACGCATTTGCTAAAGTGCGCGTAAAGTTAGATGGCAAAAATGAGATATCACATTTGCTATTTTATCTCATTTCACTTCTGCATTGTTATTTTTGTAGATAAGATCACTTGAAATGGAATAGGGAAAAAAATCAGTATCATCATATTGCTTGTGATGATGAAACGACTCTATACGACAAGAGATGGACTACAACAAAAATATTTTCAGTGTAATTCCACAAATGAGGTTTGAGAAGGATGATGTGTACGTAAAATTTATCCTTACCTTGTGAAGGTAGAGAGTCTATTTCCGAAAGACTCTTGACTCAAATAAAGCATATCAAAGCAGGTTTGAAAACAAAATACAGTAATGGAAAATCATTGTGAAAATAATGAAAAAAGGACGATATCACCAACAAATAATATGATAACTGAAGAAAAAAAAAAACTTCACATTTCGAAGAAAATAAAATATTTTATATGAATGTAAGACGTAATAAACTTATGTCAAATGAGCTTCAATTCACTAGAAAGATTATGAGTCATCCACGTGTGAACGATGTGATGGGAATGTGGAAGACCTTTTTACATAGTATTAGTCCTTGTCCAAATGTACCGTGTATATTGGACTCAATATACACGGTTTCCCCTACTATGTATATTGTGTATATATTTCTCATATATATACGGGTTTCTCTCTTACTATATTTATATAATTCTTGTACATGTGTAATTATAGTAGTAGTCTTGTATTAGAAAAATGTATTTGTTTTGTATTAGAAAAAATAGATTTAATTTTTATAATTAAATATTGTATATCATATATATATACCTTTGACATTAATGAAAATAATCAAGAGATTATTCCCTTTCAAAATATATATAGAACAAGCTCATCTCAACAAAAAAGAGATTGAGATTAAGAATGTCGTGCCAATGCTAGAATGACTTGATGATATTATATATAGCGCTGGACAACCCTTCTGTAGGACTACACTTATATTTTAAATTATGTGGTATATATAAAAAGAACGAATTAGAAACTTGATTGAACATAAACGTCTATCTATGCCAACAGTTTATGCTAAGAAAATTGTTGACCTATTTTCTAGTCGTCAACAACTTTCTAGTCAAATTCCGATCCCTAAACAGGTCAAACTAATTATTAACGTGTAACAATAGTCTAGAATCTCAATTCAATCTCATCACCATAATTAGAATATATCCCATATATTTTGTATATATTTAGTGATATAGAAGTATGGTAGGAAGAGGTTCACCATTGTACTAGGTTTCTACATATTGTACACTATATATATATTTGTATTAACGAGAAAGCCTCCTCAAGGGAGATTAATACAATCTTACATGGTATCAAGAGCCAAAATCCTAAACCCTTAAAATTCTTCTTTTCCGCCACCCTCCCCACCGGTGGCGATAACCCCCATCTCTTTTTGTCCCCTTTTCTCCTTCTTCAACACCTATAATCCACTATAATGACTACTCCCACAACCCCCACCGCAGTCTCATCTTCTTCTGTCGTCACCCCCTACCCCCGTTCATCCAACACTTACCGTCACTAACATCAAGAACTGCATCCCTATAATTCTTGATCAAGAGAACGATCAGTATTCTCTTTGGGTTGAACTATTATGTATTCATGCATGTGTCTATAACGTGCTTGACCATATCGACGACTCTCGTCCCATTGAAGTTGATGACTTAATATGGCATCGTCTAGACGCCATTGTCAAACAGTGGATTTATAGTACTATCTCTCCGGACTTGCTCATTACTATTCTGGAAATCGGCGCCACATCCCGTGAATTATGGATTCTGTTGGAGGAAATCTTTCAGGATAATAAGCACACTCGTGATGTGTATTTGGAAGAACAGTTCAATAATACACGTTTTGAAAATTTCTCTAACATGTCTGATTATTGCAAACAGTTGAAACTTGTAGCTGACCAATTTTCCAACGTCGTCGCACCTATTTCTGAAACAAAGATGGTTCTACAATTAGTTGCAAGCCTACCAAAAGGTGAGTACGACACTCTCGCCACCATGATCCAACAAGTTGATCCGTTGCCCAGTTTCAACAAGGCCCGTTCACAATTATTATTAGAAGAAACCAGACGTGCAAAGCAGGATGAGCATAGTTAAAAAGCGTTAGCCATGGAAACATCTCCGCAAAATAACATCACCACCACCTCGCCTCTGCCGAAAAATATTCAGTCGCGGCGGCAGGGGCGGCAGAGGCAGAGGCAGTGGACGTGGCGGCATAGGGCGTGGGAAAGGCAGCCGCGACCAGCAGCAAGTCACACAGCCACATCAGCCCAGTCCGTTGAACCACTGGACATGCTCAGTTGCTCTCCATCAGACCGGTCATTGGGCTCCCTATCACTCCATTCTAGCGGCCCAATACCCTTACCCACATCAAGGGATATTGGGCCTTGCTCCAGCAGCTCGCCCAACCCATCATCAGGCACACCAGACCCACTTCATGCAGCAACAGTATCCACAACACCCTGCCAGTCTGGCCCCCACTGAGTTGGGCCAGGTTTTTAGTAGTCTGACCTTGCAGCAGCCCGATGAAAATTGATACATGGACTCGGGCACCACATCTCACCTCACCCGCTCTGCAGGTAATATTTCCAAACTATATGAGTTAAAACATCCTCAATACATTACTGTTGGAAACGACCATCACATTCCAATTCAGGTTATGGTACCGCCTACACACCACCGCCTCATCCACCGTTTTCCCTTAAAAATGTCCTATATGCCCCAAACATCATTAAGAACCTAATATATGTTCGCCAATTTACTCGCAACAATTCTATCTCTGTTGACTTTGACCTTTTTGGTTTTACTGTGAAGGATCTTCGTACGGGGACACCTCTTACGAGATGCAATAGCACGAGGGATCTCTATCCATTCTCATCCACCTCCGTTGCCAGATCATGCTCTCCCATATCTCTCACTGTTATCTCTCTGTCAACCTGACATAATAGGCTTGGCCACCCAGGCACCCCAGTTTTTAATTTTCTTAGAGGCAATAATTTTATTCATTGTAATAATGGAAAACTTGCCCAACATTGTGTTTCTTGCACTTTAGGCAAACATGTTCGTATACCCTTTAAATCATCTTCAAGTATTACGTTTTCCCCTTTTGATATTATTCATGTTGATCTATGGACATCCCCTATATCTAGTTCCCTCGATCATAAATATTATCTTGTCCTATTAGATGATTTTTTTCATTATATTCGGGTCTACCCACTCAAATTTAAATCCGAGGTGTTTTCCAAATTTCTCGAGTTTCGTACTTTTATTAAAACGCAGTTTGAGAAAACATAAAATCTTTTCAGTGTGATAATGGTCGTGAATTCTCGTAGTTTCACAGATTTTTTAGAAATAATGGTATGGTGTTCCGATTAGCCTGTCCCCACACCTCACCTCAAAATGGCAAAGCAGAACGAATCATTTGCACCATAAATAACATGGTTCGTACACTCATGTTTCATGCCTCCCTACCTCCCTCATTCTAGGTCTATGCAGTCAAAACGGTAGAATATGTCCTTAATATTTTACCTACCAACACCCTTCACAACATGACCCCAACTGAAATATTATACCGACAGATACCTTCCTATGACCATCTTTGAATTTTCGGCTGCCTATGTTATCCCAATCTGGCCTCCACCGCTTCTCATAAACTGGCACCCCGGACCACTCCGTGTATCTTCGTAGGTTTTTCCGTCCAATCATAGGAGCTATATGTGCTATGACTTGTCTACCCGTCATATTCACGTCTCTCGTCACGTCACGTTTGACGAAACCACATTTCCTTTTTCGGACATTAAAAAATTCTGAAAAATGGACTATACCTTTCTTGACAAGTCAGACATCTCTCTCGTCATTCTCCACGAACTGTGTCAGTCTACCACCGAAGCTCCGCCACTTCCACACACTGCCACCGACCTATCGGCGGCTCTACCATCTGCTGTCATCCCCACCGACCACATCATTGAGCCACCGTCACCTCTCCAGTCTCTGATTGCCACCATCGGCAACAACTCCACTATCTCAGCATCACCACCGGCAAACAACCCTTCCACAGTGTCACTGATGTTCTACCACGATAACCTCACAACCATTCCAACCACTACATACCCACATCGCACCACCGACATCAGAACACAACATCACCACCACAGAACCAACCCCCCACGACATCGTACCCTACGTCGCCCATCTCACCCTTTCTCGATCTACCCAGACCGACACCTTCACCCAATCCCCCGTCGAGCCCAAACATTGAGTCACCCGCGGCCATACCCAGTTCCCAACACTCCGACCAGTACCCACACCCAACCATACACCGCGAATCAGCCTCAATCACCAGTGCACACAACCACTCTGTCCCATCACACCCTATGGAAACCCGCGCCCAACACGGGATTTTCAAACCCAAAGTCTAATTTAACCTATCCACACAAACAATTTCCCCAATTCCCAAAACCCCAAAATTAGCCAAACTAGACCCTAATTGGAATACGGTCATGTGTGAGAAATTTAATGCTTTAACAAAACAACACACTTGAGATTTGGTCCCGCTACCGGAGGGGGTGAATGTGATCCGCTGCATGTGGCTTTTTCGTCATAAATACAGAGACAGTGGTGACTTAGAAAGGTATAAGGCTAGACTTGTGGCAAATGACACTAATCAGTAGGAGGGTATTGATTATGGTGAGACATTCAATCCGGTTGTGAAACCGGCCACTATTCGCACAGTTCTGTGTATTGTTATGGGTAAGCATTGACCTATTCATCAGTTTGATGTGAAAAATGCGTTTCTACATGGTGATCTAAAAGAAATTGTTTATATGCACCAGCCGCCTGGTTTTGTCCATCCAGCAGGCCCTCAATATGTCTGTCGTCTTCGCAAGTCACTTTATGGTTTGAAACAAGCCCCTCGAGCATGGTATGATCGTCTTGCACGGTACATTATGCGGATTGGGTTCGTTTGCAGCAAGTGCGATAATTCTCTCTTTATTTTCCATCAAGGTAGTACCATTGCCTATTTGATGTTGTATGTGGATGATATTGTACTTACTACCTCATCTGATGTGTTAAAGAATGAGATTATTACACTGCTTAAGACCGAATTTGCTATGACTGACTTAGGGAAGTTGAGCTATTTTTTGGGTATATCATTGACTCGTTCTGCAGACTATATGTTCCTATGTCAACGCAAGTATGCAGAAGAGATAGTATACAGGGCTAAATGGCAAATTACAAGATCATGTCTATTCCGGTTGACTCTAAATCAAAGCTTAGTGTTATTGATGGTACCCTAGTGTCTGATCCCACTCTGTACAGAAGTCTTGCAGGTGCACTCCAGTATCTCACTTTCACCAGGCCTGACATCGCCTATGATGTTCAGCATGTATGCCTATTTATGCATGCCCCTAGGGAGCCTCATTTTATTGCCCTTAAATGCATCATTCGATATGTTAAGGGCACCATTGATTATGGATTACATCTATACCCCTCAGCACCAACCAGGTTGTCTGCATATACGGATGCTGATTGGGCAGACTGTCCGGACACACAACGCTCCACCTCAGGCTGCTGTGTGTTTTTAGGGGATAATCTCATTTCTTGGTCTGCCAAGAGACAAGCCACATTATCCCGCTCGAGTGCCGAGGCTGAGTATTGAGGAGTTGCAAATATTGTTTCTGAGATATGTTGGCTCCGAAATCTTCTTTTGAAACTTCATTGTCCCGTGCATAAGGCGTCCGTGGTTTACTGTGATAACATATCCGCTATTTATTTATCTCATAATCCGGTTCAGTATCAGCGGACCAAGCATATTGAGATAGATATACATTTTGTTCGTGAGAAGGTTGTTCTCGGTCATGTTAGAGTGTTGCATGTGCCTTCCTCATATTAGTACGCGGATATTTTCACGAAAGGTCTTCCTCGACAGCTATTCCTCGATTTCAGATCCAGTTTCAGCGTCCGGCCTCCTCCCGCTCAGACTGAGGGGGTGTATTAACGTGTAACAATTAGTCTAGAATCCCAATTCAATTCCACCACCATAATTAAAATATATCTCATATATTTTGTATATATTTAGTGATATAGAATTATGATAGGAAGAGGATTCACCATTGTACTAGGTTTCTACCTATTGTACACTATATATATTTATATTAATGAGAAAGCCTCCTCAAAGGAGATTAATACAATCTTACACTAATAGCTCGATCTCCATCTTGTGCAAGAAAGATCAAACTGAATGTTGAGATACTGTCAAGATGCAAACCGGAGATGCTACTTTTGGAGGGCTCTTTGGAAATGCTTAAGGACATTGATTGTTAGGATATTCAGGTAATCATGGCCGGCTTAATGGGTAAGCAACTAAAGCATGTTGCTTTAGGCCTCAATTTTTTTACTTATATATCATATACAGATTATACAATTATTATTTAACTATTTTAATTTATGTGAACGATTCGGAGTATGAGAATCAAAATACTCAATTTACTATTAATTCGAATATTTTTTTTAAAAAAAATTATAAAATAAAGTTATATATATGAAAACTACATGAAAAGTACTACAATTCAATATAGCTAATAATTCAAAAATATCTTTAAAAAAGTTAAGAAAAAACTATTTGACTCACCAAACAATAACATTTTCACATATGCGAAGGGAGTAATATTTTTAGAGTGTGATAGAGGTTATTCAGACAAATAATCCGAATTTTGTAATAAATATACAATGTATGATAATGAGCGATTTGATGACGGCTTTGATAATTTAAAAAATGAACTTGTAGAATTTTCCAGAATTGATTATTTCTTATAATGGGTAGATTAATTCATTTTTCACTTCAAAATAGATTTGAATTATTCTAAATATATGAATATTTTAATATTTACTCACTGGTACAAAATTGAAGTTATTAGATTATGAGTATTTATAAAAAAAATTATTTATCTTACCGTTAATATATGTTTCTTAAAAACATATTATGTACATCTTAGTGAGTAGAGTTATCAAATATTTTCGATAATGAGAGTTAGTAGGTAATCGATATATAGATGATAAAGATATACTCCCTCCGTTTTAAAATGATTGTCTGGTTTTGATCTAACACAAAGTTTAAAAAAGTAGAGAAAACTTTTGAATCTTATAGTCTTAAATTAAAGATATGTTGAATGTACAAAAATGACCTTTAATCTTGTGGTTTTAAACATGTCATGTGGAAAGTTGTAATGAAAGAGTTGTAGAAGGAAAGAGACATTCTTTTTTTTATTTTATAATTTATGTGAACGATTCGGAGTATGAGAATCAAAATACTCAATTTACTATTAATTCGAATATTTTTTTTTAAAAAAAATTATAAAATAAAGTTATATATATGAAAAGTACTACAATTCAATATAGCTAATAATTCAAAAATATCTTTAAAAAAGTTAAGAAAAAACTATTTGACTCACCAAACAATAACATTTTCACATATGCGAAGGGAGTAATATTTTTAGAGTGTGATAGAGGTTATTCAGACAAATAATCCGAATTTTGTAATAAATATACAATGTATGATAATGAGCGATTTGATGACGGCTTTGATAATTTAAAAAATGAACTTGTAGAATTTTCCAGAATTGATTATTTCTTATAATGGGTAGATTAATTCATTTTTCACTTCAAAATAGATTTGAATTATTCGAAATATATGAATATTTTAATATTTACTCACTGGTACAAAATTGAAGTTATTAGATTATGAGTATTTATAAAAAAAAATTATTTATCTTACCGTTAATATATGTTTCTTAAAAACATATTATGTACATCTTAGTGAGTAGAGTTATCAAATATTTTCGATAATGAGAGTTAGTAGGTAATCGATATATAGATGATAAAGATATACTCCCTCCGTTTTAAAATGATTGTCTGGTTTTGATCTAACACAAAGTTTAAAAAAGTAGAGAAAACTTTTGAATCTTATAGTCTTAAATTAAAGATATGTTGAATGTACAAAAATGACCTTTAATCTTGTGGTTTTAAACATGTCATGTGGAAAGTTGTAATGAAAGAGTTGTAGAAGGAAAGAGACATTCTTTTTTTTATTTTATAATTTATGTGAACGATTCGGAGTATGAGAATCAAAATACTCAATTTACTATTAATTCGAATATTTTTTTTTAAAAAAAATTATAAAATAAAGTTATATATATGAAAAGTACTACAAGTCAATATAGCTAATAATTCAAAAATATCTTTAAAAAAGTTAAGAAAAAACTATTTGACTCACCAAACAATAACATTTTCACATATGCGAAGGGAGTAATATTTTTAGAGTGTGATAGAGGTTATTCAGACAAATAATCCGAATTTTGTAATAAATATACAATGTATGATAATGAGCGATTTGATGACGGCTTTGATAATTTAAAAAATGAACTTGTAGAATTTTCCAGAATTGATTATTTCTTATAATGGGTAGATTAATTCATTTTTCACTTCAAAATAGATTTGAATTATTCAAATATATGAATATTTTAATATTTACTCACTGGTACAAAATTGAAGTTATTAGATTATGAGTATTTATAAAAAAAAATTATTTATCTTACCGTTAATATATGTTTCTTAAAAACATATTATGTACATCTTAGTGAGTAGAGTTATCAAATATTTTCGATAATGAGAGTTAGTAGGTAATCGATATATAGATGATAAAGATATACTCCCTCCGTTTTAAAATGATTGTCTGGTTTTGATCTAACACAAAGTTTAAAAAAGTAGAGAAAACTTTTGAATCTTATAGTCTTAAATTAAAGATATGTTGAATGTACAAAAATGACCTTTAATCTTGTGGTTTTAAACATGTCATGTGGAAAGTTGTAATGAAAGAGTTGTAGAAGGAAAGAGACATTCTTTTTTTTATTTTATAATTTATGTGAACGATTGAATTATGAGAATCAAAATACTCAATTTACTATTAATTCAATATTTTTTTAAAAAAATTATAAAATAAAGTTATATATATGAAAAGTACTACAAGTCAATATAGCTAATAATTCAAAAATATCTTTAAAAAGTTAAGAAAAACTATTTGACTCACCAAACAATAACATTTTCACATATGCGAAGGGAGTAATATTTTTAGAGTGTGATAGAGGTTATTCAGACAAATAATCCGAATTTTGTAATAAATATACAATGTATGATAATGAGCGATTTGATGACGGCTTTGATAATTTAAAAAATGAACTTGTAGAATTTTCCAGAATTGATTATTTCTTATAATGGGTAGATTAATTCATTTTTCACTTCAAAATAGATTTGAATTATTCGAAATATATGAATATTTTAATATTTACTCACTGGTACAAAATTGAAGTTATTAGATTATGAGTATTTATAAAAAAAAATTATTTATCTTACCGTTAATATATGTTTCTTAAAAACATATTATGTACATCTTAGTGAGTAGAGTTATCAAATATTTTCGATAATGAGAGTTAGTAGGTAATCGATATATAGATGATAAAGATATACTCCCTCCGTTTTAAAATGATTGTCTGGTTTTGATCTAACACAAAGTTTAAAAAAGTAGAGAAAACTTTTGAATCTTATAGTCTTAAATTAAAGATATGTTGAATGTACAAAAATGACCTTTAATCTTGTGGTTTTAAACATGTCATGTGGAAAGTTGTAATGAAAGAGTTGTAGAAGGAAAGAGACATTCTTTTTTTTATTTTATAATTTATGTGAACGATTCGGAGTATGAGAATCAAAATACTCAATTTACTATTAATTCGAATATTTTTTTTTAAAAAAAATTATAAAATAAAGTTATATATATGAAAAGTACTACAAGTCAATATAGCTAATAATTCAAAAATATCTTTAAAAAAGTTAAGAAAAAACTATTTGACTCACCAAACAATAACATTTTCACATATCTGAAGGGAGTAATATTTTTAGAGTGTGATAGAGGTTATTCAGACAAATAATCCGAATTTTGTAATAAATATACAATGTATGATAATGAGCGATTTGATGACGGCTTTGATAATTTAAAAAATGAACTTGTAGAATTTTCCAGAATTGATTATTTCTTATAATGGGTAGATTAATTCATTTTTCACTTCAAAATAGATTTGAATTATTCAAATATATGAATATTTTAATATTTACTCACCGGTACAAAATTGAAGTTATTAGATTATGAGTATTTATAAAAAAATTATTTATCTTACTGTTAATATATGTTTCTTAAAAACATATTATGTACATCTTAGTGAGTAGAGTTATCAAATATTTTCGATAATGAGAGTTAGTAGGTAATCGATATATAGATGATAAAGATATACTCCCTCCGCTTTAAAATGATTGTCTGGTTTTGATCTAACACAAAGTTTAAAAAGTAGAAAACTTTTGAATCTTATAGTCTTAAATTAAAGATATGTTGAATGTACAAAAATGACCTTTAATCTTGTGGTTTTAAACATGTCATGTGGAAAGTTGTAATGAAAGAGTTGTAGAAGGAAAGAGACATTCTTTTTTATTTTATAATTTATGTGAGCGATTGAGTATGAGAATCAAAATACTCAATTTACTATTAATTCGAATATTTTTTTTAAAAAAAAATTATAAAATAAAGTTATATATATGAAAAGTACTACAAGTCAATATAGCTAATAATTCAAAAATATCTTTAAAAAAGTTAAGAAAAAACTATTTGACTCACCAAACAATAACATTTTCACATATGCGAAGGGAGTAATATTTTTAGAGTGTGATAGAGGTTATTCAGACAAATAATCCGAATTTTGTAATAAATATACAATGTATGATAATGAGCGATTTGATGACGGCTTTGATAATTTAAAAAATGAACTTGTAGAATTTTCCAGAATTGATTATTTCTTATAATGGGTAGATTAATTCATTTTTCACTTCAAAATAGATTTGAATTATTCGAAATATATGAATATTTTAATATTTACTCACTGGTACAAAATTGAAGTTATTAGATTATGAGTATTTATAAAAAAAAATTATTTATCTTACCGTTAATATATGTTTCTTAAAAACATATTATGTACATCTTAGTGAGTAGAGTTATCAAATATTTTCGATAATGAGAGTTAGTAGGTAATCGATATATAGATGATAAAGATATACTCCCTCCGTTTTAAAATGATTGTCTGGTTTTGATCTAACACAAAGTTTAAAAAAGTAGAGAAAACTTTTGAATCTTATAGTCTTAAATTAAAGATATGTTGAATGTACAAAAATGACCTTTAATCTTGTGGTTTTAAACATGTCATGTGGAAAGTTGTAATGAAAGAGTTGTAGAAGGAAAGAGACATTCTTTTTTAAACGAACTAAAAAGGAAAGCAAGACAAATATTTTGAAATTGAGAGAGTATACAAGATGGTCCGTACATTTGAGCCGAGGTCTATCGAAAACAACTATCTTCAAATGTGCGGGTAAGATTTACTTACACACCATCCTCCCAGACTCTACTTGTGGATTATATTGGGTATGTTAATTGTTAGTATTATTGTTGGTCCCGTACACCATCGTGCAGGTAAGGTGAAGCTTACTTCAAACCTTGTTATAAAATTATGGAGCATAAAATAAGAATTAATTCTAGAATAAAGATATATGATACAAAAATTTAGAGGTGGAAACGAATTGCATTCTGACCGTCTAACTTATTAATGAGGAGGGCGTACCGTGTCACCAACTGAGGACTATTATCGAGGATTGTAATATTTGTTAGACATCAAAAATTTCACTATTACACATATTTGGAGGGAGACCAAATAATATACCAATATTTTGGCAAACAAAGGGAATAATTTGCTGATCTGGCAAGTTACGCTAAAAATATGAAACTTCTTCCCCTGGCTAATTTTAATTGTGCAGCATACGAAAAAATTGAAGGATTTATGTAAGACTTCTCTCTGCACCAAAAATAATAAACAAGATTAAACGATGGATACTAGGAATTGTGCGTATCGACCCATGCAGTGCTGTAGCTAACGCGTTAAGTATCCCGCCTGGGGAGTACGTTCGCAAGAATGAAACTCAAAGGAATTGACGGAGGCCCGCACAAGCGGTGGAGCATGTGATTTAATTTGATGCAAAGCGAAGAACCTTACCAAGAGTCACTATAACAAATGTGATATTTAGCTACGAATTTATTAGCTACGGCAAAAAAATTGTCACTAATTGTTCATTATTTGTGACAAAAAGTATATTTCGTCTTCAAATATATAGTTCACATACTTTTAGTGATGAAACATAAAAATTCGTAGCTACTATTCTATCACTAAGGTTTTCCACTAAAAATGAGTAGGCGCCATTTATTTGGTAACATTAGCCAAGAATTTTAAGTTTTTAGTGACATATTATTTTGTCACTAATAATATACCCGATTTGTGATAAATCATTATTTATCTTAAAATTAATTAAAACTTAGACACGAAAAGATTTTGTCACAAAAAGTATGTTGTTACAATAGCGACAAATTAGAGTTCGTAGTTAAATATTGTAAGATTTAACTATAAAATTTTATATTTATTTGTGACCTTAATTTTTGTCACTAATCATATAAACAATTAGTGACGATCATTTTATTGTCTCTAATCAACCTGCTATTTAGTGACAACAAAAATTTGTCACGCAATGCAATATTTTAAATAGCAGCGACTTAAAGTTTGTAGTTGAAAAATTCAACTATTTGCTACGAAAAAACTTCGTAGCTAAATATAAAATATTTTTTGGCTACAATTGTTAATGATTACAAATGACAAGTGACAAATCTTCTTCAAGCGCTTTTCGTAGGAAATTGACCGAATCTTGGGGAGGAAAAAAATAAAAAATCAATTGATTTGATCGATTTTGTAAAAATAAATTTTAAATTATGCAATTATAAAATGCACCAATCAAGAATCGAACTAAGATTTATATTGTGGAAGGGTAATATTATATCACTAAACCACTGTTGCTTGTTGGTCGAAAGCTCTCGTTTTTCTTTTTATTTATACTCTTCAACTATAGCATGAAAATAATCGATGAATTATGTCAATTTTTATTTTATTTTTAAAATAATTTTCTATCGTGCCGGCCAATTAAATTTGATGAATTGATATCAGAGTTTTGACAAAAAAATTGACTAACTCGATCAGTTTCTGTATATTATTTTCATTAATTTTAATAAAAAATCGACTGATACTTTTAGTTTAAGAACCAATAAATTTTATGGTTTAGTTTACATAATAATTTTCCGAATTTTGGTACTAAAAATTTGACAAATACCCGTCTCCTTCAAAAAAAATTGTTTTGTATGTTAGCCGGTTTTGTGCTTAGTAAACTGTACCGACGAATTGATTAGTTTACTTCTGTCGAAAAATACCTACTTTTTAGTGAATCCACAAGAGAAATATTATAAAGAGATAAAGTCGACTAGCAAATCTAGACTTTGCAAAGTGTAGGATTTAGTAAAGCATTGCCTAGCACTACTAATACTTAAGTTGAACTAATAACTATTATGCATGTACTATAATTAGCTTATGAACAGAAGCTAATGTCACTGGAGATCAACTATGATTCTAAGGAGGTAATCACAATAATCAAACAAGGACACTTACCTTATATGTCTATTATCTCTGAATGCAAGTCTTTGATGCACAAGTTGGGCCATCCGGAACTAAAGCACACCTACCGTGAGCAGAATTGGCAGATGCACTGGTTAAAGAGGGAGCAAGGAAGGAGATTTTTTATGGTGCAAAGTTCTTTGTTGTAACCCCCCCCCACCCCACCCCCACCCCACCCCCTTATGTTGCAAATGTCTTTTGGAAGGATGTAATGGGTCAAACTTATGATCACAATGTAAATTTTTGTGACTTGCAGACAATGGCCAATACGTCGAATGCCCGAATCATATAACATGCATAAACTTGAACGCTGGGTAACTTGTATATTTTTATTATATTAGTAGTATATGATTTAACAAAAAAAACAAAGCGTAGAATTCCTTGTGGAATTTGATTAACTATTACTACCAATGTGAAAATTAAAATAAACTAAAAGATGAAAGCGTTAATGAAAGAAATTAACCAACTAAGATCTTAAATATATCTTGATAAGGTACTGTAGTAGTAAAAGATTATATATGCCCGGAGCCCGTGTCTTGAAAAATGCGTCTGCGACAGTGCAAGGCGAGGCGTACGTCTTGGACATGGCTGCAAGCCCCATGAAACTTTGATTTTATTATTGTCTTATAAATTTCTGCAACAATAATAATATAAAAATACGTACATGTTAAATAAGTGATTTAGTACCGTCTATTTTAATAGTCGGATTTAATACATCACCAATAATATAAATAGTGGGAATAAGAATTTATTTTTATTTTGATAAATATTTTTTAATAGATGCTTTATAAGCTGGATTTTTCATATATTCACTAAGTAATAAAAATATTAGAGCTATATAAAATAATATAGTTGAAATAGTAGGATAATATATATCGAAAATTCTTTTGTTTCTTGAAAAAATTTCTCTAAAAATACAATAAGTTCAGAAAATTTTTGCCAATCGCTATCTACAACAATATCAGCTGAATTTTGATTATGAGAGTTAAAAAAAAGTTATAGGTTTTCTATAGTCATAAGCAACAAGTAATTGCTCGTATAAAGAATTCCACCTAGTGGGTACTTCTTCTGGAATTTTTCTATAAGGTAGTTGGCAATCGTGACAAGTTTTTTTATATTCTTTTCTTCGTTGTATTCTATTATTTTTAAAAATAAAGTTTATAGCAAATTGTATTTTACTAAGAATGTCTTCAAAAAGTGATAGACCATCCTTTATAATTAAGTTATATATATGACACGCATATTTTATATGAAAATGATCTGAAAAAGATGGAGTTAAACTATTTTTTAAAATTGTAATAGCATAATTGTTAGAAGAAGCGTTATATAATGTAATAGTCATAATTTTATCAGTTATTCCGTAATAATCGCACACTTGATAAATATTTTCTGCAATAAAAGTATCAGTGTGCCTATCATCTATATATCTATACGCTAAGATACATTTTTGCATATACCATTTATAATCTATCCAATGACATGTTACCGTTAAATAATCATGGCCGTTAGTACTACGACATATATCAGAAGTGATAGCCACTTTGCCATTAAAATTATATAATGAATAACGTAAATACTGTTGATATTCATGTGCGAATTTAAATACATTTCTCTTAACAGTTGATCTAGGAAAACTGTTAAAAGCAAGATTATACATATCTCTAATGTAATGAATAAAATCGGGAGATGAAGGAAATGAAAAAGGAAAACCCTCCACAACAACTAAGTTTGCTATTGATATCCTATCTCTATGTTTATCGTATTTAGGGCCTACAATTCCCCCATCATAGGGTTAATTTGACCATGTACTTGGTCCGGAACATTATGTGAACCTTGTCCCAATGGAGCGGATGTTTGCGCACCCGATTTTGAAGCCTCGTATTGGGCATACCTAGCTGGATGAGCCCTTGTTACATGTCTCATTAAACCCCCGTCCCACCTTGACCTTTTCCAGTTTTAAATTTTAAAACATCTTTACAAAATTTACATCTAGCTACTTGATTCTCTACGTCCCTATAAAAAAATGTCCATGCATCTGACTTTAATGTTCGTTTTGCTGGACCTCGTCTCATACTAGGGGCATAGGAGGCATTTCAGTTGAAGGTGCACTAGTGGGTGTGTTGTCATCTACATTAGTGGGTGTATCATCTAGATCATCGTCTAAATTAAAGTCTTCTTAAGTACCAGAAAATAGCTCCTCGTCTAAATCTAATGGTATTATAGGAAAATGTTTAGTATCAACAAAATCATCATGTGTAGGAATAAGATTCTGTCTAGAAATAAGACCCTTGCCCTTGTTTTCCATACTAGAAGAAGCATGACCCATACCCGTAAGCATACGTTTAAATTCTTCAATTATAAATTTATAATTATACAAATAAATAATTAAAGTAAATGAAATTAATTGCGCTAAATAAAATAAACATACAATAATAATTTAATGAATGAACGAATGTACCAAACGACGACGTGTAATCGAGAGATTGAAAATTCAAACTTTGCTCGATGGAAGATCCTTAAGCTAGTTGCCAACTTCACTCCCAAATGAATAAATAAAATTAAATATTTAGTAGACAATGTAGAATTGTAGAGAGATAGATTGAGAGATTGTAGGAAGATTTGTGAGAAAGATGAAGAGAAAATGAGGTATTAATAGTTGAAAAATTGGGGGAGGGGGAGAGGCAAAAAATGGCAGTTGCACAACGACCAAAATGTAAAATGGCCGTTGGAGCAACAATTATTTTTGTAAAAGGGGTTTCGGGTGGGATCGGGACCGGGAACGGGTCGGGACTGGCGGGCCTGGGGCGGGCCGGGCCTGGTCGGGACGAGACCATGTCCCGTCCCGGTTCGAGTCCCGATACCGATTTTTTTTAAATGTCGGGTTCGGGGTGAGACCGGGGCGGTGTCGGAGCAGGACCGGGCCGGTCGGCCCACTGGCCAGCCTTACCTTAGACCCAAGGCGAAAAATTTATGTTTCATTATGTAAATTTAATATATAAAATATATTTTACACATATAAATGTATGCTCTATATTTTTATAAAAAATCTACCTAATTAATGGGCATAATTATATATTTATATAGAAACCTTCAACTTTATTAAAAGAAACCTAATAATGAGTTGGATAGTAAATCTGTCTTTTTTAATAAACATTGACCCCCCCCCCCTACTTGTTGCCATATTTTATGAGTAATATAACAAAGTAAAAATTAATTAAATTTGCAACAATTATTTGCACCGTTGCAAAAAGTTCTTTTAATTGTTGGTGAAATGTTTTATTTTCACTTTTGAGTCTCCCATTCCCTTGGATCGGTAATTTTCCCAGGATTTTGAGAATCGGTCATCGAAGTAATGCCTTAATTTTTTCTCCATATCATACTTGTGATTGTAGATTGGTAATTTTTGTTATCTCCATTAAGTGCCCTTGAATTACTATAACTTTAAATTTGGTGGGGTAGTTATTGAGAAGAAAGATTTAAATTTCTTCATTCTAGAGAACTGTTCAAGATAGCAGTTACAAGGAGGGAACTAAAAAGGCTTGCTCTATCAATGTTGGGTGATATTCTGATAGTCTACTTATTGGTTGAAATTTGGTGAAAACCATCTTGAATAGTTAGTTATTTGAACTACTAACATATTCACCATGAGAAATTATTCAAAATGGTTGTTGTGTATAGATGTTTTTTTAGTGTTCCCTTTAAATGTTGTTTATTTTGTTCTTAAATTCAGTTTCATTTTGAAGCTTTTCTTTTTCTTTCTTCTGTCGAGTATAGATTAACGTTTCTTCTTAATATTTGATGAATTAGGTTTAGTGTAATGTATGAGAAACTAATTCCATCTAGTTTCAAGTGTTGTTTTAATTTAGCATTTCTAGTAGCATAATGGGTACAAAAATGGGAGCTTTAACTTTCCCTTAAGCACAGAAAGGCTTTGAATTGTTCTTGAAACTAGAGGTTGTTTGAGTTTAAAATAATGTGTCAAAATTTTGATGTTGTAATTGGTGCAACTTATCATTAAGGCAGAGTACATGTTTCTAGTTGTGCTGCACTTGCTGGTGAAATTTTAAATCCACATCCAGGTGATTCTATTACTTATAGTTTTTTTTTTTGGTGATATCTTATGCTCTCTCCTATAGTCTGTCATTAGAGAAACGAATGATTATTGACGGAATCGTGATTGTCCGTTCTGGGTATCTTCCAGGAATAATAGAAGAAGTATTACACATGGACTTGGCAAAAATTTGCTAAGATCCAGAAACTCAGAGATATGAGTGTAATGCTAGTGCTTGCATATGGAACTAAAAATTAGGGAATTCTGTTGAGATAAGTGAATAGCTTCATGATGAATGAATATCCAAATAGCATGCCACAGAACAGTCCCCTGTAAGGATCATATGGACTGCACCCTCAAGTATCAAGAAGTAGAGTTCAGTCACAAAGTACTCCCCCAAATTTTCGATTACCCAAACAAATGGTCCTATAAATTTCTACCATAGTTTACATGAATCTCGCAATTAGCTCGAGCAGAAGGCAAAGCTACCGTCCCCCATGTCCTTAATTTGTAAAATATGAAGCAAATTGTTTCATATAAACATGACACCCGAAAAGATAAACAACTGACTTTAGAAAAAAAAAAGGTACAGATGTTTAAAACTGCAACGAGGTTCGGTATGATCTTGTATTGCTGAATTCTTTTGAGTAATACTTAAAGTGTCTCCTTTCTAGTTCAGCTAACTATTTCACGATTCTTGATTTTCTTGATGAATTTGAAAAATTGTAGGAAAGAATGATTGATGGAAAGAGTTTGATATCTCTGACTTTTTGTGTATGAGATAGAAATACCCAATGGGTGTTTACATTCTTGTTCTTTAATTTTACTTTTTCTATGTGCAGACGAGCTAGTAGGGAGATTACATTTTGTTGAGATTCTACCATTGTAGTAAGGTATGATTAAATATCAAATTGATTTGTTATTTTTGTAGTTCTATTCATGATTGTTTTTCCTTCCCTTAATGAGATTATGCCTTTAAGTTAATTTTTGGGTTCTGTTTTCTTTGAGTACCTAAATTTTGATTTTTAATTGATCTAGAGGAGACTAATTGGGATTTGATTGAACATCTAGTTTCAGTGGCATATCAATGAATATGTTATAAATGTGTAACTACAACTGTAAGGAGAAAAGGAGGTCAAGTGGTAGGTGCTGCAACATTTTTCAAGTATAACCACTTGATTTTCCGCGTGCTTTATTTTTTATCGAACCTTTCTTATTGATATTGGCCTCACAACTTTTTAGAGTTTAGCATATGCTGACTCTACTTATTGAGTTAAGTGACCTCTGTTTGTGTGGAACTGTAAATGGCACTCTTCAAGCCGTCCAAGGTATTTTATGATCATTGTGGAAACATATCTTCTTGAATCATTCCAGCAACTCAGTTTACAGAAGAGGATTGAAAATCTGCAGTTTAGGTTTAATTGAAAAATAGGTTAATACTCATAATATCTAAGTTATTGCTTCTTGAAATTACTTCTTTTCACTGTAATCTATTCTCATGAATACATAAGTTATTGCTATGATATTGTTTTATAGGAATTCACTGAACAAGGACATTGGTTACTCTTGCAAGACAAGAAATAGATGCAAGGAAAAAGGAGAGTTGCAGTATTAGAGGTGAGTGAGGTCACTTTGGTCTACCAAATCATTTGGGAGTGGATATAGCAACATTTATATTTCATGTCTTATTATTTTGAAACACGAACAGTTAACTGAGATTTTGTGGTATCTTATAGCCTTTTGCTAAATATTAACTGGAGACAAAGGTACTACAACATATAGTAGCAACATTAATGTATGATGAAGAACCAACAAACATGAAACACTAACTAAGAAAATTTGGGAGGGTACATTACCCAAAAGGCTTTAGATAGTGTGCTCTCTCCAAATAGTACATGTTCTGGCATTGCAAAGCATTTTTTTAAAAATAATTCTTGATTCAACTTCCTTATGGTATTCTAGTTTTTCTCAAAGCTTTTATGTGCCTCAGCGGTAACATTGTTTCTGAATCAAATTTTTCCTTCATGCTGAGTAAGAATTATAATTGATCATACTGCTCCTTCGTTTGAGAACAGAATTTTTCAGTTTGGTAACTCGACTATTTACTATGACTTGCCATATGTATAATGATTTATTTTACTGGCATGAGATGTGTGTGTCAAAGTGATAGAAGACTCCTAACATCTACCTTTAACTGGAGTAATAGTGTAAGTTTGGTGCACTTCTACTTATATATTTTTTCCGGTAAATAAAAGATTTTTATAACCAAGTGCAATATGTACAAGCTCAAGAACAAGACTGCTGTGTTGGACTGGATTGGCCTTTATAGACAACTTCTTGAATTATTCTCCTCACTAATTGATATATTATATACTATTTTGCTTTTCTTGCGTGTGCAGCCACATAGCATTTTAAAGATTCAAAACATTAAATCAACAAATAGAAAGCTGGTAAAGATAAGCTTGAATGCTCATTCCACGTCTTATGAGTGTCCTATGATCTGCTATTTTAACGAGTGTTGTTAATTAGACATGAGTTTTCCTGAAAGTTTATTAAGGAAGTTCTTGTTTAACTTCTCTTTCGTTTTTTATGCAGGAGTTGTGTAACAATACTTTTGAGCGTGCTATCAATAGAGTTGGGAATAACAACTCAAATTTTCTTTCACAAGATACGAGCAAGGCACAATGACTAAATTACATTGTATTTTCAAGATGATCACATTTTTGTCAAAGGATATATTTTGATTATACTTGTGACAAAACATAGTCTCTGTTCTAGAATTGCCTTTTGATTAATAATATAATTTTTCTTTAACTACGAGTTTATTTTGTGTTTTATCACAATTCTTGTTGTCACTAATTACGACAATTTACAGTGACAATTTTGTTGTATTAGTAAAAGCAATATTTTTAGTGACTGACATGATAGGTTTCGACTACAAAATTGTAAACCATTTTTGTAAAAGCAAACTTGTCACTAATTTTTACATTTAGGGATGAAATATCTTTATGTATATAAAAAGAAAAATTAGTGACGAAATTGCTTTGTTCAACTACGAAATATATATAACTTTAGAGACAATTGACATCGTCATTAATTAAATTGAAAAATAGTGACGAAGTAATTTTGTCGGTATTAATAACCTTTTTAGTGATGAAAACACACTATCAACTACGACTTTTTTATACTTTTCTTGACGAATGAGTTCGTCATAAATATTATGCATTTGAGGACAAAAATGAATTTCATAGTTAATGTAGCATTATTTAGCGGCGAAATACTAAATTGTCTCTATATACATTTAGTGACCCGTGGTTTAGAGACGAACGTTTGACGAATTTTTTTTCGTCACGAAAGATCTTTTGTGATGAAATATGAATTTTAAGTGATAAAATAATTCATCACATGATAATTGAATTTGTTATAGTGAGTTGCACTTCAGATTTTCCTTTAACTACAGTTACAGAAGTAATAAAGTATACTATAATGATTGTACTATTTAAGGTTGAGAATGATGTGAAGTATTATTTATTCGAAGAAAAATGTTTTTTTGGTCAATCAAAGATACTATATTGCATAATATAACAAAAGGTCTACATAGTATTTAGTTACTACCACTAGCAGTTACGTTATGTACATCCAACACATTACAAGTAGTATTATACATAGAAGTAGGGTCATTTGCTACTGCCTTAACCCTTCTAGCCGCAGGAGGGACCTGCAATAATTTAAAAGGGATGAGTAATGGTGAGTAGCAGAATCAGTACGTAGCATTACGCAAAAGAGTGACAATCTTTTTGTTCATCAATATTAATATCCATTGGCCCCAAATTATGCTGCATAGAAAGAGTCAGTCCGATAAGCAGAGCATGCAATTCTGCTTCAATCACACTAGTATTACCAGAAAATCCGAGAATCCACTCCCCTAGACTATTTCTAAAAATACCCCCAACGCCGCCAATATATAACAGTAACTTCCAGATCCAACTAAAGGAACCAAAGGTGTATTAACAAGACGCAACACTGAACGAACCTGAGTCTGTTAGTCCCCAACTAATACGTCGTAGGAGGCTTTATAGCGGGGAAGGTAAACTGAGTTGATTAGATCTTTACAGGATGAGGAGTAACGTATGTTGTGATAATAGTCTTTTTGTCCTATATTAGCTAGCACTTCCTTTTTGGAAGTTAAACATTTGTTTCGTTTACTACTAAATATTTAATTTTAAAATATTTTATGTTATTAATTATTGTGATATACAATATTTTGTATATAGCTAGTCTCATATAGTATGTAAGAGTTATTTATTGAAATTTTATGTTATGTCCGATTTCATAGCAAAAATTGGTATTTTTAATCCTCATACTTTAAATCCTTTTACTTTAAATGAGACGCATGGTTTATGTGATAGTCAAGCATGGTCCCCCTAAAATTTGTAACAATATTTTCAGGGGGGAAAATGAATTTTCCCCATTTTATTGTATTCATAAGTAAAAATTATTTGTATTGGGATTTGGGTGTTTACACTCAATTAGGGAATGCAAGATATGTATATCTTTTATATATAAATTTTATCTCTTAATCATGATTAATTAAATTAAAATTTTATTTTAATTAACTAAAATTAAAATAATTAATTGAATATATATACTTGATATATTTACGGTATTTATCCTTGTCCTTCACGACCTTACACTATTAATGCCGCCTTCTATATGAAACTAAATAATGATGATATAAGAGATTTTTGTGATGACTCTCTTTATGAAATACTTTTGTATCAAAGACATAAAAGTTAGGAGCGGTAAAAATTAGCATATAAAAATATGATGTGTCTAATTTATTTAAGTTTGGGCAGGATCCATGACACTCCGACTAAGAATTCCACATCAACAAAACACGAGAGGGATATTGGGTATATAAGAAAGTATGCATTAGACCCTAACGATGCATTTTAAAGTCGTGGGAGCCTAGGTCTAAAGCGGACAATATTACTATAGGATTGTTATAGGATCATCTGTTAACTCACCTTATTTTGACCAGCTCAATTCAGCCATCTAAACATTGAGCTTATATATAATCCAAGTTGACCCGTGAGAAATTTTGTCAAGATATATATTTTTTAAATATAATTTTTGCTTAATATGTTAATATAACCATAATAAAGAGATTTATTTATTAGGTACTTAAAAATTATAAAAGAACAAATAAACTAATTAAAAATTAGTAATAATTTGGCAGTTGGGGTCATGACGCGTTTTTAGCTCATTTTAGCACAACTCATTTTAACCCAAATAATTTTTTCTCCCATTTTTACTTAACTAATTCTGACCTACATAAATTCATCCAACTCTCACATTTGACACCCTAATAAGAAGGAAAAAAGTACACAAATTACTTAAATCTATATAATTATCCCTTTTTACCAATTTACCTATTAATAACCTAAACTACCTATGCGATTCAAACTATTTATCCGAAATATCCCTTTTTCCCTTCATCTCAAAATCGGTCGATTTAAACAAATACGGTTAAACTTTTTGTCTTTTGGCGTTGGAATAAGTACAAAGATGGTGCCTTCATGCCTTGGATTAAGGGCTAAAAAGACAAGTTGATAGTCATTATTTTACTTCTAACGAGAACTGTACTTTTATTTTGCATGAACAACTTAAAAGAATAATTGAAATTTCTAGTATTTAAGTCGCAATAAATTCTATTTCGAGTTTTGTTATATCTGATTAAATACAGTAAAATAATTGAAATATGTGACTTTATCCCTCATTAACAATCTTATGCAAATTGAATGGGTTTGTAATCTGAAATAAATTAAGAGAAAGTGTATTCCATGCGTTCCAACGTTTAAACCAGTAATAATATTAGAATGTGTGTGTGTTGAGTTCAAGTTGATAAATAGTGAGCATGTTTGAATGATATTTATTAATATTGCAAAACACAACCAAACTGGATATTGCTATTGAATGAATGTGAACAATAAATCAATTTGTAGCACGAAATTCTTCAGATTATCAAAGTGGATATTGCTTTTGAATGTATTACGAACTGGATATTGCATTTGCATGATACAAAAATTCTACAACAACGTAACTGGATATTGCATTTGCATGATACAAAAATTCTACAACAACATAATAAAATCACTCATCTCTCTTGAAAACTAAATGAACAACAAAGAGAGTAAATATAAATTGAAACCGGGAAACTTTAGAACTTTATTTATGTAAGATAGTAATGAGGAGGAAAACCGGAAAACAACAATAACATACTCAGTGTAAAAAAAAAAAGAAGGAATAACAAAAAATGTATAAGTCAGCATATTGAAACATAGTAAGAATAGATTTGTTGGAAGTTTATTAAGAAATCATACCTACATGGTTGGTTCTCCATGAACACAACTAATTAAGTAGATACAAATGTTTAAGACCTTGTGTAAATAGAAAACATCGAAGCTATAATCTAGAGAAGATGATTTCATGTGTTTGTATTGGTTACAAAAATATGAAGAAACATCTCCAAATCAAAATTTACATAAGGGGAAAGTCAACCATATAATAATGGAAGAATTCTTTCAAGGAGGTCTATCGTAATTTTGATAAATTAAAATAAAAAGATAAAACAATTTAGAAAGATATACTGGTAAAATAAGAATTCATAAGGATATCTATTTCTCATGAGTTCAATTTGTCTTGCCTTAAAATGATCCCTGCAATCTATTGAGAAGTTTTCAATATTATATCTTGAAAAAGAATCAATAAACCAATCAGTGTACAGATATAACTTGCCATACACTATAAGAATTGGATTTGCATCTCTAAAGACTATGAAAGTAATTTTTCCTCTTTGCAAAATAATATGGATTGCTAAAAAATCATCAAACGTCTTTCAACTCATCAAGAGAACATGTTTTGATATTTGACGATTCTACATGGGTTTGAGCTAGATGTTTTGGCTCGTTTATGGCTTCATGCTTCTGTAGAAAAAAAAAAGAGAAACAAAATTAGGAAATACAATATCACACAAATTCAAATCTATATCTATATATAATAAAAAGCTAGACATAAATAAAGTGACGTGACACCTCTCTATGACCACCATTCATATTTATCTATTTTCTCCATTTTTTGAATTTTTTTTCTTATTTTATCTTTAGAAAATTAGGTACTCTTAGTTTTCCTCCCTCATCATTATTAGTACTATATATTTATTGTTTCTTTTCCAAGTATTCACAAACGTATTGCCACATTAATATTTGTTTTCTTCCTTCTGAAAGGAACGGCTAAACATGTGGTTTCAATTAATATAGGAGTTGAAATGTTTTCTTCAATCAATGAGAGGTAAGATGTAGGCAAATCTTACCTTTATCTTTAAAGGGTAAAGCTGTTGTTTCTGATAGACTCTTAAAAGATAAGACACATTCAATCAAAGTATATGTAGAAAGAGAAAAAATGAACCTTGAGAGAATCAGAAGAACAAAACAGGTTACGAATTACAATTTAATCTTTTAAATACTTACTTTTCAGTAAAAAAAAAGTGTCCAAATAAAAAGCCCACTATGGCAGGCCCAAACCGAATTAGAAAAAACCGAAGTAATTTTGGTTCGGTTATTGGTGCACCAAATGAAAACCGAAAACTGATTAAACCGAGCCCGATCGACCGACACCCACTCCTATTTGATTTAGGCCCCAAAAGCATTTTAACAGTGGATTAATGATCTTATTTTTACTTAGAAAATATTATTTGACTGGCTACGTCTCGAAAAAATACACAAAAAAGGGTAAAACGGACATCCGAGCGCAGAGTTATGACCATTTAAAGTTGTACCAATTTACAACTATTTTATCTCCCTACGTTTTTCTTCAATTGAATTACATTTTTAACAACTACTCATGTCAATGCTTTCGTGATATGTTAATTAAGTTCATGCCGCATTCGACTTCCTTAAAAGCTTCATATATTGGCTTCAATCTAGCCACGCAAAGACAAATGTACCATTAAATGCACTTTATATTTAGAGGCGTTCATAAGACATCTCATGTTGCTAATTTATTTGTTCATCATGGTGTTATGTAAATAATTCTTACATGTTATTCAAGTTTTTCGAGTCCTCGTAAGTTCTACGAACAATTATCTACATTATATAAATGATAGCAATACTAGAGTCAATAATTTGTAGTTGAGAAATAGGGTTAAAGTGTAAATATATTAACTTAGAGGTTAAAAATAAATATTAAGGGGTAGGGGCAAAAAATGACCGTTATAACCGTTACACAATGGCCAAAATTAAAATTTAATCATTGTTGCAACGGTTGTTTTTGCAAATGGGAGGGACTGGCGGGGGCGGGACGGGGTCGGGGTGGGGCGGGTCGAAATCGGGACGGACAGGACGAGTCCAGGTCCCGTCCCGAGTTCGAACTCCGACACCATTTTTTTTGGGGATCTGGCAGGGCGAGTATGGGGAAGGGCGGAGTCGGGATCGGGCCAACCCGACCCACTGGACCGCCCTACTAAAATGTATGAGTTGAGGGGTGTATTTAAATTTAGTTAGCCAAACTTAAAAAGGCGTTTTTAAGACTAGGCATATTTTGGAGAGTAAAGTAATAATGTGTGCCAAATAAAATTATTTAAATGAAAATCTTATACAGATAATAAAGAAAGTCTCATATAGTTCATTAGACATTACAGAGAGTTCTGCACCGGTGCCTCCGCCTGCCGCTGCTCGTCCTGTCTTCCTCGTCGTTAGGTAAGTTCCATCATCGTGTCTTTATTTTTTTTTGAAAAGAAACAATTGAATTTTAAGAAACATATTAAATCTGTTGAAACTTGTTGAAAACAACTCAAACTATACACACCATAATTGAATCGAGACTAGTTCGAAGCTTGATTTCTGTTTGTTGTAGACGCGATTTCGATTATTATTCTCTGTATTTGAACTCCATTTTAAAATTATTGAAATTTTTCTGCTTGTTGATGGCTTGAAGCCATGAATTCGATTTCTGCTTGTCGATATCTTAAGTTCTATGATTCGTAATTTCGTATGCTTGAGTTGAGATTATGTTCAGTTATGTCATTATTCTGTGTTCTTGTGTATTTCGTATTTATCAATTTATGTTTATCGATGTAGTGTATTTATTAGAAGTACTTACATTTATATCCATTTGTGATAATACAGTCTTTTATTCCTTACAAAGTTTAGCTTTTAGGTACATGGTGTATGCAGTTTCTCTTTTGTTTAGCCACTACTGCTAGAGTTTTTTGGAGTTGTGGTATGCACCTTTTTGGTTCTTTCAAGCTTGATTGTCAAGTAGTATTTACTATTTGTTGCGTATTGGTAATTGCATAGTTTTGCACAGCTACTATGCTTTTCTAGGCTGCTGCAATTGAATTTTGCACAACTGCTATGTTCTGCTTGGCTGCTACAGCTTTATTGACAATTTCATCTTGAGTAGGAGGGAAAAGATAAGACACATTTAACAACATACCCGGTGTACACTGATCCAAAATAAAATAAAAATATCCAGTGTATCTCACAAAGTGGGTCTGGGAGGGTAGGACCTTTGTGGGGTAAAGAGGCTGTTTCCGATAAACTCTTAAAAGATAAGACAAGTTCAATCAAAGTATATGTAGAAAGAGAAAAAAGGAACCTTGAGAGAATCAGAAGAACATAGCAGGTTACAAATTACAATCAATTTAATCTTTTAAACACCTACTTTTTAGTAAAAAAGTGTCCAAATAAAAAGCCCACTATGGCAGGCCCAAACCGACCGAATCAAACCGATAACAGGCCAAACCGAATTAGAAAAAACCGAAGTAGTTTCGGTTCGGTTATTGGTGCACCAAATGAAAACCGAAAACTGATTAAACCGAGCCCGACTGACCAACACCCACTCCTATTTGATTTAGGCCCCAAAAGCATTTTAATGGTGGATTAATGATCTTATTTTTACTTAGAAAATATTATTTGAAGTTTGTAGAAAAGAAAAAAAAAGAAAAAAAAATAAAAAATCTCTATGATAAAAGAAGGAAAAAAAAAGATTTTCTTCTTTTTTTAGACCTTGAATTAATCCTCCCAATTATATATAACATAACTATCAGATGTTTGATGTAAACTTAAAGCTTTATGTCTTTGTAAAAATACTAAATTTACTATTCCCTTCTTCCTATATTAGTTGTCACAAGATTGCTAATCTTTTTTAGATAATAACAACCATTTGTATTAATAAACAAAACTCAACTTCCAAAAGATACTAAATTGTCAAACTTTACAAACACCAATAAATATAAGGGGTCTCCTGTCCAAAAATCTACTAGCTCAAACATTGCCAATTATATCTACTAATTCTCCTACTTCCCCCAACATATTCTGGTTACACATAAAAAAAAAACTAAGACAATTCATATAATTTTCTGGATCGGATTGCTAGTGTCGTCAAAGTATCTTGAGTTCTTTTTTTCCAAACTATCTACCATATCCAAGCAGGAATGACCTGCCACCAGTCCTCCTCACTACTTCTCCAGTTCTCCCACATTTTCCAGTTGCTCAGAAGCTCCAAAATGGAACTAGGCTAACCCAATTTATCCCTAATATGCAAAAGAACATGTTCCACAGATTTATAGTTGTCTTACAATGTAGGAGAAGATGCTCATTACTTCCACTTTCTTGACCACATAATAGACATCTTGAACAAATCTGAAGACCTCCCTCTGTAACTTTTCTTGAGTGAGGCATGATTTCCTGACTACCAACCATACAAAACAAGATACCTTTACTGGAATTTTGACTCTCCAAATAAACTTCCAGTGCCAGACATTAAAATGACTTGTGTGATTCAGATTCCAGTAAGATTACTACAAATATTTGTCATTTTAACAAAAAAAGATAAACTTAATTATTTTTTCACATTTACCCTTAATATTAATTGTTTTTTAAAGTAAACAATATTGATTACATAACATAAAAATTATAAATTTGAAGACTTCAAACAAGTGATTATTAGTTGATGTTATTATTGTTCAAATAAAAATACAATTAGTTTAGCGTAATTTATGAAGAGAGATAAAGGGTAAATTAGTAAAAAAACACTTCTATTTATGATTTCTTCAGGGCTTGCTAAAGAGAAATTACTAATATGGTACAGAGTAGCTAGAATTTCAGAAACCTCACTCCCCGAATGAGTAGAAATGCTAAGGGCAGCCATGTCAACAATCCCTCTTTCCCTTCAATCTTCACACCCTCTCAAGCACTTGTTCTCCCTTTACCCTTTCCAAAAACCCCTTATCCAGGTTTTCTCTCAGCCAAGAAAGATTACAACAACTGCAAGACGAATATTTTCGCTGAAACCTCTTTCAGTTTCATCTCCAATCAAGAACTATGTGAATGAAATAATCGAGCCCACATACTTATCTTCCTCGATGCCTCACAAGAATCCTCTCAAAGTCGCGGTTTTGGTTAGTGGCGGCGTCGATAGCAGCGTGGCTCTTCGGCTACTTCATGCTGCTGGACATTCCTGCACTGCTTTCTATCTCAAGATTTGGTTTCAGGTATGTAATTGTACTACTTCTACCCCAAATCAATTAGTCTTCGTTTAAGTGGCCATGCAAAGTTGAAGAATATGGGTTGTTTACTACTGTTCCCTCTTTCTCTATCCCTTTTGATAGATCAAATAAGTGTAGTAGTATCTTATATTAGCGGTAGTGTTAGATTTTTCTTAAGACAAGCTTTAATAAACAAAATAGTATCTTAATTCTCAGATAAATTATGCCAATTAGTAATACATAATTTAATACCGGAAATCAAATGATGTACTTACTAGTTAAGAATCAAATGCTGTAACAGTTATGAAAGGTTAAATTAGTTGTGAGACTTTTATGTGGCAGACAAACACTATTTTAGCTATGTGAAATCTTATACCGGAGTTAGTTTTCCTTATACCTTAAACAAAATGATCCCTTGATCTTTTTAGTTTCAAGCAATGTTAAGCAATTATCAAGTGTATTTCCTTTTCTTTTGTAGGAAGACTTTGAGAACTTTTGGTCTGAATGCCCGTGGGAGGATGACTTGAAATATGCCAAGGCTGTTTGTGACCAGGTCAGTCTCTTTTCCTTGGTTATTTTCGCTTTTTATGTATTGGTTTGGAACATAATTTTGATACATGGTAGACATAGTGTCATCTATGTAGTGATAGCCCCGACTGATTTAGGTTAAATATCTGCTAAATGCTAGTTACTTGCTGCATTATTTGTTGGTTTCTTTTTATTATTACTGTATTAGTTTATTTTGTGTTTTTGGGTGGTGCTGGGTGGGTGGTGGTGTGTGCGTGTGCGGGGGGGGGGGGGGTAGATCCATCCAATTTGCAAGACTTGTTAATTACATTAAAGGCCAGTGAAGGATTAAGTTGCTCGGACTCAGGAGCGGGTGTCCGATAGGGGTGAGGATCTAGAGGTCGGATCCTTCGTGATCTAACTTTTAAGATCCGGGGATACGGATCCAGGTATGGATACGGGTACGTGGATTCGGCTGAAATTAATTGAAAAAGCTAAAAATAGAGTTGTAAAACCTAAATTATGAGATATTATGTGAAAAACTTGAGGGGAAAATATTGATCAAGGGGAGAATCCCGCAAGGAGATAAAAGGAAAGGAGTGACCTAGAAATTTCTATATACAAGATATTCTATTTTCTTCAAATTCACCTTAGCTTTTGTTTTGATTAAAGAAATAATTGAATCTATCAGGAATTTCTCCGCTGATTTTGGTCAAAGTACCCAAAATCGGTTGACCAGATCTGGTTGGATCCCACACCCATGTCATGTCAACACGGGTGCGGCACCAAAAGTGAAGAGTCCGAGCGACATAGGACTGTAGGATTAAAATATATTGTTAATGTACGAGATTATAAAACTTCCTGGCCTGGCTGTGGAAAAAGGAAAAAGGATAACCATACCAAATAGTTTAAAATAAGATTCAATCGAGAGTGTTTCCGGACATGATGCGCTTTACCTTTTGCACATAATCCAGATTGTGGGTGATTTTTTCTTTTTCCGGTCTTGCATTAGTAATCTGATATTTCCCACTATGCTTCCGCAAGCGCTTTTCATTCATGTTATGTTTCCACAAAATCTTTTCACGTTGATGGTTCCTGTTATGAAGGGAGGGAGGGAGCAAGGGAGGCGTGTTTCTTTCTCTTGCATTAGTTAGTTTGATATTTCTAATTAAGTTGCCACATCTGTTTTCGAATTTCTCAGGTTGATGTACCATTAGAAGTTGTCCATTTGACTGATGAATATTGGAATAATGTGGTATGTTTCTGGTTACTTTTCAGCTGCTTTAAATACACATTTTTCCAGCCTGGTCTCATGAATGGAATATTTTCTTTAGATTGGGTTTTTATACAAAGGTTTCTTTATGTGATGCAATATAAAGATAAGCTGGGGGTTGTTGATGAAAGCTTGGTCATAATATTAGTTTGTTTTTTGATTAGTAAGTTCTCCATGTTTAGGTGTCATATATCATCGAGGAGTACAAATGTGGCAGGACTCCAAATCCAGATGTCCTTTGTAATACTAGAATAAAATTTGGTCAGTCATCTTATACGAAAAGCAATCCACTATTCTTTAGTTTCGTTTGCCTGAAAGTGGTAAATTTATTTTCAGGTGCTTTTATGGATGCCATTAGTGGAATGGAATTTGACTTTGTCGCTTCGGGACATTATGCAAAGATTGTCCATGCATCTATTGTGCAGCTGGACGAACCTTCTGTGTTGGAATTGTCAAAAGATATGGTGCGTATTCAATATTTATATGTTTTCTAGAGCCTCTTACCATATTTTCTTTTGTAAAGTTTGATATGTTTACTTGAGAAGGGGATTTCTTGAAGATGAGAGTGGTGGGAAAGAATCTTGCTTTATTGTAGGTAAAAGGATGAACATATGGGAAATTGAATAGACTTAGGCAGATATACATGGTTGGGAATTAAACATTATGGTCCCATCAAAAAAAGTTCTTTTTGTGTAAGAGAAATAGGCATTTAGCAGTTGAGGATAGAAAGTTTGATTTAACACCTTGATAACCACCCAACAGCCGGTGCTTTTAACCAAAATTTCTTCTTCGGTCTTTTCATCGACATTTTTCACGACCGTCTGTATAATTCTTTCAGTTAAGTTTGGTATGTTTCTTGAGATATTTTACATTTGGTTCTAATCTTGAAAATATAGTAAATGTAATGAAGCACCTTATTGAGAAAAGATGATATCTCCAAATTATGCTAAAGAACAGATAAATAAAAGAAACAAAGTGAATATATTATTCTGTTGAAGGTTCATGTCTCATCTTTTGATCACCGAAGAAGTGGTTCAATTTGTCACATCTTAATTCCTGATTTACTGAGAGTTGTATAGCATACACCTTTTCCTAAGCGTACCAGAAGCATTACAAGGGTATACGAATAATTGGAAGATATTTTTGTTTGGTTTCATATGTGCAATTCCACAACAACAAACAACAACAACATACCCAGTGTAATCCCACAAAAATTTTCCTGTAAATAAAGAAAAAACTTTTTTGATTTAGTGAAAAAACAAACAAATGAAAAAATGGTTTGACTTGGGCAGGTTGGGGATGATCCGTCGTTTTGGCCAAATGTCCAAATCTTGCTTCAAGTGAATATTGGATGGGATGGATATGAGCCATTTATTGACTCAACTCTTTTTGACCGGCCTAACTTTAGCCCAACCTTCCTATTTGACACCCCTAAGTTTTGTGAGTGTAGCATGTTGTGCAAGTGATGTCCTCCACTTTTCACTGAAAACTTGGATTGAAAGACTCTTCAAAATCATCTGCCTATTTGCGGCATACATGATTCTTTTCAGAATTCTCATGTCTTCCTTAATCTAACTAACAGTAACATTATACAAGATATCAGTGACATTCTTTGATGTTTGTGCTTGCTTTTAGCTTCATTTGATATTCCTAGTATTCTAAACACGTCCTTGCCCCCGAGTTTTTGCATTCTCTTTTTGGGGTCAATTTGGCTGATTGCTTATGTCTGCAGTGGTGCTGTTTCAGGTCAAGGACCAAACCTACTTCCTTTCTCATCTCTCACAGGCTCAGCTTAAACGACTTATTTTCCCACTTGGATGTATCCAAAAGGTGAGGTGAGACTGTTGTCTTTGCACTTATCACTGAATCTGTCTTTGCCCTCCTTCCTTCTGGGACGTGATCGTTTGAAAAAGTTCAAGTCTTCATTGAGGCTGAATTGCCTTTAATTTTTCATCACATATCTGCAGGATGAAGTTCGCATGCTTGCTAAGTCATTTAATCTACCAAACCAAAACAGGAAGGATTCACAAGGAATATGTTTTCTTGGCAAGGTCTGTTTTACCAGCACATTCGTCAGCTACATTATTTTTTTTTGTTTTTTGGTACAAGGTGCTGTTTGGTCAATCTTATGTCATTCTCATGGAGTAACTCAAATAAGTTACTAACTCGTTTAACTATTCTGCTGGTAAGTTGTAATCAGTTAATTAGCTCTCTTAACCATGACTTGTGAGAATCATTTGCTAAATAACAATGTATGAGCTTTTCGGATTAGTTGCGGCAGGCAGTAATTGTCTAAACTTCTCTATGCAAAGTGGATGGGACTTACAATGTTTTTGCTATATTTAAGACCATTTATAACAAGCTGCCAGTGCCAACACTGTATAAAGGATGTGGAGGTTCAAAATTTCGGTCCACCATTACAAGTAATATAATTATATTCATAACCATGACCAGCTGTATATTCAAAACTTCATCTTCTGCATAGAGGGTTTACACAATAAATGTTTTAGCCATATATTCATTTTGTAGCTATACAGTTTCTTAATTCTGTTAGATTTTTGCACACTTCTGCAAAAAGCTTAAGATGTGTTTTTTTTTGTGTAAAAGTTCAGTTGTAACCCCGAGATCTTAGTGTCGGTTCAATTTGGAATTTCAGATAAAATTCAGTGAATTTGTTGCTAGACACATTGGAGAATCAGAAGGTGTTATATTGGAAGCAGAGAGTGGAGATTATCTTGGAAACCACCGTGGCTTTTGGTTCTATACTATTGGCCAACGCCAAGGTTTACGTCTTCCTGGAGGGCCCTGGTATGCGGCTACGGAGCTCTTTCTTAATATATGTACTAGCTGTGGTCTCAGGTGGTTAAGCAATTTGATTATCTTATATTCAACTGTTTTTGATATTGCTATTAACCGCCTACTGCGCATGGCTACTTGATCTCAACAAGTTGATAGTTGCCATAATCAACACAAAACAGATAACAAAATGCTTGCATATTGTCTCCCTGATGAGTTGCTTCAGCTCTTTGTATCGCTTCCTTATAAAAAAAAGAGCAATTATAGTTATCAACCCGAAGATGTGTCAATCTTTTCCATTTGTCTTTTAATGTACTAATTAGAGATTTTGCTTACTTTGTAGGTATGTTGTGGAGAAGGATATTAAAAATAATGTTGTCTATGTATCAAGAAATTATTTCTCTGTTGACAAGAAAAGACGGTTATTTCGCGTTGGATCCTTGAAATGGCTCAGTGGCTTACTTCCTAGACAAATCAATGAGCTTCAATGCAAGGTAAATCTTTCCTTTTCTCCCCATTTTTTTAACATATGTTCAATGACACCTTTATAATATCTAAGAATGTCCAACATGAGCTTAGGTTGTAAAAGACAAACTTTAAGATTTACGTGACATACACACAAGTAAAATAAGAGTTGACATTCTTGGATTTCGTTGTTCACTTGCCTGATTATTTTATTTTGGGAGCACTGTCATATTTTAAGTTTTGCATTGTGAGCTTGGTAACACTAGAAATTCAGAGTGATATGGTGTTGGTGTACAAGCAAATGCTCATTTTCAATTGTTCTGCAGGTTCGTCATGGTCCCGGTTTTTACAATTGCAGCTTGGTCATGGAAGTTGATGAACATGGTCAGGAAGTTGCAGTTGTCCGGATATCTGAAGATGATCAGGGTTTGGCAGCTGGACAGTTTACCGCCTTTTACGATGGAAGGACTTGTATTGGTTCTGGCATAATACTAGAGTCATGGGATGATCAGGAATATCCTATTTGTGAGAGGGCTCTGGAAATTGCTCGAATGGAAGATAAATCCAAGCTCGGGAAACCAGTCAAGATAATGGTAAAACCAGAGCCTAGTGTTGCTGCAATCTGATTATGACTACCAGGCAAAGCTTTATGTGGAACTGCTAATTCTGGAATTGTTTTTCTCAACAATGAGATTTCGCCTGATTTGCTATCCATTAAATTGGCTGCGATAGCTTGAAGACTAACAGTGACAAAGTTTTTTAGGCTCTATACATGTGAACTCTAAAAAACTATCAAGATTCAGGAGGGGTAGTGAATTTTGCACCTGGGACTGTACTGGTTGGTTGATCTTCAGTTGTAGAGGAACAAGTGTTGATATCTATTTCCCAAGATTTAATGGGAGCTTGGGAGGATTGGTTTCCCTTTGGTTAAATGAAGCAGCATCATATTTTGTAATAGATAGATCAGTTGCGTCCTGTTTTATGTAACATCATTTTTTGGTTTACAGTGATAAAAGCACAATGGTATTAAAATAAAACTAGGTGTCCCTCTTTCCAAATTTGTAATAGTTTGACCCTTTAGCTAAACCGAAAATTGTCTTTCTATTTTAATGCTATTGTTACATGAACATAGTATTTCAGCTCCAGTTCATCTTTCTTGCTCTCAGTGTGTCGAATTTTGTTGGCATTGAGAAAAGTTGATATTTGTCCAATTATAGCAATATCACTTTTTATCTAAAATATTTAACGTTTAATTTTATAACGAGCAAATGACTTTACTTGAATTGGCAACGGAGTTTTAGGAGCATGGTGATGCATTATTGAACTGAGTAGTGTGCCCTCCATTGAAAATAACAAAGTATCTTAGATATTCATAGATTGGTTTCTCCCGTATTTCAGTTATTTTTCTTTAAGCTCTGATTAATTCAAATTTGCGTCGTGCAAGACCCATTAGAGGGGAAGCACTTTCTAGTTTCTTCTCGGTGTTTTTATTCCCAAAGTTCAAACTCGAAACTTTCACTTTCTAGTTTCTACGAAGTGTTTTTATTCCCAAAGTTCAAACTCGAAACTTTCACTTAAGCATGGAGAAATATTATCCATTTAATCACACCTCATGTGGTTATTGTATTCTAGAGTTGCTGAACTTTTAGCGCTAGATCAGCCTGTTTGTTTTCTAGCTTTATCTCTTTGTGAAGGGGAAAGTCCCGAAGGCGAAACCCCCCACCTGTACCAAAGGCCCCTTGGCCAGGTGGGATGTAAATCGAGGGATATGCGCGAGTGGCAGTCCTACAAGGGAGAGGACCAACGGGACACGAACCCAGCAACAACCCTTGCAATATTTCAGCAAAGACTGTCACCACACGGATTCGAACCCGCGACGTCGGAGTGGTTGTACCCCAATCACCTTGCCACTTACCAACTCGCCTGTGCCCCTTTGGGCTTTCTAGCTTTATCTCTAGGTCTATGTGTTATGCATGTATGTAGCTTCTTTGGCAACTGCAAGTTCCTGGACAGTCATTCTAAACATGGATACTAAAGAAAGTTTATAAATGGAAAAAAAATGATAAGCTCTTCTAAGATTTACTATCTGCAACTTTTCTACCCTAATGTGAATAATTTAAAAAGTTATCCACTTTGGTGCACCTCTTTCTAAACATTATAGTTTTAACTTAAAACAATTATAATTTATATTACTTCATTTTAATTTTTAAAAACATAAATCTAAATTTGAAAAAGTTAAAATTTGATATTTAGATTTACATCGAGATATGTTTGCTCACCATTGTCTAAGGTTGTAGGGAGAATAACTTTGATACCAAATGTTACAATCAAATCTAGTTGTGACATATCTACTTCAGGACTGGGACACACCAGAGTCTAAAGTACTAAACAAAGTACAACATGGGGGTTGTAGGAAAGATTGGGGTTTGATGGTTGGGGGTGGATTGGGTGGTGGTAGGGTGGTTGGTAAAATGTCATTTGTGGGCTTATTTTTCTTACTTTGATTAGAGAAATCATTTTTCTCATTTTTAAGAAACTCGATTTCCTAAAGAAAATATTTTTTAAACTTTTGTCCAAACAAACATAAAAAAATTGAAAAACACCGAACACACCCTAAGTTAAAGGTAATTAAGTGGTTGGAAGCTTGACAAGAATTAAAAGAACTTGTGGGTACATATTGAAGCTCGAAAATTTAAAAGATCCACTCCCAACTTTCAAATCATTTCCTATTTTCGTTGCCTCACCCATCCAAGGATGGCTCCAAAGTTCTGGTGGCCTAAAGCTAAATTTTAATAAGAGACTTTAAGTTGTTAATTTTTTTTAGCTTTTTAAGATTTAATATAATTAATTAACTTTTCTAATATTTTTTGAGTTTTGAATACTCATTTATATTTTCATTTGACATATTAAATTCTCATAAATAACAAAAAATGATATATATCTTTATGAAGAAAAAATATACATTTATGATGATATGATCAAATTCGAAAATCATTTATATTTTGATTTTATAAAAATACATGTTTTATTTTTGAATAAAGTTAGATAATGCAGCTCTTATAATTTAAAATATTGAAACCAAAGACACGTAGCTAGAGCATGCAAGAAATGAAGACAAAATGGAAGGCACCAGAACCAGAACAAAACAAGTACTCTCCCTCTGTCTTAATTTTTGTGGCATCACAAGATTGATGAGTCCAACTCAAAAACTTGTAAAAATTACAATAAATTTAACAATGAGAGCACGAATAATGGTATGCGGAATAAACTAAGGCTTACCAAAGAACAATTCACTTTGCTTGAAGAAAGTTTCAAACAACACAGTACACTTGCTATTGTATCTGTTAAATATACACAATATACATGTGTATATTGTGTATATTTGGGCTCTCGGATTTGTTGTAGAAACCATATACATGGTAGATAGTTAGGTAATATTTTAGTATCCTAGTTTAGATAATATTGTAATGTAATTAGTATTGTACACTTACCATAATATTTGTATTACCATAAATGTATATTTAGTATCCAAATAGAATAAGGTTTTAGGAGTATAATAGGAATAAGATTCTTCTATTATGGAAATATGTAACTTGTATATATAGCCTTTCAATTAATGAAAATAATCAAGGGGATTATTTCTTTCATATCATTAATATCTTATAAGTAGTTTCTATAGTTTTTTGGATTTAACGTATATATGTTGACAGGGTAAAAATGATTCGATATATATATACATATATATATATATATATATATATATATATATATATATATATAGTGCATGTTGAATCTCTTTAGCTTCTTTCCGTGTTTAATTCTTTATGTTTGGATCCCGTCTGTCTCGATCCGCCACTATTAGAGCGGATAACCTGCCTTAGTCTGATGATTATTGAAGTTAAATTCTATTATTTTGTATGTGCTTTTCAAAAACAAATTGTGGGGGTGAAGGAGGTAACTTGGAATTTAAAATGGATAAGTGGATTGATGAAAATTTTGTTTTAGTATGAGTTAATAATAATGATAGAATTTGGATTGATATGCAGGGCAGAAACAAGAGCTTGCAATCAAATTAAAAATCAAGCCGCGGCAAGTAGAAGTTTGGTTTCAGAATAGAAGAGCACGTAATTAAAATCTGATTTACTATCTATATTTCATATTTCTCTTTTATTATATTATATAATCGTTTTTTATTCTTTTTCTTTTTAAATTTTAAAATTCGATTATTTTTTATAAAGGACTAAACTGAAGCAAACATAAGTAGATAGGGAGTTCTTGAAGAAATGGTGCCAGAGCCTAAATGATGAATATAATAGGCTAAAGAAAGAGTTGCAAGAGCTGAGATCAATAAAGATTGATCATTTGACGACACCATTTCATCTTCAACTTTTCAAGACAAGGACACTGACTTCATCATGCCAGAAAACCTCAAGAGGTGATAGTGCTGATTACAAAAATGAAACAGGATAAAAAAGTGGGATGCAATGTTCAAAAGAGCAAATTGAAACAATATTCTTGACAATGGGAAGAATAAATAGTAGGCCTTACTTACCACAAAGTCACTTTTTTTTTTAAAAACAAAGCATGACATGCTAAATATATAGATGCAGAACCAAAATTCATAAGTAATTCACCGTTGATATTCCAAAATAAACATGAAATTAACCCTTTTTATGTTGCTCTGGTTCATCAATGTTTAGTTGATAATGCATAATCCAAGTGGTGGAGACCCATTGCTATAAGTAATTTCATCTTATATTTGTTTGGTCAAACTTTTAAAATCTGCTTACTTTAAAAAGTGTTTTTCATCATAAATACTTTTAGAAAAAATATGCTTGGAGAATAGAAATTCGTGTTTGGCAAATCAATTTGAAAATCACTCTTGCCGATAGTGTTGGCTACTATTGTAAAGCAGTACGAGAAGTAAATAACTATTATAAGTGTTCGAAATGATAAACAAATAGACAATGTTCAGAACTGCCGCAAGCTTGTTGAGTCTTGAATTTTGATAACCTGAAATCAAGAAATAACTAAATCTGGATGGTTACAACTGTGTGCTGAGTCGAGTGATTGCACTGTCCTTAAGACAAGATTGCCCCGTATATATGCTTTTACGTTAGCGGGTAATAGTCTCCCAAGATAAAACAACACTTTAATCTCAACACTACAAAGCAAATAGGTTGAGTCTGACGAAGAAAACAAATACGAATCGACTTGCTGAAGAAATGGAAAAGGAAGGAAGAGTTTATGTTTTCGTCCAACATTTTTGGACTGACTTTCTCTTCTGTTTTGTCTCTGTGTATATAGTGTGTCTCTGTTATGTATATCTTGTGTATATGTGTGTCTTTCCTCATTGTTTTTCGTCACTGTTTGTGCTGCTATTTTCGTGTTTGTATGTACAACACAATTGATCCAAAAGGCATCAATATATAGCATGGAGGAGGGACTCCTCAACTGCCACAAACATGGATGTTAATAGTCATTAGGAGGGCTGCTAATGGCTATTAGAGAGGCTGATAATGGCAGGTTTAATGCCATTAGTGAGGCTGTCCATGGTCATTGAAGGAGGGCTGTTTAACAGCCAAGTAATGACTGGTTTATGCTCCAAAAAATAGCCCAAACGGTAGGCAGAAAGTTTCTGCTTTCCGTCATTCCCAAAATTAACTTTCCAGAAACTCTAGGGACCTTGTAAATATTAAGCAATTTGGGGTCCAAAAAGATAATATCAGCCCGTGACCCGAGCCCGAGACCGGACCGGACGGGGGCGCGCGTGTGGGCTTAGCCTTGAACCCAAGCACATCTAGGTCCTCCCTCCTTTAAACACATGGGATACCCCTTGGGGCCCCAAACCCTTAACCACATTAGAGACTTATAAAGAGAGCAATTCTTCCTTTTCCCACCGATGTGGTAGATTTGTCCCACACCATATTTCCATGCCTCAAACACCTTACTTCGTGGACCACTATCTCTTTTATTTCTCAACGAAATTTGACGATTCTTGGCCCTACGGTCATCTACTCACTTAGTAGATTATGCATGTGAGAAGAGACAAAGCCTCCAACATGTGGAACACTAATGTTTAATTCATTAAATATGGGTGGACGCACCTCCCCGCCAAAGGCAAATTTCCAACAGATAGTAGAGTAGAATATTTGTGCTTGGTCAAAATTTCAAAAATTCCCTGACGAAAAAATAATATTTTCGGCTTCCTAAAAACAACAACAGCTACTACTCATATAACTCAATTCTCTAAAATAAGTATATATTTTTTAAATAAACAAAAGCTTTTTTAGCTACCAAGAAGCTTGGGTAAACAGGCTAATAGTTTTGTGATTTTTTTTTACTAAATGCATGTCTGTGAATGTATATATATAAGTAATAACCAACCTAAAATTAGAAGTAACCTTTAAGTTATATGTAACGGCAAATATATAATGATTTGTAATTTTAATTAGTTGATACGTGATAATAAGCGAATTATTATTTTTATATTGTATTAGTAATTACTAAATATGTATTATAAGAATTTGTCTATAATTACAATATAGACTAGTTAATTATATAAACAAATTCACACGCTCAACATGTACAACATCTGTTGTTGTCCATCAAAAAGTTTTGTAGGAATCCAATTCAAACATTATAGTTAAAATTCTAATATTAATTAACACTTGCTGGCTAATATAGAATTAATATTTCCGATAATAAAATAATCCTAAATCTGCCATTAACATACGAGAAGAAGTCATATTTTTTACCAATAAAATTGCGCTCTAATGAATCCTGTCATTACGCTATTGTCATTGTGTCAAATCTCACCATAAAAGCACACTCATTTCTCACTATCTTCTATGCTCTCACATTATTTCTATTCACTTCTATAATACCATGGAATTTCTTAATTAATTTCTTACTCTCTTTTGTACTTTCGTCATTATTTTTGAGGGAGGCTTTTATTGGTTTGCTTGCCTCTTCGGCATAGAGCAGAAGGATAAAACTTGGTTCTCTAGCCAAAGAGAAAATTTTAGAAGGCAACAAATAATATTCTTATGGGATAAAGAGTTAAAAACACTTTCCACTATGGGTCTGCTAGTGAGTTAAGCAACAATTATTTTGTATGAATGGGAAAATCTTCAAGAAAGTAATATTATTCCATTAAAGCTCTACAAAAAGTAACGGTCTCATTTCTTGCTCAATTTCATATTTTTCTTAGATAAATAATACTTTCAGGTTGGAGTATCGATAAGAGTTTATAAATGCTCTGTGCCAAGTATGTGGATTGAGTTTTCATATTTTTAATTTCATATATCTCTATTACTATTGAAAATATTGTACATTGCTTCTACTTAATTAATCTATCACATCGGTTTCTTCTCTAACTCAGTCTAAATCACATTATTTAATAGATTAGACAGAGCTAAATTAATAAGAAAACAAAATTGATAATTTAAAATGAAGCACTCGTAGTTAAAGATGTTTTTTTAGAGATCTTAATAGCCCAGTTGGTTGACTATCTGAACTTTCACCTTATTGGTGAGTGTTCGATTATCCACCTTGTAATTTCTTCCCTGATTTTCCTTTCCCCTACCCCTATAATTAAAAAAAAATGCAAAACAATATTCTTCTTATATAGTACATATTTTACTTATTGGCGCAATGCACACGTTTAACTCACGATACACTTAAAAACGTAATTTTAAATATTAATAATTTGAGTTAGCTTATTATATTATTTCGAGTGAAAGAATCCATACCCCTTAGGTCTATGCATTCACATTGTTCCGAATCAGTGGTATTTTATATACTGCAGAGTTGCCTTCAATCTAGAAAAAATTCCAAGAATCTAGACGGTAAAGAGTTACTGGTATTCTCAATCTCGTCAAGAAACAGGTGTTTTACTACAGTAAAAATTTAATAGTAAAATCTATTCACACTCTGTATCTATATAAATAATTGACACATATCTATAATTTTATCATTAAATCATAACTAATAATACACATTCTCACCTTTATTATCTTTACTAGTTTCAAAACACGTGCGTGACATGTGTGTTACATATTAATAGATACAAACCTTTCGTTACTTTCAATACGATTGAAATATTAATAAAACATGTGCACGAGATACAAAACATTTAAAGGAAAAAAGAAAAGCTCAAATGATGAATAAGCATCCTATTAAAGCAACACAATAATTAACGGAAAAGACTGAAATGTAAGTTCTACATAGTGGTGGTTAGACAAAAAATATTATACAGGATAGAGTGTTGACCAGTCAAGAACGTGTGGGTTACAATAATTGCAGGAAATGAGAAGTAAGTAAATATTTCAAATCGCTAGAAAGAATAAACTAAAGATTACAACAAACTGGAATCAAGAACAATAAGAACTCCTTGTGATTTGCAGAGTCGAGTGATGACACTCTGTCTTTAAGACAAGATTACCCCATATATATCCTTCTACGTTGTCGGGTAATAATCTCCCAAGATACAGCAACAACTTAACAAATGAGCAAAGGAAACTCAAGTGTTACTCTTAAAGAACTTTGAGTATAGTAACATTGCTAGAGAGGAAGAAGAAGATTTCAGAAAATTATCTAAGTGTTTTTCTTTGTGTTGAACAATTGAGCCAAATACCTCAATTTATAGTGTAAGGAGAAGACCCCCTCAACTAGCCAACTAATGGCATTCAATAGCCATGTAATGACACTTATTGAGGGGTTACATTCAGCCAAATAATGGAGATTCAATGCTCCAAAACCAGCCCAAAAGTCAGGACTTTCCATCTTCCCATCGCAGCATTCTGCCTCTGAAGTGTCGCGACTCTGTGAATTAGCGCTACGGCGCCACAGCTCCAGTGACTGAACACCCAATTAGCACCGCGGCGCTGACTGGGAGGCGCCACAACGCTCTGGCGCCTCGGCTCCGACGGGGCTGCGCCGCGGCCCTTCGAGGCAATTTCCGACACATTTCATCTTACACTTCGTACACTTCTTCCTTCATTTACCAACGTGGAATACTTGTCATTTGGCCAACAACCATCCATCATTCTATGTCTCAAACGTCTTACGTACGTTCCAATATCTCTTTCACTAATGAAATTTACGATACTTGGCACTACGTGTGCACGTGTGTGGAAACAACGTTTCCGACGTGCGGGGCCCCAATTGTTAGAGTCATAAATAATGGGATAAACTTAATTCCACATTAGTAAATTTCTAACAATCCCCTCTTGAAAGAGATTTTGGCGCACTCACATAGTGTCTTTCCAGCAATCTTTCAGTGGACAGATGTTGCATCTGGATAGGTAGCTTCCACTTTGAACCTTCCATAGTTGAATACCATCGGACTTATTTACTGCGTGGTGAACGTGATGTCTTAAACCGTCAGTGTTTAGTGTAAGCCAAGTCAACGATACCAACACAACAACTTTCTTTACTCTGTTCTTCGTAACGTTTTGTCCGTTGTGGCCGTGAACACTTCTTGAATTCTTAAGTGCGTTCATTTGATGCGGCTTGTTCTCGCACTTAAATAGGTGGTATCCTACAAGGTATCATGCTATACTCCACTTTTCAAGTGTTAGGAACCATTAAAAGTTTCCCAAAATCTAACCTCAACCGTTGAGGATCATTAAAGGTTTTGGAAACTTAACATTTACCCACACTGTAGATAACACTCAATGTTTATCGCGTGAACGAATTTGGATTGATGTTTCTTTTACAGAAATCACTTATCTGAAGTGCTCATGCTTCCACCGAAGCGCTCAACTGAACCTTTATAGCTTAGTTTTCCCATTGAACCTAATTCTTGGGATCTCCAGTCAGTAAGGTTGGGTTACTACCGTATTGGTCCTTATAGCTTGGGTTTTAAGCCCATTCCCCTAGACATGCAGAACATCTGATCTTTGGGTAAGCCATTTGTCAGTGGGTCCGCTATGTTATCCTTTAATTTTATATAATCAATGGACATTATACCCGTAGTAATCAACTGACTAATGGTCTTATGTCTCCATCGAATATTATGAGACTTATCGTTGTACAAAGAACTCTGTGTCCTTCCTAGAGCCGACTGGCTGTCGTAGTGGATCATTACAGAAGGTACGGATTTGTCATAACAAGGGACATCCTCTAAGAAGTTGTGAATCTACTTAGCTTCTTCTCCTGCTTTGTCGATAAACTCCGATTCCATCGTGGATCGGGCGATGCAAGTTTTCTTAAAGGATTTCCAAGACACAGCCCACCACCAATTGTAAATATATACCCACTGGTGGACTTGGTGTTCTCTATACCAGATATCCATTTTGCATCACTGTACCCCTCTAGTATAGCTGGATATCTCGAATAATGCAACCCATAAGTTAATGTGTATTTCAGGTACGTAGTACCCGATTCAACGTCTTTCAATGATCATTACTCGAATTACGAGTAAACCTAGCCAACTTGTTGACTACATAAGCAATATCAGGTCGGGTGCAGTTTGTTATGTACATCAAACTCCCAATCACCTGTGCTTATTGCTTCTGGCATACGGGTGCACCACGATTTTTATCAAGCTTTTGATTTCTATCCAGTGGTGACTTAATAGACGAACTGTCAAACATCTCGAACTTTCTCAACACATCTTCGATGTAGTGAGACTGAGATAAGACCAGTCCGTCAGACGTCTTAGATATCTTTATCCCTAAGATGATATATGTGATACCCATATCCTTCATGTTGAAGCAATGTTTCAACATGTTCTTAGTCTCTAGGATTAAGCTAGGACTGCTCCCTGTGATCAACATGTCATCTACGTACAGGCATATCATGACGAACGAGTCAGAGTTACCTTTTGTGTAGACATATTTGTCACACTCATTAATATAGAAACCCTTCGATAGTAGAGCACTATCAAATTTTCCGTGTCATTGCTTCGGGGCTTATTTCAGCTTGTACAGAGATTTGATAAGTTGACAGACTTTCTCCTCTTGCCCTGGAACCACATACCCCTCGGGTTGTTCCATATAAATTTCTTCTTCCAAATCACTATTTAGGAAGGTTGTCTTGACATCCATTTGTTGTATCTCAAGGTCACGCAATGCTATGATCACAATGAATACTCGTATGGACGTTATCCTAGACACCGGGGAGTATGTGTCAAAATAGTCAAGGCCTTCCTTCTGCCGATAGCCCTTGACTTCCAACCTGGCCTTGTACTTATCTATAGACCTATCTGCTCTATACTTTCGTTTGAGTATCCATTTACAACCCAACAGTTTATTTCTCGGAGGAAGATCAACCAACTCTCAAGTATGGTTATGCAGGATGGAGTCTATTTCACTCTCGATAGCTTCTTTCCAGAGCGGTGCCTCTGGAGTTGACAATGCTTCAACAATTGTCATTGGTTCGTCATCAACCATATAAGCTACAAAGTCAGGACCGAATGATTTATCCTTCTTGCCCTTTTACATCGCCTCGGTTCCATATTTGGAGTCTCCAAGTTCTGAGAATCTGGAACACTAGATTCCGGATATTCAGCCACTTTGAAGTCTACTAGATCTGAACCATCTAGATCCGGGCCGTCAACGACTCCCGGTTCCTGAGAGCTTTGTCCATAACTTCATTTGCAAGAGGTTATGTCCTTTTCCTTTCTAGGAAAAGTTTCCTCAAAGAATTGAGCATTCCTTGATTCCATGATTGTACCCCCGTGGATATCTGAAATATTTGACTTATGCACTAAGAAGCGATAAGCACTACTGTTATTTGCATATCCGATGAAAATGCAATCTACAGTCTTTGGTCCAATTTTGACCTGCTTTGTCTTGGGCACTTCGACCTTTGCCAAACAACCCCACACATTTAAATATTTATAGGTGGGTTTCTTTCCCTTCCATGATTCATATGGAGTTTTGTCCTTACCCTTATGTGGGACTCTATTAAGAATCGTATCAGCGGTAAGGACGGCTTTTCCCCACATATTTTGGGGAAGATCAGAATTGATGAGCAAGGCATTCATCATTTCCTTCAACGTGCGGTTCTTGAGTTCAACAACACCGTTCGACTGAGGTGAGTATGGAGCCATCGTTTGATGAACAATGCCCGATTCAGCACAATATTCCTCAAATGGCGCTACGTATTCTCCCCCTCTATCGCTACGAATGAATTTAATCCGCATGCTTAGTTGGTTTTCAACTTCTTCTTTGTAACGTCGGAACGCTTCAAAGGCTTCATCTTTACTTTTCAACAAGTAAATGTAATAATACCTTGTGCTATCATCAATGAATGTCACAAAGTACTTGTTCCCTCCCCTAGTTTGTGCAAACTTAAAACCACATATATCTGTGTGAATAAGTTCTAGAGGAGCGGTATTCCTTTCGACGGATCAAAAATGAATCTTTGTGAGTTTTGCCTCTATGCACACCTCACACTTATGTTGAGGTTTTACATCGATAGACGGCAACAACTCCAACTTCACCAACCTTTGGATGGACTTGTAGTTAACATGTCCTAATCTATGATGCCATAAATTAGAAGACTCAAGCAAGTAAGAAGAAGCTTCAATATTATTGCTTGAACGCATTACAGACATGGCGTTAAATTTGAAGAGGCCTTCACATACGAAGTCTCTTCCCACAAAAGTTCCATTCTTGGTTATTACAAACTTATTGGACTCAAATACTAGCCTAAAACCAATATTAACCAATAAATGACCTGAAATTAAATTCCTCCTAATCTCAGGGACATGCATCACCTCCTTCAGAGTGAGCTCCTTTTCAGAAGTCATCTTCAGGACTACCTTTCCTACCCCAGTACGTCAGAGGAAGCGTTGTTACCCATGAACATCTTCTTGTTTGTAACTGGTGTATATGTGGAGAATGCATATCTATTGGAACAGATGTGCCTGGTAGCACCCGTATCCATCCACCATTGCATGGGATTCTCAACAAGGTTTGCTTCAAGCACCACCGCCGAGAACTCCTCAATCATGTCATCAAGAAGCCTGTCTTTGACGATGTTAATTTGTGGCTTGCCTTTGGCCTTGGCTTTCTCTTATTGCTCAGTCTTGAGCTTGCGGCAATCCTTCATTATGTGACCAGGTTTCCCACACTGGTGACAGTTCCCCTTGAATTTCTCTGCCGTCTGGGTCTTGCTGTCTTTCTGGAACTTGCGCTTCTTGCTTTGGTTCCCTTTGGCCTCAGCCAGATTTGCCCTTGCCTCAGCAGGTTGTTTTCCCCTAGGCAAGGTCTTCTTATTATCTTCCTGAATCTGGAGTTTGATAATTAGTTCCTCAAATGTCATTTCCTTTGTCTTGAGTTTTAAGCAACTCATAAATTCATTCCACAATGGAGGTAGCTTCTTAATCAGTGATGCAACCAAAAATTGCTCATTTGGTTTCATACCTTCCAAATCCAGATGATGTAGAATCATTTGAAATTTCTGGACTTGGGACCTTACAGTTTTGCTATCCACCATTTAAAATTTTAGAAATTTCCCAACGATAAATTTCTTCGTACCAGCATCTTGTGCGTTGTACTTCTTCTGCAGTTTTTCCCATAACTCTTTGGCGATGCCTAAGGCGCAATACACCGTGTAGAGTGGGTCTGACAGACAGTTCAAAATATAGTTCTTACACATGAAATCACTATGACTACATGCATCAAGAACTATCTTCATGCCATTAATGACATGGATACCTTAGCCCCCTTCAGCCATTTCAATAGGCTGAGGGTCCACTTCATCTCCAGCTTGTGGAGGATCTTCTGTTAGGAACTGAGCTAATCTCATAACAATCAGATAAAATAACATCTTCTGCTGCCATCTCTTGAAGTTGGAGCCCATGAACTTTTCTAGGCGTTCATGGTGGAACCCAGAGGGTGGAGAAACTGTTACGTTCCCTTGAGAAGTGGGAAAGGCGTTGGATGAGCCTTGAGCAGTAGTGAAAGCATTAGGTGTGCCTTGAGAAGCAGTGGGGAAGGCAGAGGGGTTGCCTTGAGTAGTAGCAGTAGCATCAGAAGCGAGTTGTTCTCTTCCAGTCATCTTTCTAGGCACTTACAACGATATTGTCTTAAAATTGTGGGTTACAACAATTGCAGGAAACGGGAAGTAAGTAAATATTACAAATCGCTACAAAGGATAAACTAAGGATTACAACAATCTGGAATCAAGGACAATAAGAACTCATTGTGATTTGCTGAGACGAGTGATGACACTCTGTCTTTAAGACAAGATTGCCCCGTATATATCCTTCTACGTTGTCGGGCAATAGTCTCCCAAGATACAACAACAACTTAACAAATGAGCAAAGGAAACTCAAGTGTTACTCTTGAAGAACTTTGAGTATAGTAAACTTGTTAGAGAGGAAGAAGAAGATTTCAGAATATTCTTTAAGTGTTTTTCTTTGTGTATTGAACAATATGCCTCAATTTATAGTGTAAGCAGAAGACCCCTTAACTAGCCAACTAATGACCTTCAATAGACATGTAATGACACTTATTGAGGGATTACATTCAGGCAAATAATGGAGATTCAATGCTCCAAAACCACCCCAAAAGTCAGAACTTTCCACCTTCCCATCGCAACATTCTGCCTCCGAAGTGCCGCGGCTCTGTGAATTAGCACCGTGGCGCCACAGCTCCAGTGACTGAACACCCAATTAGCGCCGCAACGCTGACTGGGAGGCGCTCCAGCGCCTCGGCTCCGACGGGGCTACGCCGCGGCCCTCCGCAGCGATTTCCGACTCATTTCATCTTCGTACACTTATTCCTTCGTTTACCAACGTGGAATAATTGTCATTTGGACAACAACCATCCATTATTCTATGTCTCAAATTTCTTACGTACGTACCAACGTCTCTTTCACTAATGAAATTTACGATACGTGGCACTACATGTGCACGTGTGTAGAAATGACATTTCCAACGTGCCAGGCCCCAATTGTTCTAGTCATAAATAATGGGATAAACTTAGTTCCACATTAGTAAATTTCCAACAGAACGTTCACGTTCAGAAGATGAAGGTAGCGGAGATGCAGATACTTAGATGGATGTTTGGCCATACTAGGAGAGATATGATTAGGAATGAAGATATACAGGACAATGTTGGAGTGACCTCTGTGGATGATAAGATGAGGGAAGCGAGACTGAAATGATCCGGGTATGTGAAGGGGAGTTGTGAGGATGCACCAGTTAAGAGGTGTGACAGATTGGCAGTCACATGAGTTAGGAGAGGTAGAGGTAGGTCGAAAAAGAACCGGGGGAGGTGATTAGACAGGATATGGATAAGCTCCAGCTGACTTTGGACATGACCTTAGATAGGAAGATCTGGAGATCGAGGATTAGGATAAAAGGTTAGTAGTTTTTTTTAGTTTTGTCACGCTGTGCGTGAGAGAAGGGGGGGGGACCTTTCTATCTCCTCTTCTCCTTTTCTTAGTTGTATTATTTTGGTATCGCGTAGATCATTATCTCTGTGTGTGTATTATCATGTTGCGTCATTTGTTTTGTATATTATTTTTTGTTGTCATACTTTCCTTGCAATTCTGCAATGACTTACATTCCTTTTTAGTCAAGGGTCTATCGAAAACAATCTCTCTACTCCGCAAAGGTGGAGGTAAGATATGCATACATCTCACTCTCCCCAAACCCCACTTATGGATATTGTTGTTATAGTAATAATTAACTTAAACTAATCGTAACTTACAAAGAAAAAATATACTTATTTAGGTAGGTACGACTTGTAATTATACTACTTTTGATAAAGTTCAAACTCCAAACATGTGATATGGTCGGATCTCACCAAACATTTTTATAGATGATGTTTTGTGTGAATATTTTATTATGACGTCTTTATTGCTCTGTAATGTCCATTTAATTAATACTCTGCAGTAAATTTATAATTCTATTTTCGGTTAGATAATATTAAAGTTTATAGTAAAAACGTAAAAAGTAAAATGTTTGTGTAAGAAAAAGAAAGAAAGAAACACTGCATACTTTCTATAGAAATATTTTAGAATATTAAATTAAATTACTTAAATCTTCATAAATATAAATAAAATTGTAGACAACAACATTCAATGAATTGTATAGCGATCATATGGCTAACATACTATTAATCTGAATTAAGTCTTACTATTATAAATAATAGCAATAACATTACTACATGAAGTTAGAGGCTTTATATTTTTTACTAATAGTATATTGCAAAAATTTAGTATGCAAAAAAAAATATAGGTCTCTTAAAATTTACTTTAGACCACTAATATTGTTGAGCCATCCTTGATCATACCACATAGATGAGAACCAACCTAAAATCGGAGGTAGCCTTTAGGTTATATGTAATGGTAGAATATACAATTTTTGCACTGATTTATAATATCAGTTAGTTGTATACGTGATAATAAGCTAATTACTATTTTTATTGAATAAATAATTACTAAATACTTATTATAAAAATCTATATAAAATTACTTTATAAATTAGTTAGTTATATAAATATTCTTTTCACACGATCAACATGTACAATATGTGTCGTTATCCATCACAAAGTCTTGTAGAATCCAATTCAAATATTACTTACACCTAGTTAAGACCCTACTAATTAGCACTTGTTGGCTAATATATAATTACTGTTTTTTTCAATAACAAAATAATCTTAAATCTACCGTAAACATCACACTAGAAGAAGTCAAACTTTTTACCACTAAAATTGCGCTCTAATGGAAGAAGTCATATTTTTACCACTAAAATTGCGCTCTAATGAGTTCTTTCATTACACTATTGCTATTATGTAAAATCTCACGATAAAACATACCAATTTATCACACTCTTCTATGCTCTCACTTTTTTTAATTCACTTCTATAATACCATGAAATTTCTTACTCTCTTTTGTACTTTTGTCAGTCGTTTTTGGCGGAGGCTTTTATTGGTTTGCTTGCCTCTTCGGTTCGGCCGAGCAGAGTGGTAAAGCTACAATACAACTTTCTAGTGGTTCTCTAGCCAAAAAGAAAGTTTTAGAAGGGTAGAAATAGTACTATTGTGGGGGTAAAGAGTTAAAAACACTTTTCACTTAGATCTGCTAGTAAGATCATGATACTAAGCAACAATTTTTTTGTATGAATGGGAAGAACTTCAAGAAAGTAGTATTACTCCATTAAAGCTCTACAAAAAGTAATAGTGTCATTTCTTCGTCAATTTCATGTTTTCTTACATATATGATATCTCCGGTTTGGGATACCGATAAGAGTTTATAAAAACTTTGTGCTAAGTGTTAATGTTGCATTTGGTGTTGTGACATTTGTACCAACATATATCTTTGAGTATTGATATGTATGTGTAAATATGTTGGGACAACTGTTACGCAACATTCAGACCAACATTTTTTAGAACAGTTTTGCCTTACTTCACGTTAAGCAGGTAAAAACGACTTAGTCGTGCTGAATTAGAGTTGTGTAAAACGTGGGAGAAAGAGTCAAATCTTGGGGAAGAAGTCGAGTAAGGAACAAGTCAAAGTTGTTGAGATTTTCACTCCTTAATCATCTACCACAAACTGCCCATCTTTTCCTCAACTTCCACAACCGATCGATGAGCCTTTCAAGAGAACTCTCTACTATAAATAGAGAGGTCACAACAGTGTATCGATGTCCAGAATCAGATTGCCAAAATACCAAGAGAGTTCTCGAGATTTCATCTCAGAAATCTGGATCACCAGTGTTGCCTGAGTGTGTCGACAACATTCTGTCAAATATTACAATTGCTGCTTTGATTCTAGATTAGTTTTGTATAGAGCGATTGTAATGAGAAGTTGTCTATGTCTACTTAGTTGGATTTTTCAGGCAGAAGTAAGGGTGGCCAGTGGGCCGGGACGGCCCGACCCCGACCCGACCCGACCCCGACCCGACCCCGACCCGACCCCGTCCCAACCCCTCCCCGGTCCCTCCCCAACTCCGCTAAAAAAAACGGTGGCGGGACTCGAACTCGGGACGGGACAATGTCTCGTCCCGCCAGACCCGAGCCCGTCCCAGGCCCGCCCGACCCCGACCCCGCCCTTTGTCCCCCCTTTGCAAATATAGTCGTTGCACCAACGACCATTTTAGATTTTGGCAGTTGGCCAACGGCCATTTTAGGCCTCCCCCCCTCCCCCAACCCCCCTACCCTTTAATTTTTATTTTTAACCCATAAGTAATTATATTTACACTTTAACCTAATTTTTCAACTATAAATAACTCATTTTCTCTTCATCTTTCTCACAAATCTTCCTACAATCTCTCTAATCTCTCAATATATCTCTCTACAAGTCTACATTGTTTACTAAATATTCAATTTTATTTATTCATTTGAGAATTGGGAGTGAAGTTGGCAACTAGCTTGAGGATCTTCCATCGAGCAAAGTTTCAATTTTCAACCTTTCGATTACACGTCGACGTTACGTCGGCGTTTGGTACATCCGTTCCTTCATTAAATTATTATTGTATGTTTATTTTATTTAGCGCACTTAATTTTATTATCTTTAATTATTTATTATCATAATTAAAATGGAAGGATTAAAAGGTATGTTTAAGGGTAAGGGTAAGGGTAAGGGTAAGGGTAAGGGTAAATATGCTTCTTCTAGTAGGGGCAACCAGGGCAAGGGTACTTCTTCTAATCATCTTATTCCTACACATGATGATTTTGTTGATACTCAACATTTTCCTACAATACCATTAGATTTAGACCAGGAGCTATTTTCTGAAACTCAAGAAGACTTTAATTTAGACGATGATCTAGATGATACACCCACTAATGTTGATGACAACACACCCACTAGTGCACCTTCAACTAAAATACCTCATATTCCCCGTAGTATGAGACGAGGTCCAGCAAAACGACCATTAAAATCAGATGCATGGACATTTTTTGATAGGGACGTAGAGAATCAAGTAGCTATATGTAAAATTTGTAAAAATATTTTAAAATTTAAAACTGGAAAAGGTCACGGTGGGACGGGGGGTTTAATTAGACACGTAGTAAGTGCTCATCCAGCTAGGTATGCCCAATATCAGGCTTCAAAACCGGATGCGCAAACGTCCGCTCCATCGGGACAAGGTTCACATACTGATACTGTCCTGGACCAAGTAAGGGTCAAATTAACCCTATGACGGGGGGAATTGTAGGCTCTAAATACAATAAACATAGAGATAGGGAAGCAATATCAAAATTAGTTGCTGTGGAGGGTTTGTCTTTTTCATTTCCTTCATCTCCCGGTTTTATTCATTACATTAAAGATATATATAATCCTGCTTTTAACGATTTTCCTAGATCAACTGTTAGGAGAGATGTATTTAAATTCACGCATGAATATCAATAATATTTACGTTTTTCATTATATCATTTTAATGGCAAAGTATCTATCACGTCTGATATACGTCGTAGTACTAACGACCATGATTATTTAACTGTAACTTGTCATTGGATAGATTATAAATGGTCTATGCAAAAACGTATTTTAGCATATAGATATATAGATGATAGGCACACTGGTACTTTTATTGTAGATAATATTTATCAAGTGTGCCATTATTACGGAATAACCGATAAAATTATGACTATTACATTAGATAACGCTTCTTCTAACTATTACGCAATTATAATTTAAAAAAATAGTTTAACTCCATCTTTTCCAGATCATTTTCATATAAAATGTGCGTGTCATATATATAACTTAATTGTAAAGGATGGTCTATCACTTTTTGAAGACATTCTTAGTAAAATACAATTTGCTATAAACTTTATTTTTAAAAGTAATAAAGTACAACGTAGAAAATAATATAAAAAAACTTGTCACGATTGTGGACTACCTTATAGAAAAATTCCACAAGAAGTATCCACTAGGTGGAATTCTTTATACGAGCAACTACTTGTTACTTATGATTATAGAATACCTATAACTTTATTTTTTAACTCTCATAATAAAAATTCAGCTGATATGATTTTAGATAGTGATTGGGTAAAAATTTCCGAACTTATTGTATTTTTAGAGAAATTTTTTCAAGCAACAAAAGAATTTTCCGGTATATATTATCCTACTATTTCAACTATGTTGTTTTATATAACTCTAATATTTTTATTACTTAGTGAATATATGGAAAAACCAGCTTATAAGGTAGCTATTAAAAAAATATTTGTCAAAATAAAAAAATATTTTATTACTATTCCCACTATTTATATTATTGGTTCTGTATTAAATTCTACTATTAAAATAGACGGTACTAAATCACTAATTGAAACTATTTACGATTGTATAGAAGTACTACCACCTCCAAGCCCCAAAAATCTAAATCACCCACCACCTATTGAACAAAGTCAAACTAAAGAAGAAGTGTTGTCTAGCGTAGAACACCAATGCAAAAAAATATATAGATTTTATCAACAAGAAAATGCTAGTAACTTACCGGCTTCCATACCATCTTCTTCATCTTCAACACAACCTCACAAAAGACATGTTGTTTCTGCGGCTAGTATTGAAAGCCTCATAAATTGAATGTGCGGTCGTACTTCTACTACTAACCAAATTAGCGAGTTGGATATTTTTATTTTGCAGGATTCTGTACCGTATCAAGAAGATATCAATGAAGATGGACATGAAGACTTGCTGAAATACTGGAGGGGGAATGAGAAGACCTTTCCGACACTTTCATTGATGGCCCGAGATGTTTTGAACATTCAAGCGTCATCAACTGCGTCTGAAAGCGCTTTTTCTGCCGGCAGATATCAAATAGGAGACCATAGACACTCATTAGCCGGAGACAGCTTGGAAATTGCAGTATTATTCAGAGATTGGATACGAGCGGAGCGGAGAAGGTGCGGTCAACCGGAGATCAACGAAGAAGAAGATGAAAACTACAACGAAATCTTAACCGAAGGTAGTGGAAGCGACGTGGATCAATTTGACCAACAAATACCAATTCCAACCGAAGAACCACAGGAAATCATCAAGCAATTAGAACAGGTTTTTTTGATAATGTAATTTTTTTAATTGCAATTTTATTATGTAATTTGCAACTTTTGGACAACACCACAAAGTTGCAATTTAGATTTTAGACAATTGTATTTGTATTACAAAAAAATCATATGTCTATTAAATAATATAAGAGGCACAAAAACTGCATTGGGATGTTTTTATTACACTATCTTATTTTATTTATTGAGTTTTTTTATACATATGTTATTTAAAAAAAAAAAAAAAAAAACCCGCCGGACCCCGCCCCGAGCCCGACCTCGCCCCGACCGATACCGACAGGATCGGGATCGGGACGGGACTGGAGCAAGTCCCGCCAGACCCGACCCCGCTAGACCCCGCCAGACCCGACCCCGCTAGACCCCGCCAGACCCGATCCCGACCCCTTCTCCCGTCCCGCCCCGACCCCGACCCCGCCAGACCCGAGCCCGGCCCACTGGCCACCCCTAGGCAGAAGTCATCTACGACTTCAACTTTTAATTTCTTTTCATTTTATATTGTAAATCCTGTAAAGAAAGGAATTTGTATTTTTGTATATAATATATATACAATACATTTGGTCATTGACCATTATTATATAACTTATGAAAATTTAAACTTTTGTGTTATTTAAATTCCGTTGCATTTACTCTTTAAAGTTTCAGTTTTGCTAAGTATTGAATTTTCATATTTTTGAATGTCATCTTTCTCTATTACTAACGAAAATATTATATATTGTTTTCACTTAATTAATTTATCACATCGATTTCTTTCTCTCTAACTCAATCTAAATCGCATTATCAAATAATAGATTAGATAGTGCTAAATTAATAAAAATAACAAAATTGATAATTTGAAATGAAGCACCCGTGGTTAAACATGTTCTTGTAATACACATATTTTATTTATTGACGCACACACACATGCAACACACCTACACTTAAATTAGTGTAGGTTAAAAGTGTTAAGTACTTTTGTCTATCGTTTTTATCTAGCGCCATTTGATGATAAACGTAATCTTAAATATTGAAAATTTGAGTTAGCTTATTATATTATTTTGAGTGAAATAATCCATTACCCCCAGGTTTGTATTCACATTGTTCCAAATCAGTTATATGTTTTGTTATACACTGAAACTGCAGAGTTTCCTATGGTTTATTATTACCTTTAATGTAGGAAAATTTTAAGGAACCTATTTTGTTTGACGGTAAAAAGTTAATGTTAAATTCAATCTCGTCAAGAAACAGGTGTCTTGAGACGGTAAATTTTTTTTAGTAAAATCTATTCACACTCTGTATTTATATCAATTCAATAAATAGTTGACATAGATATACAATCTTATCATTAAATCACAACTAATAATACAGGTTATCACCTTAATTTATGACTTAACCATGGTAAATTTACATAGTTTGATGTAAACATCGGGTTAGGATAATTTTTTACCGATAAATCCTTAACCAAACTTACTCGCACCTCTGTTTTTGATATACACATTTCGTACTTGTAGGGTGTCAAATGCTATGGAAAATAAAAATAAGAGATGGAATAAATCGAATGTCAATTCTATTTCCGAATGTCGGCAATTATGTCATCCGACACCAGTAACTACACTTAGCAAAACAATAACTTTAAAGAGTAAATGCAACGGAATTTAAAGAACACAAATGTTTAAATTTTCATAAGTTATATAATATATACAACTTATGATGACCAATGACCAAATGTATTGTATATATATTATATACAAAAGTACAAATTCCTTTCTTGTTGGACAATATTATGAGAGACACGAGTTTGCTTACCTTTTAAACAATCTTCACAGGCAGTTTTACTTTTATGGCTAAGTTTGGGTATGCCTCTAACAACTTCATATGAGACCAATTTTTCTCTATTACGGTAGTTGGCATGCCCCAACTTTTGATGTCATAGTGTTGTGTCATCGATCTTAGCATTATTGCATATTTTTTGTCTTACAACAAGGTAGCAATTATCACTTGTTCTTGTACCTGTCATGACACACACATTTGCTTCATTCGTAACTTTACATGCATTCTTATTAAATTTTACCTCAAGATCGTCATCATACAATTGACTAATACTAATCAAATTAGTCATTAGCCCTCAACGTGTAAGACATTTCTTAAGGTTAGAAATCCAGAAACATCCAAGATCCCTTTTTCAATTATTTTGCTTTTACTGCCACCTCCATAAGTCACGTTTCCTCCATTGAATGAATCATAGTTCTTTAGAAAAACTTTTGTACCTGTCATGTGGCGAGAACATCCACTATCAAAGTACCAAGAACCTCAAATGTTAATAGTTAATGCAGTTATAGCAACATTACATGTTACATCCTTTATAGGAACCCAAACTCTCTTAAAATATTTTTTTTTTACCTTTTGGCTCAGAAATGTTGCTTCGATTGTTATCCGAAATGTTGGACAACATTTTAGGCAACATTTTGCTTACAAAATCTTGAAGTTTGAAACAGTATGTTTTAAGTGTCCAGGGGAGTTACAGTGATGACACACAAACTTCATATTCTTTGACATATATGTGAACCTATTATTCATCCCTTTTTCTTTTACAAAGCATATTTTCTCATTTTTATCAAAGAGATTAGAGCATATGTTTTTAAGAGAGTTTTCGTATCCAATTCCTGCATGTGAAGGTTTACTAAAGTTGAGTATCTCATTCAATTTCGAAGTCCTCGTGTTGAGCTTACGGAAGGTTGCTTCGGCTAAATCCAATTTTGCACGGATCTTACCAAATTCAATAACATTTTTGGTAAGTGCAACCTCAAGTCGGGTTATCGTGTCTTTTAATACTAAATTCTCATGAGTTAAAGATTTTACCTTTTTGTCAAGTTGCTTGGATTCTATGATTAAGGCTTTATAATTCATTAATCATATCATTTTTTCATTCAACTTGATCCATGCAATCAGCCTAACTAACAAAAATAGAACTCATAAAGCAATTGACATCAGAATAGTTAAAGAATTCATACCTTTCGGATGTCGCTGAGGATGTTGATGTCGTTGCTGATGTTGGAGCAAATGTCGTGACATCTGAGACAATATTGTATACGACATCTTCATTATTTGATAGAGACTGTTCGAAAACGGTAGCCAATATTGCTTGTGTTTCAATTTCATGGTCTCATTCCTCTTCTCCTTCATCATCACTAAGAGAAACTCATAGGTTCTTACCAAATTTTCTAAGAGTGTTTGCACATTCGTTAACATAGGGACCCCAACCAGAGCATGCATGACACCGCACTGACTCAAGCTGTTTGGGATCAAATTTGGTACGATCTGAGTTGGTTCTTCTTAGTTGATTTTCTTTTTGTACATTTGGAAGGAATCTAGTGGACTTTTGATTGAAGACTTAATTTTGGTTCTCTTTAGATTTAGATTGATTTTTTTCATTGTTGAACTACCTCACCATCGAATTGTATTTTCTAGTGAGTAAGGCAACATTTGCACCATCACCAATTTCTTCAAGATTGTCATCCTCTTCTTCGATTTGACTCTCCGAGGATTGAACTTTAAGTGCCACATTCTTGCTTTTATACAAATCTTTTTGATCCCCAATGTTCATCTCATAAGTTTTGAGAATGCTCATCAATGTATGAAAGTCCATTGTGGCAAGATTGTGAGCTTCTTCACTAGCACAAATTTTTAAATTAAACTTTTCAGGAAGAGAGCGGAGAGCCTTTTCAACAAGTTGAGTGTTGGTTAATGGTTCACCAAGCACTTGACATTCATTTGAGATGTCAATCAACTTTTCAAAATAAGATTTAATATCATCCGCGTTTTCCATTCTTAAATGTTCATATTTACTCATGAGCAAGCGTAACTTTGTTCGACGAACACTTGAGATACATTCACAATGAATTTGTAAAGTATCTCATGCATCCTTAGCCGTGTGACAGTTTTGAATGAGTTTGAACATATACATATCAACCCATCCAAAAATTGCATTTAAGGCTTTTCGTTAAAGCTAACATTATTGGTTTCTTCTGTAGTCCATTCAGATTCAGGTTTAACAAGAATGTCATATTTCTCATCCGGTGGCAACATTGGAACAACATACCCATTAGTTATAAATTTCCATGTCCTAACATCAATTGATTTGATATGAGAACGTAGGCGAATCTTCCAATAGGCATAATTTGATCCATCTAAAATAGGAAGCCTACCAATAGTTGGATTTGTCGCATCCATAGCTTATGACAATAGGACCGAACAATTATTGTGTTAAGTGGCGGCTTTGATACCACTTGTAGGGTGTCAAATGCTATGGGAAATAAAAATAAGAGATGGAATAAATCAAATGCCAATTTTATTTTCGAATGTCGGTAATTATGTCGTCCGACACCAGTAACAACATATAGCAAAATAGTAACTTTAAAGAGTAAATGCAACGAAATTTAAAGAAGACAAATGTTTAAATTTTCATAAGTTATATAATATATATAACTTATGATATTCAATGACCAAATGTATTGTATTTATATTATATACAAAAGTACAAATTCCTTTTCTTTGCAGATTTACAATATAAAACGGAAAGGAACTAAAAGTTGAAGTCGCATATGACTTCTGCCTAAAAAATCTAACTAAGTAGACATAGACAACTTCTCATTACAATTGCACCATACAAAACTAATCTAGAATCTAAACAACAATTGTAATGTTGGACAGAATGTTGTCAACACACTCAGGCAACACTGGTGATCCAGATTTATGAGAAGAAATTCCGAGAGCTCTCTTGGTATTTTTGCTTTCTGATTTTGTATATTGATTCACTGTAGTAGCCTCTCTATTTATAGTAGAGAGTCTTTCTTGAAAAGCTCATCGATCGGTTGTGGAGGTTGAGAGAAAGGTGGGCAGCTGGTAGGATTTGATGGAGACAATCAAGGAGCAAAAACCTCTAACAACTTTGACTTGTTCCTCACGAAAAGCAACAGCCTTGACTCGTTTTTCACACGTGTTTACCAACTCATTTTTACATTGCCAAGTCATATTTACCATATAGTAATCATTACGTGAAGTAAGGCAAAATCAGTTCTGAAAATATTGGTCCGAATGTTGTGCAACATTTGTCCCAACATTCTTATACATTCAAATCAATACTTCAGGAGATATGTTGGGTCAAATGCCACAACATCAATTCCAACATTAATAGTACTTAATTGTGATTAAGTGACATATATCCTCATTTTAGTTAATAATGGTTAAAAATAAATTGTTTAACTTTGGTGTAACCACTGAGTGTGAATAAATATTTATATCTTGACTTGTGTTTGTTAAAACCACCCATAGTAATTTCTTACCTTTTGAGATAGAATTTGCTTTTGAGTTTACCTCCGTATATACAAGCAATCAGTATCAAAGTTTTGTCTCCATCTCCTTTGGTATTAATTTTTTGCAAAATGGAAGTTTTCAGTTTGAACGTTGGGCAACTAATCACTATACAAGTATATATACTTGGATTATGTCACATCACAGTGAATGAAAAATGATGCTTACGAATTGAAACTAACGATCTTGTGCTTTAATTAGTTATAAAATTATCATCTAGCTAAATGATACTCATTTGGTAAAGACTTGCCTTAACTTATGCAATCAATAGTCTCGTTCTATAACAATTACGACTTATTGTATTGTAAGATTATCATAAATTGATAACTAGTTTTACTTTGGTTATGTGTTTTATATCAATCCTTAATCTATATATATAGGCTTGATATACTCGCAATTTGAGCGAGCCCATGTAACATTTTTCAATAATCTCATTTTATTGGATGTAATTGTTACACTAAAATTATTGGGGGGTACACAAGTCTCAATCGATTGACTTTTTATGGTTTTATTTGCGGCTAACTAATAGTGGTCTAGGCTTAAACAAATAAAAGTAAGATTTTTTGACTCACTTGAAAATAGTGAATGTTCTTGCAATTTCGTGTATCAAATTTGTTTACAGAAAAGAAGAGTTCGGCCTTCTTCTAAATAAATTGGTTTTGTTCTCTCTTATATTCACAAATTGCGCGCTATATGCACAAAGGTGGGTGCAGTTCAATTATTTATGAGTACTCGGAAATGCATGTGGAAGAGTTTGAGATATATAGAAACCCATAAAGAAACGTTCTAATTAATTACTCCCTCCTTCTCATATTACTTGACAACTTTACTAAAAATATTCGTCCCAAATTACTTAGTCACTTTCTAAAAACAAGATAAAATTAATTAAGTTTTTCCTACTTTGTCCTTAACATTAATTATTTTTTGAAGTAACCAATATTGATTAGAGTGCAATTGATTGGAGAGAGATAAGGGTAATGTAGTAAAAATAATATTTTTATTTATAATTTCTTAAGGAGGTGTAAAAAAGAAAGTGACCAAATAATATGAAACTCAGGGAGTAGAATACAAAATGAGATAGAAAGAATTCACCCCCAAAGCCAAGTCACTATGTAACTTTATATATACATGTATCCGACCACAAAAACAAATTAGATGAGACAAAGTTATATATACCGACAGTGTAAAATAGTGTTGATGAATTTTAAACCGTCATAAAAGATCAGATTTAACTAGTTAATATTTTATAAATGACTTGATTGTGTAAATATTCTTACACTATACCAAATGCATAGAAAAGGAAATTAGTACCAATATAATTTATCATAGAGCTAGAACATATAATATTGACAACTTTACTAGTTATCTGATTGTGTAAAGCAAATAAATGAAATTAAAACAGGAGAATACATTGCTACGAAATGTCACCAGAAAAGAAAATGAGGACAGCAAACAGAAAATATTCAATGTAAAATCATGATGAAAAAAAGAAGCTTAAAATACAAATATTAATTGCACTGCTTCTTCCTCATTCGGTAACTGCAACGCGTTGCCTCAATAAATGTTACTTATAACTCAACTCGTTCATAGTAGTCAAACAATTGGTCAAAAACAATCTGTGCAATTACTCAACACGTTTAGAATTTTTTCTTTCATTTTCCCATTCAACTATTACTAAAGTAATTTATTAAATCACCAAAACAACGTCATATATATATGGCTTTTATCCATTACATATATACAAGCTCTAGTGTATTACAGTAACAAAAGTTCTAAGAACAAAACCATAGCTAGGTGCACAGTCTACTAATTTCTTCTGCTTTCTCTCATTTTTCTACTCCTTAGTTGATTTGTTTTCCAGACACTAACTCTTACCAAGTAAATGAAGAAGGAGCAGAAAATATGGGCTGTTTTAGCCTTGCTTTTCTTTATTCTTGGTGCGGCTGCCATTGGCAGCCACGCAGCGTGGTTTGTTTCCACTGCTGCAGTTCTACTTTTGGGCGGAGGACTAACAAAAGTCCTCCACTATTTTCCTCCTCCAGAAGTATTGATTGGGCCCGGCGTTGCTTCTTCCTGAGATGCTACAGGAATGATCATCGCGTTCCAGATGGCGTCGCTCTTCAGCCTTTTCAATGACTGCATCCCTGTATTTGATATGTTCCTCCTAATGTCTGCAGTAACTGCAGGTTTTTTCTGTGTGCTGATGATTGTTAGGCCTGTCACTACGGATTTCGGGTTACTTAACGGACTCTCTTACATTAGTTTTTCTCTTGCGTTTGATGAATTCGGATTTGGATGGCCAACTTGGCTAGCCTTCTGCTTTTGCACTTTGATGGTGTTTCTTCGAGTTCAAGTTATGATAGTATACTGAAGAGGGCATAAGGTTCAAGTTAGTAATGTTAATGTATTGTTGACATAGAGTACTAGTTATTTAGTACTATATATAGTACAAGTTTTATTACACAAAACTTGTTGTTTAGTAGTAAGTTTTGTTACTACAAAGTTAGTTGTTGCCTAATTAATGTTATTACTAAGTGTTGTTTGTTAGTAAAAACAAAATACTAGTAGTAGTATTATGGAGTTGTGTGGTTCGACTTCTTTTACTGTATTAAAAAAAATTAGACTTCTTTTACTGTTATTTTTCTTGTTTTATCCAACGGATCGCTTAGTTTCTACTTTCTAGAATTGAGGTTTATTTTAGCTACATATATTTTTGGGTTCAGATCCACTGCCATCTCTAGTTTCTAGAATTGAGGTTTATTTTAGCTACATATATTTTTGGCTCGCAAAGTTTCACTTATAAAAGGTTCACACCAGATGTAAATACAAAAAGATAAATGCTCAAACTAATTTCATGTTTTTAACAGAAAATTATTTTTCTCTGCTGTCCTTGATTAAGAGTGTCTGAAGTACAGTAGAGGGGCAAGAAAAGGACTGGAAAAGAATTACGGTGTGAGTCAACCAAGACAATACTATAACCTAAGCTAGTATTATTGCATATGATTATATTCATAAAAAAGACAAGATCTCATTTCCCCTAAATGACGGACAATCAAATTTGTCATAAAAGCTATTTCCAAACTCTTAACGTCATTCCTCCCTATAAGATGCAGTTTAAATGTGGATTGTGTTATCGGGGCGCTTCGGTTCGATATTTACGAATATAAATCGAGTTAATAATCAGTTATTCGGGCGGGTTTCACCCTTATATAAAGAGTCATAAGTTAATTATCACTAATCCTAAAAGGAATCTATATACTGAAGAATTAAAACTTAGGGTCTAAATCACTATATAATTGAGTCTTGTTCAAAGGTCTTTTAATTAGACGCCCCAAGTTTGTTAATTCAAAGACTGCACATTTGACTTTTCAAATTCAATTAAGGCGGGATTTCAATATGCTCTTTCGATTACTGTGGATTTTGCTTTATTTTAAGGAAAAAAGGTCATATTTACCCCCTCTACTATTAAAAAAAGTTTAATATTTTTTTTTGGAAAATGGAATTTTTTTTTTATATTATCATTTGTTATACTATTGATTCATATATGCCTTTAGTGTTGTATTATCGGTTCATATACACCCTTAATGTTATAAAAGTGGCTCGAATGTGCCCTTCCTTCGTTAACCACATCCATCCTAGCCAAAATGGTATGCCAACTCACCACACCAACCCTTCTTCCTCTACTATCCTAAATCACTAACGCATTCACCATATGTACCATCACCACCAACATAATTATTCTACTTAGCGTTGCATTTGTTACTCTACTTTTAATAATCAAAATGGGTCTTTGATTATCATACCAAAAGAATCACTTTTTCAATGAGTCCAAAAAATGAGAACTGAGAGTTGTACTCGAGACTGGCAAAAATTGGCTGAAAACCACCTAATGAGAGGTAATTTCAATTTGTTGCGGCTGCGCAAATATAAATCTGAGAACTCATGGTTTCAAATCTACTTTACTGACCACTAGGCCACACACTTCGGTACAAATATCTCTATATTTGTTTAGCCCAAATGATCTTAGAGATGATTAGCTAGTCTTTCTTGTGCCAATATTCAGTTATTGAAGATTAGCTTTCTCACACTTTTCAGGTTCATGTATGATGACTTGTTCATGCCATACACAATTGCCAAATTGAACTTCATCATAATTTACTGGGATGAGGAATGACTGGAGAATGTCCTCACATATCATCAAGGAAAGATGAGGTTTCACTTTCCAAGCCAGAAACGTTAAAGACTGAAAAGTAAGAAGACCAGTAATACAGGAAAGTGAAAACACAAAGGTAAATGTCATTGTTGGGAAAGAAAAAACATTTTATCCTCAGCTGCACATTCCTTAACTAATGCACATGAATTAGTAGTACATTTAAGGGGATATTCAGTAGGAAACTCTTTTACAAAAGCAATCTATCTTTTTCAATTAAAGGGTGACACAGTGCAACCCGGTTCAGCTTAACAGATTCCTAACATCTTCTAACTTGCATAACTGACAGTACATGAAAGGCATATGTAAATGAAGACTCGTAACTACTATTTCCTTCTTGACGACGTGCTCCGTCGTTCAGCTTCTTGCACAGCAACTCGAACATGGAATTCTGCTTCAAGCATCTCATGTACACCAAGGTTCAAAGATAAGCTCAACGTAACTGTCTCCATTACAGCCTCCAAATTAACCATGAAGCTTAAAGCAGAGAATACCGTGATGGCATTTGCTATCCTGCATGTATATTGTCTTGTTTCCAGTGGTGTATAAGTTGGTTCTTCACTAGAACCCAGTAAGCTTGCTGCATTAGTGTTCTGTGGATCAGACTTATTTACTTGATCCTCCACCATGGCATCTTCTACATCAATGTGTTCCCCAACCCAAATAAAACCATTGCAGCCAAAAATCAAGTCAACTCCGTACTGATCTAGATGGTGGAAATGCTGTGAAAGAAATAATCCCCTTTGACTATTTTCATTACTTGAAATGCTATATATACAAGTTACAAAATAGGAGAACCTTATTCCTATTCTATTCCTAAAACCTTATTCTATACATTTATGGTAATACACTAATTATGGTAATACACTACTAATTATATTACAATATTACCTAAACTAGGATACTAAATATTTACCATAAATTATATTACCTAAAATAGCTAAAACCGAGAGCCATAAATGGGAGCAAATCCGAGACAATATACACACAATATACATGTGTGTATATTGTGTGTATATTGTATATTTAACACACCCCCGCAGTCATAGCGGGCGGTCTTCGAACGCTGAGACTGTCCCTAAAATCTTCAAAAAGGACCGAGGGAAGACCCTTTGTAAAGATGTCTGCAATCTGATATCTCGACGGGACGTGACAGACGCTGCATTCGACCCCGAGCAACCTTTTCACGGACAAAGTGAATGTCCATCTCGATATGTTTAGTGCGTTGGTGCTGAACCGGATTACCAGAAAGGTAAATGACACTAATATTATCGCAATAAACCAAGGTTGCCTTTTGAATTGGACAATGAAGCTCTAAAAACAAATTACGTAACCAACATGATTCTGAGACCACATTGGCTACCCCTCGATATTCAGCCTCGGCACTTGAGCGGGATAGAGTCGCCTGACGCTTCGCAGACCAGGTGACCAAGTATGTCGAAGAATGATACAAATGCAAACCATAGTCCAGTGTACCCTGAATATACTGAATGATGCGTTTGAGTGCATTCATGTGCTTAATTCTGGGATCATGCATGAATAAACACACCTGCTGGACAGCATACGTAATATCCGATCTGGTAAAGGTAAGATACTGAAGGGCCCCTGCAAGACTGCGATTGCGGGTTGGATTCGCGTACGGGACGCCGGCCGCGGCACCAAACTTGGGCTTAGTATCAACTGGAGTGGAAGTGGACTTACATGATGACATCCCATCCCTCTCGATGATCTCGGATGCATACTTTCGTTGAGACAAGAACAATCCATCGGAATGACGCTTGACGGCAATCCCCAGAAAGTAACTCAAGGGCCCTAAGTCTTTCATAGCAAACTCAAAGCTGAGCATGGTCATGATAGACTGGCGTAAGGCATCGGAAGAGGCCGTCAAAATGATATCATCCACATACAACAGAATGTAGGCCAGGGACGAACCATGACGGTAGATGAACAAGGAATTATCTGACCTGCTGTGAGTGAACCCAATAGTCGAAACATAGTCAACAAACCTTGTATACCAGGCCCGGGGAGATTGCTTAAGCCCATATAAGGACTTCTTCAACAAACAGACATAATGAGGACGGTTGGGATCCCTGAATCCCAACGACTGATGCATATAGACTGTTTCCTTGAGATCACCATATAAGAAAGCATTTTTGACATCCAACTGATGAATAGGCCATGCCTTCGAAAGAGCCAAGCTAAGGACATTGCGAATGGTAGTCGGCTTGACCACCGGACTAAATGTCTCCCCACAATCTATACCAACCTGCTGAGTCTTACCATCACCCACAAGTCGCGCCTTATGTCGAGCAAATGAACCATCTGAATTCTCTTTATGAGCAAAAATCCACATAGACCTGATAACATTAATACCAGAAGGACGGGGCACCAACTCCCACGTCTTATTATCAATAAGAGCATTATATTCACCAATCATAGCAATTTTCCAATTCGGGTCGTTTAAGGCAGGCACAGGATTACGGGACAATGGGGATTTAGAGACATTAGAATGTAAATTAAAATGTCTTTTAAGTGTAAAAATACCCCGCTGACTACGAGTGGCCGGCCTATGACTCGAGGAAGAATTGAGTGGATTTCAAATTTCTTTGGGCTCGGGACGGGTCGCCAAGCGATGGGCTCTTGGCCCAAATCGACAAATCGAGCAAAGAATCGACCATTCGAGTGGCTGGGATCGCCCAATCGCTGAACTGATCAAGTATTGAAATTGCGACGGTACAAGTGGGGCCAGTAGGCGATGGGCCAGGCGATGGGCCCATTGGAGGATTTTGGGTGCGGGATATGTCCGAAAAATGGTGAGTAATATACGGGGATATATACAAGTTACAAAATAGGAGAATCCTATTCTTATTCTATTCCTAAAACCTTATTCTATACATTTATGGTAATACACTAATTATAGTAATACAACACTAATTATATTACAATATTACCTAAACTAGGATACTAAATATTTACCATAAATTATATTACCTAAAATAGCTAAAACCGAGAGCCATAAATGGGAGCAAATCCGAGACAATAAACACATGCTTATTGTGTGTATATTGTATATTTAACATGCTGTTTACTCCTCTTCACTAGATATGGAGGGATTTTGAGTAGTTTCCCTCTTTCGAGCTATAGAAAAGGAAAAGAAGAAATGTTCAGAAGTCAACCACTAGAAACACTAAATCATCCGAGCACATTTTCTCAAACAAATTGATAAACAATGTCTGAAATCTGAAACATATTCAAGGGGCTAAACAAATATTGTAAAGCTTTGGTGTTTGTAAAGCTTTGGTGTAAAATGAACATTTCATTCCACCCCCCTACTCTCCACAAAAAAGACATAAACATGAAGAGAAGCAACTGAAAAGTATAGCTCGAAAACTCATTGCTCAACTGTTAGCTCTATGTGATCGTGATGTCAGCATGTAAAAGGCCTTATTACCAGCATCCTTAAGCAAAATAACAATCTAGTGTAGATCATGTCAAGGTTCTCTGTATTCTATATTCAAACTTTATGGTTAGATTCATCTGCTTCGGTAAAAATTCTGCCGTTTGAACGATGAGGTTTTAACTAATATTGTCCTTTATGTTCTGCAATAGATTCATTTTAATCCTTTAAAATATACAGTTGAGAAAGTTGAAGCAGATTCTTGTTCAAAAACAAAGAAAAAGTTGAGCAGATCTGGTCCAACTAACATAAGGACACAAACTAGACCTAAGAACTAACCCAAGAAACCTGAAAAAAGAAAAAAGATTACCATTTTGAACCATTTATCCCAATTAAACTTCTTCCCAAATGTTGTGCTGATACTTGTGTATACCATGTCGAAGCTGAAATTGGTAAAGGGTGTTCTGGTTCTAACTTTGAAATGCTGTAGTTTACTGTTTTGGCTACTGAACTGTATTCATAAAGCTAAAACGTTGTTGTTTTCTCATTTATTTAGTAAGTTCTTGACTTGTCTTAATACTTGGTTTGTGAATAATTCTGACAGCATCCTCAACAATATGGATGAGAAGTTTATTTCATTAGAAAAATGATTTCCAAGAGGCATCTACGGTCTAAAAATTGAGTGAACTAAGACATCCCTACTGCATCAAGAAATAATACGTCCGAATATCATCAAAATAGTAGCCTCGTTTGATAGACTTGTGTTGGAATATGTTTTGCCTAATGACCTTATTAAATTGTTTCCAGAATGGCCAAATATTCATAGCTCATGAGCCAACCCTTGCTTACACATTCATACAAACGACATCTTACCTTTTTTAGCATATCTATTACAGATTCACAAGTGTAAAGTATATACTTACAAAAACACTTAGTTGACAAATACTACATATATTTGCAATAACAATCACCTTTACAAAGTTTCACCAACGCAGTATACATACACAGTATAACAAAACTGTGTTCATATGCTACCTCAATACAAGGTTCTATTTCATTAAAAAGCGCCGCCTAACAGTTTCAGCATCCGAAACCAGATTACAGCAGCAGATTACCAACAGTGTACTACATTTACTTAGTGGATATAGTAGCATGACATATGGAGAAGAAGGATTCATGATAGGGTCTTTCTTTAACCCAGATCACATTAGTTCCATGTTGAAGGACCGTAGTTATCAAACTTGAGAGATGATATGTTTAGCAAGCTTAAGGGATGATATGTACGCGGGTACATCTTTAAAGGATGACAATAGACTTACTCCAAACCTAAAGGACAATTTTGGGTTAAGAACTCTTTAGTGTGGCTCAGTTGGTTGAGCATGGGGCTTTCATAATGGAGGTCTCAAGTTCGAAAGCCCCTGCCTACGACAGCAGGGGATTTGCCTTCCGGGGCGAGCTCGTCGCACGGGGCTTTCCTAGTGCGGGTTACCTCTCCTGTGTGGTTTGCAAGCTATTACGCAGGAGTGGGGTTTACCCGTGCGCACCCGAAGGGTAGCGGCTGCGGGTTCCCTTGTCATAAAAAAAAAACCATAGAAAATTAGCATTAACTTCTAAAACTTCATCAGAAAAAAAATGTTTCTGCTTCCTACAAGCAAACTCCATCCCAGCTATTATGGAAGACTCTTTTATGCTTTTTTAAAATAGAAAAAGTTAATCCATGGTTTTTATCAACCATAAATCCATCTATCTAAAATCCCTTGTGAACGCTAGAAACTTGTTTCCCCACCGTGAAAATTGAAAATTGTATCCAAGTCCTACTCCCACACAAAGCTCTTATGGTAAAACAGGTAGGGGGAGGAGGAAAGGTGAGAAAATTGAGGTGTCTATTTCCAACCTGATAATCAATATAATAACTATGAAAACAAACTTTATGTTCAAATTTCAATTCTGAGAACACACCTTTCCATACTTTTGGCTTCTAGCTTGGAGGTGTAGACTTCCATCATGCTGGAAACCACGAACTTCAGCCTGAAGATGGGTAATTTCACTTGGATTACTATAATTGCGGAATAGAAAAGAAAATAAAAGGAGTATGACAGGCACATACAATAAGAAAGGACAAACGGGGCACAGTTGCATTCATCATAATCCACTGATGCATGCCACACCTTAAATGGTCCGTTCAAGAATTTGATAAATAATCAAAGGAACTGGGGAGCTTACACAGATGACATAACTCTCTACAAATATGCTTTGCATATTGAGTTCATCAACTGCTGTTCGCCGCCTCTGCAATTACAAAATAAGAGGAATAATAAAAGTTTAGCATGACTATGACCATGACTCTTAGTATGACCTAAAAGAATGCAACATAATGTCAGAAATCCAGGGAAGCAAAAAGGAAATGGAAAATGAAGTTTATATTTGCTCCACGCGATAAGCTTCGAAAGCTATCTGTTCTTCATCTCGTGCCACAAGTCAAAGATCCAACTTCTAAATAAGTGTCACTATTCTAACTCTTTAGTTTCAATACCTTGGGAACTCCGAATCTCTTTAACGAAAGCTTCAGGCAGTAAGCTTATGCTTATTCTTTTTTTATTGAACAATAATAAAATTTATACTACTCATAAATTCATTGAGCTATTAGATGACAAATTTATAAAATCGAATTGTGGAGAAACTTGTTGCATATGAAGAATTTTGCCTATAATATGTGGAAGTATCAACGTAATTTCATAGTCATTCAGTTTGAATGCTACAAAGGATCCAGTGATATTAATCTAATCCAATTAGAATGCTTGGTACTTTATAGTTGTAGATAAGCAAAGTATTGAAAATCGTATTTACTCTTTCTATCCAATTGTTGATCATTAAAGAATACAATAGAAAGCATTTCAAATTTACAAGAAAGACCAAGACAAAACTTTTACTCGTTCAAATAACAATTAAGGTGAATTAGGGTCAGAATCTAACTATTCGAGTGTTGAGACGTGGCAATGTTCTTTTGCATGAGATTCTGGGGAGAGTTAAAAGCTGGACAAAATTTATCCTATGCTGGCAGGCTGAAGTGAATTCATAACAACCACAACAAATGTGCCTCAATCCCAAACAAGTTGGTGCCTGCCATATGATTCCATGCAATATTGGAATTACAGATCCATTGGGCTAATCTATTCATGTTACCAAAGTAAGTTACGAAGACTACTTCTTCAAAGTGGATGGTTCCCTGCAACTAAAGTGAAATGGACTAGGGTTTTTTAAGCCTCGGAGGGGGAAAAAGAGGGGCGGGGGGTAAAACTGAAGAATTTGGAAAAATGATATAAATAGGAAAATCTTTTCAGCTCTTTTTAATCTATGATTTCGACACATTCAGGGTTAAGTAGGTACATAGACATGAAATAGAATAGAGGAGGTCCTGATTTCAGTGCTTAACAGTTAACAGATTCCTTAAAAATGTTGATGCAATAAGGACTCCAGATTCCACTATCTTGACTTGTAAATTATACAGTAGATGTAACCATAGCATCATGGGAACAAATCAATCCAGAGATCAAACTCAAATGGCTTAGTGGTATATAGTAAACAATAACCTGAATACCATCTGGAAGATTCATTGAGGAGAGCATTAGTACGGCGTCTTGACTGAAATTAATTTCCAATCTCCATCTCTTTGGAGCAACCTAACATCAAGAATATCAATAATCATAAGATATATATCTAAGCACGTGAAATCATTAGTATTTCTCGCCAAAGTAAATGGAGACAAGTAAAAAGGACACATGTTTTCTTTTCCTTTCTGTCCCCTTAGTGCCCTTCCTTTGAAATTCAGCAGAAAAGGTATGCACTATTTAGATTATCAATATGTTACCTCAGTTAATCTGGCGGCTTATATATTTTTTGAACAAATGGTAGACTGAAAATAACCACCTCTTTTATGTTGATGCTAGGGAAATCAGAGCAACAGAAACAAGTTAACTGCCTATCCTAATTCCTATCCCTTACAAATCCCTGGAATATATTTGGAGAGAGTTATATTTTCCTAAGTGAACTGTGAACAAAGTGCTCCCGGGTTAGGCAGGGTAAGGGTAGAATCGTTTATATTGAAAAAAAAGTTGATTCCAAGCCTTTGAACTTATGACCTACAAGTCACCACCAGAGCAAATTTACCATTGCAACAGGTCTAGTTTGAATTGAGGTTTCTAACTATTACCCAAATTTTTTATTCAATCTACAAGAATCGAATAGTCACAAGACAACAACAACATACACAGTAGGGTCCTACAACTGGAATCTGGGATAGGGTGTACACAGACCTTGCCCCTACCTTGTCATAAGACTAGAGCCTATTTCTAAAGATACCCAAATTTTTGATTCAATAACATGGAAGGAATTAACATAAAACTAGCAGAAAATAATGTTGGATATGTAAAACACGTACGAGAATAATAAATAACTATTACAGTGATCGAAAGGATAAACAACAAAGATTACAACAACAAGTTGTCAATCTCTTGATCTTGAATTGGAACTTCAAATCTGGATCTTGTATTCAGAAATACAAGAACATGAACTGCTACACTTGTGGCTTGTAGAACCGCTGAGAATCCGAATGGTTAGAGTCCTTTGAGATTCAAGTTCACACCTGAAACACTTAGCAACCAATTAGATAATCACAACACCACCGGCTGAATCAAGAGAGAACTCTCTGTCTTTAAGACAAAATTGACCCCGTATATAGGCTTTACGGAAGTGTGGACAATAGTCTCCCAAGATAAAACAACAAACTATCAAATGTGCAAAGCCTACACAAATGACCCCAGCGAAGAACACAAATAAAGAAGATTGCAAAGAGAAGGATTGCTATCAGGAAAATCTGATCTCTTTGTGGTGTTGTTAACTTGTGTGTAAGTCTATAGAATTGAGCCAAAGGCCTCAATTTATAGGTGTGCAACCATTTAATGGCCCTTCAATGCCAAGTAATGGCCATTGAATCCCCATGATAACCAGCCAAGTAATGGCACAAGTAATGGCCATTTAAATGGCATGTAATGGCCCTTTAATTCATCAATTAATGCAACCAAATAATGGATGATTTATGGAGGAAAAACTGTCATTTTAATGCTCCAAAACCTCTCCATAATCAGCCAAACTTTTGGAATTCCGTCCGGGTGGTGCCACGACCCTTTCCGATGCCGCACCATCTTACACTTTGCACAATCATTCATTTGTTTACCGACGTGGAACACTTGTTATTTAGCCAATAACCATCCATTATTCTATGTCTCAAACATTTACTTACGTATCAATATCTCATTCACTAACGAAATTTATGATACTTGACACTACGAGTGCACGTGTGTGGAAACGACGTTTCCGACGTGCGGGGCCCCAATTGTTCGAGTCATAAATAATGGAATAACCTTAATTCCACATTAGTAAATTTCTAACAATCCCCTCTTGAAAGAGATTTTGGCGCACACGCAAGGTACCTGCTTTCAGCAATCTTTCAGCGAAAAGATATTGTATCAGGAGAGGTAGCTTCCGCTTTGAACTTTCCCTAATTGAATACCATCGGACTTACTTACTGCGCGGTGAACGTGATGTCTTGAACCATCAGTGTTTAATGTAAGCCAAGACAACGGTACCAACACAATACCTCCAATTTATTCATTTCTTCTTATTGTTCTGTCCGTTGTGGCCGTGGACACACTTGGATTCTTAAGTGTGTTCATTTGAGGCGGCCTGTCCTCGCACTAAAATAGGTGATCTCCTACAAGATATCATGCTATACCCCATTTCACAAGCATTAGGAATCATTAAAAGTTTCTCAAACCTTAACCTCAATTGTTGAGGATCATCAAAGGTTTTGAAACTTAACATTTACCCACCATGCAGGTAGCATGTAACATCTATCACGGAAACAATTTTGGATTTATGTTTTTTTTACAGAAATCATAATCTGAAGTGTTCTTGCTTCCATTGAAGCGATCAACTGAACCTTTTACAGCTTAATTTTCCTATTGAACCAAATTCTTGGGATCTCCAGTCAATATGGTTGGGTTACCACCGTAAAGGTTAGTATTGTTTGGGTTTTAAGCCCATCCCCTATACAGCCAGAACTCTTGATCTTCGGGTAGTCCCTTAGTTAAAGGGTCTGATATGTCCTTTGATTAGTAATCAAGGAAGTGACACCCGTGATGATCAACTGCTCAACGGTCTTATGTCTCTGACTAATATGTCTAGACGCCGTCATTCGTGCCCTCCCTGAAGCCGACTGGCTAGTCACAGTGTATAACTAACGAAGGCACGAGTTTCTCCCAATAAAGGACATCCTCTAAGAGGTCGTGAAATTACTCAACTTCTTTTCATGCTTTGTCCAAAGCGATAAACTCTGATTCCGTCATGAATCGGCCGATGCAAGTTTGCTTAGAGGATTTTCAAAGGCACATCATACACATCCACTTGTGGCTTTGGTGTTCTTCAAGTCCGATGTCCAGTTTGCATCACTGTGTTCTCCAAGAACCGCTGGACATCCAGAGTACCATAATCCGTAAATAAGTGAATATTTCAGATATCGTCATATCCGATTTAACGCCTTCAATCGATCATTTCCAAAATCACTAGTGAACCTTAGTTCAACTGGTCTACTTTGTAAGTCGATACCAGGTCGGTTGTAGTGTGTAAAGTACATTGAACTACAAGTGACCTGCGCATATCGCTCCTGGTATACGGGTGCACCATGATTCCAATCAATTCTATGATTCGTATCCATTGGTGACTTCAACCAGACTGTCAAATACCTCACAAGTGAGTTTGGAATTAGACTAGTCCGTTAGATGTCTTAGAAATCCAAATTCCTAAGATGTCATTTGTGATGCCCATATCTTTCATATCAAAACTTTGTTTCAATATGACTTCTACTTTCAGACTGTTGGCTTTCCAACTATTAGCTTTCTAACTTTAGAGTCAATATTTCTGTAGTCAGATTCATTATTTCTGTTTCATCTGAAACTTCCAGGACCAAAATGTAAATATTTCAGGGACCGAAAAGAAAGTTCCGGAAGAAGCCCAACAGTCCAACAAACTAATTCTGATCCTCCATTTCCAACTCTCCGGTTAGGAAGGCTGTCTCAACATCCATGTCACGCAAGACTGCAATGGTCATGATGTTAAGCTATTCACAGGGGAGCACATGTCCAAGTAGTCGAGGACTTATACTCGTCAGTAGATACATCTACTTTGTACTCAATGTGAGTATCCACTTTTACAACCCAAAGGTTCTTTTCCCGGAGGAAGGTCAACAATTACACAAGTATGGTTCTATCTAATGGAATCTATTAGAAGGCCTGGAACAAGTCTTTGTCCCCTCTTTGCTCAGTCTCGGTTCAACATCTAGAATCTCTAAGTTCTGTAAATCTGAAACATTAAGTTCCGAATAGTCAGCAACTTCCGAGTCATGTAGATCTGGAACGTCTAGTTCCGGGCAATCACGCACTCGCATGTTCTTGTTAACCTCGAGCAATTACTTCTTTTTTCTTCTCAAGGAAAGTTATCTTCAAAGAATTCGGCATTATTTGACACCAAGAGGCGATAAGCACTACTGTTATTTGCAGATCCAGTGGATATGCAATCTACAGTCTTAGGTCCAACTTGACCTATTTCGGTAGTCCAACATCTACCATGCCACCCCATATCACAATATTTTTAGGTGGGATCCTTTCCATATTTCACATGAAGGGTTATCCTTATCCTTATGCGGAGTTCTGTTGAGAATCGCATTAGCGATAAGGATCGCCTTGCCCCACATATTTTGGGTGTATGACTTTGCGCTTGGCTAACACTGTTAGACTGAGGTGAGTAAGAAACAGTCGTTTGATAAATGATGCTTCACATTCTCCCCCTCTATCACTACGAATTCCTTAATCCGTAGGCGTAGTTGATTTTAAACTTCTGTTTTGTAGCGCTTAACCGCTTCAACAACTTCATCTTTGATTTTCAACAAACAAAGGATGCAATATGTTGTACCATCGTCAATGAAGGTCACAAAGTACTCGTCTCCCCCCTCTATTTTGTACAAAACTCAATTCACCCATATAAGTGTGACTAAGTTCTAGAGGAGCGGTGCTTCTTTCGCTATTCATTTGACGGAATGAAAATGTGATTTTGCCTCTGCCTACCTCACATTCATTCAGAAGGTTTATGTCGACAGAAGACAACAAGCTCAACTTAGTTAGATTTTGAATGACTTTCTATTTAACGTGTCTTAATCTATGATGGCATAGATGCACGGATTACAAATATATCATTCATTTGGCTACAGACATACTGAACCATTCTTAATTATTACTGACCTGTTGGACTAGTCTCAAGCCAGCTTGACCAACAACGTCCCTGAAAATAGTTTGGGACCTGTATCACCTCCTTTTAGAGTGATCCCATTCCCTAAAGTTCTTTTGAGGACAATCTCTCCAACCCCTTCTACTTTAGAGGTGGCGTTGCTTCACATGAACAACCTCTTGCCCGTGGTTAGAGCGTAACCGGATCATATGTGATCTGAATACTCTGGCCCACTCTAGTTGCTTTGGCAGACTGAGTGACTAATTTTTTTTTTGCCTTTCTTTTGGCCTTCAGATCATTTAAGACCCGGAAACGCTGGTCCATTCCAGTCGTCCGTAGGCTTTGTACGACTGAGTGTCCAATACCATCCTATCAAATGAAGGATCTTCTGTCAGATAGTGTGACAGGTTCAACGTCTTAAGATAAGCCATTATCCTTTAGTCTTCTTCCATTGAGATTGATGCCCAGACAATTCCCGCGCGAGTGCTTAAGAGTGGTAACAATTTTCGCACAGTCAGTGGATCTCTCTCCTTCGTATGTGCGAACATACTTTACACACTTTTAATAATTACACCAAAAAGAACTGATCTTTTAAGTTTTTTTTTTACAATAGTCCAATCTTTAAATGGGAAGGAAGGTGAGATTAAACTTCTAATTTTAAAGCGTAAGGAATATAATTTTTTTTGGAAAATATTTCCATATTCCTCCTTACTTTAAGCCCTTTTTAATCAAACATCATTTAATCTTATTTTTGACAAGGAAGAAAAATTACTTATCCCAATTTCGCATTCTGGCCCACTTTAGTCACTTCGTCAGACTGAGTGTCCATTTACTCCTTACCATAATTCGGATCCTTCGTCTGGGACAGATATTGGCCCTCTGCTACATGATAGAACAACATCTTCAGCCTTCGCCTCTTGTCCTAGTTGACATCCTCAGCCACTCGTGGGCGCTTAATTCCACCACTCTTGGGAGTGGTGACAACAACTCGTCCTTGATCTTTAGTCGTACTAGCAAGACTATCAGTAGTATCTTAAAGCTCAACATCATAGACAGATATCCCACCTTTGACGAAAACAGATTAGTAATTAAAGAGAGAGCCAAAACTAGAACCAGATTTGAAAGCACAGTTGTTGACAGAGACAGTGTTTGAACTGTTAACAGAACTGTCAACAAAATTGTTTTCACGAAGAAAATCACAACCAAATTTGGGACCATATCTGATGGCAAACATCTTTCGAACATTAATACAATCTTATCTTAAACTTGTTGGATATGTAAAGCACGTATGGTAATAGTAAATAACTAATACAATGATCGAAAGGATAAACAACAAATATTACAACAACAAGTTGTCAATCTCTTGATCTTGAATTGGAACTTCAAATCTGGATCTTATATTCAGAAATACAAGAACATGAACTGCTACATTTGTGGCTTGTAGAACCGCTGAGAATCCAAACGGTTAGAGTCCTTTGAGATTCAAGTTCACACCTGAAACACTTAACAACCAATTAGATAATCACAACACCACCGGCTGAGTCGAGAGATGGATATCTGTCTTAAGACAAGATTGCCCCCGTATATAGGCTTTACGGAAGTGTGGTCAATAGTCTTCCAAGATACAACAACAAACTATCAAATGTGCAAAGCCTACACAAATGACTCCAGCGAAGAATACGAATAAAGAAGATTGCTAAGAGAAGGATTACTATCAGGAAAATTTATTCTCTTTGTGGTGTTGTTAACTTGTGTGTAAGTCTATAGAATTGAGCCAAATGCCTCAATTTATAGGTGTGCAAGATGGATCTTCATATGACCATGTAATTGCCCTTCAATGCCAAGTAATGGCCATTGAATCCCCATGATGACCAGCCAAGTAATGGCACAAGTAATGGCCATTTAAATGCCATGTAATGGCCCTTTAATTTACCAATTAATGCAGCCAAATAATGGTTGATTTATGGAGGAAAAACTGCCATTTTAGTGCTCCATAACCTCTTCATAATCAGCCAAACTTTTGGAATTCCGTCTGGGTGGTGCCGCGACCCTTTCCGGTGCCGCACCATCTTACACTTTGCACAATCCTTCCTTCGTTTACCGACGTGGAACACTTGTTATTTAGTCAATAACCGTCCATTATTCTATGTCTCAAATATTTACTTACGTACCAATATCTCTTTCACTAACGAAATTTATGATACTTGGCACTACGAGTGCACGTGAGTGAAAATGACGTTTTCGACGTGCGGGACCCCAATTGTTCGAGTCATAAATAATGGGATAACCTTAATTCTACATTAGTAAATTTCCAACAAATAAAACACCTATTGCTAGGAATACAGACTCACCTCAATAACCCGACCAACTATAATATCACCAATCTCTAGCTTATACCTGTATTACAAAAGCCCTTTCAGCTTAAAATTCAGTTTAAAAACCTAACTAATCATCAAAAATCCTAATTAAAAGCAACTAAACATGGCCCTTAAAGATCTAACATAAACAAGCTTGTTCACACAGTTGCTACCACATTCTTTTCCATCCCCAACGTCCCGTGTCCCCTTCATTCACCAAACAAACAAACAAACAAGGGATCAGAAATATGTAGTAATTAACACCCATTTACTTAAAGGGGTTAATTACTAAGTACGTATTTGAGGGCAGCATCTTCGTCGACGGGGATTGTGTCTGCAACAATGATAGTAGCATTGGAATTAACCTTTGAAGAAAGGGATTCCAACTGTGCTAATGCTTTTTCTAGTCTTAGCTTTTATGTTTGTGTGTGTGCCTGGGTGAAGAGAAGGAAAAATAATGTTACTAATGTTGTAGAAGAAAAAACCCTAAACCCTGCATTGACAGTAGCAACAACAACAACATATGGGTGAAATCTCACCATGTGTGTTTTGGGAAGGATAAAGTGTAGGCAAATAGTACCCTACCTTGGTAGGAACTTGTTTCCATGACTTAAAAGAAAGCATGGTAAAAATACGGTCAGATACAAACAAATAATTCAAAGCAAAAAGCAGTATGAAAATGAAAATAGTGCAAGCGAAAAAGCTATGATAAATCAGTCTGAAAAGGAGCAGTAGATAAATAAGATAATAAAAGTACAAGGACAACATATAATATCATGAATTAGAGGACAAGAAACTAAAGAGCAAAACTGCGACTACTCGTACAAAAGGATAAGCGGGCTACCTACTAACCTACAACTCTAATACGAGTTCTCCATAACCCCTATCTAAGGTCATGTCCTCGATAAGCTGGAACTGTGTTATGTCCTGTCTAATCACCTCTTCTCAATACTTCTTCAGCCTATCTCTACCTCTCATGATATCATCAATAGCCAACCTCTCACACCTCCGCACTGGGGCATTGGTGTCTCTCCTCTTCACGTGCCCAAACTATCTAGTCTCGCCTCCCACATTTTATCCTCCACCGAAGGCACGCCCACCTTGTCCCGAATATCTCCATTCCTAATCCTATCTCTCCTAGTGTGCCCACGCATCCAGCGCAACATTCTCATTTTTGCAACTTTTATCTTCTGAACGTGAGAGTTCTTGACTGACCAACATTCCGTCTCATAGTTTTGGTGGCACCACTTTGTAGAACTTTTCTTTTAAGTTTTGGTGGCACCTTCTTATCACACAACATTCCAGAAGAGAGCCTTCATTTCCATCCACCCTGCACCAATACGATGTGTGAAATCCTCATCAATATCCCAATTCCCTTGTATGATAGACCCAAAATACTTGAAACTTACTTTCTTCTGGATGACTTGGGTATCAAGCGTCACTTCCACGTCAGCCTTACGCGATACATTACTGAACTTGCACTCCAGGTACTCGATCTTGGTCTTACTCAACTTGAACCCTTTAGACTCCAGAGTTTGTCTCCAACCCTCTAACTTAGTGTTGACTCCGCTGCGAGTCTTATCAATTAAGCCTATATCATCCGTGAAAATAACATACACTATGGAACCTCACCTTGGATATGACGCGTCAATTCATCCATCACCAAGGCAAATAAAAATGGACTAAGAGTTGATCCCTGGTGCAACTCCATCACAACTGGAAAGTGCTCTGAGTCTCATCCCACTGTCCTTACCCTGGACTTGGCTCCATCATACATATCATTGATCGCCCTAATGTATGCCACATGTACATCTCTATCCTACAAGCATCTCCATAGAACCTCCCTTGGCACTTCATCGTAAGCTTTTTCTAGATCGATGAATACCATGTGCAAGTCCCTCTTCCTCTCCCTATACTATTCCACCATTCTTCTTACAAGATGAATGACTTTTGTAGTTGAACGCCCTGGCATAAATCCAAACTGGTTCTCTGAAATAGACACGCCTCTTCTCACCCTCATCTCTGCCACCCTTTCCCACACTTTCATAGTGTGACTTAGCAGCCTGATACATTTATAGTTGTTGCAACTTTGAATGTCGCCCTTGTTCTTGTACAAAAGAATCATTGTACTCAACCTCCATTCTTCAGGAATTTTCGTCGTCTTAAAAATGACATTAAATAACTCAGTCAGCCACTCCAAACCTATTTTGCTTGCACTCTTTCAAAATTTCCCAAGAATCTCGTCTGGCCCGGACTCTCATCCCGTGTGCATCCTACGAACAACACCTTTAACCTCCTCAACCTTTATACTTCTACAATACCCAAAATCAAGACGTCTCTCAGATAACTCCAAGTCTCCCAACATAATATCTCTGTCCCATTCTTCGTTCAAGAGTTTATGAAAGTATGATTGCCATCTCCGTCTAATGAGAGATTTCTGTTGGTTTTACAAAGGATTGCAGGAACGGAAATTACAAATAACTGCTTATGTAAGAATTGAAATTACAATTCAACTAGAAAACTGAAAATTACAAAGATGAACAAGAAAAACTGAAAAAAACTATTTTTGCTGAGTCGAGTGTGGCACTCTGTCCTTAAGACAATATTGCCTCGTATGTATCCTTTATACGTCCTGGACAATTTGTCTCCCAAGATAAAACAGCAATGGAATACTTGAGCAAAGGAAACTCAAATGCTACCGTGAAGAATATTGAGTAACGAAATGATGCTTGGAAGATGTAGGAAGAAACTGTTTTGCTTGTGTATTTTCGTGTATTGTAAGTGTACCTCAACAATGGTGTAAGGGGTGTTTATATAGGTGAGGGAGGAGCAGCAAAACTGCCTCCATAAGTGCCATTACTGGCCAAGTAATGGCCATTATGGAGGTAGTAATGTCACCAAAATAAATGGTGAAGAACACCAACGGATTGGCCATTATAGGAGGAGTAATTCAGCCAAAATAAATGCATGAATTGAGTGTTGTGGCTTTTCTGCTTTGACCGTCCAAATTCTGACTTTCTGGAAACTTCAGGGACCAAACTGTACATCTGAAAGAATTTTGGTCCAAACTGTACATCTGAAACTTCTGGGATCAAACTGTACTTCTGGAAAAGTTCTCTGGCCCAAAAATATAATATCAGAAGGCCCACAACCCACGACCCGTGGACCCGTGGACTCGAGAACTCGGAACCGGACGGGAGGGCGGCGGCGGCGCGCGTGTGGTCTTTCCTCGAATCGAAGCACATCTAGGTCCTCCCTCCTTTAAACACATGGGATACCCCTTGGGGTCCCAAACCCCAAACCAATTTTGAGTCTTATATACACAACAATTCTTTCTTCCTCTACCGATGAGGGAGAATTGATCACACACCACATTTTTCCATGCTTCAAATACCTTACTTCGTGAACCAATATCTCTTTCATTTCTCAATGAAATTTGACGATTCTTGGCCCTACGGTTATCTACGTACTTAGTAGATCATGCATGTGTGAAGAACCGGATTCTCCAACATATATAACACTAGTGTTTAAGCCGTTAAAGTTGATCGGTCGCAACTCCCGCCAAAAGCTAATTTCCAACACTTTCTCCACCAATACTTTGACATCCTCGTCCTTGATGCACTTCACTTGGTCTAGATCACGAGCCCTCCTCTCCCTTGCCTTGGCTAGCCTGAATAACTAGAGTTTTTAGTAAAAAAATACCTACGCAATTTGTATTTAGTCAAATCGCTTGAGAAATAATTTTGTGACTATTATAAAAAACTTTGGCCAATTTTTTCACAAGTGCTTTTGAGCATCAACGTATGAAAACATCATGTAAAGATTCACTTTGAAATTAGCATTATTGAAATAGATAAATAATTAAAAAATTTATTATGATAAACTTTAATTAACTTTTTTCAATTTCTTTTAATTAATATGAAAAATAAAATTACAAAATAGAAAGATAAAGCATGTTTATGACACTTTCATCATAAAGACTATGTACGAGGTTAGTTTTTGTCGTGAGATAACTTGAAAAACATAAATTTCTTGAAACAATAATTTTATTCAAAAAGAATATAAAATAGCCTTTGCTCCTGTATTTAGGAGATTGGGTCGTGGATGGACAACCGAGGATCAGGTAGGGGAGTTTGATTTTGTCTAGTGCCCAGAAGATGGGGATAAGTTGATGGCTATGGGGGTTCGGGAGAGTAGGGGGATGCGAACAGTATGTGGGATAGGATAACCAGTTGTATTAGGGAAGTAGCTAGAGAGGTTCTCGGGTATTGGCAAAACTTCTTAGTTTTACACTTATTTTAAAGAGTACTTTTTGTTAACTAGAGTTTTTAGTAAAAAAAATACCTACGCAATTTGTATTTCGTCAAATCACTTGAGAAATGATTTTGTGACTATTATAAAAAAACATTGGCCAATTTTTTCACAAGTGCTTTTGAGCATCAACGCATGAAAAAAAGTCATGTAAAGATTAGAATCGAAGACAAAGGTGAGAGAAAAAACATACATATAAATAAAGACAAGCAAGTTACAGATAAGAGAAGACAAGAAATGCCTTTTTCTCAGGAAAAATTGGATGTGCACAGAAGCTCGATGGAATTGAGTCTTTCAACGGCATTTCCGAAAGGAAGTTTACTTAAATTCTTGAATTATTTAGAAACTGTATAATGTGACTAACAAATCAAGAAGAGAAGTATTGGAAATACTAACCCTCGTTACCGTTATAGTTAGGGTCAATCGACGATGTTGTTGGGTATATGTGTTTTTCGTACTCACTCTACACTTGCTACATTCTGTGTATAGGTAACGAGCCAGACGCCAGCGGAGGAGCTTGACACAGAACTTGGATATTCATCTTGGGAGTCCAGGGTGAGTTGTAAATTCCATCCTAGCACTAAAACTCCTCATTTGGTTATTTTACCTTTTTGTCCTATACTTCAGACAATTACTGTATTTATGTTCCAGACTTGTATTTTGATTAGTAGCTCTGTACTCATGACAACCAAATTTTTTTTGTAGAGGGGGGGGGGTGAAAGAGATTTCTTTCATATTATGTACTAAATTATAAGTCTTGTTAATCTCTTCTCTTTCATATTGTTTCACATTTATTTTCGTATTCACTGTGTTGAATGGTTGTGGTTCGCCTACGGGTTAGGGTAGGTGCCGTCACGGCACAATGGAATTTTGGATCGTGACAGGGAATGATTGAGAAAATTACTTTTTGATATTCCATTATGGCCTAAGCCACTCATTTCTATCCATTGTGATAGTGAGACCACATTAACACGAGCGTACATTCATATATATAATGCAAAGTCTAGGCATATTGAACTTAGACATAGTTATATAAATTAATTAATTAAAAATAAAATGATCACGATTGAATATGTACACTCACTTAATAATCTTGCCTACCTATTGACTAAGGGATTAGCAAGGGACTTGGTGTTCAGAACATCAAGGGGATGGGGTTAAAACCCATAAAGAAAGACCATTAAGGGTGAAGCCTCAACTTGACGTTTAATACAACGTCCAGTATCGAGTTCAATGAGTGACAACATTCTTTATTGGTTGATAGCACTTGATATTACCATCCCAAAGTAAGTGCTTTGTCCTGCAATTTGTCAAAATGAGGTTGAGTTTATAAGCTCTTAATAGACCTATTGATGAGTTCTCTTGCAGGAGCACATTAATAAGGGTCTACCTATGTGAATGCGAAGTAGGCCCCTTCAAGAAGCTCGGGTTTGGTTTCTATGCATTCGCGGGAGGATCGGAACACAAGGTCTTATGGTGTTGTTTATAAAGGAATAATATAATAGAAATCATGCGAGATACATCCTATTTTACAATATGGTGTTCGGTTCAAAAGACTTGTCTTACATGACTATTCAGTTTAATAGAAATTGTACTCCACTAATGTAAAATTTCAATCGCTAGATACTTTATTTATACATGGATTCACTTGTCTCTTAATTTCTAAAGAAAGTGTTGGTTTGTTATTTTCACTTGAAAATGGTGGGAAATTGTTGAAATTTTCAAGAGAAAATAAAAGGAATAGGAAAAAAGAAAAAATACTTTTCTTTTTGACAAAGTACATTCTTTTATGAAACAATACATTCCTTCCCCAAAGGTTGTGTTGTTTCAAGTTCAAGGTTAAAACATCCTTTATAAATAGAGGAACATCCTGAAAATATTGGATCACAATAATCATTTCAAGTACCAAAATTCTTTCTTAAGAAAATCTGCATAAGTTTAGTGACTGCAGCGCTAATTCTTGTGTGCTCTAAGACTTGTTTTTATTATTTCATGGCTTTGCTTCATTCTATTATGGGAAAGTATTTGTAAGAGACAAATAATTCTCTTTGGAAAGTGATCCTAGTAAGGCACACAACTTGAAACATATCCAGATTTCTCACAACAAACACAATTTTCTAACAATAAAATAATTAGTCACTTAAATTGATCTGAATATCACGTTATAAAAAGAAGTAACCTTTTTATTAGTTGAATGACTTGTGTATACACTTCGTTCTTGACATTTCGGCTCATAACAATGCAATAGATTTGCTGCTAATATTTCTCTTGGATAATGGACAAGATGAAGTCATTAGTTTGTGTAAGATTGTATTAATCTCCCTTGGGGAGCCTTTATCATTAATACAAAATATATATAGGTGTACAATGTGGAATCCCTATACAACAAGGATCCTAGTTATATCATAATTACATAACCCTAAATATGGTAAATACAATAGTGGTACACACATGCTAATACACCCCCTCAGTCGGAGTGGGAGGAGGCCGGATGCTAAGACTATATCTGAAGTCGAGGAATAATTGTCTAGGAAGGCCCTTGGTGAATATATATGCATACTTATATGAAGAAGGCACGTGCAATACCCTGACATTACCGAGATCAACCTTTTCACGAACAAAGTGGATGTTCATCTCAATGTGTTTGGTTCGCTGATATTGAACCGGATTATGAGACAGTTATATGACAGATATATTATCACAATAAACCAAAAATGCCTTACGTAATAGACACTGAAGCTCCAAAAGAAGGTTTCAGCGCCAATATTAGCAACGCCTCTGTATTCTATTTCTGCACTCGAACGGAATAATATGGGTTGCCTCTTGGCGGACCAAGAAATAAGATTATCTCCTAAGAACACACAGTAGCCTGAGGTGGAGCGTCGTGTGTTCGGATAATCTGCCCAATCAGTATCCGGATATGACAACAACATGTTCGGTGCGGAGGGATATAGATGCAACCTATAATCAAGTGTGCCCTTAACATATCAAATGATACGTTTGAGGGAAGTAAAGTGAGGCTCCCTGGGTGCATGCATAAATAAGCATACATGCTGAACAACATAAGCAATATCAGGCCTGGTGAAAGTGAGGTACTGTAGTGCACCTGCAAGACTCCTGTACAGAGTGGGATCTAACACTGGATCACCATCTAAAACACTAAGCTTTGATCTAGAGTCAACTGGAGTAGCCATGATCTTACAATTCGCCATTTTAGCCATGTATACAATCTCTTCTGCATACTTACGCTGACAAAGAAACATAGTATCTGCGATCGAGTCACAGAAATCCCCAAAAAAATTGCTCAACTTCCCCAAGTCAGTCATAACAAATTATGTTTTGAGCAGCGTAATGATCTCATTTTTTAACAAATCAGAAGAGGCAGTGAGTACAATATCATCTACAATAATAAATACGCAATGCTCCTACCTTTATGAAAAATAAATAGAGAATTATCACATTTGCTGTACACAAACCCAATCTGCATGATATCTTGTGCAAAGCGATCATACCACGCTCTAGGGGAATGTTTCAAGCCATAGAGTGACTTACGGAGACGACATACATACTTAGGGGCTGCTGGATGGACAAAACCAGGCGGTTGATGCATATAAACCGTTTCTTTCAAATTCCCATATAGAAATGCATTTTTTACATCAAGCTGATGAATAGGCCAGTTCCTGTCCATGGCTATACTCAGAACTGTGCGAATAGTAGCCGATTTAACAACCGGACTGAATGTCTCACCACAATTTGTGCCATTAGTCACAAGTCTCGCCTTATACATCTCTAGATCACCAATGTCTCTGTACTTATGACAAAAAAGCTACATGTATCGGATCACATTCATCCTCTCCAATCGAGGAACTAAATCACAAGTGTGTTATTTTGTTAAAGCATTAAACTCCTCACACATGGCCACATTCTAATTTGGGTCAAGTTTGGCTAATTTTGGGCTTTTGGGAATTGAGAATATGGTTTGTGTAGCTAGGTTAAATTGACCTTTGGGTTTGAAAAACCCGTATTGGGCACGGGTTTCCATATGGTGCGAGGGTGCTGGGGTACTTTCGGTATTTGGTAGTGGTTGCTGTTTTTGGGAGCTGACCAATGGAATATATGGTTGCTGTTTCTGGGAACTAACCGACGGAATGAGTGGGGAGTGAGAATCGGTGTCGGCTACGGGGTGGGGTGTTGGGTGTGGGATTTATGAATATGACAGTGGTAGTGGTGGTGACGACGATCTGGGTAGATCTGTGGTGGGTGAAGTCTGATATGGCGACGGTGGTGGGTTGGGGCCAAACTTGCATTTTGGTGGGTTCAGGTTGCCGGTGATTGGAGGTGAGTCGGAGGAAGGGTGGTGCACTAGAGGCTCGACTACGGTGTGTACTGGAGGCAGAGACATAGTGGTTGGGCGATCGGGGTTCCAGTGACTGTTGATGTTGATCGTGAGGGAGTGCCGACTGACAGAAGTAGTGGCAGTTGGCGACGATTGAGATTAAGGCAGAGACTGCGATGAGTCAGAGAAGATGTACCGATTGCCGGTGGTGGCAGTCGGAGGTGGCGGTGACAGTGGTACACCGGTGGACGGATGCAGGTGGCCGTCGGTGATGGTATTTGGTGCAGATGCCGCTGCCGGAGCAGTGGCAGCATGATGGAATTCTTGTTGGACAAGCGGTGATGGATCTAAATCTTCGAGGAATTGGTAATCAGTGACTCGGAATTTTTTGATGTCAAACGGGAAGAAATATTCAACAAAGGTGTCGTGGCGAGAAATTATAATTTTGTCGGTGGAGAGCTCATAGCACAAGTACCCTCTATGGTTTGACGGAAAACCTAGGAAGGAGTACGGAGTAGACCGATGTGCTAATTTGTGAGGTACCGTGGATGTCATATTGGGGTAACATAGACAACCGAAAATTCTAAGGTGGTCATAGGTGGGGATCCGACGGTAGAGAATTTCGGTGGGTGTCTTATTTTGAATCGCACGGGTAGGTAGAATGTTGAGAATATTTTATGTTATTTTTAATGCATATACCCAAAAAATTGGGGGGAGAGATGCATGAAAAATGAGGGTACAAATCATATTATTAATGGTTCGGAGAATTCTTTTGGCTTTACCATTTTGAGGGGAGGTATATGGGCACGAGAAATGAAAAACCATGCCGTTAACCGCACAGAATTTATGAAATAAGGAATTATTAAATTCAGGACCATTATCACATTGAAACGATTTTATGTCTTTTTCAAATTGCATTTTAACCAGTGTACGAAACTCAATAAATTTGGAGAACACTTGAGATTTTAGTTTGAGTGGATAGACCCAAAGAAAGTGAGAGAAATCATCCAAAAATACAAGATAGTATTTGTGGCCTAAATTGTTGGTTATGGGAGATGTCCATACATCATCATGAATAATATATAAAGGGAGAGAAAGTGGTACTCATAGAAGTCGTAAATGGTAGTCTAACGTGTTTCCCTAACTGACACGAGGAGCAACTATGAGAAAGATTCCATTTGTTACAATGGATTAAATTTCGGTTTCTAAGTGAATAAAAAACGTGAGAACTCGGATGACCAAGTCTACTATGCCACTTAGAGGGAGATATGGTTGTTAAAACGGTAGGAGGAGTGACACTAGCAGCGTATGTGGGTAGGAACTGATATATGTCCCCCTCACTTTTGCATTGCGTAAGGAGTTTTCCGATACGGAAAATCCAAACTGGTCAAAATTAATCGAGACAGAATTACTGGTAACAAATTTTCTGACATAAATTAGATTTTTGATGATGTTTAGGGCATAGAGGACATTTTTAAGAGAGAAGGGTGGATGCGGCGGTGGGGTAAGGGTGTGGCCGAATCCTTGAATTAGAATGCGATGACCACTACCGACCATAATAGATTGTGGAGTTGGTAACTGGCGCAGTCGAGGAAGATTACCTGAATTGTTGGTGAGATGAGACGTGACGCCCGTATCCATATACCACGCATTATTGGGTTGTTGACGGATCAAGGAAGCCATGGAGTTGTTCTCGGGTAAAGGACAAAAGAGAAAGTAGAGAGCTTTCTGTTTTAGCAGTCAAAGTGGGGTGCTTTTCTTGGGAAGGGAAAAGCTTATGGAAATCAGAGGGTAGGCTCTACAATTGTAGCAGAGAGGAATACGCTGCACAACCTCGGGAACAGAGGGAAAAATGGGGGATGTCGCAGAACAAATAATAGGTTCTAGAACCTATGTGAACAACAAAGAAAACTTGTGCTGCAAATTGTTTTCTTGGAAGGACGAGGAAATATGCAGACACCAATTGGTCGCCGACTGATCGGACCAAAAATCGAGAATAGAAAAGAAAGGGGGGGGGGTGGCGACTATTGTCCGAAAAGAAATAGAATAGAAGAGGGTTTAGGCTTCTGATACCCTATAAGATTGTATTAATCTCCCTTGGGGAGCCTTTCTCATTAATACAAAATATATAGGTATACAATGTGGAATCCTTATACAACAAGGATCCTAATTCTATCATAATTACATAACTCTAAATATGATAAATACAGTAGTGGTACACACATGCTAATATTTTGAAAAGTTTAACAAACATATTTTGAGTTTTAGATAATTACTTTGTGTATCCTTGTACTAAGAGTAACTTCAAATTAAATTAGGCATTTTAGATTCTTGAGACCATGAGAAAATTCTGTTCTATTTTTGTATCCTTGAAGTTACCCTTGTACAATGTATTAATGGTTAATAGGTGTAATATGTATTCACCCGATAGGATTAAGTTGTCGAGTGTTGGTCATGACCCTCCAAATTTGGATCGTGACATTAAAATATTGTCACAAAAAGTGGATATTCTAAAGCTTAATTAAAATTAATTTTAAGTTGACATATGTTAACTAATTACTCCATGCTTTATTAGTTGATTGACTAATTTGTTGGCTGCATTATGATACAAATGTAAGGGTCCTTAGAAGAATTCTCCACAGCTTCTTCTCTTCCTCACAATTTTACCAACTTTTTCATCCTTCCATTTTTTTTCTTTATGATTCAATCATTTGTAACCTCTCCTACTCTAATGGCTGCTTCTCTTTCCTTTCTCCTAAACTTAACATTATTATTATTTCAAATGCAAAGAGCTGGATGGCCTTTTGGAGTCTTTCTTCTTCCTTTCCTCTCCTTGGCCTCCTGTCTCTCTTACTTTCCCATCAAACCTCCCTGACCACTACCACCGACGTTCACCTCAACATTGCACCACATCCTACTGAGGTGTCAGATGGACGGGTTGGGTCAAGCTCTTCTGTCTTCCGTGAGGCCCCAGCTTTTCGCAATGGGGAGACTTGTGGAAATTTGGCCACGGACCGGATTCACGTGGCCATGACACTTGACGCTAATTACTTAAGAGGTTCTATGGCTGCTGTGTTATCAATTCTCCAACATTCAACATGTCCTGAAGATTTAACATTTCATTTCCTATGGGTAAGACATGAACCTGAGGTATTCTCAAGCATTAAGGCAACATTTCCCTACCTCAACTTTAAGGTCTACCGATTTGATGTCCACAGGGTCCGGGGCCTAATTTCCAAGTCTATACGTCAAGCTTTAGACCAACCCTTGAATTACGCAAGAACTTATTTGGCTAACTTGATTCCCAATGAGGTGAAACGCGTAATTTATCTTGACTCTGACCTTGTCATGGTTGATGACATCGCAAAATTATGGAAGGTTGATTTAGGTGACAAGGTTTTGGCTGCACCTGAATATTGTCGAGCGAATTTCACCTGTTACTTCACCGAGACATTCTGGTCCGATCCATATATGCCTAGAACGTTTGAGGGGCGAAAGCCGTGTTATTTTAACACAGGGGTGTTGGTAATGGATTTGGATAAGTGGAGACATGGAAATTATACAAAGAAAGTTGAGGATTGGATGATTGTGCAGAAGCAAAAGAGGATATATCAATTGGGCTCTTTGCCTCCATACTTGCTTGTTTTGGCAGGAAATATAATGCCAATTGATCATAGATGGAACCAACATGGATTAGGTGGTGATAATGTTGAAGGTAAATGCAGGAAACTGCATCCTGGGCCTATTAGCCTTCTCCATTGGAGTGGCAAAGGCAAGCCATGGTTGAGATTGGATTCAAGAAAACCATGTAGTGTTGATCATCTATGGGCTCCCTACGATCTTTATCGTTCCTCTAGACATTCATTTGAGGAGTAACGTGTCACAGAGGCGGATCCAGGATATATAGATATTTAATTAATTTCTTAATACAAATACAAGATCTGAGCAAAAGCTACTGGATTCACGTGAACCCACATATTACCCTGTAGATCCGCCCCATGATGTATCAAGCCATGGCAAACATGCTGAAATATATATATAAGGTTTGAGGGAAGCATGTTTTGCATTAGGAAGAGAAGCAAGCATCAGATAAGAAAAAGAAGAAATGAAAAAATAAAATTTGTTTTAAGTACAACAAAAACAGATACTTCTAGTTTGATTTTGTTAGCTTCTAGCACATAATCGTTTTATGTTTTTACACATGTATTCAAGAAATATGGCTAGAAGCAAAGAATCACACTGGTGTGGAGCATTGCAGGACATTTCCCAATTGCAATGAGTTCTTTGACGATGATCGTCTAAATCAGATTATTGATGACTCTCTGATAATTACAGTATCTATAATTAGCTTTTACTGTTTTTCAATTTGATTACTTCATCTTACAACTAAATTAGCACAATTCTCATATCTCCATAGTGTTGTTCCACTCTTTCATATTTGGTTGCCTCTTTCATTTCTCTCCTGATTTCGATAGATATTGCCTCAGTCGTTCCTTTTGTGTATAACTACAACGAATATTATGGAAAATCACAAATAGCTAAGTAAGAGTTTTGAGTGTTCGTCGATCGATCAGGTAGATCTATATATTGGATAAGACTTAAAAGCAATTCAAGATAGATATTTCACATTCCTAGGGGATGCAGCCTTAGAGTTTCCAAGTCAATCTCAACGTACATATCAACCAACCAAAAAGTTGTTGAAATACATATAGAAAAATCACTAAAATTTTAACAAATACTATATCATGAGCCCGTAATTATAAAGGTGCAATGCATTTAGTAGTATATATAAATCCATCAAGTTCAACTCTTGAATATAACTTCTGCCTCTAACGGAAAAGAAGTAGAGGACAACTATAAGCGAGAAATAAAAATCATTGGTTGATAGCTTTAACTACAACAGTTGTTATGCATAATCCAACAAGTATATAGTTGATTAAAGATCACAATTAGGCAAAATCAAGAAACCAAAAGCGTTGTTTGATATAAGTAGCTAAGTTTTCTTGTCAGGTTCGTTGTTGTACGACCTGCGTAAAGATTCCTTCTTACTTTTTATGAAGGCTTCCGTCTTCTCATTAATGTTGGAGGTCACATTAATAAAATGTCTCCGTCTTGCTGTTGGTGTTGGTGTTGGTGTTGGTATTGGTGATGCTGATGGTGATGGTGATGGTGATGGTGTGGCTGGAATTTGCGTAGTTTCACATCTTTCTTGAGTTATTTCTTTGATGCTGACAAACTTCTTTGGTCCTTTCTCTTTGTTTCCAACTATTTCCAAGTGTCTGAACTCAATCTCTATATCACCATTCATATTTTTGCTATTTGGTGGTGATTCAATGGAGATTTGATTGCCCATAGTGACCCAAAATGTGTTGATGATGAACCTCCTTTGTCCATTGAATTATTTTGTTGGACTTATTGTTGTGGTACTAGTAAGTAGTAGTAGTACATCTATATTAATAGATGATGAACCAAAAGGTTGAAAAGAAAATGATTATATTCTTACCTAGCTGGGCAACATTAACACTTTATTTATCCTATCCTCTATATATCCTTGGGATTAAGAATGCATTTGATATGATGGAACATGTTATATTATCATTGGCTTATTCTTCATATTGTGCTTCTATAGTCAAAAGGTAAATGCACCTTTTCCCCAGCATAGTTCACATTCCAATAGGCAAAAGATAAACACATATTGTCAATTTACATCGTTGAGTTCTATTTGAAGGTTCCTTCCAATCATGTACCTCATAATATTGAATCTAAACCGTCTATTTTCATCCTTACATCGTTGAGTTCTATTTGAAGGTTCCTTCCAATCATGTACCTCATAATATTGAATCTAAACCGTCTATTTTCATCCTTACATCGTTGAGTTCTATTTGAAGGTTCCTTCCAATCATGTACCTCATAATATTGAATCTAAACCGTCTATTTTCATCCAATGATCCCATAGTCAAGTGTACTTTTTTTTTTTGGAGATAATCAAGTAATGAATAATGCAAAATTTGAATAGCAACATCATGGGTTCAAATTTTCACTGCATAGTCCCTTTAGCTTTCTTACTATTTTATCAGGCAGCAATCCACACAGTGTTAAATTCAGAATTTTTAGTAAAGGGTTTAAAATATAACAAAGTAACTACACGAAAAAGTAAAGGGATTTTAAAATATTATATGCATGAACGGTTCATGAAGTCTAAATATTTATTAATTTAAACTCCAAAAAAGATTCATGGTGTTCAAATTTTCACAATCTAAGCGTAATAATTTGCTAGAGTTTCGAACTCCATGAATATCAAGCCTTAACGGTTCGAACTCCAATAAAAGATTTATGGAGTTTTTTTTTAGTATTTTAATTAAGGGTGTTTTTATCAAAATATTATTTTCACGTTAAAATGACTTAATAGTTTTGAGACGATGTTACAAAAAATGATTATTTGCTAATTTCTCCCGCCGATATACACAAATATCTCCTTTTTAGGCCATCATTTAGAATTTGTCCATATTTATAAAAATTGTGCAAATATAACCCTTAAAAAATTACATTCTAGGCAACATTAGACTCGAATATAAATGTTTGCTCATATCTTGGTTTTCAATTTTATAGACAAAATATTAAACTGTTATCTAACGTTGAAATAATTTACAAAATTACAGATCATGATCTAACATTTTCTTATAGTAATATTTTCAATTTGCTCAATTTATGTTTAAACCATAATATAAAAGATTATAAATTTAAAATTAAAAGAAGATCATTTACTAACAGCAGTCCAAAAAGATCAACAGAACTATTTAGGCCCAACAATGTAAAAGTAATCCAGTAGTGTATCAGCAAAGCAATGCAATGCCCACCAATAAAGTCTTCAACATTGACACTTGAAACCAAACCGAATAATCACACTGTTTCTTCATTCCACTAAAAGCTATGAATTTCTTCAAATCCATCTTATCTGATGATCTGGATCCGGATCCCGATCCGGACCCAGAAATCCCTGAAAAAGATGTACCAGAAGTTTACCCGGATGGCAATTCAACAACCGAAGCTGATGATGGTGGTGTTTGGAGCTTCGGAGGTCTAATCAAAACAATATCAACCCGATCCGAATCCGTACTCGAAACATACCGTCGAGATCTACAAGAATTCGGATCCGGGTTAAAAAAAGAAACCGAATTATTCCGTGAAGTAGCTACTCGTGCCGTTAAAGATCTTCCTAATTCAATTGACGCCGTTAAAGATACTCTTCTCGCTTCCTCCGACATTGAACCCGAAACCCCAGATTCGACTCGGGTCGTAAACTTGGGTCGGTTTAGTAGGTTCGAATCTCAGTTGATGAATATCCAAAGTGACCCGAATACATTTTGTGTGGACCCTGAGGATTTAGGGGAATACAAGAAATGGAAAAATGGGTTTGATTTGAATGAAAAGAGTAAAGAAGTTGAGATTTTGATTGAAAAGATTGGATCTTTGGAAAGTATATATAAAAGGGTTGTGCCTAATGAAGTTGATTATGATAATTTTTGGTGTCGTTATTATTATAAAGTGTATAAGCTTAAGGAACAAGAGAGCGTTAGAGCTAAACTTGTGAATAGAGCTAGATTTATAGATGATGAGGAAGAATTGTCTTGGGATGTTGATGATGATGATGATAATGAACAAGTGAGTAATACCGAATTGAAAGTTGATGAGAAAGGGAAAGAGGGTTCTGTTGTTGATGTAAAGAAATTGGGTTTTGATGAGAATGAGTCTGTTAATCAAGATTCGACTAATGTTGTGAAGGAATTGGCTATTAAGAAAGGTGAATTAAGCAAGGAGGATTCGACTAATGTTGTGAAAGAAGGGGCTAGTAATAAAAGTGAATTAAGCAAGGAGGATTTGACCAATGTTGCGAAGGAAGGGGCTACTAATAAAGGTGAACCAAGCAAGGAGGATTTGACCGATGTTGCGAAAGAAGTGGCTACTAGTAAAAGTGAATTAAGGAAGCAAGATTCGAGTAACGTTGCAAAGGAAGTGCCTACCAATAAAAGTGAACCAAGCAAAGAGGATTTGACCAATGTTGCAAAGGAAGTGGCTACTAATAAAAGTGAACCAAGCAAGGAGGATTCGAGCAATGTTGCAAAGGAAGTGGTTACTAATAAAGGTGAACCAAGCAAGGAGGATTTGACTAATGTTGCAAAACAGGCTACTCATAGTGATGAATCGCAAACTTTAAGTTCAGGTGGTGTTGATAGGAAAGATGAGAATCAGTCTAATGTAGATGGTGGTGGCAAGAGCCAGGCCGTAGAATCAAGTGGGAATAGCAAAGATAGTAAGAAAGAAGACACTGAAGTTAGTAAAAAGGAGGAAGGGGTCGTAAAAGGTTCAGAAGGGAAAGGTGATAAGGATGAATCTGGTATTGCTTCAAGTCAAAAGACGGGGGCTGATGAGGACGACTTGGATTGGGCTGAGATTGAAGACATTTATGGTAATGATGACAAAAAGGCGACTACTTCTCATGTTGCGATCTCAAATAGAGCTGATTTGAGGAAGAGGCTTAGTGTTGAAGAGGATGATGAGGATTTGAGTTGGGATATTGAAGATGATGATTAGCCTGTGAAAGCTTAGATTCCCAATCAATCTTAAGATATGCAGAAAGCTGGTTTCCAAAGCAGTCGAACGTACAACAGAACTCAAGAATTAAACTTTAAAGCTTGAAACCTAGTAAAGTAAGATAACCTGTTTATTGTCTCGAGCAGTTTGTTTAATTGGGCTTCATGGTTTTCATTCTTTATATTGAACTTTTGGTTTATTAGTCATGAATATGTCCAGCTGTTCATTTATATAGTGAACATGTCTTTATGCCCTTGAAATTTGAATGAAAGCAATGATGTTCATAGACCAAATGTTGTCCCATTATTCTGTTGAATTTATGAACTCCCCTGTGAAGTGTGGTTAGTTCTTTGGAATCATGTAGTTAATGCTTACAATGTAATAGTTGTCTTGGGGGAAGGATGCAAATTACTATTAGATAAACGCTTGACTGCTTCCCAACTGCCTTTGATTACTTTATGCCTGTCGCGGTGCTTTAATGTATATCAGGACTTCAAGATTCAATTGTCAGTTGAGCTTCTCTGGAATATGCTACATCCTTGCTCAAATTAAATGCTCTCTTAGCACATCCTTAGGTGATCATATATTCACATCATATGATAGCTTAATTTATCATTGGTCGACCGGTTTCAGCCAACTTATATAGGCATAGCAACAATTAAAGAAGGCAACTCTGCAATCTGCAGAGAAATCTTCATTTGGATAAAGCTTATCTAGTTATCTCGGTCTTCCAGGTAACATTTCCACCATCCATAAGAATGAGATGTCTTAAGCATATAATTGGGAGGAAGAAATGAAACATTCCCCACCTTTATCAACATAGGGTAGCCTCTTTGTCCTAAGCAAATCAGTCTCTGAAGGTGCATGATGGTGAATGTGCTTCCATTTGTTGTGTTATTTGTAATAACAAAAAGCCTCCTTGGACCAAATAAAGGTAAAAGAAGGTGGAAGGTCGAGTATAAACTTGATATAAAAGCAAGTGCAGCCCTTCAGTTCTTGCCTCCTTACTTCTACACATAATATTTCCCTAATCCACTAATGCTTTAAGCACTTGGGAAATACTTCAGCTGCAGGGAGTCCATTTGCTGCACAGCTCGCCATACCATGGGAATACTAGGGTACCTTCTCCTCCCCCTCCCCCCTTCCCCTTTTCTTTCTTGGCATCAGAGGTTAAGCAGATACTGCATCTAAATAGAGAATCCTAATCGTTTTTCATGATGGTGTAACTCTTGCAAGTTGATAAGCTGAATAACCTGGAGTACTTTCTACTGCTGCTATTACTATTACTAGTATAGAAGGGTGGGTAGGAAAGGAAGGAACTTGCATATAGCTGATGAAATTGCAGGACCATTTCAACCCGCCATCCCTCCGATTTCCGTTAAAGGATGAGAACATTCAAATCGTTTATTCGTTATCCTCTTATATAGTTGGCGGCTGTCTGTGACTGCGTCGATTGATCAAACAGGTTATCCATATGTTGAAGTGTGTGACTATCTTATCTAAAAGCTTAAGCTATTAGAGAGAACACACTTTTAATATTTAATTATATTCTCAACATGAACCACCAAATAGTTACTCTTCCATAAAAGACTTAAAAATAATGACTCATCTCTCCTCCTAGTTTAGCTACCAAACTTTAGGAAGCCCGTATGTTGTTTAGGATGTGCTTGCGCTAAAAATGTTTTACCAACATACGCCTGTATGTTGTTTGGTATGTAGGAAGTGCAATTTAGAATGACAACATTATTGACATTTGGAAAAGTATGAAGAATCGACTATCATATCTCAATGTCACTATAGTTTCAGTTCTATTGACCAAGTAATGTCAGCAAGTCTGGGGGCTTGAGAGGAAGTTTAGACCAAATTTTGCTTGGTCTATACTGGAAGTTCCCATGTATTCACCAAAATACTGAGGCAGTTTAAAGCAAGAACTGCATGCTGAGGGTGAATCGATAAATATAGATGGAATTCAGTTTAGAAAGCATGAAAACCAAATATAATTACCTAAAATCAACTCTTACTGGCATCCAACATATGATCTGGAAAATGAAAATAAAGACAAGTATTTTGTTCAGAAGGTAATGTAAGCTTTATAAATAGAAAACATTGCACCATGGAGGTGCTATGGTATTTACATAGAGCTGCCAAATAAGATTCTTTCAGCCTCATTTACATATGTAGTGATTCTAGGATCCTTTCAACCTCATTTGCAAATTCACTTCTACACCAAAAGGAAAGTAAAAGTATAGCAGTAAAGCTTTACCAAAAAAAATTCTTTACCAAAAAATGTATGGTAGTAAAGCTTCATCTTCTGAGTTGAAGCTAGTTTCGTCTACAAGACAAATATTCGGCCACTCCACTTATCTACTGTCGGGTATCTCTAAAGCTTACCTTGGCTGTAGATGAATAGGTATAACAGCAAAAACCGAGGGTGTGTTCGGTATGGAGGAAAATGTTTTAGGAAACAAGTGAATTTCTATTTATTCTCATGTTCGTTTCATAGTGGAAAGTGTGGTATTGTGTTCAATTCTCCCTCATCGGTAGAGGAAGAAAGAATTGTTGTGTATATAAGACTCGAAATGTGTTTGGGGTTTGGGACCCCAAGGGGTATCCCATGTGTTTAAAGGAGGGAGGACCTAGATGTGCTTCGGTTCAAGGAAAGACCGCGCGCCGCCGCTTGCGCCACTTGGTCGGTTCCAGGGTTCAGGGTTAGGGTTCCGGGTTCAGGATTCCGGTTCCAGGGTTCGATTCAGGGTTCCAGGTTCAAGTTCCAGTTCAGTTCGGGTTCAGGGTTCGGGTTCAGGTTCGAGTTCAGGTTCCGGGTTCAGGGTTCCGAGTTCTCGGGTTCTCGGGTTCTCGGGACCACGGTCATTATCTTTTGGGCGTAAAACTTTGCTGAAGTACGCTTTGATCCCGGTTTCAGATGTGCAGTTTGGACCAGAATTCTTTCAGTTGTGCAGTTTGATCCCTGAAGTTTCAATATGTACAGTTTGGTCCCTGAAGTTTCAAGATGTACAGTTTGGTCCCTGAAGTTTTCAGAAAGTTGGAATTTCGACGGTCAGAACATAAACGTCCAAGCTCTCAATTCAGCCATTTATTTTGGCTGAATTACACCTCCAATAATGGCCAAACAGTTGGTCTTTCTCCCATTTATGTTGGTGACTTTACTACCTCCATAATGGCCATTATTTGGCTATTATGGAGGCAGTTTTCAGGCAGTAAACAGCCACTCCCTCTCCTATATAAACACCCCATTACACCATTGTTGAGCACTAAGACATATGCACGAAAACACAAAGAGAATGACCAAGAGTTAGCAGTTTTCATGCAGCAAAACAGTGCACGAAAATACACAACCAAAATAGCTTTCTTCCTACACCTTCCAAGGCATCATTTCGTTACTCAATATTCTTCACGGTAGCTCTTGAGTTTCCTTTGCTCAAGTGTTCCATTGCTGTTTTATCTTGGGAGACAAATTGTCCAGGACGTATAAAGGATACATACGGGGCAATATTGTCTTAAGGACAGAGTGCCACACTCGACTCAGCAAAAACAATTTCAATTTTTCCATCTTCTACAAACTGAATTTCCAGGTTTTAGTGTAACAATTGTAATTTCAGATTCCATGTTGAATTATTGAAATCTTTATTTATCCTTTCGAATACTTGTAATAGTTATATACTTCCCGTACTACTTTATAAAGTACCATAGAGAAAAAAAATACCCAACACAATCCACCCACCCCATTCCAATATTTCATTTCATAATTTTTATTTATAAAAATGAGAAATTCTTTTTACCCCCTCCCCTAACCACAACCCACACATTTTTTTTATTTTTTATAAAAGTAAAATAAAACATATGAACTAGAAAATTCAAGGTTGATGGAAGTAAAAAGAATATATTTTTTTTGGAAAGGAGGTGGAGTGCGGGTGGGGGTAAAAAACCAAAATAAAAAACTTTTTAATTTTTTTTAAAAAAAAAAATCGGAGGGTGGGTAGGGGGTTCTGGTGGGGAAGGTGGGGTTAGTGTAGAAAACCAAAAAATGAATTTAAAACTTAAAAAAAGTTGGTGGGGGTCTATGGTGGGGGTGGGGAAGGGGGTCAGGGGTTTATAAAATTAAGAAAAATAATTCTCGGGGTGGGGTGGGGTAGGGTTGGGGGTAAGGGGTTCGTCAGTGGAGGTGGGGAGGGAATGGTGTAGAAAACCAAAAAAAAAAATTAAAAATTTAAACTTTTTTTTGGGGTGGGGGTTGGGGGTGCATAAGGTGGTTGGGGGTGGGTTGAGGTGGTGGTGGGGTAGTTAGTTGAATGACACTTGGAGACTTGTTTTCCCTACTTTCATTAGTAAGTCATTTTAAACTTATTTTTCTAAAGAAAAATTTGGTCTTTGAAAGGTATAAAAATAAATAAAAGCAAAATTCGTGCTCAACACCTGAGATCAAGTGTGTGAGAGTTAGCCCGGTAAAGAGAGCCATATCTGTAGATGATGATGAAGAATTGTCTTGGGATGTTGATGATGATGATGAACAAGAGAGCAATGTCAAATCAAAATGTGATGAGCAGGGAAATAAGGGCTCTATTTCTAAAGATTCGCGGATTTCACAAAGCAGGTGTCCTCTGATGAGAATGAATCGGCCACTTGAGTTTCTGCCATCTCTGTGAAGGAAGTGTACTGTGATTTAAATGAATCAACCAAGCAGGATTCAATTGCAAAACAAGCAACTTATGGTGTAGTCACAAACTTTTAGTTCCGGTACTTCAAAAAAAAGAGAAACTTTTAGTTTGGGTGAAGTTGATAGGCTGGGGGGGTGTATCAGCGATATGCAGATAGTAAGAAAGAGGACTCTGAAGTTACTCCTCTTGGCTTAATGTTGTAGAGGATGATGAAGATTTGATTTGAAATATTGAAGATGATGAATTTATGACGAGCCTCTTAAGGCTTGATTCTCAACCAAATTTGAGATCTGCGGAAATTTGATGCTGAAGTTGTCAATGTGCAACAGAACTCAAGAATTAAAGGTTTAAGGCTTGATATGATGCAGTTTGTTCAATTGTGCTAGTTTTCATTCTTTATACTGAACTTTAGTTTTGGTCAATATTGTTATGTCCTATTCTTCATTTATAAAGTGAACATGTCTTCGTGTACATTGTACATTTGGTCCTTGGTTTGAGTAAGTTGGGATGTTGAGGCTGAACCATTGTACAATGATGAATTCCAAAATAACCACAAAAACCAAATATAATTAATTGCCTAAAATGATCCCCTACTGACCTTAAAAAAGAGATGGATGTGAAAACGAAAACTTAAATACAAAATTCAGCCTGTTGTTTGGCTAATACACACTCCATTTACCTAAGTTCAGTTGTCTCTAAAGCCTACCATGGCCGGCAGAGGTGAAACAGGTATAGCAGCCAACACCTAATTCTAAGTAAAAAAGGAAGGAAAACCATAAGAAAAAAAAAAAAAGCAAACTCATGCTCGCTCATTGTACACAGTAGGAGAAAGAAGGCCCCTTCAGCTACAAAGGGTGTTCAAAGACTTCAAAGAGAATCTATGGTGATTTCCCATCAAGATCCAAACTTGGTTCTGAAGCGGTCTCTGATTTAGGCGAGTCACCAGGGGGAGGTAGTGCAAGGAACCGTCCTCTTTGAGCACGTGGTGGAAGATGCTTTGCAGGTTTTCTGGATCCACCATTAAATGGCAGAAATACACCAGTACCACCACGAGGAGCCCTCCGGGGGTTCATATCTACTGGACGCACTGGTGCTAGCATAACCATCGGAGCACGAAGGACACCCCATTTGGGAATCACATGCTCATAACCATTGTGTGCTCCATTTGCAGTTGCATATTGTGTTGGAACACCAGATTTCCATAAGGTCATGGCTCTAGTCAGAGGGGCAGCTTCTGGAAAGTTGTTTCCCATATCTGTTCTGACTTTGAAGAATGTAATTGTAACTCTTTTGTTAGGAGATGAGCACATGGCATGTCTAGCCATATCAGCACTATTTCCCCTCATGACCAAAAGAGACCTGCCATATATTGAACAACAGGTAGAAAATCAACCATAAGTAAGTATAGTCATTTGAGAAAAAGCTTCATTAGTGTAAAGCACCTAAAATAAATGAAGTACATACCCCTCTTTTAGAGAAAGCATGAGTGACCCTTTGTAGTTCCCTTCACTGTCGCATACAAGCGTTCGGCCGAATGCCATCATTGAGTCAGCCAGGACAAGGGTGGATACTGGCTGTTCCAAGTGAGGTGGTTTCAGGAAAGGCTGTGAATATTCTCCCTAAATAAGCAGCAGATAAAAATTTAGGTTTCATTTTATACTTATAAAAATTCTGCAGGCCAACATAACTCTAGCATAAATGCATATACCTCATCAAAAAAGTTGATGATGCAGCTGTTAGGCCTTCTACTCTCTGATATTAGATGCCACTGAATCAGGTGGTCTATGACACCATCCAGAAGAGATGGAATGGGCTCATTGTGACCTGAAAGTTCATATTCTAAAATTATGATAGGTATGTATAAGAAGAAGGAAGAAGAATTAACTTAAATAGTCGCCCAATCTGCCGCTTAAACTAGAAACAATCGTTTAATTTATGTATAATATGTGTATAACCGTGTAACTAGGAAAAGTAAACCGTGAATCTAACCGGTTATTTATGTAAAGATTCCGTAGAAATTAGACTTGGAGATTAAAGTTCAGGAGAATTGAGTAGTCAATTATTGTAAACACCAAATAGCGACAAAATATAGATGATATGTTTTAAGACCCAGTTTTTCTTACTCTTTTGACATGTTGCATCCTCTTTTACATGCCCAAAAATTGGTGCACCAAGCTGAATCAGCTCTCTTTTGCTGCCCTTCACCTGCTGGTTGTACAAAATAAAAGTTTCACCTGAAACACAGTCACAGATCAATCAGGATATCATACAAGATTACACATTGGATTAGTAAATAGTAAATCAGATTTATGGCATTGCAGACATTGCAAAACTTGACAAGGCTACCAAAAAAGAAATACAAAGAAGTTTAACTCTAGTTGATGCTTTTGGTGCTTGTATGGTTCAGATTATAAGCAAAAGAGAAGTTGAGTGAAAACAAAATCAGCATCAACATCAAGCACCAATGCACATAAATGATTTAAGGCAGCTGCAATTAGTCATAAAGAAAAACAAATGCCCAAACCTGCTCCATAAAACTACAGAAGGTGTCCTTTTACTATCTCATAACTTCGCCCCAAAAAGGAAACAACAATAACTATTAAAGCGTCACGAATCACAGGATCCACCTGAGAGTTCACCATTTTGACCAGCAACTCGAAGTTCGTTCACAAGGTCATCTAATTTAGAGAGTTCATTCAGAGTAAAAACGTCTTCAAATAACTTGAGACCTCTCACAACATTCACCTGCCAGTCACAGTTAGTGAATTAGGTTTAAGACATTCGACATAGATCAACATACGGTTTAACGTGTGAATGCCATCTTACCAAAACGTAAAAATAGCACTCACCTGCCACTTTTAGGCTCTGTTTTTGAAAAATAGCCACGGAGTTTCAAATTTCATGGATGAAATTTCATGATAGTGGTTATTTTTAAAATTACATGGGCTGAAAAACGGCTGTTTGTGGATTTTACCCGACCAGAACGGATGTAAAAGAACAAAAATGTAGGACTTACCATATGTCCTTTGACTGGTTCCTTTGATACAAACCCCTTTGTCATCTTGATCTGGTCATGCCTCGCCTCGCAGTTTTCATGGTTTGTGCAAAATTTATCAGAATCCAGGAAATGCTGTGCTTCTTGGGATCCTATAAAATGAAGGAAGCATTTAAATGTGTACAGTGTGTATTTAAGAACATGCTTGATCATGTATGTGTCTTGGCAATATAGTATATGAAACCTTGATGGTGCATATATGAAAGCAATTTGACATGACCATGTTACTCATTATGAAAATAGTTTTTTTTTGCACACACAATGTTTAACAAAATTGTTAAAGAGTTGAAACATTCTCTACATTTCCTAAACGTATAAATCTCTGAAAGATTGAACTACTCTTGGAAAGTATAGGACCAACAGTAAAAGTACTAACATGTCTAAAACATTTTCTCAACGAATAAGTATCGCCCGATAAATATATTACTCTGGTTATGAATCAATTGATTTTTTTTTGCAGAAAAAACATTAACAAAGGTATTAAGAGTGTTAGTTCTGGCTGAATTTGGCAAACAAACAAAACTACTTCCCTTACCAAAAAAAGAAAAGAAAAACTGAAAAAGACATAACTCTTTACCATGGCATAGTACAGAATGTTTCTAGTTGACCACGTTTTAATTGATGGAAATGACACCATAACATTCTGAAAGGGAAGTCATTGTAAAAGAATGGGGCAAAATCAACTAGTCCCCACATTATGATAGCAAACAAGTGGTACTGATGGAGTCCAATTCCATTAGTCTTCACCTAACCACCATTAATAACCAGCCAAAAAGTAGGATATAGTTTTTAAAAGTGAGCTAGTTGGTTGATAAACTGAAATTGGTTAAACCACGTTGCTAATATAAAAATTCTTTACGCAATTAGTGTTATTAAAGAAAAGTTAAAGTATTCAATTTCCATATACTGGCAATACTTTACGCGATCAATTTACTTAATCTGTATTCATGTGTATCTTTGCGTAATAAGCATACTCCAGCATTTTTTTTAAATAATATAGATTAGTATATGTATAATTTAAGTCCAAAAAAATATACTCCCTCCGTCCCAAAAAAATTGTCTTTAGTTTGATTTTACACGGAATTTAAGAAATAAATGAAGACTTTTAAAATGTGTGATCAGAAATAAATCTTAGATATTTGTGTGATTCTAAATCATTTCATAAAATTAAATGATTTTCAAATATATAAATGTGTCAATTTTTTTGAACCAATTAATTTTTGGACCAACAAATAAGTAAAAATAAGATGATCTTTTTTAGGACGGAGGAAGTAGTAGTAAAGGTTAGTGAGCCTTCCACCATAGCATTGCGACAGAAAAAATGATAGCAGCCTTCACTAACACATGGAGAGGAAAGAGAGACAAAGCAGGTGTAGAAACCTGCCAAATGAATACGGAATACTACTACAAGTCCCTTGGCCCAAAGCCCCAAAAGTATTGGATCACACAAAAAGTGAACCGACCATTACAACCCCCCCCCCCCGGGCCTCCACAAGGATACTGGGTTAACTCTTCCCCGGTATAACAAGCTACTTAATCCTTAATCCTTCATCCCATAATAATAAGTTTCATTTTACTAAAAAAAACACATATATTAAGAAATCAATAATACAATGAAAAATTTATCAAATAACTCTATTTAATAAAAATAAATTATTTTTTCCTTTTGATTAAAGCATATATAAATAGTAATCATTTATGTCTTAAATAGAGAAATTGTCAATAAATGTTTCTTGAATAGAAAGCTTGTCATTTGTTTGTCTAAGGGTATAATAGAAAAAAGTAACCAATTTATGTATTTAAGTTCTAAAGTGACACTTATTTTTAAAAAAAAATTGCTAAGGTGACACTTATTATAGAACGGAGGGAATAGTATTTTGCATAATTTATTTTACAGGACATATTTTTTTAAAAAAAAATTAGAATTAAGATTTTCGGTTGATATCTTCCTTTTGTTTAAGTCATTAATCTCACATCTATAAATAGGTGATTGATAGAATATAAATTTATTTAAATTACTTTACATAATTATCTTTTAGATTGATTGATCATATCTTTTGTATAGTTGGCTCTCCTCATTTATAAGAATTGATATCTTGTAATTTAGGTAACTGTAATTATCCTAGCCTAGAATTACGTTAATCATTGTTGTATATTAGGAACGCTTGTACATGAAAATGGGAACACAAAACAATTCCTTTTACTGTTATGGTATCAGAGCTCTAAGTGCAAAATCGGGTGACCCTTGTGATGATTCGACGAAATATCGTCGATTGGCTGGTGCTCTGCAATATCTTACTTTCACAAGACCAGATATTTCTTATGCAGTCCAACATGTCTGCCTATTTATGCATGCTCTGAAAGTTGAACACATGGAAAATAACTTAAATAAATTTATATTCTATCCGTGATCACATTCACTATTCAGCCTACACATGCAATATCATCTCTATGTGAATCTCTCTGTGATCGATCAGACTGAATCAGGGCACAACTTAAGATGGAAATCGCTCAGGCCACATTTATTATTTAATAAAGCATTTCAATTGCCTCCAATAATATACTTTTATAGTCATAACTTTTTATTAAAATTGAAAAAATATTTCAATCTTTTTTTAATGCGTGCCTAGTTATTAAACTAGGCCACATAAACTAAAATGAGGAAAGTATATTTTTTTTTGGTAAAGTTGTTGTAATGTGATCAGGAGGTCATGAGTTCAAGTCGTGGAAATAACCTCTTGCAGAAATATGAGATAAAATTGCGTACAATAGACCATTGTGATCTGGCCCTCCCCAAACCTCGTGCATAGCGGGAGCTTAGTACACCGGGCTATCTTTTTTTTTATCTAGAGTTCAATACCCAACTTATAGGTATATTAGAGAGACAAAAGTGTTTTTATAAAATAAAAAATTATTTCCTTAGTCGAACCTAAATAATTCTAACCAGCCTAATGAATTAGGTGGGTAAAGCCAGCCAAACCTTAGCAGACGTGCTAAAGATAAAGCCAACCAGACAGAACTATGACGTTCATCAAAACATCATACGTTTGAGACCACCTAAATAAAGCAAGAAAAATTTAATGAGTCAATTATGTCTCTTTGATGATACCCACCCTCGAGGCATCTAACAGAGCCGTCTTCCCTTGCCTAAGGTTTTTTTTTTTTGGTACAGCGAAACTCACTGTGGTTCTGAATTCTGATTCTTTGCCACACCAAACACCTAAACATTGCAACACCTTTTTTTTCCCAACATTGGTTTTCTCAAAACTTTTTTTCCATCAAAACATTGGGAAATCAACAGCATTTAACTAATGATTTTCATTTCCAATTCTAAAGAGCAAATAAAGGATAAAGGAATTGACATTGGAATTGTAAAGCTGAAAAAGTCCTCCTTAAAAATCTGAATATTTCGGGTTGAATTGGCCAGTTTTACTTTAACAAAACTCTCTTCTTTTTTTAAAAGGAAGTGGTTTTGAAGGATGAGAACTTTCACTTGAATTTTTAACACACCAAAACAAATGGATTTTGACTTGAAAATTTTCAAGAAATCCGTCTTTTAGTTTTCAAAAAAACACCTTTTTCTTTGGGAAAAACTTTAACATTCCTCTCTATGGTGTTTGGTTGGTAGATTTCTTTCTTTGAAAAAATATGAAAAAAGTATTTGAAAGAATTTTCAATGTTTTATAACTGCCGTGTGGAATAAATGAGACTCCTCCATCATTAAGCCAAGATTTTGGATTCTAGCTTATGAATTGACGGAATGTTTGAAGCGGGAACACAAATTAGTCGGCTCAGTGATTCTGAAAAATTGAATGATAAACTTAAGGGGAAAAAAAAATTTCCATCATTTCAAATTCTAGAATAAGATTATTATTTTTTTCCAGACGAATTAGATTGAGATCCAAAGCCAATAGTAAGATTCAACGTGAAAGAATCAACATATTTAATAATTTTCTGTGTAAAGTCAGATTTCACAATTTTTTTGAAATAAAGTTTAACATTTTCTAGAAACAACATATACTTTCAAAATCAAATTCTTTTATAATAAAAACTTTTAAAACACGTCCAAAAAGTCAAACTTCCCTAATAATAGTAACTGTATTCTAAAATGAATTTCAAGATAATTAAGGGAAAAAACTCTTGAAACTCTGTACTCCGTTTCTACCACGAACGGTATATTTTATGTTGTGAATATGTCAAAGGACTTTAATGGTAACGACATATGAATACTCATATGAGAAGAATCACATAAAAGTTTCTTTCAGGAGATAATTAGAAAACAGAGTAAAAATAACTTAATAGAGAATATTCTCTATATATTTTTTAGTTCTCGATTATTGAAACACGTTTAATTATTTGTTGTATGCACCTGAATTTATGGCTCAAAATTTTAAAAGAAATACTTTTTCAAATTCAAATTGTTTTAACTTTGATCAATATTTTTAGATTTAATTTTCACAACTTACATACTATGCATGTAATTTTTAAATATATAAATTATAATTTTAAAATATTGAATTAATCTAACTCAATTTAACTTCAAAATTGAGTTAAATTAATTTTTTAAAAGCAAAAATTATCATAGTTGTAATATAACAAAAAAGATCATTAAAAAGTACTTGATCTCTCCAAATTAGAATATTTTCACGAAGTTTTCAAATATATAAATTTTAATTTTAAAATATTGAGTTCATTCAATCTAATTTAGCATCAAAATTTAGTATTTATCATTCAATTCATACCGTTTGAATCTCAAGAGAATGAAAAGGGAGTAATAAAAAACTCATTGAAGAGTACTTACCTGTATCCGTGATCTCACTTTCCGGCGATCTATTTGAATCATTTATAATTGAATCTTCATCCACCACCTCACCACCTCCATTTTCGGACTCTTCTTCATGACAGTTACTCTTTTCAACGCTCTGTTTTTTCACCTTCACCTTTCTGTCCACAACTTTACGGAGCTCAACCGTGACGTCATCAATGGAATAATACTTTTGCATCTGAAGAATTGGGATCCAATTCATTCTCCTTCGATGTATAGCTGCGAAAACCGATTCATACTCCGAAGATCGACCGCCTTCTAGCTGAGTGATATGATTACAAAGTGCATCAATGATTGCATTTGCAGCAGCGAATTCACCTCTAAACCATGCTATAATTGCGTCCTTAGCGTATGTTTCGGATGTCGCCATGACAGGAGGTGGTTGGATTAACGGAGCAGTAAATGGAACTCGATCGGAATTCGCAACAACGCCGGCTGCCGGCGGCATATTGAAATAGTCAGTCGGAAAAAAATAACAACAAAAGTTTGATTTATTCAGGTGAAAAGTTGAGAGAGTCTAAAATGGTGCAACAGTAATGTGGCTTTAGAAGGGCATAGAGAGAGAGAGAGAGTGGGGTTTTCGTGGGTATTTAGAAGGCGTCTTTGGAGGCTTTTACATGGAGATTTGGGGTGGGAAGTCCGTGGGGGTAGATAGGGCCCATATAGCACCCTGGCAAATATGTCAAATTGTTAATATTGAGTTTTTAATTATTAATTATTTAACCTAATTAAATGTAATTATATTGATTTGTAAGAGATTCTCAATGCAACTAACATGAAGGCAAAAACTTACTCGCATTTGTTTACCCCAAACCACATGTTATGGTTAAGTCATTTAAGGAGTTACAGTAATAATTTGTATTGATTAACTATGATTAAGTAAAAAAGGTGTACGTGCAAACGACAAACACACCATATACATTTATTGATTTGGTGTAAAAACATTACAATATATAATTGTTGTGAATTATAATATTTTTTATGTAGTTTTCAAATAAAATTATATTTTAAGAACTTAGAAATTTTACATTCGAATTCGCGGAAAAAATTTAAAAAATTAACTCTCGAAATTCGAACTGTAACACATAAATCGGGACAGAGAGTAATTAAAATGCATAGCAAAATGGTTATTTTTACTAATCTAAAGAAAAATATTACATGATCTTAATTGACCATAACGCTACAATATGAGAGAATTTACAGAAATCACCTCATAATGGAATTCAAATCAAGTATAGTACTAGCGTTTAGGAATTTTCTCTAGGGAGTAATTGGTTATATAAATAGGGGTATATTGAATATTGTATTTATTAACAATCAGGAATAGCAATGTTATAAAACATTAATTATTGGAGAGTTGGCTATAGATTGTGGAGTTCTCCTCATAAAAGCAAAAGATAATTGCATATTACTTATTGAATTTAGCATTTGCGATATTGTCAAATTTTAAGTTCTATGTACTAATTGCATAATTACCTAATTAGGTCAATTATTAAGTAAATACAAGTAAATCTATTCATAAATATAATTAATTGATATCCTCTTTTTTGGGTAAAAGCTCATCACACGTATTTCGTCATTATACCAAATCAATAAATGCATGACACGTGTCTTATATACACTCTTATCATTAAATCATAATTTATTAAGTTTGACTTAATCATGATAAATTATGATTCGGTATAAATATCAAGGGAGATAAATTATATACTGCAAAATTAACCTATTATTATTACAAGTTAAAACTCATGATAATATATATAAAAAATATTTACTCAAATTGTCATACTTGCATTATGAGATTTCCTAAAGCCGCTTGCACGGGTCATTTATGATTGGATTGGAGGTGTCTCTTTAGAACTCTTCTTCCTTACCTGTCGGCGGTCAATTTTCTAAATCACGAGTGCTAAAGTACAATTTTAAAAAAAATCTACCCCTTAACATATTTTTCTTATTATTTTTTTTTAAATATTAACTCTTTTTTTATATTTAAAAATAATTTAATTTTATAAGATCATTTACAATCAAATAAATATCTAAAATTTGTTTTTTATCACACATTTCAAAAATCTTTTTTTATTTTTTAGACTTTCTGCTAAATCAAACTAGGATATTTTTTTGGAAACGGAGGAAGTACAATACTAACAAATAAAGTCACGAGCTAGATAGAGGGTAAATGAATAGTAAAAAATTACCTACACATTTAATTATGAAGTGAATGAAATGCGGAATCGCGACAAAAGAGCAACGATACTAACAATGGAGAGTAAATTCTCTAAAAGTCTATTGAGAATTGTCTATTAGTATCCCTTTTTTTTTAAGATTAAAATATTATTCAAATATTATTATTTTCTTCAGAATAAATTAAACACACAAAATCCTCATTCTTTTTTAATTGACATACCTTGTCACATAAAAATTATATTTTCTTAATAATAAATTTATTTAACTCAACTCAAACTCATTTTAATTCAACCCAAACCCATTTTACGTCTATATATTACACCATCTCTGACGTTATTAGAATGGTCATGAAGGATTATGCAGTTGTTGTGCAGAAGAAGAGAAACTCTAGTAAAATATAGGGATTATGTATTAGTGCCTTTTGTAGTTATGTGAAACTGTTTAGACACATTAATGTGTCTTCTTTTGTTAAAATCTCGCGGTCATAAAATGGTCTGCTATAATGTTGCCTAGTAAGTAATATTTAATCGTATAATGTTGCTTATAAAAGCATCATTTTAGTTGTAAATGTTGGAAATTAGCTTTTGGCGGGGAGATGCGTCCACCCATCTTTGATGAATTAAACACTTGTGTTCCGTATGTTGGAGACCTCGTCTCTTTACACATGCATGATCTACGAAGTGAGTAGATAACCGTAGGGCCAAGAATCGTCTAATTTCGTTGAGAAATGAAAGAGATATTGGTCCACGAAGTAAGGTGTTTGAGACATGGAAATGTGGTGTGGGACAAATCTACCACATCGGTGGGAATAGGAAGAATTGCTCTCTATATAAGTCTCTAATTGGTAAAGGGTTCGGGACCCCAAGGGGTATCCCATGTGTTTAAAGGAGGGAAAACCTAGATGTGCTTGGGTTCAAGGCTAAGCCCACACGCGCGCCGCCCGTCCGTCCCGTCCGGTTCCGGGGCTGTCTAATATTATCTTTTTAGACCAGAGAACTCTGCCAGATGTACAGTTTGATCCCTGAAGTTTTATATGTAAAGTTTGGACCAGAATTCTTTCATATGTACAGTTTGGTCCCTGAAGTTTCAATATTTACAGTTTGGTCCCCAGAGTTTCTGGAGACTTTTTCTGCCTACCGTTGGACTGTTTTCTGGAGCATTAACCAGCCATTATTTGGCTGATTAATTCCTCCATTAACAGCCCATTACTTGGGCAGTGAACAGCCTCTTTCAATGGCCTTAATAGCCATTACTTGGCTGTTTTAATGGCCTCCCTTAATGGCCATTACAGCCTTGTTTTTGGCAGTTGGACAACCCCTCTTGCTTGCTATATATTGAGTAGTTGTTGGCTCAATTCATTGCTGCACAACAGGCAGAAAACTAGCTGAAAACAGACCTGAAAACGACACAAAAACAAAGTAAAGATAAAGGCGAAAAATCAGACTTTCAAAGGATCAAAATCACCAAAAACAGTGACCAAACCCTCACGTATACACAAGATATACACTATAGAGACACACTATATACACAGAGACAAAAGAGAAGAGTAAAGAGAAACTCTTCCTTCCTATTCCATATCTTCAGCAAGTCGAGTCATATTTGTTTTCTTCGCCAGGCTCAACCTATTGGCTTTGTAGCGTTGAGATTATAGTGTTGTTTTATCTTGGGAGACTATTGCCTGATAACGTAAAAGCATATATACGGGGCAATCTTGTCTTAAGGATAGAGGGTTATCCTCGACTCAACACACAACGTTGTAACCATCCAGATTTAGTTGTTTCTTGATTTCAGGTTATCAAGATTCAAGACACAACAAACTTGCGGCAGTTCTCAACATTGGCTTTGCAAGGTGATCAAGATTCAAGACACAACACACATGCGGCAGTTTTGAAGATTGACCATTTATTTATCCTTTCGAACATTTGTAATAGTTATTACTTCCCGTACTGCTCTATAAAGTACCACAGAATACCAATAGTAAAACTGTAGCAGGTTACTTGACATGCTTCTTTGAAGTATTACTGCTACAATTTGTTATTTTGAATATCAAATTTATTTATGCATATATTTTGTTAAGGCATATGGTAAAAATTTGTTATTAGCTTAATCTGTTTTTCCTTCTTAATCAATCTTAAGGAACTAGTCTAATTATTTTCTCAATAGAGCAAAAACGAAGAAAATGAAATTGTTAATTTTCTTACTCTCACAATCGATGGAGCTAAGCTATTTGAAAGGTTAATGGAATCTCTGTAGATAACGAAGAAAATGGAATTGTTAATGTTTATCTTAGCGGTATGAATTGAAGAAAATTGTTACGGGGAAGTGGTGTAATATATAGAGGTTAAATGAGTTTGGGTTGTGTTAAATATATTTTTATGTGATATGAAATGCCAACTAGTTAAGAAGGAGGATTTTGTGTATTTAGTATATTTTGAGGAAAATAGTGATACTTAGGTGATATTTTAGTCCTAAAAGAAAGAAAAGTGATATTATTAAGCAATTCTCAATACATGAGTGACATTTTAAAGAATTTACTCTAACAATGGAGTAATATTTATTTAACCCCAAGTTAGATATATTGATCTTTAAAATTTACTACACTTATTTATGAATATTTATCATAAAATTATTGATTTGACGAAAATCATTTACATTCTAATTTTATTTTGAAAATCAAACTCCCCTCTAGATTATTAACTTTTGTGTTTGCCTTTTCTTTTACTTCTTTAAGTATCATGTTACTACTCTTTTCTTCTTAAATTTGTTTTATGGACTTACTTATAAAACAAATAATTTTTTTATTCAAAACTAAAAGAGAGTGAGAAATAGTAATATAGCATATAAGTTAAGTACATTAAACAACAAAATAAATGAGCTAAATAATAGTTTTTAGAATAAAGATAATTTTCTCATGTCAGAAAATAACAATCAAATCTCAAAAGTTTATTTACACAACTGAGAATAAAAGAGAGTAAATTTTATATGCATATGTACTTTAAATGTATTTTGAATAAATTTATAAAATATTTCATTAATGACATTAAAGCTTAAAATCTATATACATGATAGAGAATAAGAGAAAAAAATGAAACACAAACACAATACACACATGCATGCATAATAAACGTAAAATTAAATAAAAATAAAAATCATAAATGGAAAAATGTTTATATATGTGGATTGGTGGAGTCATGAGAAAATTATGAAGGAAAATAAACATGACATGAGATAGGAGAAGAAAAATGTCTAGTATTTAAATTTGAAGGAGGAGTTTAATTTTGCAGCAAAGTTGGGATGTAAATAATTTTCACTCTTATATTTTATGCTGTAAGTCAAACTACCACAAGTCCACAACCGTTGTTTTGTATTCTAACTTGGGAATGGGGGTAGATGACGGACAAATTAAGATCAATCATAATTACTATTTTATCCCAAGTAGTTGAAATTGGATTTCTAAATTTTTGTTATTCATTTTGTGTTTTATATGAGCCTATATGCGAAGGATTCAATCATAAATGAACCATTATCTTGTTGCATGTCTATGAGTCTATCTATTAGCGTTTCTTTTTTACTCTTTTTTTTTTGCTTAATTAAGAGCATCAAAGTGAGTAAATGTTGAGACATAATATATGAATAATTTTTTTAGATAAAATAATTACATACTTCAGCATGATAACAAAATATACCAGAGGTTTCGAGTTTAAATTTCATTATTAACCAAAAGGCGAAAAATATTTATTTCACATATTTAATTTTAATAAAAAAATCAGATTCACACGTGAGAAGAAGTGTGGAAACGTAAAATTATGAGTAATTAAAAATATATTTTTAAAATAATAGTTGAATTGAGATTTGTTTGCGTGTAAGTCGATTAATTATAGTGTATGTCTGCTACTTTTTCCATCAATCAACATATAATATAAATCTAGGAATAAACAATCATATGTGACACCTCTCTATGGCCAAGGATTATATTTATCTTTTTTCTCCTTTTTTTGACTTTTTATATCATTTTTATTATTTCAATTTAAAAAGTCATTTCAATAACACGCCCAATCATTTCGTAACTTCTACTATTTATTAGTATTTTTTTTATTTTTTCTCCTAATATTATTGTAATGAATGGATCTTGGACCTAATTCAACCCCAAAAGCTAACTTGTAGGGTGATGATTGTCCAAGCCCATAAAAGGAGTCCATGTTCCCATTACATTTCTGATGTGGGACTCTTAACAGATCTTAGGCCTAACTCAACCCCAAAAGCTAACTTATAGGGTGAGGATTGTCCAAGTCCATATAAGGAGTCCATGTTCCCATTCCATTTCCGGTGTGGGACTCTTAACACTCCCCCGCACGCTCAGACCTCGTCAACTAGAGCTTGGATAATTTAATTTGGGGACCTAACATCGGTGAACCTAGAAGTGGAATGAGCTTGACTCTGATACTATGTAAAGAATGGATCTTGAGCCTAACTCAACCCCAAAAACTAGCTTGTAGGGTGAGGATTGTCTCAGTCCATATAAGGAATCAATTTTTCCATTCTATTTCTGATGTGAGACTTTTAACAATTATTGTTTATCTTATTATTAAATGAGGAGGAAATAATTGTTATATTAAATGAGGATGAAGTTTAGTCCTCTACGACCCATTTTCCTAAATTTATAGTAATTGTATGGAGTACTATTTATATTTTGTACGGCCTATTCCCCTAAAATTGTAATTTCCATACTACTATTTATATTTATATCCTTAAATAATTTTCAAACATAATCTCATCAATTACTGAAGTAAATGCAAAACATGTTTTGGAAATGAAAGATCACAAATATTTTAATCGCTTCATCTTCTTCTTATCAATCATATGATAAGTAAATAAATTTAATCACATACTTTTCTAACCCAACCAATTTTATCATTCACTATTATGCAAGTGGATTTTTTTTTGCTCTCCTTTTCAATTTTCTTTTTAATTTTTATAACATTATATTATTATATTTTCTACATGGCTGTGATTTTTTGCATATTATAAATATGTGAATAATGAGTTTATATGTAGATGCATATTCTCCCTTTTTATGATTATTTTATGATAATATATTGTTTTGGGGTATTCTTATGATATCTATTTGTGCTATTCTCTTCTTTTTCTATTTTGATCTCTAATTGGTATGAATTGGAAGTGTTAATCACTACTTTCCAAACTCAACAGATTTTGTTATTCTCTTTTACGCCAGGTGAGTTCTTTTAGACTATCCTTTTCTATTTTGATTGTGTTATTCTCTTTTACATCAGGTGTATTCTTTTGGACTATCCTTTTCTATTTTCTTTTTAATTTCTAGAATATTATATTGTTATACTTTATACATGACTGCGATTTATTTTTCCTTTTCAGATTGGAAATATGTGAGTAAAGGGTTTATATGTGGATGCAACATTCTCCTTTTCTTTTTGGTGATTTTATGATAATATTAATTTTGGCGTATTATTATGATTTTTATTTGTATTATTATCCCCTCCTTTCTTTTTTGATCTCTAATGGGTATGGATTTTCTTGAATTGAAAGCATTAATCACTATTTCCATGTTCCAACCGAATTTGTTATTCCCTTTTACGCCAGATAAGTTCTTTTGAACTCTTCTTTTTTATTTGATTTTTAATTTCTAAAACATTATATTGTTATACTTTCTATATGGCCGTAATTTTTTTTAGATTGAAAACAGGTGAGTAATGAATTTATACGTGGATGCAATATTCTCCTTTTTAAAAATAATTTTATGATAATTTTATTTTTGACATATTATTATGTTTTCTATCTGTGTTTATCATCTTCTTTCTTTTTTGATCTCTAACCGGTATGAAATTTCTTGAATTGAAAGTCTGTTTTCAGCAATAAAAAATTTATACCAATTATTTTCTATTATTTTTTATACAATTTTTACTTTTCATTTCTTTATCTTGTATTTTTTATAGATAGTGTAACCATACTTTTGTTGCTTACCTATTAACTGCTAAAGTTGAAAAATATATCAATAATAGTAAGTGAAGATGTTATTTACAATTAGTTTTACTAAATAATTTTATATCAAGAAATTAGTAAATGATAAGATTCCCAATAGTCCAAAGGATTCTCAATAAAATTGAAGCTTGAAAATTATGTTCTATTTCGATTTTTATCTCCTATTTCGACTAGTCGTGTGTTGAATTTATAGAAAAATATTTGAAACGAAATGAATATTTTTTTAGATTTTATGAAATTTTTGTATAGTTTCGATGATTTTGAGAATGGAAAAGATGAGTAGCTTTAAAGTGAATTGTTGGTTATAAAGATTGTAATGTTTCGGTGAAAGAAGAAAAAGAAAAGGTAAATATTGAATGGGCGAGGAAGCAAGAAATAAAAGAAGAGAAAATAAAAGAGGAGAAAATGTAAAAAGAAGCAAAAAGATAAGGCAAAACTTAATCGACGAGATTTCGTTTATGTTCTTTTCTTAATTTATTAAAAGTGTTTTTTTTTCTCATAGAAAAAGAGATATAACTAAATTTGTTATTACTTATCTGGTTTACTTAAATTTTTTGAACTGCGGAAAGCACCCTAAATGAAATTCTATTCTAAGATTTTATGCTTCTTGAATCGACTTTTAAAAGAGGAGAAAAGATAAAATTGATGATGAGAAAAGATTTAAACTTTTTCAATGCTGGATGGTTAGAAAGGTATTTGGTACAAAATCACATCTCCCTCTTGTCAATGCTGCTATTCAAGACAAGAAAAGTATCATAAAACAAATGTACTTACAACTGCTTGGTGATCTCCCTAAAGTAGCATGGAAAGGGCTAATGTATCAGAACCAAGCAAGGGCTAAATCTATATTTTCTATGTGGTTACAGTTACATGGGAGAATGTTTACTGCAGACAGATTGATCAGCTGGAACATATCTGTTAATCCTACATGTAGTTTATGCAAGCTGATGCATGAAATTGGGGACCATCTTTTTGCAGAATGTAGCTTCACTTGGCACATCTGGAGAAGACTATGCCAATGGCTACAAATATCAGCAGTGCATCAGACTTGGAATAACATGCATCTTTGGCTCATCAATACAACCAAGGGTAGAAGCTACAAGGCACAGTTATACAAACTTATATATGCAGAGTTCATTCATACTGTGTGGTTGGAGAGAAATAGTATGAGTGTTTGAGAAAAGAGAGTCTCATGTGGATGCTTTGGCAAGACAAGTTGCATGTTTCAGTAATTACAGAGCTTCTGGTTATTTAAGGGTGTTGCTTAGTCAGTTTAAATTTTAGGTTCAATAGTGTTCATAGTATGTTTCTGAGGTAGTGAGTAGTTTGAGTCATAGATGAGGTTGCTGTAATTTGTGAGATTAGTTCTGATCAAAATAAGCAGATTGTGTTAGTCTGCTTTGCTTTGTAATTATTTCACTTTGGTGGTTAATGAAAAGTACCTTAATTATAAAAAAAGGATTAAACTTTTTAATTAAATTGTAACTTTTGAAAGGTAGAGTAGAGAAGTTAGATATATACTTAATGTATATTAGATGAACAAAGGAAAATTATATTTAAAGTTTATAAACATATGAACATAAAGATATTGAACACCTTAAAATAAAATGTTTTAGTGGGTCCCCTGTTGTCAGCACACACTGTCTCTCCTTCGTTTCCTCAAATTCTCCTCGTTCCATATTTACAGTTTACTAGTAGTATTTGTTTTTTTTCCCAACATTCTCTATTTTATCTTAATCCTCTCTCTTTTTTCACTTGTATTTTCACAATCCTTTTTTAATTCGTATAAAAAATTTGGATCAATATCACCATTATCTATTTCTCTACCCTTCTCTATTCATACTTCTTTGTGCATTTACTAATTAACTTGTTGGATTTTTCTTTTCTTTTTTTATTCGGTGTCCGGTACGAGAAGCAGCGTCATCCGCTGCACCACATTCTTTGGTGATAATTTTCCTTTTCCATTAGTCATTGTGCCCCTCAACTAAATTAATTAAAGAAATTAATTCTTGTATCCCCCTCTAAATCAACTAAAAATAATTAATCATTGTACCCCTATAAAAAAAATCATTTTACATCTCAAGACATTAAATCAAACCCCAAGAAAACCTCGAAAAGATTCAAACAAGGAACTCACTCAAATTTATTTTTATAGTAAAAGATGTTCACTGAAAATCGAAAAATCAATTTATAATAAAAACCGAATCAAACAATTTTTTTTACTTGGTTGATTTTGATTTTTAATTTTTAACATTGACCTAATTAGATTTGGTTTTGATTTTAAGCAAAAAAAAATTTTCACCACACAATGTTTTTTGTTACATAAGAGTCATTCAATATTGTCCGAATTTAACTAGAAGATAAATTTCACCTCAATTTTAATATTTTGTACGAAAAATATTACATGGCACTCCAAAATAAGTTAGCCACATTTGGGGTAAATTTGAAATCTCCCTCAATAATTTACTTCATATGACTAAATTAATTAGGGTGTACAATACTGCAATTGCTTTTTTTTTTTTGTAATAATTCTAACTCATCATTAATGTTAAACAAATATGATTCGACTATTTTTCCCTTATTAATATACTCATTTGTATAGTAAATTTCATATTTAAAAAATAGAAAATAAATTTTATGTGATAAACTTTAAAGTTGCATGGCTTGTAGGTGATAAAAAAATAGGAAAATAATATTTATGATAAACATTAAAGTTAGACAACTGTTTGTAACAAAAGAATAGAAAATTATTTTGTATGTTAAATTTAAGTTGGATGACCACCGTTAAAATTTACACAGATATTCTCAGTTTTACTATCCAGTTTTTCATTTTTTTCAAATTTCATTACTTTTTACCTATCTTATTTTTTTCTCAAATAATCAACATAGAGAAAAAAAATATAAATAAATGATGATGGATTGGTTACTAATCAAAAACACTAGGTTGAATTCCATACAAAGATAATAAATTAAAATGCGAGGTAAAATATAGCTAAAAAGAAAGGACAAGGTGTTTGTGTTAACACTCAAAAGTAATTTAAGTGTTTAGCTGAATTCAGAGAAAGCCGAACTGTTCCAGAGCCGAATTTACTCCTGGCCCTCGACTACCAAAACTTCATCGGCTACTAAGGCATCTTAGCTGAGTTGTTAGTTAGAGGTACGACTGAGACCCACTCAGATGCAGACGCCTCAACGATCAAGTCAAAAGGGTTTCCGGACCCCGAGAAGCGGTAACAACCAACAACAGTTAAAAGAAAGGGCCATTATCCGAGCAAAAGGAGTAGAGGGCGAGAAAATTGTCACCACCTCCCCCATAGTCGGCCATTGAACTTAGTGGGTTACTTGATGGCGGACATGGGGGGATCACGTTGTATAATTTTTTTTCTTTTTTGTACTATAAATAAGATCATTCTTTGTATATAGAAGACAACACTCAATCAATCAAACAACTCAATTTTTATCTATCTTTATCCTTTACTTTATTTATCATTTATTTTACTGTACTCAGCTGCATTCATGTTTCTTACCTCTTAGTTTATTCATACCACCGTCCTAACGCTTTCTGGAGTAGTTGGGGAACCCATTGCTGGAAATCAGAGTTCCGTTTTCAGTCCAAATCGCTTAAATTTAGGAATTAATTTGTCTTCCGATTTCATCAGCCAATAAAACGACAGAGAACCGAATTCGGGGCGAGAACAATTTGATTACTTGAAGGTGAGACCTACAATTTTAGTCCATTTATCAATAAAAGAATGCCTCACACAAGTATGACTCCACATGCCTCATACATAGTAAAAAAATTCCAGTGCGTAAGCCGAATGATAGATTGATCATTTGTTATACTGCAAATCGTTGGTGAGCGTGGGCATATATGGGACCAAAAAAGTGGAGCTCTATTGTTGGTTAGCAGACGACTACAGAAAAAAGACTATAGATCCCACCGTTAGCTACTGTCCAGTAAGGGATGCACGAAAAGTGGCTACTATTTAAATGGGTTGAGACCACCGAAGAAGCGCATTACGCACATCGGCACATGCAAACGATTCCCTTCAACCAAACACGAACTAGCATCATTATATATTACTCCCTTTCAACCCAAAATAATAACAATTATTATAATAATAATAGGAGAAACGAAAAAAAGACTATCATCATTGCGTAAAAGAATATAGAAAGTTACGATAAAAAAGCTTAATTGAAAAAAGTTACCCTTTTTCATTTTAGTTTATGTGATTTAGTTTGAAAATCAATCCATAATTTAAAAAGAAATAATTTTTTTTGAAACTAATAGTTATCAAATGATTATGTTAAATATATCGTGTATATAAGTAATAGGTAAATATTAGTCACGGTTTTGTCTTCCTTCTAGTGTAAATATTATCATAATTAATGTTGTACACTTACCATAATTATAGGAGTCGTGTACTACTAGAATAGGGTTTTGGGTTTAGAATAAGAATAAGTTTTCTATTATGGAGAATTGTAATTTGTATATATACTCTTTCATTAATGAGAATAATCAAGGAATTAATTATTTCATGGTATCAGAAGTCTAGGTTAATATTTTCTCTCAATTTTTTTCCGTCCAAACAACACGGTTCTGAGCTCCCTTCCTCGGTTTCCGTGCCCGAAAATTATTTTTCTCTTCCCAAATTTTTCTTTCAAATCCCTACATCACGTCTTGCGTTGCTACTATGGCTAAGAACATGTTTCACCCTGCCCTTGCTATTTCTAATATCAAGAATCACATCTCTATCATTCTTGAAATAGAAAAAGTCCAATATGCGACGTGGGCCGAACCGTTCAAAGTTCATGCACTCTCTCATCAAGTCACCCATCACATTATCCCCGCGGATCCTACGGATACAACAGTGCCAAAACCCGAGGATAATCCTAAGTTATGGACGACGCTTGATGCTACTGTTCTTCAGCAGATTTATTCCACTATTTCTATCGACCTATTGCAGACGATTATCGAAACAGACGCTACGGCGATGGCGGCTTGGAATAGAGTACATGATATATTCCAAGATAATCAAAATTCTTGTGATGTTACCTTGGAGCAGGAATTCTCCCACGTCAATATGGAAGATTTTCCTAACATTTCAGCATATTGCAAAAGGTTGAAGGAATTGGCGGACCAACTCCGCAACGTTGGTGAGCCAGTTACCAACGACCGCCTTGTCCTTCAGATGATTGCAGGCCTTTCTGAGGCATATAGTGGTGTTGGCACGCTTCTTCGTCAGAGCAGCCCTCTTCCGCTATTTTGTTAGACTCGTTCTATGCTTACGTTCGAAGAAGCCGGCTTGTCCAAAAAAGCGGCTACTAGTGCTAGTCCCGTAGTTATGATGACCGAGTCTAATTTTCCCCCTGTCCGGTTCCAATAACTCGAGCCAAAATCGCAACAATGGTAGAGGCAAAAGGGGTCAGAATCGAAAAAATAATGGCAAAAATCGCGGCGCTAAAGATCCACCCTGTCTTCCATGTGGGGTGTCTAAAGACATACCATCCAGACACGCCAACATGGGTGGCAGCCGGAACAGTGGTGGTGGCCCTTGGGTCAGTCAGCTGCAGCAGCAATCTTGGGCCCAACAGTGGGGCCCTATGCAGTGGAATTGGGCCAGCCAATTTGGGCCAAACAGTGGCTATTTTCAAGGGTATTACCCGAGAAACTGGGCCCATAATTCTCAACAGCCTAGGCCCAATTTCACGGATTTCATACCAAGTTATGGGCCGAGGCAATAGGGCAGTGTTCTTGGGCCTCGGCCTCTGCAGGCCCACCATGCAGCGGGTGCCACACAAACCGACATTGAAGTCGCGATGCACACGCTTGGATTAAATCCACCGGACCCAAATTGGGACATGGACACCAGAGCCACTATCCACATGACATTCGAACCAGGTACTCTCTCGTTTTATTATAATTTGAGCAGCCCTCGTGGCATAATTATTGGTAATGGTAATTCAATTCAAATTCGTGGTTATGGTCATAAAACATTGTCTCCCACATCCGCCCCTTATCTTGAAAAATACCTTTCACGCTCCTAAATTGATTAAAAATTTGGTGTTCGTCCGTAAATTCACCACTGATAATTCTGTTTCTGTTGAATTTGATCTGTTTGAATTTTATGTGAAGAATTTCAAGACGGGGAGTCTTCTCATGAGGTGTGATAGTAGGGGAGATCTATATCATATCACGCCGTATTCCGATCTTTCGAGTCAAGCCTTGCCATCAACTTTTGCAGCTCTTTCCCATTCCATGTGGCATGCTCGTCTAGGTCATCCGGGGTCATCTATTTTGTCTTTCTTAGATAAAATAATTTTATTTCTTGTAAGGGTACGCGTAGTACTCCGAATTGTCAATCTTGCTCGTTAGGAAAAATTGTTAGGTTGTCATTTGAAGACTCTAATTCTCATACTTTAATGACATTTGATATTATTCATGGCAATTTGTCGACATCTCATTTTCTCAGTTCTTTGGGTCATCGTTATTATGTTCTATTTTTGGATGATTATTCTAAATTTTTATGGACTTTTACGATAGCAAAAAAATCTCAAGTTTTTTCCACTTTCTTAAAATTTAGAGCATTCATTAGAACCCAATTCTAACGGAAAATAAAAAATATTCAATGTGATAATGGCAAAGAATATGATAATGGGGTGTTTCGGGAATTTTGTGCTAATAATGAGATCAATTTTCGCTTTTCTTGTCCTCACACGTCTTCACAAAATGGGAAAGTCGAACGCAAAATTCGTACCATTAATAACATTGTCTGAACTCTATTGATTCATGCTTCCGTAACGTTCTTCCTTCCAAAGGTTTGACATATTTGTCCCCTCTACAAATTTTATATAATAAGACTCCTTCGTATTCTCATCTTAGGGTCTTTGCGTACTTGTGTTATCCACTCTTTCCGTCCACCGCAATTAACTAACTTCAGGCCCGATCTACCCCTTGTGTGTTTTTGGGTTTTCCGTCAAATCACTATGGTTACAAATGTTTTGACTTATCATCTAATAAAATCATCATTAATCGCCATGTAATTTTTGATGAATCTCAATTTCCATTTGCTAAGGTTAGTAATCTCGTGCCTAGTTCGTATAATTTTTTGGATGATGATATATCCCTGTATATTATTCACCATTTTTGGACGTGTCCTGCACCCCAAATCCACCAGCGGGCCCACTGCCCGCTGGCCCCACTGTTCTGTCGCCATTTATTGTTCCAGCCGTGGAGTCAAGTCCTGTAACTGGCCCAGTGACGGTAAATGGGCCAGATACCCAGCCCATTACCACCATTGTTCCAGTAACGAGCTCCTTTGATTTTGTGTTGGGCCAATAGGCCCACTGCCTACTGGTCAGTCCATCACGTGTCCCGATAGTTTCCAAAATCCACCCAATTTCCCCCCGAGTCATAGATCGGTCACTCATAGTCAACGGGGTATTTTTAAACCAAAAAGATATTTTAATTTAAATTCTAATGTTCTTAAATCATCCTTACCCCGTAATCATGTGTTTGCTTTAAATGACCCGAATTGGAAAATTGCTATGACCGACGAATATAAATCTCTTATTGATAATAAGACGTGGGAGTTGGTGCCCCCGTCCATCTGGTGTTAATATTATTCATTTTATGTGGATTTTTGCTCATAAGGACAATTCTGACGGTTCTTTTGCGAGACATAAAACTCGTCTTATCGGTGATGGTAAGACTCAGCAGGTTGGTGTGGATTGTGGTGAGACGTTTAGTCCGGTGGTCAAGTCGGCTACCATTCGCATTGTGCTCAACTTGGCTCTTTCGAAAGCGTGGCCCATTCATCAGTTAGATGTGAAGAATGTTTTCTTACATGGTGATCTCAAGGAGACAGTCTATATGCATCAGTCCTTGAAGTTTAGGGATATCAAAAATCCTCATCATGTCTGTTTGTTGAAGAAGTCCTTGTATGGGCTTAAGCAGTCCCCACGGGCTTGGTATAAGAGGTTTGCAGACTATGTTTCGACTATTGAGTTCTCTCACAGCAGGTCTGATAATTCATTGTTCATATATCGTCGTGGTTCTTCCTTGGCTTATATTCTGTTGTATGTGGATGATATTATCTTGACCGCCTCTTCTGATGCATTACGCCAGTCTATCATGACAATGCTCAGTTCTGAGTTTGCTATGAAAGACTTGGGGGGCTTGAGTTATTTTTTGGGGATTGCTATCACTCGTCATGAATGTGAGTTGTTCTTATCACAGATGAAGTATGCAGCTGAGATCATTGAGAGGGCTGGGATGTCATTCTGTAAGTCCACTTCCACTCCAGTTGATACTAAACTCAAATTGGGAGTTGCGACTTGCTCCCCTTATGAGAATCCAACCCGATATTGCAGTCTTGTAGGGGCCATTCTGTATCTTATGTTCACGAGACCCGATATTACATATGTCGTACAACAGATATGTTTGTTTATGCATGCTCCCAGGGTTGAGTACATGAATGCGCTCAAACGCATTATTCGGTACATCCAGGGGACACTTGACTATGGCTTGCATTTATATCCGTCATCGACGTCTACACTTGTCTCGTATACAAATGCTGATTGGGGTGGATGTCCAGACACCAGACACTCTACATCTGGCTATTGTATGTTCCTTGGCAATAACTTGGTCTCCTGGTCTGTAAAACGTCAGTCAACGTTGTCCCGCTCTAGTGCAGAGGCTGAGTATTGAGGGGTAGCCAATGTGGTCTCTGAATCTTGTTGGTTACATAATCTTCTTTTAGAGCTTAATTGTCATATTCAGAAAGCTACCTTGGTGTATTGTGATAATGTTAGTGTCATCTACCTTTCTAGTAATCCGGTTCAGCACCAACACACTAACATATTGAGATGGACATTCACTTTGTTCGACAAAAGGTAGCTCGTGGACAAGTACGTGTCTGCCATGTCCCTTTTAGGTATCAAATTGCAGACATCTTTACAAAGGATCTTCCCTCGGTCCTTTTTAAAGATCTTAGGGACAGTCTCAGCGTTCGAAGACCGTCCGCTATGACTGCGGGTGTGTGTTAAATATACCGTGTAATAAGTAATAGGTAAATATTAGTTACGATTTTGTCTTCCTTCTAGTGTAAATATTACCATAATTAATGTTGTACACTTACCATAATTATAGGAGTCGTGTACTACTAGAATAGGGTTTTGGGTTTAGAATAAGAATAAGTTTTCTATTATGGAGAATTGTAATTTGTATATATACTCTTTCATTAATGAGAATAATCAAGGAATTAATTATTTCATGGTATCAGAAGTCTAGGTTAATATTTTCTCTCAATTGTTTTCCGTCCAAACAGCACGGTTCTAAGCTCCCTTCCTCGGTTTCCGTGCCCGAAAATTATTTTTCTCTTCCCAAATTTTTCTTTCAAATCCCTACATCACGTCTTGCGTTGCTACTATGGCTAAGAACATGTTTCACCCTGCCCTTGCTATTTCTAATATCAAGAATCACATCTCTATCATTCCTGAAATAGAAAAAGTCCAATATGCGACGTGGGCCGAACCGTTCAAAGTTCATGCACGCTCTCATAAAGTCATCCATCACATTATCCCCGCGGCTCCTACGGATACAACGGTGCCAAAACCCGAGGATAATCCTAAGTTATGGACGACGCTTGATGCTACTGTTCTTCAGCAGATTTATTCCACTATTTCTATCGACCTATTGCAGACGATTATCGAAACAGACGCTACGGCGATGGCGGATTGGATTATTTCTTTCCGACTATAAAAAAATTTAAATTCCTGACCTCAACCCCTCTCATTTTTATTAGTAGTAGTATTTGATGATCGCATAACTTTTTTATTCTTTTGTTGCTTCATTCGCTTTGTGGCTTATTGTTTTGCTGTCATATGTTTTTCTTGCAACCCTGCTTCGGAAACTTCTCTTTTGAGCCGAGAATCTATCGGAAACAACCTCTCAACCTCACAAAGGTAGGTATAAAGTATGTGTACATCATACCTTCTCAAAATCAACTTGTGAAATTACACTGAGTATGTTATTGTTATTGTTAACCTTGAACATGTCGTAATATTTGTATGCTTATAAACGTTTCTCATTAAGTAAAGTTAATACTAATTATAGATTTAAAATGTATTACTCCTTTTTTAACAAATTAAAAAGATAGTACCACATAAATCGAAATAATGAGAATATATGAAAATGGTGAATTTTGTGCTGGGAGATCTGGAGCAATCTGGTAGGTACCAGGATTTTGGGTATTGTATAAGTATTAAGGTTGAGGAGGTTAAGGGTGATGTTCGCAGGATGCACAGGGGATGAGCAACCAGGCATGATGAGATCCCAGTTAAATTTTGAAAGAGCGCATGCAGGGTAGGTTTGGAGTGACTGACTAAGTTGTTTAACGTCATTTTTAAGATGACGAGAATGCCTGAAGAATGGAGGTGGAGTACAATGATTCCCGTGTATAAGAACAAATGTGATATCTAGAGTTGCAACAACTATAGGGGTATCAAGCTACTAAGCCACACTATGAAAGTTTGGGAAATGGTCGTAGAGATGAGGGTGAGAAGAGGCGTATCTATTTCTGAGAACCAGTTTGGATTCATGCCGGGCGTTCGACTACAAAAGTCATTCATCTTATTAGGAGGTTGGTAGAGCAGTATAGGGAAATGAGGAGAGACTTATATATGGTTTTCATTAACCTCGAGAAGGCATACGACAAAGTCCCTAGGGAGGTTCTATAGAGATGTTTGGATGTTAGAGGTGTACTTGTGGTGTACACTAGGGCGATCAAGGATATGTATGATGGAGCCAAGACTAGGGTACAGACAGTAGGGGGAGACTCGGAGCACTTCCCAGTGATGATGGGGCTGCACCAGGGATCAACTCTTAGCCTATTCTTATTTTCCTTAGTTATGGATGGACTGACACGACAAATCTAAGTGGAGGTGCCATGATGTATGTTATTTGCAAACGACATAGTCTTGATTGATGAGACTCGCAGCGGAGTGAACGCTAAGCTGGAGGTTTGGAGACAGACTGTGGAGTCTAAAGGGTTCAGGCTGATTAGGACCAAGACAAAATACATGGAGTGCAAGTTCAGTAATGGGAGCGACCTTGGGACATGTGTGGAGGTGAGACTTGGTACTCAGGTCATTCCGAATAAAGGAAGCTTGAAGTACCTCGGGTCTATTATCCAAGGGAATAGAGAGATTGATGATAATGTCACACATCGTATTGGGGCAGGGTGGATGAAATAGAGGCTCGCATCTGGAGTCTTGCGCGATAAAAATGTGCCACTAAAATTTAAAGGCAAGTTCTATAGGGTGGTGGTTAGATCGACTATGTTGTATGAGGCAGAGTGTTGGCCGGTCAAGACTTCACACATCTAAAAGATGAAAGTTGTGGAGATGAGGATGCTGAGATGGATGTGTGGGCGAGGGATAGAATTAGAAATGATGATATCCGGGACAGAGTGGGAGTGGCCTCGGTGGAGGATAAGATGCGGGAAGCGAGACTGAGATGGTTCGAGCACGTACAGAGGAGAGACACAAATGCCCCAGTGCGGAGGTGTGAGAGGTTGGCTATGGACGGGTTCAGGAGGAGTAGAGGCAAGCCGAAGAAGTATTGGGGAGAGGTGATTAGACGGGATATGGTGCAGGTGCAACTTACTGAGGACATGACCTTAGACAGGGGGTTGTGGAGGACACAGATTAGGGTAGAAGGGTAGTAGGAGCCGAGCGTAGTCCTACTTACACTTACAAACTGGTAGTTGTAGTGTTATTATTGTAGGCCCGCTTAACCTATCATACTAGTAGACGCAATATTGTTTTATAGTCCCTGTCGTATGATTTATGCTGCTATGTGTTCTTTAGTGTACTTTGTTTATCTTATTTACATGCGTTAGTTACTGCTTCTTTTTTCAGAATGCGTTCTCATGACTTATTCGCTTTTGATACCAGCATTTTCATACTGCTTTAAATTTCTTGTCCGGATCTGATCGTTTCTCTTGCTTGTGCTTGTGCTTGTGCTTGTGCTTTGTCTTGAGTCGAGGGTCTCTCGAAAACAGCCGCTCTACCTACCAAGGTAGAGATAAGATTTACGTACACTTTACCCTTCCCAGATCCCACCTTGTGAGATTTCATGAATATGTTGTATATGAAAAGGGTGAATTTATCTTGTTGGAACTGTTTTGATTCATTACGACAAAAGTGATTTTCTCAATACAACTTAACTCCATCAAACTAAACCATCACACTGCTGTTGATTTATTTAATATTTATTTTATTTTTGGCAACTAAAACTTAAGTGAATAGTATAATAGCTAGGTGCTTATACCAACTCTTTTTTCCCTTAAATTCGAAAATCTGTACATATTTATCAATTTGACTATTTTATGCTAGTGTATCCATGAGTTGTTTGTTCTCTGCACTTTACACGTTAGCTACTTTTGAGCATCGGATATTTAACTTTGATTTTGCATAATATATAAAAACAAACTCAATAGTACTAACATATCAGCTGCGCGAAAGCCGTTGCACCTTAGTGCATCCCTTTTCTTTAGTACTATTGTACTCCTCATGTTTCGTTTTACTAGTACAATATTTGATAGATTATGAGAATATTATTTTCATAATCAAAGTAAATATTTTATATTTAGGTTAGAAATATTTTTAGTATATTCTATCATAATTATAGCATATCAATGATTATTTTCATAATCTATCAGTATTGACTTTACACACTTTTAAAATTTACTGATTAAGTATTTATTTTAGTTGTCTATATTAACTGTGCTTTGAAGATCTAATTTTAATTAGTACTCCAATAAGTTTAGAATATATCTACTATAAGAGTAGAATTGAAAAACAAATCTTAATTTTCTAAAATAGAGAAAATTTATTTTTAATATTTTGAATTAGTAAAAGGAAATGAAAAGTTAGTTAGCTCAAAAATGTTACTAGGACTTTATAAAAGAGATGCTCTGTCTTATTCCTAAAATTTCTCAACAAATTAAAGTAGAAATATTCTCCTCAAACCCCTTGGAAACTCTCACATCCATTCTTGGGGTTAAAGTAGGATAGAGTGTCATCTTTTAATGATTGGATTCTGTATTCATAAGTACATGTGGTCTGACTGTTTAGACAAAACTATTTTTGGTTTTAAAAAGAAACTTTAGCTTAATGAAAAAAATAAATTTATGAAATTATTGGTGCACACACAGTTCTTTAATACACGCTTTTAGTTAAAGAAATAGCAAACAAGGTTTACTCGCGTAATCAGAAGTGGATTGAGAACTTTGAAATATTAAAATACGAAATTGTGAGTGCACACACTATTCTTTAATATGTACTAACTTTTTTTGTTAGAGAAATAGTCCAACACAGTATATAGAGACAAATCAAGAATTTTAATATATTGAAGATAGAATTATGCGTGAACACGCTATTCTTTAATAACGAAAAGGGAATTTTTTTTAATATTGAATTATATATGAAATAATTAAGCTTTGATTCAATCCTTCTTCGAATCCCACATCGCATGATTTTTATTTACTGAATCGTACCGGCTTTTTAATAACATGCTCTAATTTCGCGGTTGCATGAAGGGGGGCTGTTGGGACTACTTATAAGAGCTATTTAACACATTTTTAATACAAAAAATCCATCTTCGATATAGATGAGCACCAATTAAATAGCAGCAAAATACGTACATTTTAAAGGATCCTAGGAGGTATTTTGTCCCCTAATTACTGCCAAACAATAGCAGTAGTTCTAACAAATTTCAAGACAAATTTAACTCTCGTGTCAAATTTTTCTGAGAATCACAAGAACTTATATGTGCTTTATTTATTCTCCACCGAATAAAATAACTTTTCACATGCCCAACATACAAACGGGAAAGGGATTCTCCCCTCCTTTATAAGGTTGGCGTTGAGAAAGAGCAAAAGATAAAAGATGGAACCGAATACTAAAAAAATCACCATTATGCGAAATGTTCAGTGGTTGTTTCCATCGAATATCGGTGGAAAAACCTAAATCGTACTAGTGATTTCATACGAAAAATTATGAAATTTTTCAGTGTTTTAATGGAAATATATTTTCCATAATGTGTTTTCCAGTAAGCTGATTCGGTGAAATAATATTCATAGGAAAAAGGTAAAAAATATTGATAAAAGTACATTTACATTCTTTTAATAAATTTGCAGGAGTAAAGTAGTGACAAACAAGTGGGATATTTGATAGATATATGTACTTCCCAATATCCAAACTCGGTACTCTAGCTTGAGTTTTCCCCCCCTCTGATGTCTTTTTTTTGGAAAATCCTGTTAACAAAATGGATACTGAGCCAAATTCAATTTCAAGAATTAGTTTATGTGAAATTGCTCAAAATTTTATATCAGGAAACAATAACTCATTTTATCAATTAATATTGGATATTGTAACACCTCTCGCCCCCAACATACAGAGAGGATTGGACATATAAAGCGTAAAAAATATAACATTAACGAGGGTTTAAGATCATGTAAATAAAAAATAGGGATGAGTCCGAGCCTCCAGCTCTAATGTCATGTTAAAAAAATAAACTCATTTTCTTCTCAACTTGGAAGTTACCTTATGTGGTGAGAATTACCAAACTACCCTTAAGAAAACAATAACCTATTCTCTTAACCAATGTGGGACATTCTAACAAATTCTCAACAGCTAAAACATATAAAATGTACTCCTATATATTTCTTAGGCGAGCTCATGAGGTAAGTACTCTCAAACAATGTTACATGATACCCCTCGCACACTTGGGACTAGACGCATAGGCAATATTAAATGGGGCAAAATGTATTTTTAGTTTGATTCAACCACAAAATTTGATTCAAAATTATGCAAGGAGGTAACAATACATTCCCTCAAACAACCTGGGAAACTTAGAAATTGTATTTTTATTAAAGATGACAAAGATATGACACTTTTTTATAAGGACCAGTATTTCTAATTTGAGGTAAAGCATGAAAGCTTCTCATTGGATTATCCTTTTGGCTATGAGAAGAATCAGAATAATAAGAGAGAAAAAGAGAAAAAAAGGAACAAAGTTTCATAGAAACAAAAGCCCAAGCTTTGAGAAATTGGAATAAACCTTTTACTAAGATGTTTTGATTCCTTTTTTCCTCCATTGTGGGGTGCACGAGAGGCTCTTGTTTAAAGTTTCTCATCAATTAACATACTTGTGATTGTTTTTGAATGGACATATATCTATCTTTCACATGTATGACTGACCTCACAAGGTTCTCTCCAAATAGTCCCAGTTCCATTAACTGCAAGTCAATTTGTTCCACATATAACTTGAAGGATTTCTTTGTCGCCTCGATTTTTCTAGAAATGGTCACACTTAATGGAGTTCATGTACACAAACAATAGCAAACTCTTTTTTCTTTTTGAGAACTCACATACATACACTTTTCATATGTCTATTCCTTTAGACCAGTCTGCGTAGTATCATAATTCAATTTGTAAGTCGGTTTGGTCCACGATTATGTTGATCTTGAGGTTATGCTTCGTACCTCAATATTACCTTGTATTATTTTCAAACAGTATCGGCATATATCATATATATATACATATGGACTAACTTTATATGAAAAATACACGTATAGTTTTTAGGGGAATCAACAATCTTAATACTTCTGTCTCATATTAGTTGGCCACATTACTAAAAATATTTGTACCAAATTACTTGGTCACTTTGTAAATATAAGATAGAATTAATTAAGTTTTTTCTACTTTACTCTTGACACTAATTATTTTTAAAGTAACCAATATTGATTAGAGTGTAATTAATTGGATAGAGATAAGTGTAATGTAGTAAAAATACCTTTCTTATTTATGATTTCTTAAAGAACGTGTAAAAGAAAAAATGACCAAGTAATATAGGACGGAATGAGTAGATAAGTAATCATCCAATTATCAATATCTTGTGTTAACAATGTTTTACTATAGATTACTCCATATTTTAAGGTACTATAATCCTAAAAATAGTCTAAATGTCAGATATTTACTTTATAAAGGAATCAAAATATATATTTTAGCTACTTGAAGGTTAGATTATTAGAGTGATTATGGGAAGATCTCATAATCACCTCCCTCATTATTATAATTAATATTATAATTATTGTAATTATAATTAGGATATTGTATATTAGGTAAAGTAGAATATTAATCTTCTAGAATAATCTTCTTCTAGAATAGTCTTACTTTAGTACATGTATATATATATATTGTATATTTGGAAGAATGATGATCAAGAAATCAATTCTTACATGATATCATTAGCCTAAAGATACTTGCCCTAATTCTCTTCTCTTTTTCCTCTCTTAGCCGTAACTTTCCCTTTCCTTTCACTTGTTTTTCGTCCACTTACATTAGGGTTAGCCTTCCTAAAAATCCTAAACTTAACCTACCATTCTAAAGACCTAAAACCCTAACCAAAACAATACAAATCAACTTCATTTTTTTTGAGGTTTTCCCACGGATAGCATATTTTTGTGAGGTCTTCCCAATCCACTTTCATCCAAAACAACTTCCTTCTCTTTCTTCTCTTGTTGATTCTAAGTGGAACCTATGGTCGAAAAACAAACCTTTCATCCCGCTCTTGCCGTCAATAATGTCAAGAACTTCATCTCCATAACTCTTGAAATGGAGAAAGGGCAATATACCTCATGGGCAGAGCTTTTCAAAATTCACTGACGTGCTTATGAGTTGCTTGACCATATTCTTCCATCCGAGTCGCCGTCAGATACCACTACGGTGGACAAGAATTTATGATCCCGCTTAGATGTTATTGTCCTTCAATGGATTTATGGCACAATTTTGAATGATCTTCTTCATACCATCTTAGAACCTAATTCTACGGCTAAACAGGCGTGGGAAAGACTAGAGAATAATTTTCAAGATAACAAAATGTCTAGGGCCGTTTATCTTGAACACCAATTTACAAATATTAAATTGGATGATATTTCTAACATCTCCGCCTATTGACAAGAATTAAAAGTACTTGCGGACCAACTGTCCAATGTTGGTTCGCTCGTGACAAAACAAAAGTTAGTCCTTCAATTAATTGGGGGCTGAATGAACAACATGATGGTGTTACTACGTTTATTCATCAAAGCAATCTGGTACCTCCCTTTTACGAGACCCGTTCGAGGTTAATTCTTGAGGAAATGAGAAAGGCAAAGCAGGCATCATCGAGCACAACCACAGGTGGAACGGATCTAGTCTCTACCAACTCTTTTTCCACTAATTTGGAGCCCCAAAATTCTGGTTCGGGTGGCCAAAATACTCGTCAAAATAATGGGCAAAATGGGGTTCAAATCGAAACAATAAAGGAAAAAATAATGGAAAGGGACGTGGGACGAATGGCCAAACCGCCGGGCGGCAAAGAACCAGCCCAGCAAGGCGGCGATTTCCAATCAAGCGGCCGGTGGCGAGGGCGTACCCACCGTGGGCCTAGGCCCCACAGTGGGCTGCCCCGCCGTGTCCTTTTCCGACCTCTTCATGGGCCCGACCTCCTCCTTCTTCAAATCGCCAGCTCGATATTCTCGGATCGTCCACAACATGCATTTGTCGCTCATGCTCCATCTTATATCGGATATGCACCAACGGTTATTGAACAAGTCATGAGTCACATGAATCTGAATATTCTAGATGAATTGTGGTACATGGATATAGGAGCTATGTCACACATGACTACATCTCAAGGTAATCTTTCATCTTATTTTAATATGAGCGGTAATAAAAATATTGTTGTCGGCAGTGGACAGAAAATTCTAATTCGTGGTATTGGTCAGGTAACACTATCTTTACCCCACCCACCTTATACTTAAAAAAATGTCTTACATACACCAAAATTAATTATAAACTTGATCTCTGTTAGACGTTTTACCACTGACAACAATTGAATTTTGATCCATTTGGTTTTTCTGTGAAGGATTTTCATACTGGGATGCCGCTCATGAGATGCAATAGCACAGGGGGACTTATATCTCATTATTTCTGTCTCCGAAAACCGCATGGTCAAACCTTTCACCTTTGCGGCCATCTCTCCTAGTATATGGCACAATAGGTTGGGACACCTAGAAGCACCGATTTTTAATCAATTTAGGAAGAATAATTTGGATTTTTGTAATGGACGTTTGTACTCTTCTGTTTGTCAAACTTGTGTGTTTGGTAAACATATTAAACTTCTGTTTTCTGCCTCTACTACTAATATTGTTATGCCATTTGATATTTTGCATTGTGATTTGTGGACTTCACCCGTATTAATTGCTACAGGTCATAAGTATTATTTGCTCATTCTTGATGATTTTTTGAAATTTTTGTGGACCTTTCCCTTGGGACAAAAATCACAGACCTATAACATTTTGAAACAATTTAGTGTGTTTATCAAAACTCAGTTTGGCAAAACCATTAAAAAAATTTAATGTGATAATGGAGAGAATTTATAAATACCAAATTTCAGAATTTTTGTCAACAAAATGGGATATCTGTCCGTCTTTCCTGTCCATTACATCTTCTCAAAATGAAAAAGCTGAAAGAAAGATTCGAACAATCAACAATATGACTCGATCTATACTTATGCATTCCTCCACACCACCAAATTTTTGGCATCATGCTCTTCAAATGACTACATATCTCTTAATTATTCTTCCTAGTAAACTACTCTCCAAGGTGTCCCCTACTCAGGTATTATACAATTGTATCCCTTCGTTTACACATTTACGAGTGTTTGGGTGTTTGTGTTATCCCTTGTTTCCGTCCACCACCATTCCTAAACTACAAGCTCGGTCTACTCCTTGCGTGTTTTTGGGGTACCCACAAAATCATAGGGGATATAAATGCTTTGATATGTCAATAGGAAAAATTATTATTTCTCATCATGTTATCTTTGATGAATCAACCTTCCCGTTTGCTACATCTCGAGCAGCATCCCCACCTTCATATGATTTTCTGGACGACGGAATTCATCCAATTTTGAGGTATCATATAAACTCTCAAAGTAACAATTTAGGGCCATCACTAACCCCTATAACACAACCCATCACCTCACTCCCTTCCTACAACTCACCGGTCCAGAACCATACCGAGCCCACTACCTCGGCCCAAAATACCGAAACCACCCTACCCACTGTTTCGACCCAAAATCCCAACACCACCCAACCATCCCACGACCAAACACCCAAACGGATCATAGAAACACGTGCAATGCATGAAATCTTTCGCCCTAAATATCATTTTAACCTAACCACCTCAGTCCATCCCTCACCAATACCAAAAATTCACAAAGCTGCCTTATCAAACCCGCATTGGAAAGCTGCCATGTTAGATTAATTTACTACTCTTATTCAAAATAAGACGTGGGATTTGGTACCACGACCATCTAATGTGAATATAATTCGGTCTATGTGGGTTTTTTTTCCATAAAAAGAATTCTGATGGTTCTTTTGCGAGATACAAAGCTCGTCTTGTTGGTGATGGCAGGTCTCAGCAGGTGGGAGTAGATTGCAGTGAAACATTCAGTCTGGTGGTCAAGCCTGCAACTATCAGGACTGTTCTTAGTTTGGCACTGTCCAAGTCCTGGTACATTCATCAGTTGGATGTCAAGAATGCATTTTTACATGGCTACTTGCAGGAGATGGTATACATGCATCAGCGTTGGGATTCCGCGATCCTGCCCATCCAGATCATGTGTGCCTGTTGAAAAAATCCTTATATGGTTTGAAACAAGCTCTTCGGGCATGGTATAATAGATTTGTAGGATTTATTTCCAAGTTGGGATTCTAGTCAGATGATGGGGCTTATATACTTTTGTATGTTGATGACATTATCCTCATCTTCACTTCGACAGTCCATTATGTCCCTTCTTGTAGCAGAATTTGCAATGAAGGACTTAGGACCATTGAATTATTTTCTTGGCATTGCTATCACTTACTATGCAGGTGGTCTGTTTTTCAGTCAAAAGAAGTATGCCGAGGAGATACTTGACAAAGCAGGGATGTCTTGATGCAAACCTTCACATACTCCAGTTGACACAAAGACAAAGTTGAGCAATGCTTCAGGCACTCCATACAGCGACCCCACACAGTACGCAGCCTAGCTGGTGCATTGCAGTATTTCACTTTTACGAGGCCTGATATTTCCTATGCGGTCCAGCAAGTTTGTTTACACATGCATGACCCAAAGAAAGAATATATGGGGGCTCTCAAGAGGATTATGTGGTATGTTAAGGGTACTCTTCAATTCGGACTACATTTGTATAAGTCCTCCATCTCGAGTTTGTCTTCCTACACTGATGCGGATTGGGGTGGCTGTCTAGACACACGTCGTTCCACTTCTGACTATTGTGTGTTCTTAGTGTTGACACCCAATTTTGTCCCGTCTTTTCCAATTTATTTGCAGTTTTAAATATTTTTAGCACCTCAAAACAATTTTAAATCTATATACATACATGCGTATATATATATGTGTATATATCTCATTATTATTATTATTCACATTTTTATATCATTTGCATTTTTATAATAATCATAAGTTTTATCCATAATATTCTATGTTATTTTATTTTTCGAAAAATGGCATCGCATTTTCTTTTTTTTTATTTAAGCATTAAACATTTCACAAATATTATATTTTTATTATTATCACATCGTTATGTTATTTTAAATAATTCACATCTTTTACAAAAAAATATTTTTTATGTTAGACTCCTTTTATATTTTTAAACCCATAACCCAAAACAATACAACTTCCCCTTTTATTTTTCAACCCAACCCACAAATTTCAAACCAAGCCCAACAACTATCTTTAATCTCCCCTCACCCAAAATAAATCAAAACCCACAAAAACAAAACAGCCCAACCGGTCGACCCACCAGGCCCAACCGGCCGACCCACAAGCCCAACCCTAAATTAAAACAACCCAAGCCCAATCCCCAAATTAAACCCCCCCCCCATTTGCCCAAAACCTAACAAAAATCGCCCCAAACACAAAAAAACCTACACCCCTTCTTTTCGACCCCAAGCCGCCGCACATCCCATACCCCCCATACCCGACCGGTCACCTCGCCCACTGCCACCACCAACTGCCTGCCACCAAACCCTGACACCACCACACCCCATCCATCACTTCACCATACCCATACCCCTAAAATCCGCTTCCAAAGTTCAGAATTTTTTGCCTTTAATTCAAATTTCAAACTCGTTCTTGGGGGGAAAATCCACCTATAAATACCCCATGCTGTTCTTCATTTTTGGGAGAGAAAAAAAAGGAATTTTCAGAGGATTTTTTCGAAAGACGATTCCATATATAAAATATTTGTTGTGTTTTTTATATTAAGCATTTGCCTTCTTGATTGTTCAAGAAACAGGTCCGAAAATCTGTCTTTGAAGGGGTTTCTTAGAATTTTTGGGTCATTTTTAGGGAAATCTGGAATTTCTGTTTGCTTCTGACCGTTTTCGGATTCCGGGTCGGGCCACATTCCGAGTCGGGTCACATTCCGGGTTGGGTCAAACATCAGAAACAAACTTACAAAAGCAGCATCCTAAAAGTCAGAATTCTGAAATCGCAAAAATCAGAATTCCAAAATAACATCTCCGAGCGGATTCGACAACTCGAAACACGCCTCGGTTCGCTGCCCGGAGAAGGTCAGTGAGTCGAATTCCTCCCCTTTACTTTTATTTATGTTTACTGTCTTAGAGTTTTATAGCATGTCATTGTGGGTTTAATATGATCTTGTTTGGATTGAATGCTGTTAGTTGGTCATGATTATATTAAGATATTCAGTTATTAAGGTTATGTATATGTGATTTCATGTGTTAGAAAATGATATTAGTAACTCATTGAGGTTATGTGACTTTGATTCGAACTATATCCGAGCCTACTGATATTTTTTCTTTACTTAAATAAGTATCATATATTAGCGCTAATTAAGTGGAAATCCTGATTAAGCTTGAGTTTGAACATGCTTGCCTTTTAAAAGGATTATAATAGGGTTAGTTTGAATGTCTTGTGATAGTTTAGGTCTATTTTAGTGGTTTGTGTATGATCAATATGTCATTGTTAAGACTCAGATTCAAACTTATATGATGTATGTATGTGTTTGTTTAAGTAGGTTTCATAACATGAATGTTAGTTTGGTAGTTTAGATTATTTGGAAGATCATGTCTAGCCTAGAAAAGCCGGAATATATGATTGTGCCTGATTTTAAGCTATCTAAGCCTCATATTAAGCAATGGCAAGGCTATAGTGATTGTGTGAGTGTGCTTGGATGCTTCAGTGACCTGTTTATGTGATTCCTATGGTTTAAGACAAGCGATGAATCATGTATGTTCCTATTAAAGTTTCTTGAGTTCAGTCCATCATGCTCCAGATATGATTCAGGTTGTTAGATGATTGGGTTTTGTTAACATAGGTCTTCTTTAGTGGTCATGTTAACTATGACATGCCTAGAAAGATTAACTTATGATTGCATGTCCTTAATGCTTGTGGTTCTGCATACTTAAGATGTTGTTTCCACATGGCCATGTAAATCTCTGTTGTTTATCTTCCATGTCAATCTTGAGCTGATTATGCATCCATCTTTGCTCATCTTAGTGTAAGCTTGATCCTTGTGCTAGCATGAAAGTCCTTAGAGCATATTATTAATGTACATTGCTTACCTTAATAAAATATGCATTTTTTTTTTGCCCAGATTAGACAATTCTGTGTCTAAAAAATATCATCTTTTGGATAGTTAATTCTGTTTCAGCCTGCCTGTCAACCTGTTGAAGTGCTAAGTGCCTACATATATCATATAAAATCTTTTAAGTTATCTTATATCATGCTATGTTTACTAACTTGATGAATGATATATGTATTAGCATTTCGCGCGTATTTGAACCAGTTTGTGTCGTGTTATATTACTACCCATGTCTGCATTCTTTGCTAAACCCAACCCGAATGTTTTCTGTCATAGTTGCCTTGTCAGAACTATCCTATTATCTTATTATGCTGGTTGAAAACGGAGACAAGCTTCGGGTTGGGTTTAGCCTTCTTCGATAGCCTGCCATGCCTAAGGTTCAAGAAGCCTTTTGAATCTTGTTTCGGCATCGAAAATGAATGGTGGTAGCCCCCTTGGTCTTCTTATCCTTTCAAATTTGAGGTTTAGTGTGATTAGTTCTTAAGTTTACCTTTCCCTTTATGTCTTTGCTGTGCTACCAGTGGTTGTGGTATCCTGTTGCACCTTGAGATTCTGGATACATGCCATTTTTAAATAGTTCTGGTTATGGGTTTTGTTGCATTTTGGCTGCTGATTCGAGATCGCCATTCTTTTGCAACACTTGGGCTAATTATCGCACTATTCTCATTGCGTTTGCAGCGCCATGTTCTTAATCTGGACCATTTACACTTCTTTTCGGAAACATTTTACTGCTTCATTTTGAGCTCATTTGATGTCTTATCACTGCTGTATTTTTAGCACAATTGCTGCTGTTTTCTTGGCTAAAAGCCTGCTACTTTAGGTTGTTTCGGACAGCCCACTGCTTCTGCGTTTCAAGCCCACTACTGCATTATTTTTAAACCCAATTGCTGCTATTTTTCTCGGCTGAAAATAACTGGTTTAAAACTGCTTTGGACAACCGCAATATTTCGGTTTTACTGTTTTTGGTATATTTTTACTGTTTTGAACAAATACCGCGTCTGTTCGGGCACTATTTTTCTGTTTCAGTTTGCTGCCCGGCTTCAGATTACTATTTTACTATTTTTACCGTTTTTACTGTTTTAAAATAAACACCGCACCTTTCAGACATTGCTTTCCTGTTTCAGTCCACTGTTTCAGCATTCAAATATCCGTTTTACTGTTTTTTACTGTTTTAAACTAAACACCGCATCTTTTTTGGAAATTATTTTCTGCTTACTGTTTCATCGTCTGCTTTGTTCATCGCTTTCATTTTAATTTTACTGATTTGAACACGATACTACACTGGCCGATGAAAAATATCCGTCGATTTTGAGGCCTCCACAGTTGCAAAGACGGAAATATAACTTCTCGGGCAATGATGAAGACTTAAACCTTTTATTTCATCCGAGATCAACATGTTTAGTAGGCGAGGTGACTAAAATAGCCAACAAGTTATATATTCGCAGCCACGACGTGATTATAGTGATCTTTTCTATTTCACCCGAGAGACCAACACGTTTAGTAGGCGAGGCAATCAAAAATAAACCACGTTAGTCATATGTTTGCAGCCACGACGTGATTGGAATGTTCTTTTCAAAATTTAAGTCTGAGCCCTCCGTGATCAAAACATTCACTGTTTTGAATACAGATATGAAGTTATTTGTATTTAACTGTTTCTAACCGTTTGTTCTTGACAGCTTGCAGGGATTAAAGTAAATAACGGCGAATTATTCCTCGGAGTTTATTTATTTTATTTCTTTCTTTAATTCAGCTTTTATCCCGCTTTGTATTGTAATATTATTTATCGCACTTATGTAATTATTGAAATGCTTAGAATAGTCAAACTTAGGATTAATTCATAGGTTAGTTTAAGATTTGAAACCCGTCGCTAGCTTATTTATTTGTAGGCTCGGTTAAATTCAAACTTAGAAACTCTTCGCTAGTTATTTATTTTAGGCTCGTCACGCGTATTCAAGATTTTCAAAACAACTTTTGTCATCTTTTATTTGCTTTATTAATCATACCGAATAAGTTTATCTTTTTATTATTATTTTTGCAACTTGATGATTTTCGAAAGATTCGCTTCTTTGGCTTTATAAATAATTTTGTTTCTACTCTCAATTGACAAATGCATATTTTTTCCAACTCTATATGTATTTCTCTTTAAATACCATACAAATGCATATTTTTCTATATGTATCTTTCTTTTAAAAAATGCATCATTTACTAATTATTTGCAAACATCTTTAACTTCATATATCAAACATGCATTTTTCTAGCAATAATTAACCTGAGTTTGACCGGATAATCGCAAGTTAGCGGATCTTAAAGGATGTCTAACCCCTTCCCTTTAGGATAATAAAGAACCCTTACCTAGAATCTCATTAGTTTCGCAGACCATTAAAATCGGAGTTTACATTGCAGCATTTAGTTTAATATTTAGGTTTCCTAATTCACCGTAAAAAATAATTAGGTGGCGACTCCTCAACCCTTTTTACCCAGGAATCACCGGACACGTCCGCGCTCCGCTTTGACCCGAGCAGGTCGAAAAACGGGCGCGACACTTAGGTGACAATCTCATCTCATGGTCCTCCAAACGTCAGTCCATATTATCTCGGTCGAGTGTATAGGCAGAATACCGATGTGTGGCAAATGTTGCTGAATCTTATTGGCTCTGTAATCTGCTACTGGAGCTCCATTGTCCTATTGAAAAGGAAACAGTGGTCTATTGTGACAATGTGAGTACGATCTATTTATCTGGCAATCTTGTTCAGCATCAAAGCATAAAGCACTTTGAAATGGATATTTTATTTGTCAGAGAAAAAGTTGCCTGTGGTCAAGTCAGTGTTCTCCATGTGTCGTCCTGTTATCAAATAGCTGACATCTTTACAAAAGGTCTTCTGTGCGTACTTTTTGATGATTTCAGGGACAGTCTCAGCATCCGAGAACCTCCAGCTAAGACTGCAGGGGACTATTAGAGTGATTAGGGAAGATTCCATAATCACCTCCCTCATTATTATAATTAATATTGCAATTAGGATCTTGTATATTAGGTAAAGTAGAATATTAGTCTTCTAGAATAATCTTCTTCTAGAATAGTCTTACTTTAGTACATGTATATATATATTATATATTTGGAAGAATGATGATCAATGAATCAATTCTTACATAGATGTGCTTGGCGAAATACTATAGGGGCCAAAACTAAAAATTACTTATAATCGAGGACGTAAAAGTGTAGTTATTTTAGATTTTTATAAGAAAAATATATTTACAAACATATTCATTTAAAGATTGTTTTTTGCGAGGTAGCATCGGTTAACACCTTTTTTCTCCGTGATTGTTCAGGACCGATAAATTAAAATTAAAACGAGACATAGAAGATTAACATGACTAGCACCGTAGCACAACAATGACACACTTTTTTATAACATCAAGAATCAAGCACTTTTTATTTCTTAAAAGGCGAATAAGAATCAAGTTCGTTTAGATGTGTGGAGATAGGGATGGCAATGGATCGGATCTGGACTGGATCCTACTAGATCCAGATCCAGATTCAGATCCGTTTTTCATACCTGAATTCAGATCCGGATCCAGATCCGTCGGGTCCATAAAAATCATATCCAAATCCGGATCCACCAGGTCCACGGATCGAATCTGGATCCACATGTAAAAAAATTTGTCTTGCTAAGAATTTTTTATTAAACTGACAAATGATTTTTACTTAGCTAACAGTTTATTGTGTTTCAATTTTGAAATGTTCATATGAGATATTTTGTTCGTTGTCTCGTTTTGATTGTGAGCTATTAATTGAAAATGTTGGACAATGACAAAAGTTGTGGAAAATGCTGACTAGTAATTCTACAATGCAAAACTTGCATGTGCTTTGAATCTTCACAAATGAAGTGAATATAATTTTAACTACTTGTCTATGGAGATGTTAGTCATTCACTAATATAACATTGATTCTATTATCAAAGTTACCTCTTTATTTTTTGGTTTTTGAGTTAACGCGGGGATAAATTAAACTTGTTTTGAGAATTAAACTTGCAAGGACGTGCTTAGCAATTTTAAGAAAATACTTATAAAATTACATTCTATGTTATGAATATATTTAATAAAAAATGGATCAACGGGTCGGATCTGGACCAGATACGGATCTCAAATACAAGATCCAGATCCAGATCCGATCCGTCAAAAATGGATCCGGGTCCGATCCGAATCCGTCGGATCCAAATTTTAAAGATCCATATCCTATAAAACGGATCTGGATCCACCAGATCCGGATCGGATCCAGGATCCATTGCCATCTCTATGTGGAGATCTTGGGTAAACGTCACTTGAATTTCAACCATTAACGTAAAATGATCAAAAGTTCAACAATTCATAGCTCAGCATTATCCTATAAACTCCCAAAATACATGCAATTATAAACTTGGCATTGCTTCTTCTATTTTTTTCCACTCGGTGTCTGAAAATCGTATTGGAGCCCGACTGATAGAATATACGTAGTATATTAGGAATATACGTAGTATATTAGGAATATACGTAGTATATTAGGAATATACTACATATATTCCCTGAAATTATTAGAGATCTTGTACAAGAGTAATTATCGTAGTAGTCTTGTATTAGAAAAATGTATATTTGATTTTCGTAATTATAAGATAGGTTTACTATTGTATATCATGTATATAGACCCTTTACATTAATGAAAATAATCAAGAAATTATTCTCTTTCATGGTATTAACAATCTAGGGAAAACTTTTCCTTCTCCAAAAATAAACTCCTTCCGCCGCCCTACTCGAACCCTAATTCTCGGCCGACCCCCTCCCCCCCTCCCTTCAAAATTTTCCGAATCCCTAATTCTCCTTTTGTTCTTCCATCATGTCTACCACAAAGAATATATTTCATCCTGCTCTTGCAGTCTCCAATATCAAGAACAATATCTCTATCGTTCTTGAGATGAAAAATGTCCAATACGCGATGTGGGCAGAGCTATTTAAAGTTCACACAAGGTCTAATAGAGTCCTCCATCACATCGTCAAACCGGAAAAAGGCAAGGAGAAGGTGCCTTCCACAGATGATGAAATCGAGTTGTGGGCAACTTTTGATGCTACGGTCCTCCAATGGATCTATTCCACCATCTCTACGGACCTCTTACAGACAATTATCGAACCCGACGCCACAACAATGAAAGCTTGGAATAGGTTGCGTGATATATTCCAAGAAAACAAAAATTCTCGTGTCATAACCCTTGAGCAGGAATTCTCTCACATCAATATGGAGGATTTTCCGAATGTCTCTGCCTATTGTCAAAGGCTCAAAGAGTTTTCGGATCAACTCAAGAACGTCGGCGTTCCCGTCACAAATGATCGTCTCATTCTTCAAATGGTTGCAGACCTCTTTGAGGCGTATAATGAAGTTGAGACTCTTCTTCGTCAAAGCAATCCTCTCCCGTTGTTCTACTAAACACGTTCCATGCTCACCTTAGAAGAAGCAAGGTTGACTAAAAAGACGGCAATCGAAGACAATGGTGGCCAACACTGATGACCCTCACTCATTTTTGGAAACTTCTGGCCAAACCGTAACAATGGTGGTGGCAAAAAGAGCAAAAATTGGAAAATTAATGGGAAAAAATCGCGGCGGTGGCGGTGGTAACCACGATGCCGGCGGCGGCGGCAGTGGTGAAGGACGGGGTGACGGCAATTGCCAGCAAGGGCCTGGGCCGCAGCACCACTGGCCGCAACCTTGGGCTAGTGGACCATGGTCGTGGGGCTGGGCCAGTGGGCAGTGGCCCATTCCACCTTATCTGGCTCCTCAATTTTGGGCCAGGACCAATAGCAACCAACAACAAGCTCGACAGAATCAAGCCTGGCAGCAGCCTGACCTGCTTGGCCTCGGCCTCAGCAGGCCTTCGCTGCTGCGGGACCACAACAACCCCGACCCATACGAATATCGAGGCAGCGATGCATACACTTGGATTAAATTCTCCGGATACAAATTGGTACATGGACACCGGTGCTACTTCTCGCATGACATCAGCACCATGTAATCTCTCAAGTTATTTCAATTTGATAAAAAATCGTGGCATAATTGTTGGTAATGGTCATTCAATTCCAATTCATTGTTATGGTCACACAAATTTAACTCGCCCGAACCCACCTTTAGCCTTGAAAAATGTCCTTCATGGTCCAAAATTAATTTAAAATTTGGTGTCTGTTTTTGAAATTTACTACTGATAATTTGGTTTCTATTGACTTTGACCCTTTTAGATTTTCTGTGAAGGATTTTTCGACGGAGATACCTCTAATGCGATGTGATAGTCGGGCGGATCTCTATCCCATCACCACCACCACCATTAAAAAAGCCACACCGTCAACGTTTGCTACTTTAGCACCTTCCTTATGGCATGCACGTTTGGGTCATCCGGGGGAGTCTGTTCTTTCCTCTCTTAAAAATAATAATTTTATTGAGTGTAATAGTACGCGTAGTGATATTGTTCTTTCCTCCTATTCTAGTACTATGTTGCCATTTGATATTATTCATAGTGATTTGTGGACATCTCCTGTTTTAAGCTCTTTGGGCCACCGTTATTATGCGCTATTTTTGGTTGATTATTCTAAATTTTTGTGGACCTTTCCGTTATCTAAAAAGTCTCAAATTTATACCACATTCCTATCATTTAGAGCATTCATCTGTATCCAATTTGAACGGAAAATTAAAAACATTCAATGTGATAATAGAAGAGAATTTGATAATGAGTCGTTTAGAGAATTTTGTAAGGTTAATGGTATATCTTTTCAGTTTTCTTGTCCACATACATCCTCACAAAATGGAAAAGCCGAGCAAAAAATATGCAACATTAATAATATTATTCGGACATTACTAGCACATGCTTCATTACCACCTTCATTTTGGCATCATGCATTACAAATGACCACTTACCTTTTTAACATACTTCCTAGAAAAGGATTAGCATACCAATCTCCACTTAAAATTCTTTATCACAAAGATCTGTCGTTTTCTCATCTTAGGGTGTTTCAGTGTTTATGTTATCCTCTCTTTCCCTTCACTACAATAAATAAACTACAAGCCTGCTCTACCACTTGTGTGTTTTTGAGTTATCCGTCTAATCATCGTGGTTACAAATGTTATGATTTATCCTCTAATAAAATCATTATTAGTCGCCATGTCATTTTTTATGAAACCCAATTTTCGTTTGCTAAGTTGCATGGTTCCGTGTCTAATTCTTATAATTTTCTGGATGATGGGCTCTGACCGTATGTGGTCCACCATTTGGTCCTACCCATATCTTGGGATTTGGACCAGCAGACACCGACAAGCCCAATTCCTACCAACCCAGACCCTTTCCGTGATTAATTTCAGCCAGCAGACCCACTACCTGCTGGCCCAAACTCTCTCCGTCGTCCAATTCTGTCAGCAGGCCCAGTTTCTGTCACTTAGTATTTTCGACCAGCAGGCCCACCGCCTGCTGGCCCAACCTGTGACCCACCTCTCGGTCCAGTCAGTTTCGACGTCCATACACCAATCCAGGTCCGACCCACTTCTATTCTGAGTCAAGGGCCCGTTACTCGTAGACAACGGGGTATCTTTAGACCAAAATAATATTTTAATCTAAACTCTAATGTCACTAAATTACCCATACCACGTAACCCAATGTCTGCCCTTCGTGACCCGAATTGGAAAATGTCCATGGATGATGAATATAATGCTCTTATTGAAAATAAGACGTGGAGTTGGTGCCCCGTTCGCCTGGTGTTAATGTGATTCGTTCTATGTGAATTTTTACTCATAAGGAAAAATCTTATGATTGTTTTGAGAGGCATAAGGCCCATCTTGTCGGTGATGGAAAAACTCAACAGGTTGGCATGGATTGTGGAGAGACATTTAGTCCGGTGGTCAAATCGACAACTATTCACATTGTTCTCAGTCTGTCTCTCTCAAAAGCATGACCATTCATCAGCTGGACGTGAAAAATGTGTTCTTACACGGTGATCTCAAGGAGATTGTATACATGCATCAACCCTTGGGTTTCCCCAACCCCGATCATCCTAATCATGTGTGCTTGCTGAAGAAGTCATTGTAAGGGCTAAAACAAGCCCCTCGGGCCTGGTACAAAATGTTTGCAGATTATGTGTCTACTATTGGGTTTTCTCACAGCAGGTCTGATCATTCTCTGTTCATCTACCGTCGTGGTACTTCTCTGGCATACATTTTGTTATATGTGAGTGATATTATATTGACTGCCTCATCTGATAAACTGCACAAGTCTATCTTATCTCTTCTCAGCTCTGAATTTGCTATGAAAGACTTGGGGCCTTTGAGTTATTTTTTAGGTAAAGTTGTAACTCGTCATGTAGGTGGTCTATAGGAAGTATGCAACTGAGATTAGTGAACGGCCTGACATGTCATCCTGTAAGTCAACTCCTACTCCGGTTGACACCAAACTGAAACTGAGTGCTAATTCTAGCACACCCTATGAGGATTCCTCCCACTATCGCAGTCTTGCAAGGGCTATTCAGTATTTTACGTTCACGAGGCCCAATATTACTTATGCAGTGCAGCATGTGTGTTTATTTATGCATGATCCGAGTGAAGAACACATGCATGCTATCAAACGCATTGTGCGTTACATTCAGGACACTCTTGATTATGATTTACACCTATATCTATCTTCTGTATTCACTCTAATGTCTTATACAGATGCTGATTGGGGTGGATGTCCAGATACCAGACGCTCGACCTCTGGTTATTGTATGTTTCTTGGTGATAACTTGGTCTCTTGGTCGGCTAAAAGCCAGGCTACTTTATCGCGTTTCAGTGCGGAGGCCGAGTATCGAGGGGTAGCCAATGTGGTGTCTGAGTCTTGTTGACTTCATAACCTCCTCTTAGAACTTCACTTTCCTATTCAGAAAGCTACATTGGTCTACTGCGATAATGTTAGTGTGATATATCTCTCTGGGAATCCTATCCAACATCAGCGCACTAAACATATCGAGATGGATATTCACTTTGTTCGCGAAAAGATAGCTCGTGGACAAGTACGCGTCTTGCATGTCCCTTCACAGTACCAAATTGCTGACATCTTTACTAAGGGTCTTCCCTTAGTTCTGTTTGAAGATTTTAGGGACAGTCTCAGCGTACACCAACCGCCCGCTATGACTGCGGGGGTGTGATAGAATATACGTAGTATATTTCTAATATTATTAGAGATTTTGTACATGTGTAATTATGATAGTAGTCTTGTATTAGGAAATGTAGATTTGATTTCTGTAATTATAGACTAGGTTTACTATTGTATATCATGTATATAAACCTTTTACATTAATGAAAATAATCAAGGGATTATTCTCTTTCAGACCTCTAATAATATCAGGGAATACGTAGTATATTAGGAATATACTACGTATATTCTATCACCGACTATATTTGAATTCGCTTCGAGTAGGGTCCATTTCTAAGGGAAGCGCTACTTATTAAGAATTTTTTCATACGCTGAACTCGAATCTGAAACCTCTAATTAAAGAAGGAGCAACCTCATCCACACCACATCCTTTGGTGGTGCATTCCTTTTTCTATTGTTATAGTTATATGAGCCAATCTGAAAGTAACAAGTGTAATATCTGAAAAGGAGATCCTTTAATATTTAAGCACCACAAGTGTACTTGTTCGCGATTATTCAATTAGTAGTAATTAAACTGCTAGCTAGAGAAGTTAAAAGTATGTCCAATTAAATGAGACCAGCACTTTTCATGACATTGATGTGTTTTTAAGTTACTAGTCAAAGTTGTACTAATTACAATTAGCACACATTATTAGGCAAGAAGAGTTTGGCTATCCATCTCTATCATTACGTTGTAAATACAATAATTTAGCAAAGAATATTCGATCGATTGATGTATGTTTCTATGTAGACCCCTGCAACATATGTAGCAAAATAGAATTCTATTTCTATGGTTTATTAAGTACATTCTCACTGCCCAATTTGAAATTGCTTACTTTATATATTGGATTGCCCAAATTTAGAAAAAAAATACTCCCTTTGTCCCATAATAATTGTCATGTTTTTCCCTTTAAAAGTCAATTTGATCAATTTTCGAAGCTAAACTAGATTAGATTAATTTAATATTTTAAATTAAGATTTACATATTCAAAACTATATGAAAAGCACTACAAGTTGCATTTTTTCTCATATCAATATAGTAAAAATATATATCTTAAAATATTAATCAAAGTTCATGTAGTTTGACTATCGAAAAATGAAACATCACAAGTATTTTGGAACGGAGAGAGTATTATATTTTTTCAAATCTGCTCTAACTATTATAATCAATGAAGTGTTAATTAAGTGAGGCGTGTAAAACAAAAAATAAGGGTAGTTTAGTACTAAAATGTTTAAGACTACTAAAATATTTTTCTTAAAGAATGTGTAAAAACTTAAAAGTTATATAATATAAACTCAATAATATATTATTATTATTATTATAGTATCCAGCTACGGAAAAGCGTTTGTTGAATCATATCTTTTTCTTGTGAAAAAAAAATGCTCCATAAGCAATTTTTCCTCCATTTGTGACTTTCACGCATTTAAATATCATGAAAGTAGATATCAGTTTAATATTTGTACCAACTTGAATTAAGACAATTCATTAGATGGAAAGAATAATTAAGACATGGGATTTTGTTGAAAATTTACTAATGTGGAATTAAGTTTATTCTATTATTTATGACTCGAACAATTGGGCCTCGTACGTCGGAAATATCGTTTTCACACACGTGTAATCTTAGTGTCAAGTATCGTAAATTTTGTTAATGAAAGAGATATTGGTACGTAAGTGAAATGTTTGAGACATAGAATGATGGATGGTTATTGGATAAATAACAAGTGTTCCACGTTGGTAAACGAATGAAGGATTGTGCGAAGTATAAGATGGAACGGGTCGAAAAGGGCCGCGATGCCCTCCTTTAGGACATTCATTTAGCTGTATGTGGTTCCAGGGCAAGCGAAGAAAGTCTGTCGGCTTGTCAAATCTCTGTACGGGCTGAAACAAGCCCCGAAGCAATGGCACAAAAAATTTGATAGTACTCTACTATCGAAGGATTTCGCCATTAATGAGTGTGACAAATGTGTCTACATAAAAGGTAACTCTGACTCGTTCGTCGTGATATGCCTATATGTAGACGACATGTTGATCACAGTGAGCAGTCCTAGTTTGATTCTAGAGACTAAGAACATGTTGAAACAATGCTTCGACATGAAGGATATGGGTATCACAAATGTCATCTTAGGGATAAAGATCTCTAAGACGTCTGACGGACTGGTCTTATCTCAGTCTCACTAATCGAGGGTGTGTTGCGTAAGTTTGAGATGTTTGACAGTTCGCTTATAAAGACACCACTGGATAGAAATCAAAAGCTTGATAAAAATCGTAGTGCACCCGTATGCCATGAGCAATATGCACAGGTGATTGGTAGTTTGATGTGCATAACAAACTACACCCGACCTGATATTGCATATGCAGTCAACAAGTTGGCTATGTTTACCCGTAATCCGAGTAATGATCATTGGAGGCGTTGAATTGGGTACTACGATACCTGAAATACACGCTACCTTACGGGTTGCATTATTCGAGATATCCAGTTGTACTAGAGTGGTACAGTGATGCAAACTGGATATCTGATATAGAGAACACCAAGTCCATCAGTGGGTATGTATTTACAATTGGTGGTGGGGCTGTGTCTTGGAAATCCTCTAAGCAAACTTGTATCTCCCGATCCACGATAGAATCAGAGTTTATCGCTTTAGACAAAGTAGGAGAAGAAGTTGAGTGGCTTCACAACTTCTTAGAGGATGTTCCTTGTTGGGGCAAACCCGTACCTTCTGTAATGATCCACTGCGACAGTCACTCGGCTCCAGGATGGGCACGGAGTTCTATGTACAACGGCAAGTCTAGTCATATTCGACGGAGACATAAGACCGTTAGACAGCTGATCGCCACGGGTATAATATCCATTGATTACATAAAGTCAAATGATAACATAGCGGACCCGCTGATAAAGGGCTTATCTAAAGATCAGATGTTCTGCCTGTCTAGGGGAATGGGCTTAAAACCCAAGGTATAAGGACCAATACGATGGTAACCCAACCTTACTGACTGGAGATCCCAGGAATTAGGTTCAATGGGAAAATTAAGTTGTAAAGGTTCAGTTGATCGCTTCGGTAGAAGCATGAGCAGTTCGGATAGTGATTTTTGTAAAGAAACACCAAATCCAAAGTCGTTCCCGCGATAGACTATAAGTGATATCTACAGTGTGGGTGAAGGATAAGTTTCCAAAACCTTTAATGATCCTCACCGGTTGAGGTTAGGTTTGGGGAAACTTTTAATGGTTCCTAACACTTGTAAAGTGGGGTATATCAGGATACCTTATAGGAGAACACCTATTTAAGTGCGAGGACAGGCCGCCTCAAATGAACGCACTTAAGAATTCAAGAAGTGTCCACGGCCACAACAGACAAAACATTACGAAGGACTAAGTAAAGGACGTTGTTGTGTTGGTACCGTTGACTTGGCTTACACTAAACACTGACGGTTCAAGATATCACGTTCACCGCACAGTAAGTAAGTCCGATGGTATTCAACTATGGAAGGTTCAAAGCGTATGCTACCTATCGAGATGCAACATCGGTCCGCTGAAAGATTGCTGGAAAATGCACCATGTGTGTGCGTCAAAATCTCTTTCAAGAGGAGATTGTTGGAAATTTACTAATGTGGAATTAAGTATATCCCATTAATTTATGACTCGAACAATTGGGGCCCGCACATCGGAAACGTCATTTCCACACACGTGCACATGTAGTGTCAAGTATCGCAAATTTCATTAGTGAAAGAGATATTGATACGTATGTAATACATTTGAGACATAGAATTATGGATGGTTATTGACCAAATGACAATGTATTCCACTTTAGTAAAAGAAGGAAGAAGTGTACGAAGTATAAGATAAAACGAGTCGGAAATCGCCGCGAAGGGCCGCGACGCAGCCCCGTGGGAGCCGAGGCACCGGATCGCCGCGGTGCTAATTGGGTCTTCAGTTACTGGAGTCGCGGCGCTTCGAAGGCAGAATGCTGCGACGGGAAGTTGGAAAGTTCTGACCTTTGGGTTGGTTTTGGAGCATTGATTCTCCATTACTTGGCACATGAATTCAGTCATTATTTGGCTGAATGTAACCTCTCAATTAAGTGCCATTACATGGCTATTGAAGGCCATTAGTTGGCTAGTTGTGGGGTCTTCTCCTTACATTATAAATTGAGGCATTTGGCTCAATTGAAGACAACACAACACTTAGAAAATACTCCAGAATTTTCTGAATTCATCTTCTTCCTCTCTAGCAAAGTTACTATACTCAAAGTTCTTCAAGAGTAACACTTGAGTTTCCTTTGCTCAATTGTTAAGTTGATGTTGTATCTTGGGAGACTATTGTCCGACAACGTAAAAGGAGATATACGGGGCAATCTTGTCTTAAAGACAGAGTGTCATCACTCGACTCAGCAAATCACACAAACAGTTTGTTAAGTTCTTGATTTCTAGTTTATTGTAATATTTAGTTTATCCTTTCTTACCATTGTAATAGTTACTTACTTCCCGTTCCCTGCAACAATTGTATCCCAACAGTAAGTACTCTTTCATTCTTAATTATAGGTCTCGGATTCAAGTTCCCTGGGTACAGAGTCACCTTTGTTATGTAGTGCTTTACCCCCAACTCAATGGTACTCTTAACGTGGTGTATTAATTTTGTTTGCTTTGAGCTAAACTCATACGACTTTTTAAAAAAAATCTCACCCCATTAAGGCCTCATTTATTTGCACTTAATAGAGATATGAATCTGAATGGTTCAGATCTTAGGTCATTAAATGTATTTGTTTGCATTAAGATCTAAACACTTATTTGATCTGAATAGGTCTTAATCATTAAAATTTTGAACAAAGTCTTAATATCGTTAAGAGGTAATCCTACACTATCCACCCCACCCCCACCAAACAACCCCCAACCCTATACCACCACCCCACAACCCACCCCAACCCTCCACTACCCCACTCTCACAACCCATCCCCCAACCGTAACCCCCCCACTCACCACCAACAACCCTATCCCCAATCCCACCAACCACCACCACCACCATACCCTCACCATCCACTTACCTTACCCCCAACCACCATCCTCACCACCCCACCCCCACCCTCACCCTACCCCAGACCTACCGCACCACACCACCCCACCCCAAAAAGCTCACCCACCACTACTACAAACATCTCCATCATTACTGGCATACATAAATGTTTAATTTCCTTATCAAATAATATTTTTATTTTATTAAATTTGTATTTATTTTCTAATATTTAGTTACTATTTTATTTAAATTATATATTTATTATATTTATATAAATACATTATGCACATTCAAATGTTGAAAAACAAACAGTTTTAATCATTCAATGTTCAAATTTACAGACAACGTCTTAATCATTCAAATGTACATTCAGATTCATACGTCTTAATCTTAATGAAAATAAATGAGGACTAAGAGTATCACTTATATAACTTATTATTTTTATTTTCAACTACGAATGCAAACTTTTATTTGTAAACCCAACAAAAACTAGAGAGGAGTGTTCCAATTTTTGCAAAAACTGGAATCACGCTTTTCAGTTTTTTCAAAAGCTTAAACAATCCTATATTTGGTTGAAATTCTTTTTTTCGAAAGATTGAAAAGAATTTCATATTGTACGCATGCTTGAGGATTCTTAGGACTTGGCTTCATGATGGCCATCAATTTTCTCGATATTAAGAAAATTTGATTTATTTCATATTCTAGAATTCAAATTGTGATAAGAGTGGGCGGTTGAGGAGCTTAAAACAAACGGTGTGATGGGTGACGACTAATATCACAGTTTAACTTTAATTTGGAATTGGTCTCCAAGATGTTACATATGACACATTAAAGTAAGTGCCTAAGTTTAATAAAATTGAGGATGACTTGTAAGCTAGGATAAATAAAATTAGGTGAGACACAACAAAATGATGGGCTTTACGATTAAATTAAGTTCACTTTTGAATTAAAGTCTTGTTTTCTTGTTGCTTACTGTGCTCTCTTCGTTTTCTTTAAAGAAGTTATTTATGAGGTGGAGTCTTTGAATCTGAATACGTGGCACTACGGTTATGTGTACAGTACACTATTAATTTTCTACTACAACTATGTTGATTTAAACTTAACCTCTTTTATAGTGTTATACTAGATAATGTGCATATTAATAACTAAAATTCTAAAATAAGTATTAGCTCGTTATGATGAATAAATTAATTATAGAACTAACTAGAAAAATTGGAAAGCTAGTACATGGTGATCTAAAATACAAATAATTAAGATCAATTCATCAAATTGGAAAAGACTGGAATGGTTGCCCTGTAATAGTTGTCTGGCCACTTTATTAGACATGATATTATGTCACTTCAGCCTTAGATTGTTTTGTTGTTTTTATTTTTTGTATAATCAAAATTGGTATTTGAGATTATAAAGAAAATCTATCAACTATCAAAATTTTAAAATTCGAATTTAATAACCTTGTCAGGTCGCACCTTAGTGTAGGGGAGCCAGGAGTTGCTAATCATTGAATATGCCACCATCATTGTATCATGAATCCACTGTGGAAAAATAAAATATAGTATTTGTTGGAAATTTGCCTTTAGCGAGAGTTGCGACCGACCAACTTTAACGGCTTAAACACTAGTGTTACGTATGTTGGAGAATCCGGTTCTTCACACATGCATGATCTACTAAGTACGTAGATGACCGTATGGCCAAGAATCGTCAAATTTCATTGAGAAATGAAAGAGATATTGGTCAACGAAGTAAGATGTTTGAAGCATGGAAAGTGTGGTATTGTGTTCAATTCTCCCTCATCGGTAGAGGAAGAAAGAATTGTTGTGTATATAAGACTCGAAATTGGTTTGGGGTTTGGGACCCCAAGGGGTATCCCATGTTTCCGAGTTCCGAGTTCCGGGTTCCGGGTTCACGGGTCGTGGACTGTGGGCTGTGGGCCTTCTGATATTATCTTTTTGGGCCAGAGAACTTTGCCAGAAGTTACAGTTTGATCCCAGAAGTTCCAGATGTACAGTTCGGACCAGAACTCTTTCAGATGTACAGTTTGGTCCCTGAAGTTTCAAGATGTACAGTTTGGTCCCTGGAGTTTCCAGAACGTCAGAATTTGGACAGTCAAAGAAGAAACGCCAAGCACTCAATTCAGCCATTTATTTTGGCTGAATTACTCCTCCTATAATGGTCAAATCCGTTGGTCTTTCACCATTTATGTTGGTGACTTTACTACCTCCATAATGACCATTATTTGGCTATTATGGAGGCAGTTTTCAGCCCCTCAATCACCTATATAAACACCCCCTTACACCATTGTTGAGCACTAAGAACATACATATATGATACACGAAAATACAGAAAAATACACAAGCAAAACAGTTTCTTCCTACACCTTCCAAGGCATCATTTCGTTACTCAATATTCTTCACGGTAGCTCTTGAGTTTCCTTTGCTCAAGTGTTCCATTGCTGTTTTATCTTGGGAGACAAATTATCCAGGACGTATAAAGGATACATACGGGGCAATATTGTCTTAAGGACAGAGTGCCACACTCGACTTAGCAAAACCAGTTTCCATTTTTCCGTCTTCAACAAAATTGGAATTTCAGTTTTGTGGTTATATTGTAATTTTCATATTACTAGTTGAATTATTGAATCTTTGGTTATCCTTTCGAATACTTGTAATAGTTATATACTTTCCGTACTGCTTTATAAAGTACCGTAGAACAAAATCTCCCAACAACTTAAGACAATATTTGTATAGTATTACTATTAGTGTTCGAAAGATGTCGGTCAAAAGTTGTGTGACCAAATCGGGATATGGAAATGGTTTTCTGGTAGAAGAGAGTGATGATGATGAACGTGTTCATAGTGTCACCGCTACCAAGACTGGTGGGAACAAGCGCTCACGAGAGCCTGATGATGTCAACTGGGACAAGAGGAGAAGACTGAAGATGTTATTCTATCTTGCAGCAGAAGGCCTATATCTGTCCCAGACAAAAGATCCGAATAATTGTAAGAAGGAACTGGACACTCAGTTTGATGAAGTGACTGAAGTGAGCCAGAATCCAAAATTGGGATAAGTAGTTTTTCTTACTTGTCAATAATAAAGATTAAATGATGTCTGATTAAAAATGAATTAAAGTAAGGAGGAATATGAAAATAATTTATATTCCTTACGCTTTAAAATCAGAAGTTTAATCTTATCTTCTTTCCCGTTTAAAGATTGGATTGTAAACGACTTAAAAAGATCCGTTCGTTTAAGTGTAATTGTTAAAGTATGTAAAGTATGTTCGCACATACGATGGAGAAAGATCCACTAATCGCGTAAACTCATACCACTCTTAAGTAAGCGCCAAGAATTATCTGGGCACCAATCTTAACGGAGGGAGTCTAAAAGTTAAAGACGTAGAACCTGTCATACTATTTGGCAGAAGATCCTTCATAGGATGATATTGGACACTCAGTCATACAAAGCCTCCGGGGGACTGGAGTGGGCCAAAATTCCTTTGATATGATGATATTGGACACTCAGTCATACAAAGCCTCCGGGTGACTGGAGTGGGGCCAGAATTCATTTCATAGGAAAAGTAATGGACACCTAGTGTGGTGGGCCAGAGTTTCCAGGTCTTAATGATCTGAAGGCCTAAAGAAAGACAGTAAAGAAATTGGACACTCAGTCTGCCAAAGCAACTGAAGTGGGCCCGAGTATCGAGATCACATATGATCCGGTTACGCCCTAACCACGGGCAAGAGGTTGTTCATGTGAAGCAACGCCACCTCTAAAATCAAAGGGGCTGGAGAGGTTGTCCTCAATAGGACTTCAAGGAACGGATCACTCTTAAAAGAGGTGATACGTGTTCCTAACTTGGTTTAAGGGACGTTGTTGGTCAAGTTGGTTTGAGACTAGTCCAACAGGTCTGTAATAACTAAGAATGGTACAATATGTCTATAGCCAAATGAATGATATATTTGTAATCCGTGCATCTATGCCATTATAGATTAAGACACGTTAAATAGTAAGTCATTCAAAAGCTAACGATGTTGAGATTGTTGCCTCCTTTCGACATAAACCCTCAAAATGAATGTGAGGTAGGCGAAGAGGTAAAATCACCATTCCAAATTCCGTCAAGGGAATCGCGAAAGAAGCACCGCTCCTCTAGAACTTAGTCACACCTACTTGGGTGATTTGAAGTTTATACAAAATAGAGGGGGAGACAAGTACGTTGTGATCTTCACTGATGATGGTACAACGTATGGAATCATTTGCTTGTTAAAAAGCAAAGATGAAGTTGTTGAAGCGGATAAGCGCAACAAAGCAGAAGTTGAAAATCAACTAAGCCTATGGATTGCGAAATTCATAGCGATAGAGGGGGAGAATGTGAAGCAGCGTTCATTAAACGACTGTTCATTACTCACCTCAGTCTAACGGTGTTAGCCAAGCGCAAACCTGTACGCCTAAATTATGTGGGGCAAGGCGATCCTTACCGCTAATGCGATTCTCAACAGAACTTCGCATAAGGATAAGGATAACTCTCCGTGTGAGACATGAAAAGGATCTCACATACAAAATTTGTGATGTGGGGTGGCTTGGTAGAAGTTGGACTACCGAAACAGGTCAAGTTCGACCTAAGACTGTAGATTGCATATCCACTGGATCTGCAAATAACAGTAGTACTTATCGCCTCTTAGCGTCAAAGAATGCTGAATTCTTATAAGATAACTTTCCTTGAAAAGGAAAAAGGAGTAATTGCTCAAGGTTAACAAGAACCCGCGAGGGCCTGACTGTCCGGAACTAGACGCTCCGTATCTACAGGGCTCGAAAATTGCTGGCTATCCGGAACTTAATATTCCAGATCTGCAGAACTTAGGAATTCTAGATATTGAACCAAGACGGAGCAAAGAGGGGACAAAGACTTGTTCCAGTCCTTCTAGCTTGTATGGTTAAGAACGAACCATGGAGAATTAACAAATAATTGTTATCTCCAAAAGCGCTGCTTTGGAAAGAAGCTAAAGAGAGAAATATATTCCATCATATAGAACCATACTTGCGTAATGGTTGATCTTCCTCCGGAAAAAGAACCTTTGGGTTGTGAAAAAGGATACTCAAAAGTGAGTACAAAGTAGATGGATCTACTGACGAGTTCAAAGCCTCGGCTACTTGTACATGTGCTCCCCTGGGAGTAGCTTAACATCATGGGCCATTGCAGTCTTGCGTGGCATGAATGTTGAAACAGCCTTCCCAACCGGAGAGTTGGAAGAAGAGAATCAGAGTTGGTTTTCTGGACTGTTGGGCTTCTTCCTGAACTTTCATCTTGGTCCCTGAAATGTTTACATTTTGGTCCTGAAAGTTTCAGATAAAACAGAAACAATGAATCTGACCACAGAAACATTGACTCTGAAGTTAGAAAGCCAACAGTTGGAGAATCAACAGTCTGAAAGTAAAAGTCATATTGAAACAAAGTCTCGATATGAAAGATATGGATATCACAGATGACATCTTAGGAATTGGATTTCTAAAGACATCTAACGGACTGGTCGATAGTTGACAGTCTCGTTGAAGCCATCAATGGATATGAATCATAGAACTGATTGGAATCATGGTGCACCCATAGACAAGGAGCGATACGCACAGATCACGTGTAGTTCAATGTATTGTACACACTACAACCGACCTGGTATCGTCCTACAATCAGATCAGTTGAACTAAGGTTCACTGATAATCTTAATACATGATCAATAGAAGGCGTTAAGTCGGATATGACGATATCTGAATTATTCGTTTATCTACGGATTATAGTATTCTGGATGTCCAGCGGTTCTGAGAGAACACAGTGATGCAAACTGGACATCAGATCTGAAGAACACCAAAGCCACAAGTAAATGTGTATGGTGGTTCTTGGAAAATCCTCTAAGCAGACTTGCATCGGCCGATTCATGATGAAATTAGAGTTTATCGCTTTATACAAAGCATGAAAGAAGTTGAGTAACTTCACGACTCCTTAGAGGACGTCCCTTATTGGGAGAAACCCGTGCCTTCAGCAATTATACACTGTGGCTAGCCGGTCGACTTTAGGAAGGACACGGATGACGGCGTCTGGACATATCTGTCAGGATTTGTCAGGAGACATAAGACCGTATGGCAGTTGGTCATCACGGGTGTCACTTCCTTGTTTACTAACTAAGGGACTACCCAGAGATTAAGTGTTCTGCCTGTCTAGGGGAATGGGCTTAAAACCCAAAATATACGGACCAATATAGTGGTAACCCAACCTTACTAACTGGAGATCCCAGTAATTTGGTTCAATGGGAAAACTAAGTCAGTAGGTTCGGTTGATCGCTTGATTGGAAGCATGAGCACTTCGGATAGTGATTTCAAAAGAAATACCAAATCCAAAGCCGTTCAGCGATAGACTTTAAGTGCTATCTGTAGTGTGGGTAAAGGTTAAGTTTTCAAAACTGTAATGCTCCTCAACAGTTGAGGTTAGGTTTTGGGAAACTTTTAATGGTTCCTAACACTTGTGAAGTGGGGTATAGCAGATACCTTGTAGGAGACCACCTATTTAAGTGCGAGGGCGGCCGCCTCAAAATGAACGCACTTAAGAATCCAAGACGTTGTCCATGGCCAAAACGGACAAAACATTACGAAGAAGAGAGTAAGGGAATTTGTTGTGTTGGTATCATTGTCTTGGCTTACACTAAACACCGACGGTTCAAGACATCACGCTCACCGCCAGCAAGTAAGTCCGATGGTATTCAACTATGGAAGGTTCAAAGCTGAGGCTACCTCTCCTTATGCAGCATCGGTCCGCTGAAATATTGCTGGAAATGAAAAAGACACCATGTGAGTGCGCCAAAATCTCTTTCAAGAGGGGATTGTTGGAAATTTGCCGTTGGCGGGAGTTGCGACCGACCAACTTTAACGGCTTAAACACTAGTATTACGTATGTTGGAGAATCCGGTTCTTCACACATGCATGATCTACTAAGTACGTAGATGACCGTAGGGCCAAGAATCGTCAAATTTCATTGAGAAATGAAAGAGATATTGGTCCACGAAGTAAGGTGTTTGAAGCATGGAAAGTGTGGTATTGTGTTCAATTCTCCATTATCGGTAGAGGAAGAAAGAATTGTTGTGTATATAAGACTCGAAATTGGTTTGGGGTTTGGGACCCCAAGGGGTATCCCATGTTTCCGAGTTCCGAGTTTCGGGTTTCGGGTTCCGGGTTCACGGGTCCACGAGTCCACGGGTCGTGGGTCGTGGGTCGTGGGTCGTGGCCTGTGGGCTGTGGGCCTTCTGATATTATCTTTTAGGGCCAGAGAACTTTGCTAGAAGTTACAGTTTGATCCCAGAAGTTCCAGATCTACAGTTCGGACCAGAACTCTTTCAGATATACAGTTTGGTCCCTGAGGTTTCAAGATGTACAGTTTGGTCCCTGAAGTTTCCAGAACGTCAGAATTTGGACAGTCAAAGCAGAAATGCCAAGCACTCAATTCAGTCATTTATTTTGGCTGAATTACTCCTCCTATAATGGCCAAATCCGTTGGTCTTTCACTATTTATGTTGGTGACTTTACTACCTCCATAATGGCCATTATTTGGCTATTATGGAGGCAGTTTTCAGCCCCTCAATCACCTATATAAACATCCCCTTACACCATTGTTGAGCACTAAGAACATACATATATGATACACGAAAATACAGAAAAATACACAAGCAAAACAGTTTCTTCCTACACCTTCCAAGGCATCATTTCGTTACTCAATATTCTTCACGGTAGCTCTTGAGTTTCTTTTGCTCAAGTGTTCCATTGCTGTTTTATCTTGAGAGACAAATTTTCCAGGACGTATAAAGGATACATACGGGGCAATATTGTCTTAAGGACAGAGTGCCACACTCGACTCAGCAAAACCAGTTTCCATTTTTCCGTCTTCAACAAAATTGGAATTTCAGTTTTGTGGTTATATTGTAATTTTCATATTACTAGTTGAATTATTGAATCTTTGGTTATCCTTTTGAATACTTGTAATAGTTATATACTTCACGTACTGCTTTATAAAGTACCATAGAGCAAAATCTCCCAACAGTATTTTATCTGTTCCAATTTAAATGTCTTAATTTGATTTAAAATAAAATTTTAAAAATAAAGAGACTTTTGAATTTTGTAGTCTTAAATTAAAGATGTATGAGTCTTTTAAATCTTGTGGTCTTAAACTTGTCTTGAAATTGAAAAATTTACTAAATAGAGAAAGACACTCTTTTTGGGATAGACAAAAAAAAGTAAGCACTTAAATTGGAACGGTGGAAGTTTCTAAATGGAATTATAGGAGGAAAAAAAGGTTTAAAAAAAGGTACTAGCAATGTTAGGACTAAGGGTGGCCAACGGGGCGGGACCCGGCGGGAGTAGGGCGGGATCGGTACCCGACGGGACTGGCGGGTTTCCCTGATGTCCCATCCCGGTCCCGATCCCTTCGGAAAAGGGGACCGTTAAATATCGGGTCGGGGTGGTAACGGGGTCGGGATCGGGGTTTCGGTTTTTTTTTTTTGCACTTAATTTTAAAAAATAACATATATATATATATATATATATATATATATATATATATATAAATAACTCAATAATTGAAAAAATAGTGTAATAAAAGCATCTCAATGTTATTTTTGTGCCTCTTATATTATTTAATAGAAATATTCTTTTTTGTAATATAATTTCAAAATTGCAACTTTGTGGTGTTGAAAGTTGCAAATAACATAGTAAAATTACAATTTAAAAAATTACATATGTAAAAATACATTTTCTAGTTTCTTTATAATTTCTCGTGGTTCTTCGGTTGGAATTGATATTTGTTGGTCAAATTGCTCGACGTCGCTTCCACCTCCGTCGGATAAGATTTCGTTGTAGTTTTCTTCTTCTTCTTCTTCGTTGATCTCCGGTTGACGGCACCTTCTCCGCTCCGCTCGTATCCAATCTCTGAATAATACTGCAATCTTCAAGCTGTCTCCCACTAATGAGTGTATGTGCTCTCCTATTTTAAATCTGTCAGCCGAAAAAGCACTTTCAGACGCTGTTGATGACGCTTGAATGTTCAACACATCTCGGGCCATCTTTGACAGTGTCGGAAATGTCTTTTCATTCTCCTTCCAATATTTCAACAAGTCTTCACGACCTTCTTCATTGTGAACTGCTTAGTATGATACAATACTCTGCAAAATAAAAACATCAAACTCGCTAACTTGGTTAGTAGTGTTACCACTATACATTCTACGTCTAAGGTTTTAATACTAGTCGCAGAAAAGGCATGTCTTTTTTGAGGTTGTGTTGAAGTAGAAAAAGATGGTGTGGAAGCCGGTTGGTTGCTAGCACTTTCTTGTTGGTAATACATATATACTTTTTTGCATTCATCTTGTATGCTAGACAACACTTCTTATTTAGTTTGTTCAATAGATAGTGGGTCACTTGGATTTTTTGGAGTTGGAGGTGGATGTACTGCTATACAATCATAAATAGTTTCAATAAGTGATTTGCAACCGTCTATTTTAATAGTCAGATTTAATACAACACCAATAATATAAATAGTGGGAATAAAATATTTTTTTAGTTTGATAAACATTTTTAATGGGTGTCTTATAAGCTGATTTTTCCATATATTCACTAAGTAATAAAAATATTAGAGCTATATAAAATAACATAGTTGAAATAGTTAATATGCCAAAAAATTATTTTGTTGCTTGAAAAAATTCCTCTAGAAATACAATAAGTTCTGAATTTTTTTCCGAATCATTATCTACAACCATATCAATTAGATTTTGATTATGGACGCTAAAAATAAAGTTATAGGTATTTTATAATCATAAGCAACAAATAGTTGCTCGTATAAAGAATCTCACCTAGTGGCTACTTCTTCGGGAATTTTTCTATAAGGTAGTTCGCAATCGTGATAAGTTTTTTTATATTCTTTTTTTCATTATATTCTATTACTTCTAAAAATAAAGTTTATAGCAAATTGTATTTTATTAAGAATGTCTTCAAAAAGTGATAGACCATCATTTACAACTAAGTTATAAATATGACACGCACATTTTATATGAAAATGATTTGGAAAAGATGGAGTTAAAAGATCTTTTAAAATTCTAATAGCATAATTATTAGAAGAAGTATTATCTGATGTAATATTCATAATTTTATCAGTTATGCCATAATAATCGCAAACTGAATAAATATTTTCTGAAATAAAAGTACCAGTGTGCCTATCATCTATATATCTATACGCTAAAATACGTTTTTGCATAGTCCATTTATAATCAATCAAATGACATGTTATCGTTAAATAATCATGGCCATTAATACTACGGCCTATATCAGACGTGATAGATACTTTACCAGAAAAAATGATATAAGGAATAACGTAAATACTGTTGATATTCATGTACAAATTTAAATACATCTCTCATAACAGTTGATCTAGGAAATTCGTTAAATGCATGATTATACATATCTCTAATGTAATGAATAAAATCAGGAGATGAAGGAAATGAAAAAGAAAAACACTTCACAATAACTAATTTTGTTATTGCTTCCATATCTCTATGTTTATCGTATTTATGGCCTACAATTCCCCCCGTCATAGGGTTAATTTGACCATGTACTTGGTCCGGGACAGTATGTGAACCTTGTCCAGACTGAGAGGGCATTGGCGCACCCAATATTTCAGCCAGGTATTGGGCCCACCTAGTTTGGTAAAAGTTTTGTACGTGTCTCAATAAACCTCCAGTCTCACCCTGACCTTTTCCCATTTTAAATTTATAAATATTTTTACAAATTTGACATCTAACTACTTGACTCTTCGTACCTATAAAAATAAATTCATGCATCTGATTTTAATTTTCATTTTTATTGGGTCTCGTCTCATACTAAGAGGAATATGAGGTGTTTCAGTTGGAGGTACACTAGTGGGTAAGAAAAGTACACACACCTTAATTCTAGACAATGCTCGTCAGTACAATTAACCATATATATTCCGTGTAAATATTGGATGTGAACTTTTTATGTTTTATTTTTTAATTCTTTTGTGTATATATGAGGCAATAGGCACCTTCAAATGCAGTGGTGGTAACTGAATGACCATATCCCTCAGACACCCATTTCAATGTACACACTATTATGTAATGTGGTCCCAAAAATGCAATATATCTAAAAAAAATTCCTTCTTTTTATTCAGTCCATCCCTTTAGTGGAATGATACTTATAAATCAACTCTATTTCCGACTGGCCACAACAAACTGAAAATAGATAATTGGTTTGATATTTTTTAGGTCAAAGTATTTAAAAATTGAATGGCAAGTGTGAAGAATGGCGTCATGACTCATGAGCTGCTAGTTTGGTCTCTATAATAAATCTATATTTAATAAAGAATGAGAAATTGAACTTACAAAATCAAAGAGACAACATAACATATAACTTCCTGATATCCGAACCTAATGAAAAAGTAAAATAAAGGAGTTCAAAATATTCTAACTTGCAACCTAAACTAATTATAAATATCTAAGTCACTACACTATAAACTTTCCTTATGTAAAGGGGATTTAAAAGTTTAAATAAATATAAAAAAAATGCGCAATATGATTTTCCAACAGAGAGAATTAAATTGAACCCTTTTCTTGGTTGTAGTGTGCCACTGATTTCGATGAACCCGTTGCCGAAGCATCGAATCTGCTCAACATTTTTTTTACACAAAACATAAATATGTATTTTAATTTATTAAAATTGTAACCAATATTAAATTCTAAATTAATAATCTTAAAAGTGGAATGATATTAATATCTCAGCTCTAACTTCTTCGTAAAAATCGGACGATTCCCCCACCTCAACAAACTGAATAAGAAAAGCAAGTTAATTTCTTTACTAATTGGTTTGATATATTTTTAGGTCAAAGGATTTTAAAAGTGAATAGCAAGCGTGAAGGATGACGTTATGAGCATATATTTCGGTTGAGGGACGAAACATCTAAATAATTCAAATAAATAAATTAAAGAATGATACTAATTGAACCAAATCAAAGAGACAACGCAGCATGCACATGTATTGGGAATGATTAGGGATGGCAATTGGGGTGGGGCGGGTGCTGGTACCCCTCCCCGCACCCGTATCCGCCAGAAAATTTTATACCTGTCACCTGTGGCGGGTACAATTTTCAACATTCATACCCGTTTAGGCGGGTGTATGTTGAAAATTTGCCTTTGGCGGGGAGATGCGTCCACCCATCTTTGATGAATTAAACAATAGTGCTCCGCATGTTGGAGACCTTGTCTCTTTGCACATGCATGATCTACGAAGTGAGTAGATGACCGTAGGGCCAAGAATCATCAAATTTCATTGAGAAATGAAAGAGATATTGGTCCACGAAGTAAGGTGTTTGAGACATGGAAATGTGGTGTGGGACAAATCTACCACATCGGTGGGAATAGGAAGAATTTCTCTCTATATAAGTCTAATTGGTAAATGGTTTGGGACCCCAAGGGGTATCCCATGTGTTTAAAGGAGGGAGGACCTAGATGTGCATGAGTTCAAGGCTAAGGCCACACGCGCGCCGCCGCCGCCCCGGTCTCGGTCACGGGTCGTGGGACGTGGGGACTTTCTGATATTATCTTTTGGACCAGAGAACTTTGTCAGATGTACAGTTTGATCCCTAAAGTTTCTTATGTACAATTTGGTCCCTGAAGTTTAATATTTTACAATTTGGTCGCTAGAGTTTCAAGGAACGTGACGGAAGGCAGAAAGCCTACCGTTGGGACTGGTTTTTGAGGCATTAATCAGCCATTACTTGGCTGATTAACTCCTCCATTATCATCCTCCTTCATGTCCATAATTCAGCCTCTCTTGATGGTCATTAACAGCCATTACTTGGTTGTTTTAATGCCCTTCTAATGGCCATTAACAGCCACGTTTTGGGCTGTTGTTTAGCCCCTCCTCCATGCTATATATTGAGCCTCTTTTGGCTCAATTCAGGGGCAGAAAACAGACGCAAAACAAGGATTTAATATGCACTGCAAAACAAAGACTGAAAACACATGAAAATAGCAGACATTTCAGTCACAAAATAGCACAAAACAAGAGCGAAATCTGTCCAAAACAAGGCGAAAATCTGTACAATTCGTGGATCAAAAGCGATGAGCAAACCCTCACATATACACAAGATATACACTACAGAGACACACTATATACACAGAGACAAAAGAGAAGAGTATTGAGAAACTCTTCCTTCCTATTCCATATCTTCACCAAGTCGAGTCATATTTGTTTTATTCGGCCGTCTCAACCTATTGGCTTTGTAGTGTTGAGATTAAAGTGTTGTTTTATCTTGGGAGACTATTGCCCGCTAACGTTAAAGCATAGATACGGGCAATCTTGTCTTAAGGATAGAGGGCTATCCTCGACTCAACACACAACGTTGTAACCATCCGCATTTAGTTGTTTCTTGATTTCAGATATCAACATTCAAGACACAACAAACTTCATGCGATTCTCAACATTGGCTTTGCAAGGTGATCAAGATTCAAGACACAACACACATGCGACAGTTTTGAAGATTGACCATTTATTTATCCTTTCGAACATTTGTAATAGTTATTACTTCCCGTACTGCTCTATAAAGTACAATAGAGTACCAACAGTATATTCCTAAAATCATATCGAGACACGTAGAATACATTTTATGAGTTTATTCAAACTTAAAAACTTTAGCTCGACCCTATGTTAAAATTCATTAAACGTGTAAAAATTATAGATAATTGAATCCAATGAATCACATATGCCGTGTTAAAATCCTGAACTTGAAATTATAATGTTCATAGGATTTGCTTAAAAAATAAAATATATACATGTAATAAGAGAATGACACGTTATTAATCTACTTACTCTAGATTTTGGATTAATATTTAATTGACAAAGGCATGGTTTACTGGTAAGATCATGCCAAATGCTGACACTTATACTATTTGATACTCTGATTAGATTCGAATCTGCCTAATTATTTCAATATTGTTTCGCAAGATGCAAGAAAAGGCCACACTCTCTTCAAATTTTGATTTCAACACTACCAAAAGCCACATAAGACAAAGAGGCAGTAGAGAATAGTGGGTGTTTTAATTTTCTGCTCTTCTAATGAGTTGAAATTAATTAATTATAATATGATGACAGTTCAACGATTAAACAAAAACAAACAGAAAGGAGGAACAACAACAAATGCAGTTTGGTCCTACAGGGTCTGGGGAGAATAGGATGTACGCAGACCTTATCTCTACCTTTATAGATAAAGAAATTGTTTCCGGTAGACCTCTGGCTCAGAAGAAAAGTACATTTCGCAGAAATAAATGAAAGGAGAGAGCACAAACAGAAAGGAGCAAAGGACAAAATACAAAGAGCTTTAGTTTGTTTCTGTAAAGAATGAATCTTGGGCTTAACTCAATCCCAAAAGCTAGCTTGTAGGGTGAGGATTGTCCAAGTCTGTATAAGGAGTTCATGTTCCATTCCATATCTGATGTGACACTCTTAACGCTCCCCCGCACGTCCAGACCTTGTTAACTGGACCGTAGATAATATAATTTGGGGGCCCAATATCAATGAACAAAGAATTAGAATGGGTCTGACTCTGATATCATGTAAAGAATGGATCTTGGGTCTAATTCAACCCCAAAAGTTAGCTTGTAGGGTGAGAGTTGTCCAAATCCATATAAGAAGTTCATGTTCTAATTCTATAGTTTCTTATGCTTAATTCAGAGAAGCAACTAGGAAATTTCTGAAGAGGTGCAGGTGAAAATTTGTTGAATGTAACACTTTGCAGAATTTAAGTTAAAGGTCAAAACATTGGTTTGCCCTTAAAGCTAGTTTACGGATGAAAGAAATAATCCCCTTGATTATTTTCATTAATTGAAAGGCTATATATACAAGTTACATATTTCCATAATAGGAAAATCCTATTCTTATTCTACTTCTAAATCTTTATTCTACCATAATTCTAACTATACAATTATAGTAAGTGTATAACACTAATTAAGGTAACCTTTACATTACAATATACTACAAATATATATACAATATCCTATTGTCACTTAGATCTGCAGAACTGGCCAAGAGGTCCACTGCCTAGGCCCAATTCTGCTGGAACAAATCTATTTGGATCGCCGAGAGCCCACCGCCGAGGCCCATCGCTTCCCATCACGCCGCTCACCCATCGCTTTGTATACCTGTGATATACTGTTGTATATTCAGTGTATATCACATGTATATGACCTCTGTTTAACACACCCCCGCAGTCATAGCGGGCGATCTTCGAACGCTGAGACTTTCCCTAAAATCTTCAAAGAGAACCGCTGGTAGACCCTTTGTAAAGATGTCTGCAATTTGATAATGAGACGGGACATGGCATACGCGAACGTGACCCTTTTCAACCTTTTCACGGAGAAAGTGAATGTCCATTTCGATATGCTTGGTGTGTTGGTGTTGAACTGGGTTACCTGAAAGGTAGATGACACTAATGTTATCGCAATATACCAAGGTTGCCTTCTGAATGGGACAATGAAGCTCCAAAAGTAAATTACGTAGCCAACATGATTCGGAGACCATATTCGCTACCCCTCGATATTTTGCCTCTGCACTGGAGCGTGATAGCGTTGCCTGACGCTTTGCCGACCAGGAGACCAAGTTGTTGCCAAGGAACATACAGTAGCCAGAAGTCGATCGTCTGGTATCGGGACAACCACCCCAATCAGCATCCGTGTAAGAGACAAGTGTGGATGTAGATGAAGGATACAAGTGCAACTCATAGTCTAGTGTCCCTTGAATATACCGAATGATGCGTTTGATTGCATTCATGTGCTCAACCCTGGGATCATGCATGAATAAACACACCTGCTGAACCGCATACGTAATATCCGGTCTAGTAAAGGTAAGATACTGGAGGACCCCTGCCAGACTGCGATAGCGCGTCGGGTCCTCGTATGGTGCACCTGCTGCGGCAATTAGCTTTGGGTTTGCATCAACTGGCGTGGGAGTGGACTTACAGGATGACATCCCAGCCCTCTCTATGATCTCAGCAGCATACTTTCGTTGAGACAAAAACAAGCCACCTGAATGACGTTTGACGGCAATCCCCAAAAAATAACTCAAATGCCATAAGTCTTTCATAACAAACTCAGAACTGAGCATGGTCATGATAGACTGGCGCAAGGCATTGGAAGAGGCAGTCAAGATGATATCATCCACATACAACAAAATGTAGGCCAATGATGAACCACATTGGTAGATGAACAAGGAATTATCTGACCTGCTGTGAGTGAACCCCATAGTCGAAACAAAGTCAGCAAATCGTGTATACCAGGCCCGTGGAGACTGCTTAAGCCCATATAATGACTTCTTCAACAAACAGACATGATGAGGGCGGTTGGGATCCCTGAAACCCAATGGCTGATGCATATAGATTTTTTCCTTGAGATCACCATGTAGAAAAAGCATTCTTGACATCCAACTGATGAATTGGCCAAGTCTTTGAAAGAGCCAAGCTAAGCACAGTGCGAATGGTAGTCGGTTTGACCACCGGACTAAACGTCTCACCACAATCAATTCCAATCTGCTGAGTCTTACCATCACCAACAAGTCGCGCCTTATGTCGAGCAAATGACCCATCTGAATTCTCCTTATGAGCAAAAATCCACATAGACCTGATAACATTAATATCATATGGACGGGGCACCAACTCCCACGTCTTATTATCAATAAGAGCATTATATTCATCAGTCATAGCAATTTTCCAATTATGGTCATTTAATGCGGACACAGGATTGCGGGACAAGGGGGATTTAGAGACATCAGAATGTAAATTAAAATGTCTTTTGGGTGTAAATATGCCCCGCTGACTACGAGTGACCGGTCTATGACACGAGGAGGAAGTGAAGGAATTTTGGGAATTTTCTGGGGTCGGGGCAGGCAGTGGGCCTGCTGGCCCAAATCGATAAACTATGGCGTCGTCTGGATCAGTTCCTGAATTGGGTGGGCGAGGCCCAGTGCGAGGACTGCTCGAGCTAGGCTAGCTGCGGTGGCGGGACTGTGGGACCAGCGGGCAGTGGGCCCGCTGGAGAATTTTGGGTGCGGAATATGTTCGAAAAATTTTGAATAATATACGGAGATATTTGGTCATCCAAAAAATTATACGACCTCGGCTCGGGAGTATGAACTTTGGTAAAAGGGAATTGGGTTTCATCAAAAATGACATGGCGATTAATTATGATTTTCTTGGAGGATAAATCAAAACACTTATAACCACGATGATTCGACGGATAACCCAAAAATACACACGGGGTAGACCGAGCCTGAAGTTTGTTAATTGTGGTGGATGGGAATAATGGATAACACAAGCACCCAAAAATCCGAAGATGGGAATAAGAAGGGTTCTTATTATATAGAATTTTGAGGGGGGAAGAATATGTCAAACCTTTAGAAGGAATTATGTTAAGAAGATATGTGGCCATTTGTAGAGCATGATGCCAAAAATATGGAGGTATGGAGGTATGGAGGCATGGATTAAGAGAGTTCGGACAATGTTATTTATGGAACGAATTTTGCGTTCGGCTTTCCCATTTTGTGAAGACGTATGAGGACACGAAAAACAAAAATTTATCCCATTATTAGCACAAAATTCCCGAAACTCCCTATTGTCATACTCTTTCCCATTATCACATTGAATATTTTTTATTTCTCTTTCGAATTGAGTATGAATGAACGCTCTAAATTTGATGAAGACGGAAAACACTTGTGATTTATTCGCAATTGGAAACGTTCACAAAAATCTAGAATAATTATCTAAAAATAGAACATAGTAGTGATGACCCAATGAACTAAGAACATGAGATGTCCATAAGTCGCTATGAATAATATCAAAGGGCATTGAAGTATGAGAATTGGAGTCTACAAATGACAACTTAACAATTTTTCCTAATGAACAAGACTGACAAAGATGAGTACGACTCGTACCCTTACGGGAAATAAAGCTATTTTTATCTAAAACTGATAAAATAGAAGATCCCGGATGACCCAGACGAGCATGCCACATGGAAGGAGAGATGGCTGCAAAGGCTGATGGCAAGGCTTGACTCGATGGACTGAAACCAGGCATGATAGGATACAGATCCCCCCTACTATCACACCTCATGAGATGGCTCCCCGTCTTGAAATCCTTCACAAAGAAACCAAAAGGATCAAATTCAACTGAAACCGAATTGTCAGATGTGAACTTTCGGACAGACACTAAATTTTTAATCAATTTAGGAGCGTGTAAAGTATTTTTCAAGAGAAGGGATGGATTGGAGGGAGACAACGTTTTCTGACCATACCCTAGAATTGGAATAGAACTGCCATTACCAACAATTATCCCTCGAGGGGTGCTCAAATTGGAATAAGATGAGAGAGTACCTGATTCGGAAGTCATGTGAGTTGTGGCACCGGTGTCCATATACCAATTTGGGTCCGGTTGAGTTAACCCCAACGTGTACATCGCGGCCTCGATATCGGTTTGAGTGGGGCCTGCTGCATGATGGGCTTGCGGAGGTTGGGGCCCAAGAACTCCTGTCCGTGACGGAGCTGGGTCGTAGCTGCTGTTGCTGCCGCCGCCGCCATCAGTGGGCCGCCATCGCCGGTGTTGGGCTCGATCACTGTTGGCCACCGCCGAATTCACTGTTTGATTGTAAGGGCTGCTGGCCCACGACCCACTGCCCCAGCCCCACTGCTGGGCCTAGGGGGGTGGTGGGCCACTGTTCACTGGATGGGACCCACCGCCTGCTTGCTGACCACCGGAACCGCCACTAGAACAGCCGCGTTTGCTCCCGCGGTTTTTGTTATTATTTTTGCGATTATTCTTGCCGCCACCATTATTATGGTTTTGGCCCAAATTATTCACAAAACCTGAAGAACTAGGAGAGGACGCCACCATGACGACGGGGCTTGCTCCGGTAGCCGCATTTTTAGCCAAACCCGTTTCTTCCAAATGGAGCATGGAGCGGGCTTGATAGAAGTCATGAAGAGGGTTGCTTTGGCGAAGGAGAGTTCCAACCCCATTATAGGCCTCCGAAAGACCGGCAATCAACTGTAGAACTAGACGATTATTTGTTATTGGTGCGCCAACATTACGGAGTTGATCCTCTAACTCCTTTAGTTTCTTGCAATATGCAGAAACGTTTGGAAATTCATCCATTCGAACGAGAGAGGATTCCTGCTCGAGTGTGACGACACGTGAATTTTGGTTGTCTTGGAATATGTCACGCAATCTATTCCATGCAGCCATAGCCGTGGTATCCGGCTCAATAATCGTCTGTAGAAGGTCCACTGAAATAGTGGCGTAGATCCATCGTAGAACGGTAGCATCAAGTGTAATCCATAACTCAGGATCCTCCGCAGGAAGGGGTCTCGTGGGAGGAATGATGTGATGAAGAACTTGATAAGAGATTGCGTGAATTTTAAACAACTCCGCCCACGTCGCATATTGGACGTTTTCCATCTCAAGGACAATAGGGATACAACTCTTGATATTGGAAACTGTGAGGGCAGGGTGATAATTGTTCTTAGACATATTTGAAAGAACAAAGAAGGAGGGGAAATTTAAGAGAGGTTTTTGAGAGCGGAAGACGAAATTTGGGAGAGAAAACCGAAAGGGGGGGGGGGGTTCTCGGCCGAGAAGGTCAAAAAATTTAGGGAGAGAATTTTTTTTGTAAAACCTAGTGTCTTGATACCATGAAAGAAATAATCCCCTTGATTATTTTCATTAATTGAAAGGCTATATATACAAGTTATATATTTCCATAATAGGAAAATTCTATTCCTATTCTACTTCTAAATCCTTATTCTACCATAATTATAACTATACAATTATGGTAAGTGTATAACACTAATTAAGGTAACCTTTACATTACAATATACAACAAATATATATACCATATATACAATATCCTATTGTCATTTGGATCTGCAGAACTGGCCGAGAGGCCCACTGCCTTGGCCCAATTCTGCTGGAACAAATCTGCTGGACTGGCCGAGAGCCCACTGCATTCAGTGTATATCACATGTATATGACCTCTGTTTAACAACGGATTGTACGTGAATTTTTTTACCGACATTATGAGAGTGAGAGGGAAAAAAATAAAGGTAGCATTTGTTTTAAAAAAATGTAAAAGAAAAAAACTATTAAAGATTAACATGACAGAATTTGAGGAGTATTCAGTCAAGAGCATATATAATTATTCAACTATCTCAAAAAGTTTTTAAACACTTTTAAACACACTTATTTACTGGGTTTAAGATATATCTTATTGCGTACTTACACATTTGGCCGCTCCAGAAAAATATTTATATCCCCTAGCTAATATACATATATTATGTGTATATTATATTTTAGCAGTTAATATTTGTGTGGATGGCTATTTATATCAATTTTTCTATTTTCTTTTATAATTGAGAATCCTCGAGGGACCAGTGACATGACGTACTAAACTCGGTGGATAATAAATTTGTCATTCTACCTTTCTACACTTAAAATACTGAATTTTGTTTATGATAGGTTTGAAATCGTGAGTTTTATAAATTTCCCCATCGATATCATCTTATTGACATACTTATATAATTAATCACAACAAAGAGAAAATTATGAATACTAATATTGGTTGTACCAACTATTATTTTGCTCAACTAGGCAATAGAATAACTGAATAAGTGAGTTATTCATCAGCAAAGCAAAGGACAATGAAATCCGAATATAAGTACGTGTTGATCCATTTGAATAATGTATAAAGTCGTACTCCCATCATATTAATCTTAGTTTAACAAGTAGTACATACTATTATTTATCCAAATAAAGTGAAACATCATATTAAAAAAACAAAAGATTTTAAGTTACTTGTTGACAAAAGAGGTCAACTTTTGGAAAACGGCATGGCTGAGGTGCTTTACAGGTCTTAATCCCACGACTGAGTTCATTTCATAGAGTAGAAGGATTGTTAAAAAATGACGTGGCTGCCATTATGGTTAGGGAAATTATAAATCAAAAAGCATTTTTTTTATAAAGAAAGGTTTATTAGTAAGCTGGTTTTTGAAGGTCAACTAATTAAGATAACTATAGGAGTATCAAATTCCGCCATATATTTGAATATATATATATATTGTTGCCCCTTTCCTTATTTTACACTGGCTACATTTGTTATATTGTATTTAGGAGCCGGTCACCTTTTTCAAAATTGAACTTGTGATTTGAATATTAGTTTTGAATTATAAACTTATATCAAGTAATCACTTTCCAAACTTCACTCTCTAGTCTAATTTTGAGAAAGTTGACCTGACCACCTGTAAATACAAGGCCAAAGATTAATTGTTTGGGCTACGAAGTGTAGCAAGTACTCAATGAGAATGAGGCCCATGTGAATCCAAATACGACAATGAAGCACCAGTGGTTACTTATGAATGCCAGATCTAGGGCCCATACGATGACTGAACTTCCCAGTCTTTCTTGGGTCTAAGTTCTAACCATCTGTTTTATAATTTATACTAGTAGTTTGCTTTTAAAAAAAAAAGTCATTTTCTTTATACACAACATAGTTAAAAGTCCCCTTCATTTTTTCCCCAAAGATTCAATATTTGCTAGCTAAAACATATACCAACTGATTGAACCTATACATAGAGCTAGCACTCAACAAGTTATCTCCTTATTTAAATCATACTAACTAATTCTTCATGCAACTCCTTGGTCCCCAGCAATAATAGTTGGAGTTGTGATCTTGAACTTTGATCGGGTCGATATAGTGAGAGACTTTATTACTCCATTAAAGCTGTATTCTCTTCCTGTCGCTGCTCGCTCTTCCAACACCAGTACATAGTTCTCATCTTATTCTTCGAACGTGATCAATATATTTAGCAAATATGGCATTACTAATACGATACTACTATCATTAATAGTCTTCTGAATTACTAACACTTTTAGAACATTCATTTAGCTGATGAACTTTATTGACCATGTTTTTCATTGAAGATTGTAAAGAATGGATCTTGGACCTAACTCAATTCAAAAAATTACCTTATGAGGGGAGTATTGTCCAAGTTCATAGTGCGTGGTCAGTTTAATTTGGGAGCCCAACATCGAGTGAGATGAGTCCTGCTCTGATATCATGTAAAGAATGAATCTAGAGGCTAACTTAACCTCAAAAGCTAGCTCATACGGAAGAATTATCCAAGTCTAAATAAGAAGACCACTCATTTCATTAACCACCAATGTGATGCTTTTTTAATTCTTTAACAAGGATTTGTTCTGCTGATGATCCCCTGCTGCAATAATCTTTACAGGATTACTTTTCTTGAACCTTACTCACGTGTTACTCGTTTCGTGTGAATTCATAACTAAAAATCATTTTCATATAGAAAAAAGTGGTATTAGATACTAAGGTACGGGGTTGTGCTTCAAAATCTATAAGTAGCTAGCGTTACATGACTTGTTGTGTCACGCTCCAAACACGACTCTGGACATAACAGGCATCCGATGTTATGAATAACACCGAAAGCACCTTACGAATTAATAACAACAAATTCCTATTCAATAATCTTTCATTATTTAAATTCAACAACTCATAAATATCTAAATGAAATCATTATTAAACTTATGAAATAAGATAGTGGAAGTCTAAGCGAATACTTAGTCATAAAACGTGGTCAAATGACTCAACGAGTCATATGAGACTCCAATACACTACCCACAATCTGATACTATCTATGCAGCTTCTAAGATAATGCATAAATGTCTAACTCATAAGGACGCAACAAATAAAATACTAAGAAGTAATAAATTACTCAATGAAAATCCACTAAGAAGTGTGTGGGCTCACCAACAATTTGGAAAGCAGCGAGTACTCCTAATCCGCGAGATTTGTCTATACATGCTCTTCTTCGTTACCTAACATACCATCAAAGTACTCAATGAGTGTCTAAGGGGCAATAGTTAACGAAATCAAAGTAGTTATAAGACGAATAATAATCAGTAAAACAATATTAAATGAAATAATTTGAAAACCTAGAAATGGAGTAAGCCATTAACTCAGAGAAATCATCAGAGGATCCAATAATGAAGAATGCATCAAGTTTAACTCGTTACCGTTTATTATGTCAAGTATGTCACTTACGAACTCAAGCTTACCACACGCCACTCACAGGCAACCAAGATACCAAAATAAGCCACTTACAGGCAAATCGATCAATCGATAATCCGGGCTAGGAAACCACGGAGGCTAATCGTCCTCTGGACTGACATAACAATAGATGCACCGGGCTATACGCCTTAAACGTCAATCGTCCTCTAGATTGACACAACAATACTCATATCGATACATTAGGATCCATAACGGCTAATCGTCCCTTGGACTAGCACAGCTAGCCCATACAGGCTCAACCAAGATACAAATAGCATATCAACTGAATCATCAATCATGTCTTAGAGCCGAATATCACTTCTCAAGTCATCATCTCATAATAGAGGCATTTCAAGTCATAACCAATTAGAAATATTATTCAACTTTATTATTCTGTTTCAAACTCAAGAAATTCATTTAACAACAAAACAAGTTTAAGGTCCAACCTTTAGAAAAATGAGTTCAATCATTCAATAATGGGGAAAATGAGTTTCACAGAGTAGTATAATCCGTATAAGGTTCGATGTGGGCATGACCCTACACACGCATGACCTTGTCTAAAATAAATCATTTTTAATTCTGAAAGAACTTCCACCAAACAAGTGCTTCAATCGTGTTCATATTCCAAAGAAAGATTTCAAGTCACTAACAATCATCTACACGTTTCAAACAAGATAACATACTTCAAAAGAAGGTTTTTAAAAAGTAGACATACTTCAATTTTCTCTAAAATCTAGCAAAATGATTCTTTCAAGTTCAACAATCGTTCTACAATAGTTATTAATAACAAAGTTTAGAACTTTTAACCAATTCTAGGGATTTCTACCCTTATTCGAAAACTAAGGATTTTCTAGCCTTAAAACTTATTCTTGAACCCTTATGAATCACCCCTGGATTCTTATTGTTTCTAATACCTTACACTAGTCTCATCCCTCTCAATAATCTCAGTAACGTTTGAAGAACATACCTTTAAGAAGTTTTCCAAAGTCTCCTTCAACTTCTTTTTCTTCAGTTTTTCAAGAATCTAAGATTTGGAGAGATGAACTAGGGTCAATTTGATGTAATATTGATGTATTAATGATGGAAATTGATCAAGAACCTACCTTATATGTTTTGGGGAAGTTTTAGAGTTGTTGTTGACACCCAATTTTGTCCCATCTTTTATGATTTTATTCGTAATTTTTAACATTTTTGACACTTTGAAAAAACAATTTTAATCTATATACATACATGCGTACATATATATTATTATTCTCTTATTATTATTACTATTCGCATTTTTTACTATCATTTGCATTTTTATCATAATCATAAGTTTTATCCAAAAATTCTAGATTATTTTATTCTCGCAAAATTGCATCGCATTTCCCTTTTATTAAGGAATAAGCATTTACTTAAATATTATATTTTATTATTATCACGTCGTTATGTTATTTTAAATAATTCACATCTTTCACAAAAAATAATATATATATAAATAGGTTTTAATATTAAACCCCTCTTTTATATTTTTAAATCCATAACATTTTTATTTCCTAACCCAATACAATTTCTACCCAACCTAAATTAAACGCCATTTTTTTTCGTGCAAGCCCAACCCCAATTAAATTCCCTTATACCCAAACCCAAAACAATTACCCAACACCACAAGCCCAAAACTCCCCAATTAAATCCCTCCATTTCATCGCCCCAGCCCAACTCCCGTCGGCCCATCACCCGACCCGACCCAACCTACCCGACCCATTTCCTTCCCTTTTAATTCCCCAAATCGTTCCCCCAAACAAAAATCGAAAAAACCTAAAACCCTACTCCCCCAAGGCGCCGCACCTACACCCTACCCCCGCCACTTCGACACCACCGGTCTACCCCGACACCGCCAAACCATCCCCTCACCAACACACCCCCAAAATCCTCAACACATGCCCCAAAAATCAGATTTTGTCCCCTTTATTTTGAAATTCAAATTCATTTTTAGGGGGTATGAGGGGGTGGAGGTCGAGTTTGAGACCTATAAAACCCCCTTTTGCACTGCTTTGAGGATTTTTCGGATTGAAAAAGGTTTTGTTTTCTTGCTTAAGGTCAATTTTAATTTGAAATTTAGGTTTAAGTTTTGGTTGTATTGTATTTGTTTGTATTGTTCTTCACTAAAAAAAAATCCAAATCTTCTTAAGAACACCTCTTTGTTCTTGCATGTGTTCTTCAACTTAAAGATTCCAAAATATAGGTCGAAAATTATTGGTTTTGGTGTTGAAGAATCTGAATTTTTAGCTATTTTCACTGCTTTTCTGCTCCTCGGGTCACCGCCGGGTCGGGTCGGGTCATTCCGGTCGGATCAAACATCCGAAAATCAGAAAAACAGAGTCCTATTCCCAGAAAATCAGAATTCATAAAAATCTACAACAAAATCAGAATTCTAACATTTCCGAGCGGATTCGACGATTCAAAACACGCCTCGGTTCGCCACCCTAAAAGGTTAGACTCGTTCCAATTCTTCTATATTTCTTAAAGCTTATTTGATTGTGTTGTTTATGCTTGATTTAGTATGATATTTTGCTAAGTAATGTAGTCTTGATTAATTAATATGATAATGAGACGATTTTGCTTATATAATTGTATTTATGTTGTTGGGACATTTCGATTTGGGTTATGATACGTGATAGATGATATTGCCTCGATTTTTTGGTTAACTAATTATTGTCATTAGCTTTAGTAAGGCATCTTGGGTTCATTATTAAGTGCAATACGGATAATGTAAGATTAATACGTGTTTGAAAGAGCTACGACGTGATTAAATATTCTTAGGACACTTAACGATTTGTTGATATTCAAAATTATTGTATGTTGTAGTTTGGTCGCTGCCTTTAAATCAAACAAATGAGCATACTTTAATTGATTCAAATGACGATATTTACATGTTATATTCTAGATTAATATGTGCAATTTTAAAAGGAGTATATTATCCATGTCTAATATAATAGTATGTGCGTTTCGTTTAAGTTTATGAATGTCATGTTCCTTTAAGATTAAGATTAGTCCAACGTAATTTATTATGTATGTATACATAATTTATACATTAGTCTTTCTTGCCTCTTTTATTCTTGTTTAAATTTAGAACCGGTTGTGTTAGCATATATTCTTTCTTCGGCTACTTTAACGTGCCAAAATCTGATCAAACACATGTCTTTGAAGCTATATTTGTATTTACTACTTTAGTTTACAATCCTGTTTCATGTGAGCATGTATAAGATGAGATTAGGTATAGAAACCGCCTAGGGACAGAAAAAAAGAATAGAAATATTTCCGACTAGGTTCTTGATATAGATAAAAAATGCCCATGTTCTTGAATAAGATGCACCTAGACATGTGTAAGCTGCCTATTAAAAGTATATGTAGTTTTCTTTGGTTCGTAAATTGGCCTACGTGAATCATGTCTACTTGTAAACATATGGAATGAGTATGTGTTAGGGATAGCTTTAATTCTGGGCATGATGCCTTTGTGCAAGTGTGATGTAAAACCATTCTAGACTATTCTTTGTTTTGATTAGTCAGTAGGCAAGATATGAGATTTGATTGCCTAAATCATGTTAATCATGCCATGCCTAAATTTAAAGTGTCATTATACCTGGTTGTGTAGAATGAATGTTGTTGCATATTTTTGACTTGATTGACTCCACATTTAAGGAATTGTATAAAAAATGATCATATGTGCATTTCTAGGCTTCCATACTCTTCTTGAATTGACTATATATTTGTCTTTACTTGCCTAAGTGTATAATGCCTTCGTAACGACATATCACTTTTCATGAATCATTTATTTATATTCTTCTTATATATATATATATATATATATATATATATATATATATATATATATTCTCATGTAAGGTCTACTAATCCATTTTTATATATATGAAATACATTGGGAGCAACGAAGAGTCTCGTTATGAGACTCATCATTGTGATCATCGTCAAATGAAGACCCGCATCCACATTCCTTCCATTCTTCGGCCTCGGGATTTCCAAACAAATAGGACGAGATGACATCGTCATCCGCTTTAGTTCCCTTTCATTTGTTATTCTTTATTTTCGTTATTTTTATTTGGGTCTGTAATAATTATCTAATGCTTGTGTGATTGTTAGGATATTTAGAATAATTAGGCCGATGAAATTGAATTCGAGGTCGCGGTTTTGTTTCGCTGTTTTTTAGTTTATTGATTTAAACATCCATGCCTCGGATACTTCATCGCTTTACCGTCGCCTTTTAATTAAACATCGCACACTTCCGATGAAATTAAATTCGAGGCCGCGCTTTGTTTCTCTGTTTTTCGCTTCTTGTTTTGAGCATCCGTGCAACGGATATTTCTGCTTTTTCTTGTTTTTTAAAACAAATATTGCGCCGCTCGGGTCTTTGTTTTTCTGTTTGATTCATTGCTCGGTTTGACATCGCTTTTTCAATTTCTCGTTTTAAACATCCATGCAACGGATATCACTGTTTTACCATTTTTATCGCTTTGAACAAAACACCGCACCTTTCGTGACATTGCTTTCTGTTTGAGTCTCGTTTCAAAGATTCCAATATTCGCTTTCTTGTTTTACTATTTTTAAACTAAGCATCGTGTCTTTTTCGAAATTGCCTCTCTTATTGCTTACCGCTACCGCCATCGCCATCGCTACTTTATCGCCATCGTTACCGCCATCGCCATCGCCATCGCTATCGCTATCGCTATCGCTTATCGCTATCGCCATCGCCATCAAGCATCGCTATCGCCATCGCCATCGCTCATCGCTATCGCTATCGCGCATCGCTTCGCCCGCATCGCTATCGCTACCGCCATCGCATTACTACTCATATCGCCATCGCTGCAAGCATCGCCTGCTGCTGTTCCGATTTAATTTTGCTGATTTAAACACGATACTACACTGGTCGATGAAAAATATCCGTCGATTTTGAGGCCTACACAGTTGCAAAGACGGAAATATAACTTCTGGGCAAGGATGAAGACTTAAACCTTTTATCCGAGATCAACATGTTTAGTAGGCGAGGTGACTAAAATAACCAACAAGTTATATATTCGCAGTCACGACGTGATTATAGTGATCTTTTTATTCCACCCGAGAGACCAACACGTTTAGTAGGTGAGGCAATCAAAATAAACTACATTAGTCATATGTTTGCAGCCACGACGTGATTGGAATGTTCTTTTCAAAATTTAAGTCTGAGCCCTCCGCGATCAAAACATTCACTGTTTTGAATACGGATATGAAGTTATTTGTATTTAAATGTTTCTAACCGCTTGTTCTTGACAAATGCGAGGATTAAAGTAAATAACGACGATTATTCCTCGGAGTTTATTTATTTTATTTCTTTCTTTAATTCCGCTTTATCCCGCTTTGCATTGTAATATTATTTATCGCACTTATGTAATTATTGAAATGCTTAGAATAGGCAAACTTAGGATTTATTCATAGGTTAGTTTAAGATTTGAAACCCGTCGCTAGCTTATTTATTTGTAGGCTCGCAAACTTAGGAATCCTTCGCTAGTTTATTTATTTTAGGCTCGTCACGCGAACTCAAGATTTTCAAAACAACTTTTGTCATCTTTTATTTGCTTTATTAAATCATACCGAATAAGTTTATCTTTTGTCAATTTACAATTCATTGATTCCCAAAATTTTACCCTTTGGCATTATAAATAAATTGTTTTACTATCAATTGTCAAAAATATATTTTTCAACTCTACATGCATTTCTCTTTAGATATCGTATAAATGCATATTTTGAAAAATCTCTACATTTATCTATCTTTTAAAAATGCATCCTTTTTCTAATTATTTGCAAACGTCTTTTAATCTATTATACTTGTAAAACATGCATTATTTCTACCAATAATTAACCTGAGTTTTACCGGATAACCGCAAGTTAGCGGATCTTAAAGGATGCCTAACCCCTTCCCTTTAGGATAATAAAGAACCCTTACCTAGAATCTCACTAGTTTCGCAGACCTTAAAATTGGAGTTACATGGCAGCATTTAGTTTAATATTTAGGTGTCCTAATTCACCGTAAAAATAATTAGGTGGCGACTCCTCAACCCTTTTTACCCAGGAATCACCCGGATACGTCCGCGCTCCGCTTTGACCCGAGCAGGTCAAAATAGGGCGCTACAGCATGGCGACTCCACTGGGGAGCATCAGGTTCTTAAACCACAGCAAGTTCGGATTAATTATTGCTTTACTTTTTTATTTGATTTAGTGCTTTGATGTGTTTTATTTATGAGATTTTTTGCATAAACTGCTTTAATTGCTATATTGTCTTACTGCTTTCCTTAAATTGGCATTTCGTTCATATTTCTTCCACTCTGGAAAATTGACACTATCACACACTACACGCGAGGTGTGTTTTACGCACCCGCAAATTTCTTTCCATCTACCAAAATTTAGGAGAGTTGGCGTATGCGCGGAGTGATCGGACCATCTGGTGGCCGCGTAGCCTTCTCACTCGAGTAGTCCGCTCGGGAACCTTGTGTCTAGTCAGCCAAATCTTAGAAAAATTAAGATAGAGCTATACCACCCTTTATTATAAGTCATGCATGCATACACCTTAGGTGGGTCGATCCTTGGTATCGACTGCACAATTAAGAAATCCGCCAAAGATGTCTACGGGTCTCACAACCCAACGACCAATCATCATATTATGTGTAGCGTGATAAGGATAGACTAATTCAAGACTAATCATGACATGCTGAAATTGGAAAATGTACATTCATTTTGTCTCATTTCCGGCAAAGCATTGCGTTTAGCGACTTGGATCAAATCGTCGTAATCCCATATCCGGGCGTTTAGGCCCACCTCTGGCATAAGAGAGGCCCCTTGTATATTAGGACGCGCATATACAATTTGCTTGTTATTTTCTACTGCTTTCCACTCTGTGTATATTATTTAAATCAATAATTACTCACCTTATACTAATTTGGTTTTCTTCATTTTTCAGGAGATTCATTTTGCCTTATTTATTTCCCCAAAAGTTGATTCGTGTTGACTAAAACTGGCAGAGCACCCCATCTGTTATTTCCCAATCATGTCTGCCCAAATTGTATTAGTACTTAATGAAGAAAAAAAAAAAAAAACGCTATTTAAATTGAGGCCTAAATCGCATTTATACATTCTAATGTATTTTTGCCTCTACCTTTTGAAAGCTTAAAATGACAAATCTGCATTGTTTTTGCTATTATAAAATATGTTTTGTTCAATAATTCTCTTTTCTTTTTTCATCATGCAAACTAATTTATCGGCGGTATGTGACATATAATGAAACAAGCAAACAAGCAAGGCTTCGAAGAATATAAGGAAGACTCACAAGCGGAAGAATTGAGGCAACCTGAACTACGTTATGACCTGATTCCCTCGGCGGGATACGTAGGCGGCCACATCGGCTTCGGTCCCATCTTTAGAAAAATCCTTACAATCTCTTTTGCTTACCTGAACTACGTTATGACCTGATTCCCTCGGCGGGATACGTAGGCGGCCACATCGGCTTCGGTCCCATCTTTAGAAAAATCCTTACAATCTCCTTTGCTTACATGAACTACGTTATGACCTGATTCCCTCGGCGGGATACGTAGGCGGCCACATCGGCTTCGGTCCCATTTTAGAAAATCCTTACAATCCCCTTTTGCTTGTAATGAACTACGTCACGACCTGATTCCCTCATGGGGATACGTAGGCGGCCTAAATCGGCTTCGGTCCCACCATTAGGAAATATTTTCTCCTTCATCTCACAAAAGACAAAATGCACCCATCTGATCACCCTGATAGGGCAGGCAAGAAATCTACACAAGACTCGGTTGTCCATTCAAAAGATCGTCATTCTCATATATCGGACATCGGGCATTTTTAAGGGATCAACTTGCCAGGAAGGGCGCCGATAAACATGGAAAACCGTCGGCAAACTAAGTCTTGACCGGAAGAATTTTGGATAAGACGTTTGTTTTGTTTCACCGCATGTCACCGCCGATGATATATATATATGTGCAGTAATTTTTATAAGCAAATTATTTTCAACAAACATTTTCATCAAAATTGATATAATTTTTATGTTTCTATTTTTAAGATGCATTTCTACAAATTATTTTCGAATGTTTTCATTAACGGCTGGCCAAGACTGGGAAGCAGAGAGGGGCTACGGGTCCGAGTTAGCAGGACATGCAAATACCAAGACCGAAGCTACAAAGTCAACGCGAATCAACTCTCCCCTCCCAAAACTCATAAATTTATTTGAGTACAGGTTCTTCAGGTCGAAAACAGCAGGGAAGCTGCAACATTTATGAGCAGATTTGCAAGGGCCTCCGCATCGCAACTCACTACAAGAATCACTTTCCTGTTTGGAGATTGTACAAAGACGTCATGCTAAACTACATGTTCCCAACCGTGTTGTGTCCACGGAAAGAACGGTATTTCGACTTACAGGGTCACATTCTCATCTACTCAACTTTTGCATCGCTTATGTCCACACATTAACTATCATGGCATGGCAATAAGGCCCCACTTTACACTACTTTTAAATCAGGCGCCCACCTTCTAATGCGGGTATGTTTTAAATCAGGCGCCCACCTTCTAATGCGGGTATGTTTTAAATCAGGCGCCCACCTTCTAATGCGGGTATGTTTTAAATCAGCGCCCACCTTCTAATCTTGGTATGTTTTAAACCAGCGCCCACCTTCTAATCTGGGTATTTAAATTTCAACAGCGCCCACCTTCTAATGCGGGTATTTAAATTTCAGTCAGGCGCCCACCTTCTAATGCGGGTATTTAAATTTCAGTCAGGCGCCCACCTTCTAATGCGGGTATGTTTTAAATCAGGCGCCCACCTTCTAATGCGGGTATATTTTAAATCAGCGCCCACCTTCTAACGCGGTATGTTTTAAATCAGCGCCCACCTTCTAATGCGGGTATGTTTTAAATCAGCGCCCACCTTCTAACGCGGGTATGTTTTAAATCAGCGCCCACCTTCTAACGCGGTATGTTTTAAACCAGCGCCCACCTTCTAATCGCGGTATGTTTTAAATCAGCGCCCACCTTCTAATCGCGGTATTTAAATTTCACCAGCCCACCTTCTAATGCGGGTATTTAAATTTCAGTCAGCGCCCACCTTCTAATGCGGGTATATTTTAAATCAGCGCCCACCTTCTAATCTTGGTATGTTTTAAATCAGCGCCCACCTTCTAACGCTGGTATGTTTTAAATCAGCGCCCACCTTCTAACGCGGTATGTTTTAAATCAGCGCCCACCTTCTAATCGCGGTATGTTTTAAATCAGCGCCCACCTTCTAATGCGGGTATGTTTTAAACCGTGCGCCCACCTTCTAACGCGCGGTATGTTTTAAATCAGCGCCCACCTTCTAACGCGGGTATTTAAATTTCAGTCAGCGCCCACCTTCTAACGCGGTATGTTTTAAATCAGCGCCCACCTTCTAACGCGGGTATATTTTAAATCAGCGCCCACCTTCTAATGCGGTATGTTTTAAATCAGCGCCCACCTTCTAATCGCGGTATGTTTTAAATCCCGCCCACCTTCTAACGCGGTATGTTTTAAATCAGCGCCCACCTTCTAACGCGGGTATGTTTTAAACCAGCGCCCACCTTCTAACGCGGGTATGTTTTAAATCAGCGCCCACCTTCTAATGCGGGTATGTTTTAAATCAGGCGCCCACCTTCTAATGCGGGTATTTAAATTTCAGTCAGGCGCCCACCTTCTAATGCGGGTATGTTTTAAATCAGGCGCCCACCTTCTAATGCGGGTATGTTTTAAATCAGGCGCCCACCTTCTAATGCGGGTATATTTTAAATCAGGCGCCCACCTTCTAATGCGGGTATGTTTTAAACCAGGCGCCCACCTTCTAATGCGGGTATGTTTAAATCAGGCGCCCACCTTCTAATGCGGGTATTTATTTTAAAGTGTAAACAGGCGCCCGCCAACGCCATCATCTGCACAACATTAAGCAACGACATCATTTCAACTTACAAAGTCATATTCTCACATACATATCTTATGCAACTGTTATACACTAACTTTTGTCTTAGCTCTGGTCCACAGGAATTCGAATCGGCGGGAGCTTTCAGCATAACGTGGAACTATATCTCACGGCGAACCAAGGCAATTTGGTCAAACGACCTACTTGACGTCGATCCGCTCTTTCCCATTAATTTCAGATCTGCGACCGGTGTCATCCTAAGTGAAACCTTTGGGGCATTGTTTCTTGAATGTGCACCATCATTTGGCAACTTCTCTTCCCTGATTCTATTTCTTACTATGCAGTCCCGATGGTCAGGACAAAATTGGCTACTCAGTCAACTTCTTTGGCCGAAAAACTCTTTCATCGTCTCCGTCCAAAGAGGGGCATCTGTTGACACCCAATTTTGTCCCATCTTTTATGATTTTATTCATAATTTTTAACATTTTGACACTTTGAAAAACAATTTTAATCTATATACATACATGCGTACATATATATTATTATTCTCTTATTATTATTACTATTCGCATTTTTTACTATCATTTGCATTTTTATCATAATCATAAGTTTTATCCAAAAATTCTAGATTATTTTATTCTCGCAAAATTGCATCGCATTTCCCTTTTATTAAGCATTAAGCATTTCGCAAATATTATATTTTATTATTATCACGTCGTTATGTTATTTTAAATAATTCACATCTTTCACAAAAAATAATATATATATAAATAGGTTTTAATATTAAACCCCTCTTTTATATTTTTAAATCCATAACATTTTTATTTCCTAACCCAATACAATTTCTACCCAACCTAAATTAAAACCCATTTTTTTTCGTCCAAGCCCAACCCCAATTAAATTCCCTTATACCCAAACCCAAAACAATTACCCAACACCACAAGCCCAAACCTCCCCAATTAAATCCCCCCATTTCATCGCCTCAGCCCAACTCCCGTCGGCCCATCACCCGACCCGACCCAACCTACCCGACCCATTTCCTTCCCTTTTAATTCCCCAAATCGTTCCCCCAAACAAAAATCAGAAAAAACCTAAAACCCTACCCCCCAAGGCGCCAGACCCTACACCCCCTACCCCACGTCGCCGCACCCTATCCCCGCTACTCGCCGACACCACCGGTCTACCCTGACACTGCCGAAACCATCCCTCACCAACACACCCCAAAATCCTCAACACATGCCCCAAAAATCAGATTTTGTCCCCTTTATTTTGAAATTCAAATTCATTTTTAGGGGGTATGAGGGGTGGAGGTCGAAGTTTGAGACCTATAAACCCCCTTTTGCAATCGCTTTTGAGGGGATTTTTCGGATTGAAAAAGGTTTTGTTTTCTTGCTTAAGGTCAATTTTAATTTGAAATTTAGGTTTAAGTTTTGGTTGTATTGTATTTGTTTGTATTGTTCTTCACTAAAAAAAAAAATCCGAAATCTTCTTAAGAACACCTCTTTGTTCTTGCATGTGTTCTTCAACTTAAAGATTCCGAAAATATAGGTCGAAAATTATTGGTTTTTGGTGTTGAAGAATCTGAATTTTTAGCTATTTTCACTGTTTTTCGGTTCCGGGTCGGGTCACTGCCGGGTCGGGTCGGGTCATTCCGGGTCGGATCAAACATCCGAAAATCAGAAAAACAGAGTCCTATTCCCAGAAAATCAGAATTCATAAAAAATCTACAACAAAATCAGAATTCTAACATTTCCGAGCGGATTCGACGATTCAAAACACGCCTCGGTTCGCCACCCGGAAAAGGTTAGACTCGTTCCAATTCTTCTATATTTCTTAAAGCTTATTTGATTGTGTTGTTTATGCTTGATTTAGTATGATATTTTGCTAAGTAATGTAGTCTTGATTAATTAATATGATAATGAGACGATTTTGCTTATATAATTGTATTTATGTTGTTGGGACATTTCTGATTTGGGTTATGATACGTGATAGATGATATTGCCTCGATTTTTTGGTTAACTAATTATTGTCATTAGCTTTAGTAAGGCATCTTGGGTTCATTATTAAGTGCAATACGGATAATGTAAGATTAATACGTGTTTGAAAGAGCTACGACGTGATTAAATATTCTTAGGACACTTAACGATTTGTTGATATTCAAAATTATTGTATGTTGTAGTTTGGTCGCTGCCTTTAAATCAAACAAATGAGCATACTTTAATTGATTCAAATGACGATATTTACATGTTATATTCTAGATTAATATGTGCAATTTTAAAAGGAGTATATTATCCATGTCTAATATAATAGTATGTGCGTTTCGTTTAAGTTTATGAATGTCATGTTCCTTTAAGATTAAGATTAGTCCAACGTAATTTATTATGTATGTATACATAATTTATACATTAGTCTTTCTTGCCTCTTTTATTCTTGTTTAAATTTAGAACCGGTTGTGTTAGCATATATTCTTTCTTCGGCTACTTTAACGTACAAAATCTGATCAAACACATGTCTTTGAAGCTATCTTTGTATTCTCTACTTTATTTTACAATCCTGTTTCATGTGAGCAAGTATAAGATGAGATTAGGTAAAGAAACCGCCTAGGGACAGAAAAAAAGAATAGAAATATTTCCGACTAGGTTCTTGATATAGATAAAAAATGCCCATGTTCTTGAATAAGATGCACCTAGACATGTGTAAGCTGCCTATTAAAAGTATATGTAGTTTTCTTTGGTTCAGTAAATTGGCCTACGTGAATCATGTCTACTTGTAAACATATGGAATGAGTATGTGTTAGGGATAGCTTTAATTGGGCATGATGCCTTTGTGCAAGTGTGATGTAAAACCATTCTAGACTATTCTTTGTTTTGATTAGTCATAGGCAAGATATGAGATTTGATTGCCTAAATCATGTTAATCATGCCATGCCTAAATTTAAAGTGTCATTATACCTGGTTGTGTAGAATGAATGTTGTTGCATATTTTTGACTTGATTGACTCCACATTTAAGGAATTGTATAAAAAATGATCATATGTGCATTTCTAGGCTTCCATACTCTTCTTGAATTGACTATATATTTGTCTTTACTTGCCTAAGTGTATAATGCCTTCGTAACGACATATCACTTTTCATGAATCATTTATTTATATTCTTCTTATATATATATATATATATATATATATATATATATATATATATATATATATATTCTCATGTAAGGTCTACTAATCCATTTTTATATATATGAAATACATTGGGAGCAACGAAGAGTCTCGTTATGAGACTCATCATTGTGATCATCGTCAAATGAAGACCCGCATCCACATTCCTTCCATTCTTCGGCCTCGGGATTTCCAAACAAATAGGACGAGATGACATCGTCATCCGCTTTAGTTCCCTTTCATTTGTTATTCTTTATTTTCGTTATTTTTATTTGGGTCTGTAATAATTATCTAATGCTTGTGTGATTGTTAGGATATTTAGAATAATTAGGCCGATGAAATTGAATTCGAGGTCGCGGTTTTGTTTCGCTGTTTTTTTTAGTTTATTGATTTAAACATCCATGCCTCGGATACTTACTGTTTTACCGTCTGCCTTTTAATTAAACATCGCACACTGGCCGATGAAATTAAATTCGAGGCCGCGCTTTGTTTCTCTGCTTTTCAGCCATCGTTTTGAGCATCCGTGCAGCGGATATTTACTGCTTTTACTGTTTTTTAAAACAAATATTGCGCTGCTCAGTGCTTTTTTTCTGTTTGATTCATTGCTCGGTTTGACATCGCTTTTTTCAATTTACTGTTTTAAACATCCATGCAACGGATATCACTGTTTTACCATTTTTACTGTTTTGAACAAAACACCGCACCTTTCAGACATTGCTTTCCTGTTTCAGTCTACTGTTTCAGCATTCCAATATTCGTTTTACTGTTTTACTATTTTTAAACTAAGCATCGTGTCTTTTCGGAAATTGCCTCTCTTATTGCTTACCGCTACCGCCATCGCCATCGCTACTTATCGCCATCGTTACCGCCATCGCTATCGCTATCGCTGCGCTACCGCTATCGCTATCGCTATCGCCATCGCTATCGCTCATCGCTCATCAAGCATCGCTATCGCGCATCGCTCGCATCGCTTCGCATCGCTCATCGCTATCGCTACCGCCATCGCTACTACTCATTACCGCTATCGCTATCAAGCATCTGCTGCTGTTTCTGTTCCGATTTAATTTTGCTGATTTAAACACGATACTACACTGGCCGATGAAAAATATCCGTCGATTTTGAGGCCTACACAGTTGCAAAGACGGAAATATAACTTCTGGGCAAGGATGAAGACTTAAACCTTTTATCCGAGATCAACATGTTTAGTAGGCGAGGTGACTAAAATAACCAACAAGTTATATATTCGCAGTCACGACGTGATTATAGTGATCTTTTTATTCCACCCGAGAGACCAACACGTTTAGTAGGTGAGGCAATCAAAATAAACTACATTAGTCATATGTTTGCAGCCACGACGTGATTGGAATGTTCTTTTCAAAATTTAAGTCTGAGCCCTCCGCGATCAAAACATTCACTGTTTTGAATACGGATATGAAGTTATTTGTATTTAAATGTTTCTAACCGTTTGTTCTTGACAGCTTGCAGGGATTAAAGTAAATAACGACAGATTATTCCTCGGAGTTTATTTATTTTATTTCTTTCTTTAATTCCGCTTTTATCCCGCTTTGCATTGTAATATTATTTATCGCACTTATGTAATTATTGAAATGCTTAGAATAGGCAAACTTAGGATTTATTCATAGGTTAGTTTAAGATTTGAAACCCGTCGCTAGCTTATTTATTTGTAGGCTCGCAAACTTAGGAATCCTTCGCTAGTTTATTTATTTTAGGCTCGTCACGCGAATTCAAGATTTTCAAAACAACTTTTGTCATCTTTTATTTGCTTTATTAAATCATACCGAATAAGTTTATCTTTTGTCAATTTACAATTCATTGATTCCCAAAATTTTACCCTTTGGCATTATAAATAAATTGTTTTACTATCAATTGTCAAAAATATATTTTTCAACTCTACATGCATTTCTCTTTAGATATCGTATAAATGCATATTTTGAAAAATCTCTACATTTATCTATCTTTTAAAAATGCATCCTTTTTCTAATTATTTGCAAACGTCTTTTAATCTATTATACTTGTAAAACATGCATTATTTCTACCAATAATTAACCTGAGTTTTACCGGATAACCGCAAGTTAGCGGATCTTAAAGGATGCCTAACCCCTTCCCTTTAGGATAATAAAGAACCCTTACCTAGAATCTCACTAGTTTCGCAGACCTTAAAATTGGAGTTACATGGCAGCATTTAGTTTAATATTTAGGTGTCCTAATTCACCGTAAAAATAATTAGGTGGCGACTCCTCAACCCTTTTTACCCAGGAATCACCCGGATACGTCCGCGCTCCGCTTTGACCCGAGCAGGTCAAAATAGGGCGCTACAGTTGTTTCCTCTCAAAAAGTCAGCCAAACCAAGTGGGCATGAATATAACAAAGTGGGAAAACTTATAAAATTCGGAACCAGGAAAATAATAGGCCGCGGCACCCTCACTTCGAGGGACCATCGCGGATAAGACCACCTATGGCACCCCTGCGACAGTGGCGCCGCACAAGGCAAAAATTTGTTCAGAGTGACGTTCTGACTGCAGCACCCTTACGATGCGACTGTTGATGTTTGCTCAATAAACCGGTCATAACTATTTGTACCTATCTTAGTTTGAGCTGGGCGACCTACCGTTGGAAAGGTATTTCAAAGTTTAACAACTTTCATGTTTTAGTTTTCTCAGATTCGCAATGCTACTATCCGAAAAATGAGAAATAGTAAGAAGTCCTTCAGACTTAGAGGAATGTAGAAGCCCTTAAGAACTTCATTTTTTGTTTGACTCCAAAACAACTGTGAATCACCCGATTTCATCCTGAACGGATTCGTATAGCTATAATATCATCTTAATACTAGTTTTAACACATTCACACCTAACCCAAATTCACTGAGTGTTACATTATCCCCCCCCCCTTCAGGATCATTCGTCCCCGAATGAAAGTCATGGCCTAAGATTTTCACTAAACCTCAAACTTTTGAAATTAACAAAGCTTCTTTGCAAAATGAGCTATTTCCGAAGGCCAAATATAATCTACCAACCCAATAATAATGATATGGTCCTCACGGGGACTCTCACAACTATATCCTTCATGTCTAAATACGAAGATAAGGAATTCATATCTTTAGTCTAGACTTTAGCAATAATTCGATAAACCAAAGGTTCAATACATATCTTGGATACTGAATAAGTTAAGGTATTACGACCTAAATAACATTAACAATTAGATGGTAATTACACCTATTCGAGTTCATTTGGTTAGTCTTAAGATACAAAATAAGTCTACCTTAAGGTTTAATAATATCATTCCTCAACTGAATAATGGGTTCATCAAGAAATTCAAGCCTAATTATTTTGATTGCAAATCCAGAGTTTCATAACACTTGGAAAGACGGTCTATCCCCATAATCACATCAAAGTTCACCATTTTTAATTCAAACAATTAACAGTGGTCTCCCGACTCTTAACTACACTACACATTCTCTATAAATCCTAGAAGAATTATCAGAAACACTAGCAGGGTATTCACAGAAGTAGGGTCCTAACAATTGTTCGGGTTCCACACCAAAATTCAAGGACCAAGTACGAAGTCACATAAGAAAGATTCGGACCCAGAATCGATCAGCGAATATGCCTCAAGATAACAATTAGTTAAAATACATGTGACCACAACGTCTGAGGCTTCAACCACCTCCTTACACCAAATCATGAAGTAGAGCTTCATTTGTACTAAATGTCGCGCCCTATTTTGACCTGCTCGGGTCAAAGCGGAGCACGGACGTGTTCGGGGTGATTCCTGGGTAAAAGGGTTGAGGAGTCGCCACCTAATTATTTTTACGGTGAATTAGGACACCTAAATATTTAAACTAAGTGTTGCAATGTAAACTCCAATTTTAAGGTCTGCGAAACTAGCGAGATTCTAGGTATGGGTTCTTTATTATCCTAAAGGGAAGGGATTAGGCATCCTTTAAGATCCGCTAACTTGCGGTTATCCGGTCAAACTCAGTTTAATTATTGCTAAAAAAAATGCATGTTTTACAAGTATAATAGATTAAAAGTTGTTTGCAAATAATTAGTAAATGATGCATTTTATACAAGTACGTATTCAGATGACATAAAAAGAAAGATACATGTAAAGTTTTGAAAAATATGTATTTTGTGACAATAAATTATTTATACTATCAAAGAAGTAAAATTTTGGGAATCATTGAATTGTAAATTGACAAAAGATAAACTTATCCGGAATGATTAATAAAGCAAATAAAGATGACAAAGTTGTTTTTGAAAATTTTGAATACGCGTGAAGAGCCTAAAATAAATAAACTAGCGAAGGATTTCTAAGTTTGAATTCAACCGAGCCTACAAATATATAAGCTAGCGACGGGTTTCAAATCTTAAACTACCTTGTGAATTAATCCTAAGTTTGCCTATTCTAAGCATTTCAATAGTTACATACGTGCGATAAATAATATTACAATACAAAGCGGGATAAAAGCTGAATTAAAGAAAGAAATAAAATAAATAAACTCCGAGGAATAATTCGTCGTTATTTACTTTAATCCCTGCAGGCTGTCAAAAACAAACGATTAGAAACAGTTAAATACAAATAACTCCATATCCGCATTCAAAACAGTGCATGTTTTGATCACGGAGGGCTCAGACTTAAATTTTGAAAAGAGCATTCCAATCACGTCGTGGCTGCAAACATATGACTAATGTGGTTATTTTGATTACCTCGCCTACTAAACGTGTCGGTCTCTCGGGTGAAATAGAAAAGATCACTATAATCACGTCGTGGCTGCGAATAAATAACTTGTTGGTTATTTTAGTCACCTCGCCTACTAAACATGTTGATCTTGGATGAAATAAAGGTTTAAGTCTTCATCATTGCCCAGAAGTTATATTTCCGTCTTTGCAACTGTGGAGGCCTCAAAATCGACGGATATTTTTCATCGGCCGATGTAGTATCGTGTTTAAATCAGTAAAATTAAAATTGAAACAATGGCAATGGAAGCAAGCAGGAAAATAGAGGCGGAAAATAATTTCCGGAAAAGACGTGGTGTTTAGTTTAAAACAGTAAAAACAGTAAAACAAATATTTGAATGCTGAAACAGTGGACTGGAACAGGAAAGCAATGTTTGAAAGGTGCGGTATTCAGTTTAAAACAGTAAAAATGATAAAAACAGTAATCTGAAACGGGGAGCAAGCTGAAACAGAAAAAAACAACGCCCTAACAGACGCGGTATTTATTCAAAACAGTAAAACAATGATATCCGTCGCAAGAAATTTAAAACAGTAAACTTAATAAAAACAATAATATATCCGTTGCACGGATGTCTAAAACAGTTAAACAAAAAAAAACAGAGAAGCGAAACGAAAGAAAAGTGCGGCCTCGAATTCAATTTCGTCGGCCTTAATGCGATATTAATAAAACAGTAAAACAGTGCCAAAGAAACGAGCAGTGAGCAGTTTAAAATATCCGACCCAAATTCTGAAATGTTGGAACCGAAACAGGATTAAGAAGTATTTATGGAAAAATCCGACCCGGATCATGAACAGTGACCCGAATGAAATCAGAAATTCAGACTTTTTAGATAACCAGCAAACAGATATGAAAATTGCCATAATATGGAAATACGCCAAAACCGGGTCGACCCGACCCGGGTCAGTGATCCGACCCGAATCAGTTGCCGACCCGAATCAGATTTTTTTTCATTTTCAGATAACCAATATACAAGACATGAAATGCAAGAAATTTGGAAATTCAAAGCCAAGTCGACCGAGTCAAGAATCGATCTTGGACCGAATCATGTGTTCAACCCTAATCAATCGATTTCATCAATTTGATTAACTAATAACAACAACAAAGAATAATGCAAGAATTGAAAATAATACCCAAACCGGTCGACTGACCCGGTCGATGTTTCGACCGAATCGATGGTCCAAACCAAAATCGATTTTAACACCAAATTCAGATAACCAATAATAAGAAAACGAAATGCAAGAATTCGAAAATAATACCTAAGTCGGTCGACCGACCGGTCGATGATCCGACCGGATCGATGGTCCAAACCAAAATCAGATTTTAACACCAAATTCAGATAACCAACATACATAAATATGAAAATGCAAGAATTCTGAAAATAATACCCAAACCGGGTCGACCCGGGTCGGGTCAGTGACCCGACCCGAATCAGTGATCCAAACCCGAATCAGATTTTAACACCAAATTCAGATAACCAATAACAAGAAAATGAAATGCAAGAATTCTGAAAATAATACCCAAGCCGGGTCGACCCAGGCAGATCGATGTTGACCCGGATCAGTGGTCCAAACCAAAATCAGATTTTAACACCAAATTCAGATAACCAACATACATAAATATGAAAATGCAAGAATTCTGAAAATAATACCCAAACCGGGTGAAGAACAACAAGAAATGCAAAACAGATTTTCGGACTCGGTTTTTCAGAAACCGAATAGAGGCATTTAAAATCCAAGTTCAAGAACGAAACTCACCTCCTTTCTTTCAAATCTTGGACCTATTTCGGACTTGATTCTTGAATAACAAGGAAGGCAAATGCTTACAATCAAGAACACAACAAAATATTTATGTATATATGGAATAATCTTCCGAAAAAATCTTCCAAAAATCTGTTTTAATCCTCCGAAAAATCTTCCTAAAATGAAGAACAATATGGGGTATTTATAGGTACTCACCCCAACGCTCCAACCCCTCATACCCCCCTTTAAAACGAATTCAAATTTCAAAATAAAGGGGGAACAAAATCTGATTTTTGGGGCGTGTTCTTGGGGCATGCGTTCGGCGGTGTCAGGGTAGGGTGGTGGAAGTGGCGAAGTGACGGGGGTAGGGGTGCGGCGATATGGGGGTAGGGGCATAGGGGTGCCGCGATTTGAGGGGTTGGGGGGCGTAGGGTTTTGATGATTTTTTTTTTGTTTGGGGGGGCGATTTTTCTTTTTTTTTTTTTTTGTGAAATGGGGGTAAGGGATGGGTTAAAGAGGAGAGGGATGGGTCGGGTTTGGGTGTTGGGCCAGAGCTCGGTGGCGGTTGGGCCTGGGGGAGTGGGCTTTGGTTTAAGGGTGTTGGGTTTTGGGATTTTATTTTGTGGGTTTGGTTTTTAAATGGGATAAAAGGTTGTGGAGGGTTGGGCTTGGAAGATGGGGTGGCCGATTGGGCTTCGGTTTTGGGCCAAAAGTTTGGGGTTGATAGAATATTTTGGGTAGAAATTATTTTGGGTTAGGAAATAAAAAATGGGTTATGGATTTAAAAATATAAAAGAGGGGTTTAATATTAAAATATATTATATATATATATATATTTTGTAAAAGATGTGAATTATTTAAAATAACATAACGACGTGATAATAATAAAATATAATATTTGCGAAATGTTTAATGCTAAATAAAAGGGAAATGCGATGCAATTTTGCGAGAATAAAATAACATAGAATTTCGGCTAACTTATGATTATTATAAAATATGCAAATGATATAATAAATGTGAATAATAATAATAATGAGATATATACATATATGTATATATATATATATACGCATGTATGTATATAGATTAAAATTGTTTTGAGGTGCTAAAAATAATTAAAACTGCAAAATAAATTGGAAAAGACGGGACAAAATTGGGTGTCAACAGATGCCCCTCTTTGGACGGAGACGATGAAAGAGTTTTCGGCCAAAGAAAGTTGACTGAGTAGCCAATTTTGTCCTGATCAACGGGACTTGAAGGAAGATCATGGGTAGAAATAAGATCCCAGGGGGAGAGAAATTATGGAAAAGTTGGTGTAGATTCAAGAAATGTTGCCCCAGTGTCGAGTTATGATGACGCTGGTCGCAGATGTAACAAAACTATTGGGAAAGAGCGGATCGAAGTTCGAAGTAGGTCGTTGACCAAATTGCCTTGGTTCGCCGTGAGATATAGTTCCACGTTATGCTGAAAGCTCCCGCCGATTCGAATTCCTGTGGACCAAAGCTAAGATAAAAGTTAGTGTATAACAGTTGCATAAGATATGTATGTGAGAATATGACTTTGTAAGTTGAAATGATGTCGTTGCTTAATGTTGTGCAGATGATGTCGTTGGCGGGCGCCTGTTTACACTTTAAAGTAAAGTACCCGCATTAGAAGGTGGGCGCCTGATTTAAAACATACCCGCATTAGAAGGTGGGCGCCTGATTTAAAACATACCCGCATTAGAAGGTGGGCGCCTGATTTAAAACATACCCGCATTAGAAGGTGGGCGCCTGATTTAAAACATACCCGCATTAGAAGGTGGGCGCTGATTTAAACATACCCAGTATAGAAGGTGGGCGCTGATTTAAAACATACCGCGTTAGAAGGTGGGCGCTGATTTAAAACATACCGCGTTAGAAGGTGGGCGCTGATTTAAAACATACCCGCGTTAGAAGGTGGGCGCTGATTTAAAACATACCCGCGTTAGAAGGTGGGCGCTGATTTATAACATACCCGCGTTAGAAGGTGGGCGCTGATTTAAAACATACCGCGTTAGAAGGTGGGCGCTGATTTAAAACATACCGCGTTAGAAGGTGGGCGCTGATTTAAAACATACCCGCATTAGAAGGTGGGCGCGATTTATAACATACCCGCGTTAGAAGGTGGGCGCTGATTTAAACATACCCGCATTAGAAGGTGGGCGCCTGATTTAAAACATACCGCATTAGAAGGTGGGCGCTGATTTAAAACATACCGCATTAGAAGGTGGGCGCTGATTTAAAACATACCCGCGTTAGAAGGTGGGCGCTGATTTAAAACATACCCGCGTTAGAAGGTGGGCGCTAATTTAAAACATACCCGCGTTAGAAGGTGGGCGCTGATTTAAAACATACCCGCGTTAGAAGGTGGGCGCTGATTTAAACATACCCGCGTTAGAAGGTGGGCGCTGATTTAAACCATACCGCATTAGAAGGTGGGCGCTGATTTAAACCATACCGCGTTAGAAGGTGGGCGCTGATTTAAAACATACCCGCGTTAGAAGGTGGGCGCCTGATTTAAAACATACCCGCGTTAGAAGGTGGGCGCTGATTTAAAACATACCCGCATTAGAAGGTGGGCGCTGATTTAAAACATACCCGCGTTAGAAGGTGGGCGCTGATTTAAAACATACCCGCGTTAGAAGGTGGCGCTGATTTATAACATACCCGCATTAGAAGGTGGGCGCTGATTTAAAACATACCGCATTAGAAGGTGGGCGCTGATTTAAAACATACCGCGTTAGAAGGTGGGCGCTGATTTAAAACATACCCGCGTTAGAAGGTGGGCGCTGATTTAAAACATACCCGCATTAGAAGGTGGGCGCTGATTTAAAACATACCCGCGTTAGAAGGTGGGCGCTGATTTAAAACATACCGCATTAGAAGGTGGGCGCCTAATTTAAAACATACCCGCATTAGAAGGTGGGCGCTGATTTAAAACATACCGCATTAGAAGGTGGGCGCTGATTTATAACATACCAGATTAGAAGGTGGGCGCTGATTTAAACATACCGCGTTAGAAGGTGGGCGCCTGATTTAAAACATACCCGCATTAGAAGGTGGGCGCCTGATTTAAAACATACCTGCATTAGAAGGTGGGCGCCTGATTTAAAACATACCCGCATTAGAAGGTGGGCGCCTGATTTATGTCGTCGTGTTGACGTAATGTAAAGTGGGGCCCTATTGCCATGCCATGATAGTTAATGTGTGGACATAAGCGATGCAAAAGTTGAGTAGATGAGAATGCGACCCTGTAAGTCGAAATACCGTTCTTTGCGTGGACACAACACGGTTGGGAACATGTAGTTTAGCATGACGTCTTTGTACAATCTCCAAACAGGAAAGTGATTCTTGTAGTGAGTTGCGATGCGGAGGCCCTTGCGAATCTGCTCATAAATGTTGCAGCTTCCCTGCTGTTTTCGACCTGAAGAACCTGTACTCAAATAAATTTATGAGTTTTGGGAGGGGGAGTTGATTCGCGTTGACTTTGTAGCTTCGGCCTTGGTATTCGCATGTCCTGCTAACTCGGACCCGTAGCCCCTCTCTGCTTCCCAGTCTTGGCCAGCCGTTAATGAAAACATTCGAAAACAATTCGTAGAAATGCATCTTAAAAAATAGTAACATAAAAATTCTATCGAATTTTGATGAAAATGTTTGTTGAAAATAATTTGCTTATAAGAAATACTGCATATATATATATATAAATGTCTGTCGAGCAGTGACATGCGGTGAAACAAAGCAAACGTCCTATCCAAAATTCTTCTGGCTGAAGACTTAGTTTGCCGATGCTTTTCCATGTTTATCGGCGTCCTCTGGCAGTGATCCCTTAAAAAATGCCCCAGTTTCTGATATGTGAGAATGACGATCTTTTGAACGGACAACCGAGTCTTGTGTAGATTGCTTGCCTGCCCTATCAGGGTGATCAGATGGGTGCATTTTGTCTTTTGTGAGATAAAAGAGAAAATATTTCCTAATGGTGGGACCGAAGCCGATTTAGGCCGCCTACGTATCCCCATGAGGGAATCAGGTCGTGACGTAGTTCATTACAAGCAAAAGGGGATTGTAAGGATTTTCTAAAATGGGACCGAAGCCGATGTGGCCGCCTACGTATCCCGCCGAGGGAATCAGGTCATAACGTAGTTCATGTTACAAAGAAATGTGTTTCTGGGAAATTTGCAATCTAGGAAACGGAACCCGACATGGGTTCTTTGCGTATCCCGCCAGGGAGCGCAACTTTTACAACATAAGAAATGCATTACATAGAAAAATCCTAAATGTAGTATCTTTTCACTGCATCCGCGTTATAGCTTTTGGCCATACTTCACCGTCCATTTCAGCTAGAATTAATGCTCCTCCACCAACACCGGTGAACCATATAAGGCCCTTGCGCTTAGGTGCGAATTTTCCTTTAGCTTCATTTTGGTGCGGGAATATGCGTTTAGCACCAATTGCCCGGTTCGAAAGTCCTTGGTTTTACTTTCTGTTGAAAGCTTTGGCCATTCTGTTTTGATAAAGTTGTCCGTGGCGGGCGTTCAATCGCCATCAATCAAAGATCAATTGTTCGTGCGATTCTCAGATTCCATTTCGCTCGTTCAAACTCGCTTCTTGGATAATTCTCAAAGATGGTATTTCCACTTCTGCCGTAACACGCCTGCTCCATAGACCAATAGATACGGCGTTGCCCGATAGAAGTCCTGATCAGAGTGCGATATCCCAAAAGTGCCAAGGACAAATGCTCATGCCGGTGCTTGTAATTATCAATCATCTTTCGTAGTATTCTTTTGATATTTTTGTTGGTCGCTTCGATCGCTCCGCTCATCCGGAGGTCGGTATGGAGTGGAATTGCGGTGAGTAATCTTAAACTTTTCGCATATCTCATTCATCGACATCGTTGAGATTAGCTCCATTGTCTGTTATAATCGACTCAGGGATTCCAAATCGACAAATGATGTTATTGCGGACAAAATCAACTACCACTTTCTTTGTTACTGACTTGTGGGACGATGCTTCTACCCACTTTGTGAAATAGTCAATTGCCACTAGAATAAATCTGTGTCCATTTGATGCGGCAGGTTCGATAGGGCCAATGACATCCATGCCCCAAGCTGCGAATGGCCAAGGAGAGCTCGTCACATTGAGTTCGTTAGGAGGCACCTTGATTAGATCGCCATGAATCTGACATCGATGACATCTTTGCACGAAGTGGATGCAATCTGTTTCCATGGTCATCCAAAAGTATCCTGCTCTCAGAATCTTCTTTGCCAAAGTGAAGCCATTCATATGAGGCCCGCACGTGCCTCCGTGTATCTCTTCAACTAAACTGGTTGCCTCTCGAGCATCAACACATCTTAACAAACCGAGATCTGGAGTCCTCCGATAAAGGATTTCTCCGTTTAGGAAGAAATGGTTTGCTAACCTCCTAAGTGTCCTCTTTTGTATACTGGTTATGCCTTCTGGATATTCACCTATCTTGAGATATCTCTTAATGTCGTGGTACCAAGGCTTTCCATCCAACTCTCCATCTATATTGAAACAATATATCACTGATCCGATAAGCTCACCTTGATGGGATCAATGTAGTTCTTATCCGGATGTTGAATCATGGAGGACAGTGTTGCCAGAGCGTCAGCGAACTCGTTTTGAGTTCGTGGGATATGCTTGAATTCTATCTTGCTGAATTTTTTGCATAATTCTTTCACGCAATGCAGGTAAGGAAGTATCTTCCCGTTCTTGGTCGCCCATTCGCCTTGCACCTGATGAATCAATAAGTCCGAATCACCTATAACCAATAATTCTTGAATGTTCATATCAACGGCCATTCTAAGTCCGAGTATACAAGCTTCATATTCCGCCATATTGTTGGTGCATGGAAATCGGAGTTTTGCCGAAATTGGGTAGTGTTGACCTGATTCTGAAATCAAAACTGCTCCAATACCAACCCCTTTGAAGTTTGCAGCTCCGTCGAAGAACATTCTCCAACCCGGGTACTCTTCTGAGATGTCTTCTCCAACAAACAGTACCTCCTCGTCCGGAAAATAAGTCCGGAGAGGCATGTATTCTTCATCCACGAGGTTTTCCGCAAGATGGTCGGCTAGTGCCTGTCCTTTGATAGCCTTTTGGGTGACATATATGATGTCGAATTCACTTAACAAGATTTGCCACTTCGCTAGCTTCCCGGTGGGCATGGGCTTCAAAAATATATTTGAGCGGTCCATCCTTGAGATGAGATAAGTGGTATATGCAGACAGATAATGCCTAAACTTTTGCGCAATCCATGTCAAGGCGCAACAAGTGCGTTCCAGCAAAGTATACCGAGCTTCATACGGCGTGAACTTCTTGCTTAAGTAGTATATGGCTTGCTCCTTCTTTCCTGTTTCATCGTGTTGTCCCAAAGACGCATCCAAACGCGTTCTCTAACACAGCATGATATAATAACAAAGGCCTTCCGGGCTCTGGAGGTACCAAAACAGGTGGGTTAGACAGATATTCTTTGATTCTATCAAAAGCTTGTTGGCAATCCGTCGTCCATTTGGTAGCAGCGTCTTTCTTCAGTAACTTGAATATCGGCTCACATATCACTGTTGATTGTGCTATGAATCTGCTGATGTAATTGAGGCGACCAAGGAAACTCATCACGTCCTTTCGACTCTTTGGAGGAGGCAAGTCTTGAATAGCTTTTACCTTCGAGGGGTCTAATTCAATACCTCTTCTACTCACGATGAAACCTAGCAGCCTTCCCAAAGAGGACACCAAACGCACACTTTGCAGGATTTAACTTTAGGTTATACCGCCTCAACCATCAAAGAACTTCTAAATCTGTCAAGTGATCCAAGTCTTTCGCGACTTAATAATAACGTCATCCACGTAGACCTCTATTTCTTTGTGGATCATATCATAAAAATGGTAGTCATGGCCCTCATGTAGGTGGCACCGTGCATTCTTGAGTCCGAACGGCATTACCCGATAAAGATACTCCCAAGGTGTAGTGAATGATGTCTTCTCTGCATCTTCCTCATCCATCAAGATTTGGTGGTAACCAAGCAAAGCAATCAACAAATGATTGTAATTCATGCTTTGCACAATTGTCAATGAGTATGTGAATATTTGGAAGAGGGAAGTCATCCTTCTGATTGGCCTTGTTGAGATCCCGATAATCCACGCACACTCGTATCTTTCCATCTTTCTTTGGCACCGTACAATGTTGGCCAACCAAGTGGGGTATCTTGTGACTCGAATGACCTTTGCATCGAATTGCTTGGACACCTCTTCCTTGACCCTTAAACTCAAATCAGCTTGATTTTCCTTGGTTTTTGTTTCACCGAGGGTAGGATGGATCGATAGGCAATCTATGAGAAACAATATCCGTGCTCAACCCTGGCATCTCGTCATAAGACCAAGCAAATACGCCGATATATTGTCTCAAAAGATCCGTCAGTTCTTTCCTTTGTGGGCGTTCAGATGGACGCCGATTCTTGTTTCTTTCACATTTTCTGCATCCCCAAATTTATTGCCTCGCTTTCTTCTAAATTTGGCTTTGGTTTATTCTCAAAATGTTCCAATTCCTCTCACAATTCTTCCGTTGGCGAGTCTTCCTCATACTCTTCAAGTCCTGTTCATTGTTTGGATTTTGTTTGTTTGTTTCATTACATGTCACATTCACATTATCGATGATTTATTAGTTTGCATCTTTGAAGAGAAAAGAAAATTAGTAAACAAAACAAATTTTGAAATAGCAAAAGCAATGTGGATTTGTCATTTAAGCTTTCAAAAGATGGAGGCAAAACACATTAAAATGCATAGATGCGATTCAAGCCTCAATTAGAATTGCATTGTTTCAAAAAGTACTAAGGTAATTTCTACCAACCTTCCTGAGAAAGCAGGTAGGGCACAGCCCAATTTTTCAAAATATCTCCACGCTCGCATCCCAAATAGTTGGGCCTTCATCAAAATCATCCAGAATTACATTGCATTCCATTTCTTCTTCTGCAATGAAAAGGCTTTTGAGTCCTTCCGCGAGGTCGTCTGCATCATCTTCATTCGACTCCTGAGCGGCATATGCTTTGACGAATGACTGATTCAAGGGTGGAACAGGCTTTGGCAAGGGAGTGTCCCTTTTCTTTCGGAGGTTGACTGATAAGACTTCTTTAGAAGTGGGTTTGTATCCGAGACCGAAAGTATCCTTCTTACTGAGCAAGTGAACAGGCTCCACCATACCTTCTAAATTCAATCCGAGGCCTCGACCGGGCTTAAAGCCATTCTTCAACATTTCCTGGGCCACCATTGTGAGAACCCGGGGTAACTTCAATATTTCAGCTTTGGAGGCACATGTAATTTCTCTGACATGGAAGACAGACTCCATCCAAAGGTATCTACGCTTTCAACAAATAGGATCCGTCGCCGGGACATATTGAATTGCTCCCTTCTCCGTGTACCACGACCTCGTGATGATCCCAGACAAACTTCAAACTCTGATGTAGGGTAGAAGGAACTGCACCAGCCACATGGATCCAAGGTCTTCCCATTAGTAGGTTATAGCCGGTAGATATGTCTAGCACTTGGAATTCCACGACGAACTCTACGGGCCCCACTTGTAATATTAAATCCATTTCTCCCATAACGCTCCTTTGGGCTCCATCAAAACCTTTAACTCTCACATGACTCTCGCGAATCTTTCCAATGCTAATTCCCAAGGCTCGGAGAGTTGCCGCGGGACAAATATTGACGGCTGAGCCTCCATCAATCAATACCTTAGAAATGAACTTGTTCATGCACTTTACTGTTATGTTCAAAGCTTTGTTGTGGCCCAAACCCTCAGGTGGCAATTCTTTGTCATGAAAAGAGACTTTATGGGCCTCTAAAATCTGTCCGACCAAGGCCGAGAGTTTCTCGCCCGTGGTCTCTCTCGGAACATAAGCTTCTTTGAGTACTTCCAATAAAGCGCGTCCGTGGTCCGGAGAATTCATCAACAATGATAGCAAAGAAATCTGAGTCGGTGTTTTCTTCAATTGCTCTACAACGGAATACTCCTTGGTTGGCATTTTCCTCCAGAACTCTTCCACTTCAGTCTCTGTTACAACCTTTTTTGGATTGTCTGCAGGGGCCTAACATCGTCCGGATCTTGTCATACCAGCGACGACAACTTCTACAATTTGTTTCTCCTTTCCCTTGCTCCTTTCCCCAATTGAATAGCTCCAAGGGGCGGTTTTGGTATCAACAGACGACGTCACCATCCGCGATTTCGGAGGAAGTACTTCCACTTCAAACGGTGCTCTCACTTGAACTGTAATTATAGGGGTGATCAAAGCCGATGATTCAACCCTTTCCTCTGTTCGGATCGGCACAATGGTCCCTTCCAAACTATTTTCTTCATCAACGGTAATCATGTTTATATTGGCATTGTCATGATTTGGCAAAGGGTTATTATTTACATTAGGGGGAGGTCCTTTCAGTTGGATAATTCCCTCTTTGATCAAAGCCTCGATCTTGTCTTTGAGGGCAAAACAAACTCCAGTGTCATGTCCGGTGATCCCCGAGTGGTACGCACAATGCTTAGTTTCATCATACGATCTGGGAATAGGATTGGGGATATGCCCTGGGATGGGTTGGAGGATTCCTGCGGTTTTCAATCTTTCGTATAGTTGGGCTAGAGGTTCGGCTAAAGGTGTATATGTTTTGACTGGCCTTCTTTCGTAATTTGCCCGGGGTCTGGGAGTATTTGGTGGATGGGTTTGCGGCTGAGGCGGATGTGTGGGTTGATACTGTGGGGAATTTCTATAGGTAGGTGCTCGTGGTGGGCTACATATTGGTTGGGTATGATAGACAGGGTAGGGAGTAGGCGAGTGTTGATAATAAGGTTGAGGGCTTTGTGTGCTTTGGTTATAGTAGGAGGGCAGATGATTTTGGGTGTTTTGATTATAGTAGGGAGGCTGGGATGATGGGCTTTGGTAGGTTGGCATTTGGTTGGACCTATGTTCCTGGACTGCCATGACAGGGGACGCTCCATCCCTCCTCTTCTTAATTGCTCCCCCGAATGAGTCTGACTGAAGGGCCTTACTTGTCGCCTGCAATGCTGCTAAGTTCGTGATTCTCCCTGTTTTGATACCTTCTTCTATGAAATCTCCCATCCTAACCACTTCAGAGAAATTCCGTCCAATGACGCTTATCATTTTTTCATAATAAGTTGCATCCTTCATAGATTGCACAAAGAGCGTGGTCATCTCACTTTCCGCCATCGGGGGCTGAACTTTTGCTGCTTCCGCCCTCCACCTCATGGCGTATTCCCTGAAAGTTTCTGTAGATTTTTTTTCCAATTTCATTAAATAAAATCTATCCAAGACTGTGTCGGTGTTAAACCTGAACCTGTCCACAAAATCATGTGCCATTGTGCCCTAGTTATGCCATTTTCGCGGGTCCTGGCTTGTGTACCAGTCGAGCGCTTCTCCTGTCAAACTTCTTATGAACAACTTCATTATTATGGTCTGGTCCTTACCCACTCCAACCAGCTTGTCACAATACGATCTCAAATGAGCGCGAGGATTTCCCTTTCCATCGAATAGGTCAAATTTTGGCACCTTATACCCGATAGGCAACTGAACGTCGGGATGCATGCAGAGATCTTCATACTCGAGTCCTTCATGCCCCTTGCTGGTTTGAATGTTTTTAAATGCTTCTTTTAGGCTATGAATTTCCCTTGCCATACTTTCATCATTTCTAATCCTTGCTTGCCTTTCCATCTCTTCATATTGGTCTATCTCCTGATGATGTATGTTTGGTATGGTAGAAGTGGAAGGTTGGGCTTCCGTTGCATATACCGGTGGCACATACTGCTTGTTAGTGATGTGTGCCATTGGTATTTGTTGGGTTGCCTGGTAATTTAGTGTGGGAGGGATATTTTGGACAAGTGGGGTAGTTTGGGTAAATGGAGCTTGATGTATATATGGAGCCGTGAAGGATACTGGGTCATTTTGTAGCGGGCTTTGTTGTGGACTGGCCTGCGGGTTGATAGGATGCGGATTGGTACGTTGTGGGCTGGCGAGTTGAGGATTGGTTCCGCTTGGTAAGGGATTTCGGGGAAGGTTCTGGGGGAATGATGGTTCGTGAGATGGAAAGGTGTGTGGTGCAGTTGCGCTCGTCTCTTGTTCAGGCAGTGGAGTGTTGATGCTGATGGAAAGATTGGTAAGATTCCGGAGCCGTTCGATCTCAGTTTGCATAGTTGCCATTTGCTGCAGTAGTTGGGCGAGGTATTCATCCGGGACGGAAGTATTTCTCCTTTCCGATGTCTCTGGTTCACCTCCCGGAAGAGCGACAAGTCCCAAACCGGTTTGTTCGGCTGCCCCTGAATCAGTCATTTTGTCGGATGATTGTGCCTTGGATCTCGTGAAGTAATGGTGTTCCGCCAGTTTCAATCAACGCAAATCAACTTTTGGAAAATAAAGCAGGCAAAATAAACCTTCTCTAAAAAATGAAACAAACCAAGTTAGTATGAGACGAATAATTATTGCTTTGAATAACATGTATAGAGTGGAAAACAGTAAACAAGTAGGAGAGAAATTATATGGAAATTAAATGCGGGCCCTAATGTGCATGGGGCCTCCTTTATGCCGGAGGTGGGCTTAAACGCAAAAATATGCAAGATACTGATAAATTGATCCAAGCCAAAGATTGTGATGCCTTTTGTCGGAAATAAAGGTTGACTTTTACTGAAATAATAATGCGTACAATAATAAAGCTGATAACATAAGATATTTATGCTCAGGTTCTAAATCTTGCTTTTGATCACCGAGATGAAGATGGAACCCTAACATTGCTGGGTCCGACTCCTGCGTCCTCTAGATATTGCACTATATTTTGCATTTGCTGCCACATTTCGGGGGTAACGACTGTGTCTCTGAGCCGGAAATTCCTTACCCAAATTGTCGTGCCGATATCTTCAAAACCTTGCTCGCCATCAGGACTATGGTCTGTACTACTGCAATCCTCTCGTAGCCACGCTTGATATTCGGGGGTACCTCCTGCCTGACTACCTCCAATGTCTATTGTGTCAATATCGTTCCATTAATCGAAGACTTGCCTAGCTCTGGGGACAATGAAATTCGGCCCGAATGGAATTTCAGAAATCCTCATATTTGCTCGGAGGGGGATTATCTGCTCTTGTCCCAACTGTCGGAGTACGCGGAGTGGAGCGTAAGGTTGGAGGCCTTTCAACCCGATAAGCTCAATATAATAAAGCCTTTTGCATCTTATGTAGGCTTTTTTGGCATTCGGGAGCAGAGGGTATTTCCATTGGATCTGTTCACAGGTGCGGGACGCCAAAAACCCATACCAATCATTCATGCCGACAGGCGATACGAACTGCTTCGTTCTGTCGTAAAAGCTGACGATTTTGTTCGACTCGCTGAAGCATATGTCGACCATATTCGGGCGCTGATAGAAGTGTTCCATTGCCCACATCTGCAAAATAAGGTTGCAGCCTTCGAAGAAACCTGTTTCACCTCTTTTACATTTCCCTAAAGCCCGAAACATTTCTGCTAAGATCATAGGGGCCAAAGTGAGTTGTGCTCCGTTTGCTCCTTCGAAAAGTGCCCGTGCTACGGAACATATGCAGGTACTGATCTTTCCATACTCAAGCGGGAATATCAGAGACCCTAGAAAGGCGACAGTAAATGCAATGGGTCGTTTGGTCCGCCAATGATCGGGGGTGCAAGAAAATTCATTTTTGAATGTCTTGTAACCGTCTCGACAACCGCATTCTCTCATAAAGATAATCCATTGAGACCCAGCTTGTTTTCAAAGCATAGGAGTTTCTTAGTGTTTTTTAGCCCTAAGTAGCGGAGAAATTTCTTTCCTGATTGACACGGGATAATTTGTCCTCTACCCTGGTAGATCAAATTGGTGAAATAGTTGATTTCTTCCAAAGTAGGAGTCATCTCAAAATCTCCGAATCTGAAGACAACCCGATCCGGATCCCAAAAATGGATTAGTGCTCTGACCAAATGTTGATCGGGGAAGATGTCGAACAATGAAACGAGGCAACCTAATCTTCTCCTAATTGCCATTTGGCTGCCAAGGTCAAAGTTTGTCCACCATATTTTCAGTTTGCTCGGAATCCCACTCACCATCCTGACTTGCGGCACAGACTCCATCTATAACAAAATAAATAAAATAAATAAAAATGAATATACATTTTCCGATTTTGGCATACTGTTTAGGCTTGGATCCGTCCATCAATATCTTGCTACACATAATATGCTGATTGGTCGTTGGGTTGTGAGACCCGTCGACAATTTGGTAGTTTTCTTATTTGTAAAGTTGATGCCAAGGATCAACCCACCTAAGATGTATGCATGCATGACTTAAAATAAAGGGTGGTATAGCTCTATCTTAAATTTTCTAAGATTTGGCTGACTAGACACAAGGTTCCCGAGCGGACTACTCGAGTGAGAAGGCTATGCGGCCACCGGATGGTCCGGTCACTCCGCGCATACGCCAACTCTCCTAAAATTTGGTAGATTGAAAGAAATTTGCGGGTGCGCGAAACACACCTCGCGTGTAGTGTGTGATAGTGTCAATTTTCCAGAGTGGAAGAAATATGAGCGGAATGCCAATTTAAGGAAAGCAGTAAGACAATATAGCAATTAAAGCAGTTTGTGAAAAAATCTCATAAATGAAACACATCAAAGCACTAAATCAAATAAAGAACAAAAAGTAAAGCAATAATTAATCCGAACTTGCTATGGTTTAAGAACCTGATGCTCCCCAGTGGAGTCGCCATGCTGTCGCGCCCTATTTTGACCTGCTCGGGTCAAAGCGGAGCACGGACGTGTTCGGGGTGATTCCTGGGTAAAAGGGTTGAGGAGTCGCCACCTAATTATTTTTACGGTGAATTAGGACACCTAAATATTTAAACTAAGTGCTGCAATGTAAACTCCAATTTTAAGGTCTGCGAAACTAGCGAGATTCTAGGTAAGGGTTCTTTATTATCCTAAAGGGAAGGGATTAGGCATCCTTTAAGATCCGCTAACTTGCGGTTATCCGGTCAAACTCAGTTTAATTATTGCTAAAAAAAATGCATGTTTTACAAGTATAATAGATTAAAAGATGTTTGCAAATAATTAGTAAATGATACATTTTATACAAGTACGTATTCAGATGACATAAAAAGAAAGATACATGTAAAGTTTTGAAAAATATGTATTTTGTGACAATAAATTATTTATACTATCAAAGAAGTAAAATTTTGGGAATCATTGAATTGTAAATTGACAAAAGATAAACTTATCCGGAATGATTAATAAAGCAAATAAAGATGACAAAGTTGTTTTTGAAAATTTTGAATACGCGTGAAGAGCCTAAAATAAATAAACTAGCGAAGGATTTCTAAGTTTGAATTCAACCGAGCCTACAAATATATAAGCTAGCGACGGGTTTCAAATCTTAAACTACCTTGTGAATTAATCCTAAGTTTGCCTATTCTAAGCATTTCAATAGTTACATACGTGCGATAAATAATATTACAATACAAAGCGGGATAAAAGCTGAATTAAAGAAAGAAATAAAATAAATAAACTCCGAGGAATAATTCGTCGTTATTTACTTTAATCCCTGCAGGCTGTCAAAAACAAACGATTAGAAACAGTTAAATACAAATAACTCCATAGTCGCATTCAAAACAGTGCATGTTTTGATCACGGAGGGCTCAGACTTAAATTTTGAAAAGAGCATTCCAATCACGTCGTGGCTGCAAACATATGACTAATGTGGTTATTTTGATTACCTCGCCTACTAAACGTGTCGGTCTCTCGGGTGAAATAGAAAAGATCACTATAATCACGTCGTGGCTGCGAATATATAACTTGTTGGTTATTTTAGTCACCTCGCCTACTAAACATGTTGATCTTGGATGAAATAAAGGTGTAAGTCTTCATCATTGCCCAGAAGTTATATTTCCGTCTTTGCAACTGTGGAGGCCTCAAAATCGACGGATATTTTTCATCGGCCAGTGTAGTATCGTGTTTAAATCAGTAAAATTAAAATTAAAACAGTAAACAGCGGGCAGCAAGCAGGAAAACAGAGGCAGAAAATAATTTCCGGAAAAGACGTGGTGTTTAGTTTAAAACAGAAAAACAAGAAATGTATATTTGAATGTCAAACAAAGGACTGAACAGAAAGCAATGTTTGAAAGGTGCGGTATTCGCTTTAAAACAAGAAATGATAAAAACAAGAAACAATAATCAAAACGGAGCAAGTCAAACAGAAAAACAACGCCTAACAGACGCGGTATTTATTCAAAACAAGAAACAATGATATCGATCAAGAAATTTAAAACAAGAAACTTAATAAAAACAATAATATATCCGCTGCACGGATGTCTAAAACAGCTTAAACAAAAACAGAGAAGCGAAAGCGAAAGAAAAGCGCGGTCTCGAATTCAATTTCGTCGGCCTTAATGCGATATTAATAAAACAGTAAAACAGTGCCAAAGAAACGACCAGGTAGCAGTTTAAAATATCCGACCCGAATTCTGAAATGTTGGAACCGAAACACGATTAAGAAGTATTTATGGAAAAATCCGACCGGATCATGAACAAAGGACCGAATGAAATCGTAAATTCGGACTTTTAGATAACCAACAAACAGATATGAAAATTGCCATAATATGGAAATACGCCAAAACCGGGTCGACCCGACCCGGGTCAGTGATCCGACCCGAATCAGTTGCCGACCCGAATCAGATTTTTTTTCATTTTCAGATAACCAATATACAAGACATGAAATGCAAAAAATTTGGAAATTCAAACCGGTCGACTGACCGGATCAAGAATCTGACCCGAATCATGTGTTCAACCCTAATCAATCGATTTCATCAATTTCGATTAACTAATAACAACAACAAAGAATAATGCAAGAATTCAAAATAATACCCAAACCGGTCGATCTGACCGGCCAAGGATCTGACCGAATCAGTGGTCCAAACCAAAATCAGATTTTAACACCAAATTCAGATAACCAATAACAAGAAAACGAAATGCAAGAATTCTGAAAATAATACCCAAGCCGGGTCGACCCGACCCGGGTCAGTGACCCGACCCGGATCAGTGGTCCAAACCAAAATCAGATTTTAACACCAAATTCAGATAACCAACATACATAAATATGAAAATGCAAGAATTCTGAAAATAATACCCAAACCGGGTCGACCCGGGTCGGGTCAGTGACCCGACCCGAATCAGTGATCCAAACCCGAATCAGATTTTAACACCAAATTCAGATAACCAATAACAAGAAAACGAAATGCAAGAATTCTGAAAATAATACCTGTCGGATCGACCGACCGGTCAGTGACCCGACCCGGATCAGTGGTCCAAACCAAAATCAGATTTTAACACCAAATTCAGATAACCAACATACATAAATATGAAAATGCAAGAATTCTGAAAATAATACCCAAACCGGGTCGACCCGGGTCGGATCGACCCGACCCGAAATCAGTGAAAAACAACAAGAAATGCAAAACAGATTTTCGGACTCGGTTTTTCAGAAACCGAATAGAGGCATTTAAAACCCAAGTTCAAGAACGAAACTCACCTCCTTTCTTTCAAATCTTGGACCTATTTCGGACTTGATTCTTGAATAACAAGGAAGGCAAATGCTTACAATCAAGAACACAACAAAATATTTATGTATATATGGAATAATCTTCCGAAAAAATCTTCCAAAAATCTGTTTTAATCCTCCGAAAAATCTTCCTAAAATGAAGAACAACATGGGGTATTTATAGGTACTCACCCCAACGTTCCAACCCCTCATACCCCCCTTTAAAACGAATTCAAATTTCAAAATAAAGGGGGAACAAAATCTGATTTTTGGGGCGTGTTCTTGGGGCATGCGTTCGGCGGTGTCAGGGTAGGGTGGTGGCGATGGCGAAGTAGCGGGGGTAGGGTGGGGCGATGGGGGGGTGGGGGCATAGGGGTGCCGCGATTTGAGGGGTTGGGGGCGTAGGGTTTTGATGATTTTTTTTTGTTTGGGGCGATTTTCTTTTTTGTGAAATGGGGGTAAGGGGATGGGTTAAAGAGGAGAGGGATGGGTCGGGTTTGGGTGTTGGGCCAGTTCGACTGGTGGCGGTTGGGCCTGGGAGTGGGCTTTGGTTTAAGGGTGTTGGGTTTTGGGATTTTATTTTGTGGGTTTGGTTTTTAAATGGGATAAAAGGTTGTGGAGGGTTGGGCTTGGAAGATGGGGTGGCCGATTGGGCTTCGGTTTTGGGCCAAAAGTTTGGGGTTGATAGAATGTTTTGGGTAGAAATTATTTTGGGTTAGGAAATAAAAAATGGGTTATGGATTTAAAAATATAAAAGAGGGGTTTAATATTAAAATATATTATATATATATATATTTTTTGTAAAAGATGTGAATTATTTAAAATAACATAACGACGTGATAATAATAAAATATAATATTTGCGAAATGTTTAATGCTAAATAAAAGGGAAATGCGATGCAATTTTGCGAGAATAAAATAACATAGAATTTCGGCTAACTTATGATTATTATAAAATATGCAAATGATATAATAAATGTGAATAATAATAATAATGAGATATATACATATATATATATATATATATACGCATGTATGTATATAGATTAAAATTGTTTTGAGGTGCTAAAAATAATTAAAATTGCAAAATAAATTGGAAAAGACGGGACAAAATTGGGTGTCAACACTAAACAATCCCAGAAAGATGAAGACACAACTAACACCCAATTAAGAACAACATAGTCCTCAGGAGGATTCTAACAACTAGAGCACTCAAGTCTCAACACTAAGTGAGGGGTTTCTTCCTTTAGCTCACTTTCCCAAGAGTTGCGTAACTAAAAAGTTTAACACGTATATGCTTTAACAAGGAGGCACACAATAGGTAATTTTAGACAATATACTCCGGCAAGGAGGCTAAATCAACAATACATGGTTCAAACCTAACTTACCTTAACTCTCATTTTTATTAAATTTGGAAAGAACAAGCATACCTATAGTTCCCTATAAGAGAGAGTATTAACTACTTATATATTCTCTTTTCTTAATATGAAGTGGCTCATTCGAACCTTAACTTTGTCTAATATAATATTCCTTCACTTTTATCACTATACAATCTCTCACACCATTTTTAATCTTATCACAGCCCTACATAGGTAGCGTAATACTATACTCCACATATCATAGGCCTTTTTAAATCATATAACTTTCGGAATTTTCTGGGGTATTTCCCCTACTTAGCATGCTCTTTGCCATCAAACTCTTTGAAACTTTTGTAACTAAGGTTTCATATTTATCTAATGCCTTAACCTTCATTCACTTATTCGTCTAAAAATCATATATATCATACTCACACAATTCACATGCCGTAAATTATTGACTTGGGTTCTTGTAATTTCTATATCAAACCTACTAGATAAAGTCTAGTTGTTACCACTCTCATACTATCGTTCTCCTACCAAGGTCATTACTTAAAGTTCCAACCTAGTAATTGGTACCAACCTAAGAAGAAACACGAATCCCTTTTGGGCTAGATAAAATTACAATCGTTAGAGTAATATCAAAGAAATATTAGTCTATTGAGAGTCCGTGCCAAAAGTAGCCTATCCAAATTTCTAACTACAGCCTCAAATCAGAATTCTTGGTATCAAAACCTATGATAAAAATTAAAGCCTAAATTAAACTCCATCATCTTCTTAAATCATTCTTCCATAAATGGTTGTTTTTTAGTTTCAAGCCTAAAATATAGTTCTTCCACTAAACATCAAAATAGCACAAATCTTTTAACCCAATACGAATATAGCCTCAATGTACGATAATTCTTAATTCACTACAAGATACCATCAATTTTCCTTTCATCCGAATCTTTAGTACTCTAAACATATCACATCTTAAGTATGTCTCAAAATCATAATAACCTATAGATCCTTCTACTTAAACCCGTAGAGAGCACCGTAACATCATAGCACAATCCGGAAATACGCCTATGACTGTCTCTAATCTAGTCACACCAATAAATTTGTTTACACATACATATCAAATCTCAAACATTCAATCCCAAACTTTAAACATTGTAAGAGAACAAACAAAAGAAACAAGAACAAAAGCTCAAAGGGTGTAGCTTAAAAGCACACTCTCTTTTGATGGTCTCGTTTTTTCTTATTCTTTCATTGCATATCATCCCCAAATGAAATTCACAGGTCAACATAATTTATAGTCCTTTTTCCCGAATTCTAGAAGTATATCCTATAACTTTCAATTCTCAACTATTTTATCCTCTTATTCATGCCTTTATACTTGATCTTCTTTATGATCAACACTACAATGATGGACCATCATAATATTTCATCCTAGTTTCTAACATATTATAAGTCTCGTAACTTCTTTACAACCCTTTAATAATTTTCTAATAAAATACTAGCTACACTATAAGAAAACTCTCACCACATACTTTAAATAACCAATTAATTTAATGTAGGTAACCACCAACACTAATATCATATTATGAGCAAGGTTCAAAGTATCATATTGTGCAAAGTTCTTAACGGTCTCAAATATAGATATCTGGAGAAGCTTACTACTAATAATTCTATGGTTCTCATTTTATAATAAAATATAATAGTATTATATTTCATAAAAGGTAGCTACTGTAACACAAGGCAACAAGGAAAGAATATAACTCTCAAATAGGCTTTTCTCTACTTGTTAATACGAAATATCTCCAAATCTCATTACCTCTTTGTCAATACCTAAGGACATAGATATCACACTCTTCACCTAACAAATTAATGACACTCATCTACATACTTCCATCCATCACTATCTCATATTTTGGCTACTACGCCCCTTCTTCTTAGAAGAGGTTATGTCTATCACATTGCAAACTTTATTCATCTTAACAATTCCCTTAAACCTAACAAGTCTCTGACATAGTTTTTTCTGTATTTAGGACTATGTCATTTTATACATGTCTCAAAAGATCAACAACCACACCTTACAATCTCCACATATATACACCTTATTATTGAATTCCAAAAGACTTTGTACCATCCATCACACTATACATTACAACTAATGTGCGCTCAATAGAACCATTGTCACATGGTTAGCTACTGCAGCATGAGTTAAAATCAATTTCGCGAGGCACGAGTATCGAACACACTCTAGAATCAAAAAGAGTAAGAAACACCTAAAATATCATGGTAGTCATACATCCATATAGGTGGCCAGCCTGCATGAAAAAAGCTCCACCAGACACAGTTCAACAGACAATCATAGGACACTTTTAAACCTATAGCTCTGATACCAAGCTTGTCACGCCCCAAACCTGACCCTGGACGTAACAGGCATTCGATGCTATGAACAGCACTGGAAGCACCTTATGAATTAATAACAACAAATTCCTATTCAATCATCTTTCACTATTTAAATTCAATAAGTCATAAATATATAAATGAAATCATTATCAAACATATAAAATAACACAACAGAAGATTCTAAGATAATGCATAAATGTCTAACTCAGCAGGACGCGAAGTAATAAATGACTCAATGAAAACCCACGACCAAGTGTGTGGGCTCACCAACACTCTAGAAAGCAGCGAGTACTCCTAATCCGTGAGATCTGTCTATACCTACTCTACTTCGTTACCTAACATACCATAAAAAACAACAATGGTATGCCTGAGTACTGGCTACTCAGTGGGTGTCTAAGGGGCAATAATTAACGAAATCAAAGTAGGTATAAGACAAATAATAATAAATAAAACAATATTAAATGAAATAATTCAAAAACCTGGAAATGAAGTAAGCCATTAACTTAGAGAATCCAATAATGAAGAATACATCAAGTTTAACTCGTTACCGTTTATCATATCAAGTATGTCACTTACAAACTCAAGATTACCACAAGCCACTCACAGGCAACCAAGATACCAAAACAAGCCACTAACAGGAAAATCAATCAATACTTCGGGCTAGAAAACCACGGAGGCTAATCATCTTCTGGACTAGCACAACAATAGATGCACCAGGTTATATGCCTCGAAAGTCAATCTTCCTCTGGGCTGACATAGCAATAGATGCACCGGGCTATACACCTCGGAGGTCAATCGTCCTCTGGATTGACACAACAATACTCGCATCGATACGTTAGGATCCATAACGGCTAATCGTCCTCTGGAATAGCATAGCTTGCCCATACATGCCCAACAACAAACAAAGATACAAATAATAGCATATCAGTCGAATCATCAATCATGACTTAAAGCCAAATATCACCTCTCAAGTCATCATTTCATAATAGAGGTATTTCAAGTCATAACCAATTAGAAATATTATTCAACTTTCTTATTCAATTTCAAGATCAAGAAATCAATTCAACAGAAAAAAACAAGTTTAAGGTCCAACTTTTAGAAAAATGAGTTTAATTATCCAATAATGGAAAAACGAGTTTCACAAAGTAGTATAGTGGGCTTGACCCTACGCATGCATGACCTTGTCTAAAAGAAATCACCTTTAATTCTGAAAGAACTTCCACCAAACAAGTGTTTCAATCATGTTCATATTCCAAAGAAATATTTCAAGTCACGAACAATCATCTACACGTTTCAAACAAGATAACATACTTCAAAAAAGAAGTTTTTTGAAAAGTAGACATACCTCAAGTTCCACTAAAAGCTAGCAAACGGATTCTTCTAAGTTCACCAATCGTTCTACCATGGTTATTAATAACAAAGTGTAGAACTTTAACCAATTCTAGGGATTTCTACCCTTATTCCAAAAACTAGGGATTTTCTAGCCTTAAAACTTGTTCTTGAACCCTTATGAATCACCCATGGATTCTTGTTGTTTCTAATACCTTACACTAGTCTCATACCTCTCAATAATCTCAGTAAAGTTCGAAGAACATACCTTCAAAAAGTTTTCGAAAGTCTCTTTCAACTTCTTTTTCTTCAATTTTTCAAGAATCTAAGGTTTGGAGAGATGAAGTAGGGTAAATTTGATGTGATATTGATGTAGTAATGATGGAAATTGATCAATAACCTACCTTAGATGTTTTGGGAAAGTGTTAGGGTTGTTCCCTCTCAAAAAGTTTGTCAAAATGATGTGGCCATGAATATAACGAACTGGAAAACTTATAAAATTCTGAACCAGAAAAATAATGGGCCGCGGCACCCTTTGCATCGCAGGACTATCGCGGATGAGACCACCCATAGCACCCCTGCGATGCAGTGGTGCCGCACAAGGCAAAAATTTGTTTAAAGCGACGTTCTGACCGCGGCACCCTTACGATGCGATTACCGATCTTTGCTCAGTAAAATGGTCATAATTTTTTGTACATAGCTTAGTTTGAGCTAGGCGACATTCCATTGGAAAGGTATTGCAAATTCCTACAACTTTCATGTTTGGAGGTTTCTCATATTCTCAGCACTGCAATCCGAAAAATGGAAAATAGTAAGAAGTCTTCCGGACTTGGATGAATTTAGAAGCCCTTTAGAACTTCTTTTTTTGTTTGACTCCAAAACGACTGTGAATCACCCGATTTCATCCCGAACAGATTCATATAGCTATAATATAATTATAATACTAGTTTTAACATATTCACACCTAACCCAGATTTACGGAGTGTTACAACCTCACTATTGGTGGTGGAGGAAAAATGAGAAAACAATCGTCTCGGATAATATTGTTCATGTCTGATTTTGACCCTGCACATTCACTAGTCTATAAATATTATACTTCTTGTGTCTCAATTTATGTGACACTTTCTGTTTTTCGAAATTCAAACTATGTAAATATAGACCAACATTTTAGAAAGCACTTTTTCATCATATTCACATGAGAAAAATTACAATTTATAGTATTTTTTGTATAGTTTTTGAATATATAAATTTTAATTTTAAGATATTGAGTTGATCTAATTCAATTTAGCTTTAAAGATTAGTAAAAATGACCACATAAATTTAGAATGAAGAAGTACTAGATAATTGAAGGTGTTAAAACTTAAAACAGAAACGAGCAAAACATAAAATCATGCTGAAGGAAATTGTCGCACGAAATTTTCTCAGTAATTATGCTGAGAACAAGACACAGAAAAGTAAGGATCTATATAAATGATGGAGTACAAATTACTGGTTGGAATTTATAAAACCTAGTTGTTGCACTTGCATTTAGTTTATATTTGTCATGTTTAATCTGGTTAGAAACTTGCAAGTTGCAGTGACAAGCTTGAATAACAAATACAGTAATGTAGTATATCTCCACGAACAAAATGGACTTAAATAGAACGAATAAATATAGAAATCATCACCCTTTTTTTGGTACATAGAAATCATCAGCTATTTGCTCAGCCTGTGTTCTTTTTTTGGTAACTATTCACTTTTTTATTACCAAAAGTGTCACTGTACAACTCAAAAAGAAGAAATAGAACAAAAACAAAGACAAAACTGGAAAGCACCATTATGACAAACCCTGACTAGTGATTTTCTCCTCTAATCTACCACCATCGCTCCTACTCTTACTCAGCTAGACAGGATAAGTATTAAGACTATCCACACAATGCTTCAGTCTAGCATGCATATTGGCTCTCACAAGCACCTCTTGAATTATCTTCTTGATGATCATATCTCCATTTCTCCTTTGGATGAATGCTCTATGGTTCCTCTCAATCCACAGTTCATACACAGCAGCTGCAAGAGTCATTCTATACACTGTAGCAGAGCATCCTTTCCCAGTAAACTTAGATTCACAGCATAGCATTTCATCTTTCCAAGGGAGTGTACTCCTATGTATACTCTGTCAGGCCAACAGTTTCCCCCACACATAAGCTGATATTGAGCACTTGAAAAAACTATGATCAATAATTTCAAGTTCAATACCACACAAAGCACACAAATGACTAAGTGGTATTCCCCAACTGATCTATCTTTCCTTCGTATACAGTCTTCTATTGATAGCAAGGTATAAAATAAAGATCCATTTGGGAAATCCAGAATTGTTGCAAGTGAGTCTCCTATCAGCTGCAAATACATCTTCTTTATTGAGAAAGTCTGCATAGTTACAAGTTCATTTTCAGTCATGCCTGCTTCTTCAATATACTTCTGAGCTTTTAGCACCTTCTAAACACTCCAGCTAGCTTGTTTAGGCCTCTTGCCCCATAGTGATTCTCCTTTCCCATAGTATATATATAGCCACTGTATCCATAGGACATCTTTCTTCTTGCATAGATTCCATAGCAATTTGCATAGTGCTATTTTATTCCATACATACATGTTGATCAGATTCAGGCCCCCATCAGAATGAGGTAAACAGAGTCCTTCCCGTGCTATGAGAGTCTTTCTTGAAAGCTCGACCCCATCAGTCCATAAAAAAGTTCTGCATATTCTTTCAATGATCTCCATGATCTTTTTGGGTAGAAGAAATAACTGTGACCAATAAGTCTGAATAGAAAACAGTGCAACCTTTAGTAATTACACTTCCTGTATATGAGAGAAATTTACTCAGTGCAACACTCTTCCTGTATATGAGAGAAATTTACTTGTCCTAGAAGTTACTCTACCCAACACTTTATCCAACAAAAGCTGACACTGCACAATAGACAATATTTTAGTGCTCAAGGTAACCCCTAAGTACCTGATAGGCAGCTCACCTTTAGGCATACCAGAGCACTTCAAGATCTGGTCTTGCACCACTTGCTTCACACCTCCAAAATAAATGGAACACTTGTTAAGATTAGCATGTAGTCCTGAAGCTTGTGAGAAGTGAGTAAAGCATTGTATTAGTAACTTTACAGAAGCAACATCCCCTTTGCTGAATAATAGAAGATCATCTGCAAAGATCAACTGGATAATCTTCAGCTTTGCACATTTAGGATAGTACTGGAATCTCCTGTCTTGGTGCAATGGTTTGAGCAATCTAGTGAGATACTCCACATCTATCACAAACAAGTATGGTGACATAGGGTCACCTTATCTGAGACCCTTCTTAACATCAAAGAAGGGGATGGCACTCCATTAATAGTAATAGAATAAGAAACTATGGTAATGCATCCCATAATCCACTGTATGAATGTGTCAGGAAACTACAAGCCTATCAATACTTGTTCAAGAAATACCCACTCAAGTGAATCATATGCCTTCTGTAAATTAACTTTCAACATACATCTGGCTGAAGTGCCTTTTCTAGAATACCCTTAACCAGCTCATGGCTCAATATAATGTTGTCAGAAATTATCCTACCAAGTATGAAGGCAGATTGACTTCCATCTATAAGTGCATTCATAACTCCACTCAACCTTTTGGTAATGATATTAGATATAATCTTGTGCAAGACATTGCAGCAGGATATAGGTCTATAATATTTAATGGAAGCAGGGTGCTTAACCTTGGGAATCAAGGTAACAGCAGTACAATTGGCATGCTTATACATGTTATTTCCATTGAAGAAATCCAGGACTGCCAGAATGACTTCCTCTCCTATTGTGCCCCAAGTCTTCTTATAAAATAGTGCATTATACCCATCACACCCTGAGGCTTTGCTATCATCAATATCTTTAATTACTGTAACTACTTCTTACTTGGTCACACTTGCTATCAAACATAATTGTTGCTCCCTTGTTAGACTCTTCCCCTATTGCATAATATCCTGTCTAATACTAGGGAGTTGTTGAGCTGAAGTACCTAGGAGTGTTTTATAGAAGCCAATTATTTCACTCGGAGTATCATCTTCCATTTGCAACAGCCTCCCATCCATAGAAGTTAAGATTTTAATTTGGTTCTGAGCCACTCTATTCCTTAAACAATCATGAAAGAAAGTTGTATTAGAATAACCAAGTTTTAACCAGTTAACCCTTTTCTTTTGGCTCATAGCACTCTTCTCTATACCATGCCATTTCTCAAGTTCCAGTCTGATTGTTGTCTCCTTTGCCTGTAATTCTTTATGATCAACAACTAGTCCCATTTGGCTTTGAACCAGTTTTAGTCGACTTCTCAGGTCTGTGATTCTATGAGTTATGCTCTGGAACTCAGTTTTATTAAGTAGCTTCAGATGGCACTTTAAATTGCCCAGTTTCCTCCAAACCTTCATTAAAGTGGTAGCCGTGTCTCCCTTATTCCACTTCTATTGCACAATGGACTGAAAATCTGGATAATCTGCTATACAATTAAAGAATTTGAAAGGCTTAGGACCTGTATTCTGTCTATCACTCAGAGTTAAGTTAAAAGGTGAATGGTCAGAGAATGCAGGCTCCATTACCACCACTTCAATATTAGACCACATCTGAACCCATACTGAGTTTACAATTCCTCTGTCTATTCTACTAAAGTAATGATTATTTGTTCATGTGAAAGCTCTCCCCACTGCCTTCAATTTCACCATACTAGCGTCTTGCATAAATTCCTGAAAGTCACTAATCTTAGAAGCTTGCATATGAGAGCCTACTAGTTTATCCTCAATATTCATGACAACATTGAAGTCCCCCATAATAAGACAAGGACTGGTCACTGTTTGAGAGATGCTTAGTAAATCATTTCATAGAGACTTCCTATCCTAAATAGTATGCAAACCCATCCATAGACCTTCACCAATCCATGAATAAACTGCTCAGTCATCAACACCACAGAAAAATCACAATAGGCTGGATTCCACAATAGCCATACTCAACCTTTTATCACTTTGAAGGTAATTCAATTCAGCTTGCCACCCAGGTACTACCTTTTGAATTATTTTTTGTGCATCTTTCTTCACTACTTTATGCTCAAAAATAGCAATCATGTCTACTTTATTCTCATTTAGGAACTTTTTTAGTTCCTTTTGCTTATATACTTTATTGAACCCCCTAACATTCCATGTCGCCACTTTCATCTAGTAAGGATGGGAATTTGAGATGGAATTGTACCTCATTTGCCTCCCTGCCCCTCAGGCTCATTTGCCCCCAAGTTAAATAGCTCTTTACTAACCATTGTAGCCAAAGGGCATTAGCCATGCCAATAGTATCATTCCTTCTAATTTGTTTCATAGCAGATATGTTTTTAGCTGCTATCCAAGCACCCCCTTGCACAGTAGGAGCCTTTACTGGTATCTCAGCCTCTTTTGTAGCTTGGTCAGCAACAACCTTCTCCACTGCTTTAACCCCAGCATCAACTGGTTGTTAGTTTTCTCCTGTGTATTACCATCTTGTGCACTCTTCTTGGCTCCATCAGCCTTATGATCATTACTCCTACCAGCAACACTCCCCTTACTATTATCAACCTGCTCAGGAACAGGGACTCCATTCACTTTTGCTCCACTAGTACTAGGAGCCATAGTATTTGTGTGCTTTTGTTCTTGTTGCACTGTATTTTTCTGCCAGGTTTGCTTCATTCTAGTAGTTTTCCCCCTTAGTGACAGGTGCTCCTTGCTTAGGTTCATCACTTTCTTTGCATACATGCCCTATTATCAGACATTTAGGGCAATAGCTTGGTTTCCAGTCGTATTCAACATCTTGTTCAAAAATAGTCCCCTCAGGATCCTGCACTTTTATCACATCCGGTAACTTCCTAGTGACATCCATGTTTATGAGTATTCTAGCATAGAAAATCCTCTCAATGCTAGTGGTGCACTCATCAGCATAGATAGGACGCCCTAGAACACTACCAATGCGACTCAGTGTATGCTTACCCCAGTAATTCATAGGAAGATTAGGTAATTGGATCCAAAGTGAAATGGTTCATAACACTTCTTCTCCAAAATCAAAATTAGGATTCCAATTGCACAAAATCATACGTTTACTATTAATCGTATATGGTCCCCAGCAGATAATCACATCTCTATCCTCAATACTAGCAAGGAGAATGATGAACTTACCCATCATTGTGATAATAAATTTAGGTTGGGATGCAAAATTCCAATGCGCAGCAATAAACCTGGTAATGGCACCAATAGTTGGGGACGCTCCAACAACATATAGAATGAGAGCTTGCTTCCATTTAAGAGTGTCCTCAGCAATTTCCTTCTCCCGTAATTGTGCAACCTTTTCGCCTTCAATTATAATTGGTTCGATAAACTCTTAAGTTCATTCCTCTCCCATTCATTTTAATTCCTGCAAACAAACCTGCCCATGTCTAGGGTTTGGTAGGGCCACCAATTCTCCCCTACTCCACTGACAGTAGTAGCAAGATATCAGGTGTAAATTGCTGCAAGATAGAACACATGTTTTCTGCAAGACATTGTCTCCAAAACTTTGAGGTCATCCTGGTCACTCAACAATTTTACCGTTGTACCAAAGATCTCCAACTATAAATTGCGGAGTATTTAATAAATTGAAAAAGAGTTAAGGTCAAAAACACATCTCAAATATCACATTTTTTAGTTTTCTATCTAAACTATCATGTGTGATAGTTTCCTACCTACACTATCACCAACTAGTTAGCAAAACACACATCAACTATCATTTGTTCGCTTTTCCTACCTCAACACAAATGATAGTTGAGGTGTGTTTTGCTAACTAGTTGGTAATAGTTTAGATAACCTGATAGTTCAGGTAGGAAACTAAAAAACTATGATAAGTGAAGTGTGTTTTTTACCCTTTATCTCATTGAAAAAACAACATACTTTTAGACAACCTCATTACTCTGTATAGTATCTGTGATGGTATGATAGATAGGACATTGTTAAGAATAAAGCAGGCAATTGGTATTTAAACCAAGACATTTAAGATGATGTACTACCAATTGTAAATCATTACAACCAAAGTACTCAAAGTGATTATTATATTCACATATCTTAAGTAGTTAAACATACAAGTTTGCTAAGAATCTTCATGCAATTACTCCTTAATTTCCACAAGCAATAGCTGTAGTTCTGATCTTGAACTTGGATTGGTCAATATAGTTAGAGACTTCATCATTAAAACTAACTCTTCTTGTTACTGCTCTACCAACAACACTAATATCATCATCATCATCATCATCAAAGCTAGATATAATCTTGTTCTTCACGTGATCGATATATTCAGAAAACCTGCCATTACCAGTACTATGATCATTATAATCTTCGGATTTAACACCTTTCGGATCTTGATATTGTTGATGATTTCTTGTAGCAATAATATCTGTTGAGAACTTGTTCATGGGCTCAGCTATTGTGTTGTGATTATATTCTACAAGTACCATGTTTGAGCCAAAAGAAAAGTTGTGATCATTTTCATGTAATGGCATAATTTGCTGGCCCTTTAACTCATGAAGGGGAAAATTGGTGGATCCATTTTGAGCAACTAGTTTGAATTTGGTAGCGTTAGCAGTGTCACTTCTGTGATGATCAGTGGTTGCTAATTTTGGCTTGGGATTTCGGGAAAACAATCGAAAAACTGAACTGAGATTGAGTACTTTGAAAATCTTTTCACATACCCCTTGGGACTGTGTATTTTTTATGATGGTTTGGTTCTTTCCCATTTCGAGTATTCAGAGTTCCATGGAAATTAATACTCTACTTTGGGAAATAGCTAGCCAACTTAATTTGGTTGTGAAATGGGAGAAGGTTGGATAAATAATAGGAGATTATTATATAGGAGTATCACATATGGAGACTAATTTAGTATAGATCTTAGAACATAATCATGTGTTACTCGTTTCTCCAAGATTCCACAAGGTGTAGACTATTAGGGGATCATATTCCTGTTGGTAACTTTCCCGTATTTTCCTAACTATTTAGCAAAAAGACGTGAGAAAGGGGTGGCCTCAGGGTCTAAAAAGTGTATGCTTTGCATAAGTACAATGGGTTCTCTTGCTTTGTAAAAGAATCTCAGAGTGATTGGTTTTGGAGTCTTTGAGAGTCTATGATGCCAACTAAATCCCTTCTTCATGGGGCATGACGAAACTAAGTAAATGGAAGACAGCAATGTCTAAATCACTTTTTTGAATAATAGGAGTAGCAAAAAAGTTGAAACTAAACAACGAAACTAAATAGTCACAGTCATCTGTAGGTAGACTGAAGTTTAAAACGAGACTAAATAGTCACGTACCGGGTAATTATGTCCACTAAGCTAGAATAGATGAGAAGAAATTACCTAGAATTTTTGTCTCGTTAAAATTTAAACTTGAGATATCATAGTTATAGACCTCAATATAATTCTCAACATCACTTTAGTGACCGAGGACTCAATAATTTTCAACCGGTAACAATAAAAGTGTACTAAACTAATGAATTCAATTGTTTTCAACAGGCAGGTATCAATAATGAAGGGGATTGGTCAAAAGGAAAATATAATAAAGTGCGCGGAAGAATTATTCAAATCTGTTCAACAGAATTTATGTTCTATAACATAAAGGAAGCAAGAATTTGGGGATTACTATATAGCAATCAATCAAGACAATGCGCTTGAAAAGAAAATAGCAGGAAGATCTCAAAGTGAAAGGATAATTGAATGATCAAGAATCTGAATTCAATCTTATAAATGTTGGATTTTGCTTTGTTATTGGTACATTTTTCTAGAATAATTAGTTGTTTAGTTATAGGATGAGTCAAATAGTTGATTTAGTAGAATATTTAGTTTTTAATTTTAGTAAGAGTCTAATATTTTAGTTGTAGGAGGAGTCTACTTTAATTATGTGCTTGTATAAAGGCTTATGATTAATAAAATTTATATGACACAGTTTTCATTAATATTTTCTACCTTGTAGTTTTCGTCTCTCTCCAAAAAAATCATAATAGTGGTATCAGAGTCTTCATGATATTAATGGGTCTGTGTATTCATTGAAAAACTTTCGATCACGTATACCCATATCTATTTTCAACCCATTTTAACTTTCGACCACTTATAACCCATATCTATTTTCAACTCATTTTAACTCATGCATATTTTTAACGCTCAGGATTACTTTCAACTCATTTTAACTTGTGCTTATTTTTAATGCTCAGGGTTATTTTCAACCAATATCATGTTTAACCAATTTTCAATTTATACTATATTTTAACCTTGTTTTTTTCAACCATGGCAATGGTCTTTCTTTGAATACTCTACAAATCTTCACTGGTGAAAATTATCAAATTTGGGCAGTGAAGATGAAATCATATCTTGAAGCATATGATCTGTGAGAAGTTGTAATTGAAGAAAAACCCACACAAGCACTCCTTGAAAATCCTACCCCTGCCCAAATCAAAGCTCATTTAGAAGAGAAAATTAAAAAAATGCAAAGCCAAAATTCTAATTTAAAATTCAGTTGCAGATTCTATCTTCTCTAAAATCATTGTATGTAAGACAACAAAAGAAGCTTGAAAAAACTTGAAAAGGAGTATCAAGGAAGTGAAAGACGCAGACAAAATCAAAACTTGAATTTGAAAAGAGATTTATAATCTCTTAGAATGCAAGAAGGTGAGACCATCACTAACTATTCTGACAGGATTTCTTTGATTGCAAACAGAATCAGGTTACTTGGCGAGGATTTTAAAGATAACAGAATAGTTGAAAAAATTCTTGTGACTATTCCAGAGGGATTTAAGCCAAAAATCTCAACTCTAGAAGAGTCTAAGTATCTCTCTACTATCTCTCTTGCAAAATTAATAAGTGATCTTCAAGCACAAGAGCAAGAAGAGCTTTCAGACAAAATAAAGTTGTTGAATGTATTTTTTTATGCAAAACACCAAAAAGGAAAAGTCAGTTATCCTCCATGCAAATACTGCAAAAAGAAAAACACTAAAAAAAATTATTGGTGGAGATCTGACGCAATATGTGAAAAGTGCAAACAAACATGTCATGTTACAAAAGTGTGCAAGTTCAAAACAGTTCACAAACACTACTAGTAGAAGAAGAAAAGAAGAAAGTGAGGAAACCCTACTTTTTTAGACTGCAGCAACAGAAGCAAGGAGGAGTGTTGGATTTTGCATCTGTTACTGCTACAGTTTTCTACAATAATTAGTTGTTTAGTTATAGGAGTCCAATAGTTGATTTAGTAGAATATTTAGTTTTTAATTTTAATAACAGTCTAATATTTTAGCTGCATGAGGAGTCTACTACTTTAATTATGTGTCTATATAAAAGCTTATGATTAATAAAATTTATACGACACAGTTTTCATTAATATTTTCTACCTTGTAGTGTTTATCTCTCTCCCAAAAAATCATAACAATAAATGGAACTGATTTATAAAACGACCTGTAACGACTCTGATGACGTAGATACTAAAGTCACTCTGAGCAATTCAGTATAAGTCGGCTAAATCTGTTTAAGTTGACTAAAGACAACCTAGTATATGAAGTATTACGCATTTTACACAGAAGTTGGGGTAGGTCTGTTGGGATATATACTATTAACTATGTGTTTGGATATAATACTTATTATTAAAAAATTATTTATTTAATTTTTAATAAAGATTTAAATAGATCGTGTATTCGTATGTGCGTACTTTACTTATATAGTAGATGATTTAGTGTATAGAGTTTAGCTTATACATAGAAGATTAAAAATCATTTGTTCTTATAAGTATAATGTCTATGTTCACAATCTAAGATGAAAATCGGACAAATCCATCAGTATTGTAACACAAGATTAAATATAAACGGTATATTTCCGACTTCTTCTGCGAGTACATTGTGTATGTGTTGAACGTACACAGTAGAGATAAGTGTTTTTGTACTGAATATATAAAACAACTTCTATTGTTCATTAAATGTACTTATACTCTTAATCTTGATATAATTATTATGATCAATGTGATTTGTTCATTATTTTGATTTATCAAAAGGTACGACTCAATTGCGAGTCAATGTATGCCTGGTAAGTTGGATAAAGCAGATAACAATTGTGAAATGATAATTAGTTGATAGAATTCATGTCTCAATTTTGAGATTGATGATACCATGTTGACACTAAAAAAATAGCTAAGTGTTTAGCCGAATTCACTGACAGCCAAACTATTTCGAAGCCGAATTTACTCCTAGCCCTCGACTACAAGAACTTCATCGGCTACCAAGGCATCTCAGCCGAGTTGTCAGTTATATGTACGACTGGGACCCACTCAGACGCAGACGCCTCAACGACTAAGTCAAAAGGGTTTTCAGACCCCCATAAGCGATAACGGCCAACGACAGCTAAAAGAAAGGGGCCATTATCCGAGCAAGAGGAGTAGATGGCGAGAAAATCAGCACCACCTCCCCCATAGTCGGCCATTAAACTTGGTGGGTTACTTGATGGCTGACATGGGGGGGGGGGACGTTTGTACAGTTTTTTTCTCTTTTTGTACTATAAATAGAACACATTTTTATATATAGACACACACACAATCAATCAAACAACTCAAATTTTATTTATCTTTATCTTTTATCCCTTACTTTATCCTTTACTCGGTTGTATTCATGTTTCTTACCTCTTAGTTTACTCACACCACTGTTCTAACGCTTTCTGGAGTAGTTGGGGAACCCATTGCTGGAAATTAGAATTCCGTTTCCAGCCCAAATCGCTTAAGTTAAGGAATTAATTTGTCTCCCGATTTCATCAACCGATCAAACGGCAGAAGGCAGAATTCGGTGCGAGAACAAATTTGGCACGCCCAGTGGGATCATAGGTGAATTAATAGCAAAGTTTGACTCTCCATGTCAGGATCATTCATGGCGTATGCGCCTAAGGTCTGGTAAGAAAATGAACCTCGAGTCTAGTCCACATCCTAAACAAAATCCTCTCAGAAGGAACAATGAACCAGCATCCTCCGTGGGTATGCTTACATCGGTCGATACCTCTCCACTTCCTCTATCAACTTAAGTTATGGTAGAATCTAGCCAATCTGAAGGTTCAACCATAATGACCACGTCTTTTATTAGACAATAGATTGACTTGGGCATCCACGATATTATATACCAAGTTTCTAAACAGTTGGCTGACATTGTGAAGCCGATGGTACATAATGAGGTTCAGCAAGCGAGAGATATGGAAACCAATCGAATGCACCCAGGAGAATGTTCGGCTAGTTCTGCCATCCCTCTGACGAGCGGTGATGTTCATCATGAGACCGTGACTCCCGGTGTTGTTCTTTATATGTATGTGCATCAGCCAGTGCCCATTCAGGCACAGGCGATAGCGCACCTAGGAACACAAACTCGATAGTCTGGAAACCGCACACTGCATGGTCGCAGTCAAACCTTGGGGGGGCGAAATGTGCCACTTGACCAAGTGAGTCTTCAGTATGGGAAGATCAGCATGGCTCGGAGACCAGTTCAGGCTCCACGACACTTTGGATTGCCGCTCGTTATACCGTACATTTCTACAAATGGCCCTATGGTGCAGGCGAACAACGTTGGCCAGCCGAATTAGCAGCCGATAGCACCTGGCAATGACTTAGCTCGGCTATCTGGTGACGCTATTTATAGCAAAATACCACTCCAGCAGTCATTGCCGGTACCCAATCCATACCTTCCAGAAGCATAACTTTTTAAGAACGGCCGACGTCCGAGGAGAGTAGCCATGGAAAACAGTTCCACCTTATCCTCAGGCTCCGTTAGCCGTTCCAGGAGCTTAGGTTGCAGGCTTTGGTGGCCATACCCAACAGCAGCCATGGGGCATTACCCCACCTATTGGTAATGGCCAGTAAACCACCTACAACCTTTACAACCCTGTCCAACAAAGTGCAAAATGGAGGCCGCCAGTGCAGAACGCCTACCAGCCGAATCCAGTAGAGAATCGGCAGGGGATGTCACAACTGATAAACCCGGAGATTATTGCTAATATCATGCGAAGGTACTTCGACATCCAACTGAAACCTTTGGACAGGCCTGTTTATAAGAAGCCCTACACCGATTGGGTAGATCGGATATCACATTTGTCGAGGGGCTTCAAAACACCAGAGTTTGCCATCTTCTCTGGCGACAATGGCAAATCCACTATCGAGCACATCAGTAGATTTACTGCCCAATGCGGCGAGGCTGGCCATAATGAGTATAATAAGTTGCAGTTATTTCCTCTCTCTCTAACGGGAACATCATTCGCATTGTACTCCTCTTTGGCTCCTGATACCGTACAGAGCTGGACCGACATGGAGGGTTGCTTCCATGATAGGTTCTATTGGCCCCAACCTCAGGTTACCGTGACTGATCTAACGAATCTCAAGCAGCAGGTCGATGAATCAGCTGCCGATTTTATCGAGAGATTCAGAAAGAAGGTTGGAAAATGCACTGTGCACTTCTCCGAGTCTGAGTGTGCCCACATGATAATCAACAACATGCACCCTCATTTAAAAGAGAAGAGTGTAGGACAATCTTGCTCTGACCTGAGCCAGTTAGCCAAAAAGGCTAGACAAATAGAGAGGACGTCCAAGAAAAGGAGCGGAGAAGAGCCAGCCGAAATCGAGGCTCCAACTTGGTATCCATCATTGAAGCGGATGAGTCCAACTCATAGTCAATCGATTGCACATCAGACGTAATGGTGACCGAGATTGTTAGGTGTAAGGTTTACTCTTACCCAACCATGAAAGCCGTAAAAGGCAAGGAGACGAGTCCATCTAATGACAGGATCGGTTGCTCGTTTGACATCACGAAGGCAGATCAGATCTTCGATCATCTGCTCAAAGATAAACATATTCGGCTGCTTGATGGTCATAGGATTCCGCCTGCCGAGGAACTAAAAGATAAGAAGTACTGTAAGTGGCATAATTCATACATTCACTCTACTTCTAATTGTGTGATCTTCGGAAGGGCGATCCAAAAGGGCATCAAGAATGGGAGGTTCAAGCTAGCCGACAAGAGTATGGCTGAAATGTCCATTGATACCGACCCCTTTCCCACGGTACCAATATCTATGGTATCTTTTGCTAAGCCCGATGAGTCAAGGGACACCAAAGGGAAACAGTCGATGAAAAAGGTGTGGGTCCCAAAGAAACCTACCAAAGGGGAGAAGGCACAATGACCTCTGTGTTCAATCGGTTAGGCAGCCTACATGACATTCATGATAACAAGCAGCCATCTAGGAGCAGTTTTCATGGCCGCCCTAAATATTCGATGGACATTGAATGAGAACTTCAGGAACAAACCATGAGGTTCAGAAGGGTTCTTATCGACGCCAGGCATAGGCCTGGGGGGTAAGTACAGATGCCAACCAATCGACAGTCGAGCATGCCTCGAATAGATGAGGAACCACTCCCTAAAACCAAACAGATGGTGGTCGAGTTTACCATCAATGAGGGTGTTTCGTCCTTGCGCATCATGGTGAGAAATGATGACCAGACGAGACCCCGGATAATGATTAAACCAGCTGCCAACACAGAAGAGGGGAAGTGGTCTATCAATCAGGCTCTCGAAAAGAAAGAGGCACCACCGAGAGTCTCATCCAGAACTCAGAAAAGATGGATGCAACGTGACAAGGTCTTGCGTAAGATGCAACAGACATTGCATCTAATTTCCAACACCAAGGCAGCCGAAAATCAGGAGATTTATGAGTCTGTCGTAGCCAAGGCTATCGAGCGGGCATTCGGCTCGGGATGAATCTTTGGTTTAAAAACACCCCACTGACTACGAGTAACCGGTCTATGACTTGAGGAAGAAGTGGGCGGATTTTGGAAATTTTCTGGGCTCAGGATGGGTAGCGCTGCGATGAGGCTCTTGGCCCAATCTGAATCGTCGGCACGAACTGGACCGGTTCGAGGTGGGCTGGGTGTCCCAATCGCTGGAACTGATCCAGTGATAGTAGTTTGTGATGGACCAGTGAGGCTAGCGGGCAGTGGGCCCGCTGGAGGATTTTGGGTGCGGGACATGTCCAAAAAATGGTGAGTAATATACGGGGATATATCATCATCCAAAAAATTATACGAACTAGGCTCGGGAGTATGAACTTTAGTAAATGGAAATTGAGTTTCATAAAAAATTACATGGCGATTAATGATGATTTTCTTGGAGGATAAATCAAAGCATTTGTAACCACGATGATTAGACGGATAATTCAAAAACACACACGGAGTAGATCGGGCCCGAAGTTTGTTAATTGTGATGGATGGGAATAACGGATAACACAAGCACCCAAAAATCCGAAGATGAGAATAAGAAGGATTCTTATTATATAAAATTTGGAGGGGGGAAGAATATGTCAGACCTTTGGAAGGAATTATGTTAAGGAGATATGTAGCCATTTGAAGAGCATGATGCCAAAAATATAAGGGTACGGAAGCATGAATTAAGAGAGTGCGGACAATGTTATTTATGGAACGAATTTTGCGTTCGGCTTTCCCATTTTGTGACGACGTATGAGGACAAGAAAAATGAAAATTGATCCCATTATTAGCACAGAACTCCCGAAACACCCCATTGCCATACTCTTTGCCATTATCACACTGAATATTTTTTATTTCACGTTCGAATTGAGTTCTAATGAATGCTCTAAATTTTAAGAAGACGGAAAACACTTGAGATTTATTTGCAATCGAAAATGTCCATAAAAATTTAGAATAATCATCCAAAAACAAAACATAATACCGGTGACCCAGAGAACTCAGAACAGGAGATGTCCATAGGTCGCTATGAATAATATCAAATGACATTAAAGTATGTGAATTCGAGTCAACAAATGGTAAACTAACATTTTTTCCTAAAGAGCAAGACTGACAATTTGGAGTACTATTCGTACCCTAACATGAAATAAAATTATTTTTATGTAAAGACGACAAAATAGAAGATCCCGAATGACCAAGCCGAGCATGCCACAAGGAAGGAGCAAGGGCTGCGAACGCTGACGACAAGTCTGGACTCGATGGACAGAAACTGGGTGTGATAGGATAAAGATCTCCCCTACTATCACATCTTATGAGAGGACTCCCCGTCTTGAAATCCTTCACATAGAAACCAAAAGGATCAAATTCAATAGAAACAGAATTGTCAGTGGTGAATTTTCGGACATACACTAAGTTTTTAATCAATTTGGGGGAATATAAAGTATTTTTTCAAGATAAGGGGAGGATTGGGGGGGGGGGGAGATAGAGTTTTATGACCATAACCCTGAATTGGAATAGAGTTACCATTACCGATAATTATAGCACGAGGGTTGCTCAAATTGGCATAAGACGAGAGAGTACCTTGATAGGAAGTCACGTGTGTCGTTGTGCCGGTGTCTATGTACCAATTTGGATCCGGTTGCGTCAACCCAAGTATGTGTATTACGGCCTCAATGTCGGTGTGAGTAGGTATGGGGCCCACTGCCTAGAATGCTTGTGTGGGACGAGGCCCAAGTAGTCCACCCTGTTGCCCCAGTCCAGTGCTGAACCGAGAACCTGCCTGCTGATTGTTGGGCTTGAAGTTAGGCTGTCCAACCCACTGACTGCTTGAAGGGCCTGAAAAATAGGGGTTGCTGGCCCACGACCCATTGTCCAAGCCCCACTGCCATGGGCCCCACGGCTGGGACCAGTAGGGAGGAGGCCCACTGCCGGACTGCTGACCACTGGAACCACCACCGAAACCGCCGCGTTTGTCCCCGCGGTTTTTGTTATTATTCTTACGATTATTTTTGCCGCCACCATGAGTACGATTTTTGTCTGAATTATCAACAAAACCTGAAGAATTTGTAGAGGACGTCATTAGGACGACGAGGCTTGCTCCTATAGCCTCCTTTTTAGCCAAACCGGCTTCTTTCAAAGTAAGCATGGAGCGGGCTTGATAAAAAGCGGGAAGTGGGTTGCTTTGACGAAGGAGAGTCCCAACGCCATTATAGGCCTCCGAGAGACCAGCAACCAGTTGTAGAACCAGACGATTATTTCTCACAGGTGCGCCAACGTTACGGAGTTGGTCCGCCAACTCCTTGAGTTTCTTGCAGTATGCAGATACGTTTGGAAATTCTTCCATGCGAACTTGAGAGAATTCCTGCTCGAGTGTGACAATACGTGAATGTTGGTTATCTTAGAATATGTCACGCAATCTATTCCAGGTAGCCATAGCCGTGGTATCCAACTCAATAATCGTCTGTAAGAGGTCAACCGAAATAGTGGAATAAATTCACTGGAGAACGGTAGCATCAAGAGTAATCCATAACTGAGAATCCTCCGCGGGACATCAGAAGGAATTATGTGATGGAGGACTTGATGGGAGATAGCGTGAATTTTAAACAATTCTGCCCGCGTCGCATATTGGACGTTTTCTATCTCAAGAACAATAGGAATGTTGTTCTTGATGTCAGAAACCATGAGGGCATAATGAAAATTATTTTTAGACATATTGAAAGAACAAAGGGAGAGGAGGGGAAATTTGGGAAGAGTGGAGGTTAATAATATCACGAATTTCGGTGAAGGGGGACGGAATCCGGCGACGGTTGTGGCCGATAAAGGGCACAAAAACCGAGAGCAACGGCGGAAGCAAGACCTAGTCTCTTGATACCATGAAAGAAATAATCCTCTTGATTATTTTCATTAATTGAAATGCTATATATACAAGTTACATAATAGGAGAATCATATTCCTATTCTATTCCTAAAACCATATTCTATACATTTATGGTAATACACTAATTATGGTAATACACTACTAATTATATTACAACATTACCTAAACTAGGATACTAAATATTTACCATAAATTACATTGACTAATAGGCACAAATCCGAGAGTCCTAATAGGCACAAATCCGAAATTCAATATACACAATATACACACAATATACATGTGTATATTGTGTGTATTTAACACACATTAGCGAGAAAACAGAATCAAAAGGTAAGAAAATAGGAATTCAGCTTTAGCACAGTAAACATGTTGGGTCCGACAACTTTAGGTTCTACCTACTGTCCCTGTCCAATAGCAAGCTTTTAAACTTTAACACATGATTTTTAACATCATAAATCAAGATAGGACCGTAGAATCAGACTTATACATATCATCTAGGTTATCTATATAGATGCAAGTATGGCTCTAATGGAAGCAATAGTCGGGATTAAATTTGCATGTAATACAGACAACACATAATCATAAATTTTATTCAAACATAAAATCGATACTTATTTCTTGAAGCTTGACCACAATTAAATCTTCAAGTATGAGTAAATATCGTCCTCCAGTTTCACGGTCTATAATGTTCTGCTATGTGTAGTCTAACTAGCATTTGGACAGAGAATACTCGTGTGGACAAGTATTACCACTCCGAAAAAATTATAACTCTTAAGGCTGAAAAGCCTAGTATATATAGCCATGTTTTAGGGTGCAAAATGTGTGGCTTTCTTTCTCCTCAAGAATATTATTTTTCAAGTCAAAGAATAATTAGGCATTGCAGGGATCACATATTTAATGACAATACTTCCAATTGTGTCATTAATTTGGAATATGAATGAATTGATCATACCATAATAAATTACAGTTTATTCCACTAAAAATTTGTAATTGCAGTCCTCATCTTAATTTCAAAATCTTTCATTAAATCTTATTTAACCCCGTGTTAAGATTAAAAATATCAATATATTAAATTAAACTATTGATAATTTAATTCACTGACTAATTAAATCGTTTATACTTTCGCTTAACTTATTTCATGTGACATATACAAAATTTACCTATAGGGTTTTCACATGAAAACTTATAAGCATTCATAAAAGGGTATCATTAATCTCAAAATTGAGACATGGATTCTATCAACTAATTATTATTTCACAAATGTTATTTGTTATTGTCCAACCTATCAGGTACAATTGACTCACAATAGAGTCGTACCATTTGATAAATCAAAGTAATGAACAAATCACATTGATAATAATAATTATATCAATATTAAAAGTATGCGTACATTTAATGAACTAGAGAAGTTGTTTTATGTAGTTAGTACAAAAACACTTATTTCTACTTGGTTCGTTTAATACATACAAATCATACTAGCACAATAAGTCGGAACTATACCGTTCCCATAATGAAGATAAATTATATTTAATCTTGTGCTACAATCATACCGATGGCTTTGTCCAAGATTCATCTTAGATTGTGAACATAAATTTTATACTTATAAAAACCGATGATTTAATTTATCGTGTATAAGATAAACTCTATACACTAAATTATGTATTATATAAGTAAAGAACACACATACGAATAGATGATCTATTTTAATTTTTGTATTGAATAAATAATTTTTCTATAAGAAATACTATATCTTAACGCATTGTTAATAGTATATATCCCAACAGATGGTATGATATTTAGCATATTATGAAGAATAATATACACAATTGGTACTCCGCTCAAAGTATTCAAGATGATAAAAGTATATATATATATATTAGCACTAAGTAATGAAAATGTAATTACTAAATTATACAGAAAACCTTAAAAGCTTCTTTCCTTTTCCCCCAAGATTCAATCTTTTGTAGTAGTACATACTACATACACTAACCTATATAAAATCAATATATATATAGCACTCAACACATTTCTCTTTATTTAAAGCATAACAAATCATACACATAACTCTGCAATGATTCTTCAAGCAGCTCCTTGGTTCCCACCAGCAATAGTTGTAGTTCCTATCTTGAATTTGGAGCGATCAATATAGTGAGAGACTTTATCATCATCAAAACTAGACATAGTTCTCATCTTGTTTTTCACATGATCAATATAATCAGAAAACCTGTCATTTTCATCTTTAGGACCTTCATTTATCTGATGATGAAGTATAGTAACCATGTTCTTTACAGGTTCAACTTTCGTGCCTTTATTATAAGGATCTTGCTTCTGCCGATGATCTCTTGATGTGCTAATATTTGCATGGAACTTGTTCACAGGTTTTAGAGATTTATCAGCCTTAAAATTGGGTATGGCACTGTCTCCTGAACTGTGATTGTATTCTTCAAGTACCTGATCAGACATAATTAATTAAGTAATTAATGTAGAAGTTTTTGAAGAGAAAGAATATAATCTTTTAGATGAAATAGTCACACTATTCAATATGTTATTAGATTAGGTAAGAAATTTTGGGTTCATGTCTCACTGTCACTCATTAGCAAAACAAATATTTTCACGTATTTAACCAATAAAACAAAATTACATTCACACGTGAGAGGTCATGTTGACCACATAACAAGTACTCCTTTTGTCCCAATTTATGTTAAGGAGTTCAAAGTTATACGAGAGTCAAAATACTTAATTTAGCTAGATTATGAATTAGAGTATAGAGTCTTCAAATATCTTAAAATAAAATATACATATTTAAAACTCCTTACAAATATAGGTGTAAAGTTTGCATACATCCTACCATTTCGAGACCCCACTTGTGAGATTATACCGGATATGTTGTTAATATATTTAAAAACTACATGTCAATACAGATAACGATTCAAAATTTCTAAAAGTACTACAAGTTAATACAAATAATTATTCAAAAAATCTAAAAAAAAAAGTTTCAGAAGATTATAGTAGTTAAAAAACGTATGGCTCTCCAAACAATAACACCTTCCCATAAAATGAGACGGAAGAAATAATTAATTAAATTAAAAGATGGACAAACAATTCAAAACAGTACCATGTTAGAGTCAGAAGACAAGTTTTGATATTTCTCTTGCGATGGGATTTGCTGGCTATTTAACTGAAGGGGAATGGTGGATCCATTTTGGTGCAGAGCAACTGGTTTGGATATGGTAGCTTTAGCAGTATAATTCCTGTGATGATCAGTTGTTGCAGAATTAGTAGTAGCAAATCTGGGATTCTGTGGAGAAATGCGGCGAAATGATCGAAAAGCTGGACTTATATTCACTGCTCTGAAAATCTTTTCACATACCCCTTGGGACTGAGTAGTGTTTTTTGTGGTGATTTGGTTCTTTCCCATTTCGAGTCTTCAAAGCTAAAGGGAACTATACTTTGAGAAATATGTAATTGGTGAGCTGAGATGGGGGAAAGAGGGTTGGATAGAGCAAATAAATAAGAGATGACTAAGGAATTTAATTTAGTTTATAATAAACCTTAATCATGTATTACTCGTTGGTGTGAATTGTTTAATTTCATAGAGGCCAAAATTTCAAGCAGATATTCCTCATGGGCCATTTACAAACAAATTTCTCAAGATTCCGCACAAGGTGTAGACATATAGTCATTAGGGGATCATATTCGCGTTGATGACTTCTTGGTGTTTTCCTATCTAACAAATCGAGTGTAAGTTTTATGTACCATTAGTGTAAATAATATTTAGCACTATCAAGTATCAGGTCATTATTATATCTATGTATCTATCGGTAAGTCTTCTTAAATTATGAGATTTCAAATTTTAAAAATCAGCTATGTTACATGTTATAGTAATAGATAAATACGACTTGATGATGTAAAGATTATTTACATTAACAATGTATATTATTTAAACTCTAACAAAAAGATATATAAGTACATTAACTATTAAGAAATTAAAGTGCAATTTGGTAAAGCTCGGAAGCAATTAATAAGTACGAAATGTCAAGTACAAATATACTCACCAAGACTTTTTTAATATTGTGTGAAAACAACCTAATAGTTTTGAGAATTTTCCAGCTATATATAATTTTAAAACTTAGAGCACGCATTTGAAGTTGAAGGGGCTGCTATAAATTATGATAAAACTTGGTAAATATGGACCTACGTCACAGTGCGCTCGTAATTAAAAAATCATCACCAATCACCATATAAAAAACAGCTTGGCATCAGATACGGCCTCAAAGTCTAAAAGTAGCATTGAGCTTTCAGTAAAAATTCAATAGTTTCTTGCTTGATTGTTAGAAGAATCTCATTGTTTGTGTTTGAGACATTGGAGAGACGATAATCATAGACGGATTTAATATTTTGAGTTTGTCAATTTTACATTTTAAAAAAAGTTATTGTATTGGTGATAAATTATTTATATATAAGTAAAAAAATTTAACACATACAAAATTAGCACCAAAGATGATAACTCCGTCCCTGACGATAATGCTAACACCCTGCTTCCTCGGGTATAAACGAAGATACTAAAGAAATAGAAAATGGGGATATTGAAACCATAAATGTGAAAAAGGAAAAAGAAGTTGTAATTTGTAAAGAAAGAAGTACTCGGAAAACAAAGTGAAGAAAGAATATTTATGTGGCACCTCAGAATTCAGATGAGGAAGATTATTGTTGGATAAATGATACTCTCTCCGTTTAGAAAAGATTATTTGATTTTGACTTTACATAAAGTTTAAAAAAGTAGATTTTTCAATCTTGTGGTGTTAAATTAAAAATGTGTTGAATGTAGAAAAATGATCTTTAATTTTATGGTCTTAAACATGTCATGTGAAAAGTTGGAATGCGAGAATTACCAAAAAAGAAATACATTCTTTTTTAAACGGACTAAAAAAACATAAGACAATCTTTTTAAAATGAAGGAAGTAGATAAGTTGTTGCCATATATATATATAAAATGAATACTTACAAAATGTTCGAGTTTTTTCTTTGATTCTTCCGGCTTGGGAAGACCATAGTTGCCCAATTATTAACCATAGCAACAACTCTAGTGTAATTCTACAAGTGACACTATAAGAAAGTATATAGAATTGATAACAAAACTTTAGCAACAATATAATTATAGTATTGCTAAAAAAACGTAAATGACAATAAAAATTTAATATATTGTTGCTAAAAACATAAATGACAACAAAAAAAACTTATTGTTGTGAAAACTTATCGCATCGGAGGTTATTGCAACGGCATGCAATAATTTTTATTGTTGCGAAAAGTACTTTAGTCAACAACATCCAATATATGACAATAAAATTATTGTTGACAAATATCTTTCTTCTTACCGTGTGAATATGAAAGGGTAGAGCGTACGCAAACTTTACCCTTTTTCCTCGCATATCTTTATAATTTTCAATTAGACTCTTGGGTCAGAAATAGTTGCCCAATTAGTCTATTATATTTCTTTCGCGACATGATCCTTCCAACTGATCGAAGGAAGTGCATATTTTTAGTTTTGGACTACTGTCCACATCATATCCAAGCTAGGAACTATATATTATTGTACAGTACAGTAAAATGGAGACGTGTTAGGTGCCTAGGTGGTACAATATGATAGGGAAATAGCCAAAATCAATATATATATATAATAAGGTTAGGAATGAAAATGATGGAGTGGCGTTCTCTACATCAACATTGCTATTTATGTTTTTTCTTTTTTTGGCATTTTTTCTTCCACTTCTCTACATAATTACTAACTAATTAGATTAACAAAAACTTAATAAATTGAATATCCGTTTTCAACAGTCAGCCCACGATAACTTTGCATTAAAGTCCAAGAAACCCTATGACTCAGCAGCCCATGAAAACAATATTTATTGATACAATAAATTAGTTTACAATAAAAGTCTAGAGCCGTTTTCTATTACTCTAACTCACGTTTACAGCAACATTTGTACAGTAACTCCAAAGGCAGAAGAAGGGACCTTTTTTTAGCATCACTCCTAGGAAGATTTTTAATTTCGATGATTTTTTTAAAAAAATGTGTATTAATTCTTGGTATCAATCACGGATAATTACAGTAATCAATTGATTGATGTGCATCTTCTTATTCATGTTTTTTTTGGGGGCTATTCTCCATGTGTTGTGCCCTTGTGGCTTAAAGAATCATAAAAATACAAAGACATTTTCTACTATTTTCATACAGTTTTAGCTTTTGGTGTTCTGTATTGTTTCTAAGAAAGAACCTAAAATGCCAAATGCAAGGTATCTAATTGGTCTATAATATGGATATTTAGATGACTTAATTTTATTCATAATAATTGTTTATATGTTTTTTTTTTTGGTTTGGTTTGGTCTCCTCTTTGTTTATTGTTTTAGCTTGGTAACTAAAAAATTTTGGTTGAAATTTTCTTTTCAACCAAAAAAGAATCTTTTTGTTTATTTTTCTTCTTCTTTATTTTGGTGTGTGATTATTGGAGCTGTGATTAATTTTGCGTTATTTTTTGTACAGGGAGGAGATTAACAAAGTATCAAATTTACATTGAGAAGAAGAAGAAGAAATTCAAATGAAATCTGCCATGAAAATAGAAACTCACTCAAATTGATTTTGAAGAAATGCTTTTTTGCTATGCCTAGAAAGCTCAGTGTATTTGCTTTATTATGAAAGTGGAAGGCAGATTTACATTTTCAATATTCTGTATAATGTATTTTAATATTAGCACCCCTATAAGTTCAAAAGTTTGTTTATACACATACAGACACACATGCATGAGAACTTTTTTCTTTACATATATATATATATATATATATATATATATTAAAACCATATTAGATCCTTTACAGGCCTAAACAAAACCAGGCTTCCTCTTAAGTTTGCATTACCAGATTTCTATGGTACCTCATTTTTTCCTCTTCTTCGTTATCTTTCCTTTTTGTTTCCTTATTCAAATTAACATATATTGATTTAAATGAGTAGTTTCATATCCGACCTTGATGTCTCCCAGGTATTCCTTTAGACAAAAGTTATAGATTATCTAAAAGATCATGAAAATTTGATAAAAAAATCATGAGAAGATATTTGTTTGATTAATAAACATTGTTTCTTTTTAAAAATTATAACATTAATATCTATTCATATTTATAATTCTTTAGGACCGCGCGAAGCGTGGACACCAGTAAAAATAGAAAACATGCGTATTGTTTTGTGTTTGTGACAATCATTTAAAATCTATGTTGAAATGATCATCTTAAGTATGTGAGATGTTGAGATATACACCAGATATACAAGATATATTTAAGAGAGGAAGAAGAAGAGGAAGAACAGTTTGTGTAGTTCTTATTCATTCGAAAGTTAGTCTTACAAAAATGCTTATACATTCCTATTTATATATCTTCATATCATGTATAGTTTCTTATTAGAATTAGAGATATGTAGATTAGTTATAACTAACTTTATAACCTTCTAACAACTCTCCTAACTTCATAACTAATTGTTGACTTCCTAACTACTTTGTTGACTAACAAGTTAACTTCTCTAACTAACTTTGATCTTGTGTTGTTGTCAAGACCCAAACTGGAGGGTCATGACGGGCACTCGGATCTTACTTGCCGAATACCACTAATCATATATTTACCAACTAACTATAATTAAGCATGTGCCACGAGGGCCGTCATGAGATAACTCGCTGACACATGAAAATAGTAAACTGGAAAGGTGTCACGTAAAATCCTGCAGTCAGAAGCACCCAACCTTTGCATATATACATATTAAGGCCGACAAGGACATACACGACTACTATACACATGACAATTGTCTACAAGCCTCTAAAAAGTACGTAAAATCATAAAGTCGGGACAGGGCCCCACCATACTCCTATGCATATCCAAAATATCGTACCACGACTAGACTAATGCTTTCCTACCGGATGCCCCAGTTGTTTCATCAACATCCTGCATTCAAGAATAATGGGGTTATAAGCTAGGTGTCCATTTTGCATCATGTTGATTACCTCAGTGGAGTCTGTAGCAATCTCCAGGGGGTAAGATTGTTTTCCAAAGCAATTTGGAGACCCTGCATGAAAGCACTCAGTTCTGCTAAATTGTTAGTAGCACTGGGGATGCCTCTTATGAAGCCAATTATCTAGTCCCCTTTGCCATTCCTAATAACTCCTTCAGTTCCTCCTATTCACGGGTTTCCTATTCAAGATCTATCAGTGTTAAGCTTGTATTTACCCCTCTCAGGAGGTTCCCATTTAATGGTTATCCTAGTTTCCTAGTTTTCTGATTGTGATTAGCATTATGAGTCCCTAAGTTATCATATTCTAAAACCATGTTGTACATCTGTAAGAGTGATAAAAGAATGAATTTTTTCTTTTATTCCTCCTCCTGTTCTTTCTCTTATTCTTCATCTTCCTCTTCTTACTCTTTCTCCTCCTCCTCATCTTCCTCTTCTTAGATTGTACAATAGTAAATTTATAGCAATTAAAACATAATACTTTGAAGAATTTTTTGAATTTATAGCAACTAAAACATAATGCTTTGAAGAATTTTTCAATATAAAAAGTGAGTTTAAGTTAAATGGGACTTGAAAATAAAAAAAATTCTAACTAAAATTTTCTTGACATGCATGACTGAAATTTTAGGCAATTTTTACATGTACTTCAGTCATGTACGATTGAAGTTCAGACATACATAAAAAATTCAGACTCACATAACTCAGGTGAAAACACATGATGTTTCGCCTTCACAAGGTCACATTTCAAATGAGAATGCTTGAACTTGTCAAATTTAAATGCGACTGTCTAAAGTTATGCCTGAACCAGATAAACTTGCAAATAAACATAAATGGACCCGAATAATTAGACAATAATCAAGTACCTAAAAGAGTTAGCTATATTAGATTCATTATGTTAAGAAAATTTAACTCCCATAAAGCTTAAATGGCGACCCCCAAAAGGGAGTATTTGTGCACTTCTCGCATGAAAAACTGTATGGGCCTACATAGGATAAAGCCCATGTCATATGATTAACCGCTTAGTAACCAAGCCCATGGAATATGATTAGCCGCTTGGTAAACCAAGCTCAGTACAACAAGGTAACCCCTCTAAACGTCACCGTTTTAACCCCTGCTGTACAGCCGGAGCTACACATACTGGAAAAGAAACCTAAACCCTTGAAAATCCCCAAACAGCATTTCCAATGGCGTCGGTCGCTTTCAGAAATCCCAATTGGAAGCACCTGTTTTCACTCTCTCCTCAACTCTACTCATCATGCTGTAGAGGAGGAGCTTCACTTTCCACTCAGTTTTCGGTAAATGCAAATCAAAATCCCACACTTTCTAATCCTTGGTGGAGATCCATGGCCACTTTTACCCGAACGTAAGCTTATAACTTCAAAATACAGTAACTCAACATTCTAAATTTACTTTTTTTCTCCCTAAAATGTGTAGTATTTAGAGCTGAATATTCACTTGATCCACTACTAACACTTTGTTTGGATGGTTGTTTGATATCGTTTCATAATGTATCGTATTGTATTGTACTCCCTCCGTCTCATTTTATATGAGGGCATTTGACTGAGCACATAGTTTAAGAAGGAAAGAAATACTTTTGAAATTTGTGGTACAAAATGAGTCATAGATATTTGCATGACTATAAATTATTTCATACAGAAGTATATGCTTTAGGTGAACATATATATCTATGTCTGCTGACAAAGCCCGAAGTGTAATTGATCAAATTCGCGGACGTTCCTGTGAGGAAACACTTATGATACTAGAATTTGAAGTTAAGTTGTTACTTTAAACACATAAAGATGTCATTTTTTGTGACTGACTAAAAAGGAAAGATTGTCACATATATTGTGAGAAGAGGGAGTATTGTTTTGATGAATACAACGTTTAGATAGTTTGTATCATTTCGCGTCGTCACATAATGCCACACATAAGCAACTTGATGGATTAACTTACAAGAAAAATAGGATACGAGGTAAAGCTATTATAAAAAGGTAGGGTAAAGGATAAAATAAGATTATTAGAGAAGAACTAAAGACAAAATGAGAAAAAAGATAAGTTAACGTAGATCACACCAAATCGATCTTTACATAAAATTGGACTTCATACAATAAAATTGAAGTAACAATCAAAACAAATATTGTATTTAAACTAACAAGTAACAACACAATACAATACAATACAATAAGTAACAACCATCCAAACAAGCTGTAATTTGTGTCACTCCTGTAATTTTAAATAATGTTCAACTCTATTTACCTTTCTGCTTGACATGTGATGATGTGATCCTCGCTTCGTAAATTGTAGCCATTTTGATTTGTTTTAAGCTGAATTTTGTCAATATCTAATTATATTTTATGTTTTCCTGCAGAAAACCTCATGTAAATGTGGGAACTATCGGCCACGTTGATCATGGGAAGACTACTCTTACTGCTGCAATTACAAAGGTTAGTGTGGTCGGACTTTCTGTATGGTACGGCCTCCATTTCATTTTAAATGATGGAAATTGACAGGGAGTCGGAGATTAAAAATGTTAAATTGATTAGTGTATTATACTTGTGGTAGTGGATTGAAATATTAAAGTAATAACACTAAAAGTTACTTTGGTATAGAAAATAAGTTTAAAGTAGAGTAGTTACATGTAAGGTTGTATAAAAAGATCGGGTTCGAGCCCTGGGTATGAAAAAATCCTTGGTAGGGAGATCTTCCCCCGAATGGGTCCTACGCGGCGCGAATCCGGATTAGTCGGGCTCCAATGCGAGTATCAGACGGCGGATGGGCAACCAAAAAAAGTTTGTATAAAATGATATTATTTATTGAATGATGTCAAACATTTTCAAATCCCCCATTTTATAGTTTTCCTTCTCTTTGCCTGATAAGCACCTGTGTGTTGTCTAGGTGCTAGCAGAAGAAGGAAAGGCCAAAGCGGTTGCATTTGATGAAATCGATAAAGCCCCTGAAGAGAAAAAGAGAGGAATTACTATTGCCACAGTAGGGGATGCTTCTCTATCCTTAGTGGTGTGATATTTTTTAATTTGTATTTGTATTTAATGCTTTAGTTGATGTTTTTGTAGGCCCATGTGGAGTATGAGACGGCTAAAAGACATTATGCTCATGTTGATTGCCCAGGACACGCGGATTACGTTAAAGTGAGATGCAAAACCTACCTATTTTTACCGCAGTGTGCTCGTTCAACATGTTTTACTTATTGCGACTGTTAGTGTTGGAGTATTTGATTATGGCTTGTCTGAATAGTACTCAGTTGATTGTGTATCATTTGAGAGTTTATTTCACTGACCGTGAAGGCAATAAAGCAATTTACTTAGTTCCCTTAAGATAATAAGTTTATGTGAACGAGGGCTTGAAATACTTAACAACTATAATCTCTATTTTTTTTATAGTATTGAATGTTTCCATTTGCTTTATTCCTGATGAAAAACTATTAAAGTAGGTAGGAATATCATGGCATTAGATCATGTATCCTCATTGCCTTAAATATTGTCCCTTTTTCTTCGGCACTATTGATTGATTATTGACTTTAAGCAGTTAATTCTGACTTGTATATTATATTGGTAGTAATTGAAAAATAACCAAAACGTGGATTTGTAAATTTTTTTATGGAGTTATTATACCATGTATAAGATGGCATAATAATTACTCCCTCCGTTTAAAAAAGATTGTCGTACTTTCCTTTTTAGTCCGTTTCAAAAAGAATGCCTCTTTCATTTTTTGGCAACTCTTTCATTCCAACTTTCCACATGGCATGTTTAAGACCACAAGATTAAATGTCATTTTTGTACATTCAATACATTTTTAATTTAAGACCACGACTTTCTTAAAATTTGTGCCAAGTCAAAACTAGACAAACGGACGGAGTACTACATTTTGGGATATTTGTGATGAAGGTAATACATGTTGGGATGTTGCAAAGTAGAGAGTGTCAATTCAAATTAAATTGCAGAAGTTGTACTTTTAGAGGCTAAAATATTCTTTTGAGCCGAGGGTCTACCGGAAACAGCCTTTCCACCCCACAAAGGTAGGGGTAAGGTCTGTGTACATCCTACCCTCCCCAGACCCCACTTGCGGAATTACATTGGGTTCGTTGTTGTAAAATATTGTGGCACCACAGTGGTCCTATTAAATTTTTAAGCGGTAGACATCATCCAAGTTCTCTTACTAATATTGTGAGAGTTAGGCGCCTTAATGTGCTTCACTTTCTCCGATTGAAAAGGTATTGTTTGGCTTGAATAAATTTTGGCTTTAGCAGGAGTACTTAATGTAAAAGGCTCTAGTACTATCTTGTGATTTGTGAATATCAAATTCTTTCAACCTTTTCTTGGTAGGATCTTTCTCGTTGTTTCATTGTTTGATGGTTCTTCAAGTGCTTTCTGCTTTCTGAACTAGAAAAGTAATGTTAGTTGGGAGCAACATTTGTATTTTGGGAGCAACTTGTGAGATTATGGACGATCTTTCTCTGAAGTGGGAGATGGTTTAACCTGTTTTCCTTTGTAATATCCTTTCGTACTTGTTTGGTCAAACCTTATGTTGTTTTTTGTGGTGATTGATTCTTCTGTTGAAGATAAAGCTTCTGAAGATTCCTTCTGCATTTTGAGACATTCAAGTTCCTTAACATCCCTGCCTATTTTTTGCCGTTTGATGTTAGAAAATAATTTCAAGTATTGGTCTAACTTCTTTTCCCCCTAAACTTCCTTTATTGTTAAAAGCATGGTATCTCAGCAACAAGTGCTGTAAATATTTACAATATGGGCTACATTACTGATTATGTAATAAGCTCAAGAAGTCCACTATGGTGTCTATATCATTTGCAATAGCCATGTTGCACCAAAAAGATAGTAAAGATATACATCTGTTCTTAAGGCTAATAGCAGACTCCAGTTTGCTCTGAAAATTGTAATGTTCCTAAACTTCCTTTTTATTCAATTGCTAATCACTTGTTTTAATATGTAGAATATGATCACTGGAGCTGCCCAAATGGATGGTGGTATTCTAGTTGTATCTGCTCCCGATGGACCTATGCCACAAACAAAGGAGCATATTCTTCTTGCCCGTCAGGTGGATACTCGTGGATAGACCAGAGAAATAACAGACACAGACTATTTTTGGTGATTCTAAATGTTGCTTTTCTTATACTTTGCAGGTCGGTGTACCGTCTCTTGTCTGCTTTTTAAACAAAGTTGATGCTGTTGATGATCCTGAGCTGCTGGAACTTGTGGAAATGGAGCTTCGGGGTGCGCCAGCTTTTCCACTACTTGCTTCAATTGTATTATTACTGATGCAGAACCTGAAGTCCTGATAACTGGCTTGCAGCTATCATGACTTTGCTATGTTCATTTCCTTACGTGAGATTCCGTTTCTTGCAGAGCTGCTTAGTTTCTACAAGTTTCCTGGGGATGAAATTCCTATCATCCGTGGTTCAGCTCTTTCTGCTTTACAGGGAACTAATGAAGAAATTGGAAAGAAAGCTATTTTAAAGTTAATGGATGCTGTAGATGAATACATTCCAGATCCAGTGCGTCAACTTGATAAACCATTCTTAATGCCAGTAGAAGATGTATTCTCAATTCAGGTAATCTGATGTTCTTGTAGCTCATGTTTAGCCAGAGATCAGCCAAAACTACTTTGATCTTTTTAGTTTCTTCCGGTCTCTTGAATTCTACTTCATTTTTGAGTTCTATCTCTAACTTTGAATGGGTTATATGGCTCTATGCCTCTATGGACTATGCATATGGTTTTAGAACCTTAAAACCAGTGAATAACAGTCTAATATTTTTGGAGATAACTTAAACTGCTGGTACGACCGGGAATTGTTCCATCCATTTGTGGGACAAAATTCCGTACTATCTTTAGTGCTGAAAAAACCATATATTCATAGAAACTAATCTTTCTTTGGTGTAGCTTTTGTACTGTGATGATATACCTCTTGCTGCTTATTTTAGTACAATCCTTTTGCTCTGAGAAAGGTAGAGGAAGATTTTTTTCGCAGCAGTCTATCTTCCATTTCCAAAAGAGGAAAAACAATAATGCTTGAACCTTGACTCTAATGTGATACTGATCTTTTGCTATTAATGTTTTGAAGGGACGTGGAACTGTTGCTACTGGCCGTGTTGAACAAGGAACAATAAAAGTTGGAGAAGATGTGGAGATTTTAGGGCTGATGCAGGTTAGCTGTTACCGTATTCTGTTATTCTATTACCTACTTTCTTTAGGGGGTTACCGATTACTAACCAATTTAATTTGATTTAACTTATTGATGTTCTGGGTTATGGGATGTAATCTTTCACAATCTTACAAGTTAAGAGTAAATTTTGTTACAAGGCATGGAAAAATCTCTCTCATATACAAGAAAAAATATACACACCCACTGTAACTTCATGAATGCACCAAAACGAATCTAGGAATGAGATTGTATTCCTCAAGTACACATAATGGTTCTCTATCCCTTCAAAAGCTCTTCTTTTTCTCTCCTTCCAATAAGACCTACATGAGTTCTAATGGCGCAATGTCTCGTGCACTTTGACTTCTCTTCTTCTTCTTCTAGATGTCCAACTAGAGAGTGCCTCCTTTACTGTCCCGGCATGGCCTATTGCAGTCCAGGCTATCTCAAGATCTCACACCACAAGGTGGCATGAGTGACCACCTGTCAATGTGGAAGGAAGTTGAAGTAAATTATCCAAAAAGTCTCCTGAATATTTACACATAAAGCACCAACTAAAATTTTCTATCTTCCTTTTTCTCAAAATTTTGCTGTTAGGATTGCTCACCTCACTGCCAGCCAAGAATGACATTTTTTTACTTGTGGACCCCTTGTAATAACAAGTTTAGGTTGTGATTAGCTATTATTGTAATGATGAAGATGCTTAGTTTAATCTTAGCTGGATGTTTAGTTTTGAGAAATTACGTTCCCTTATTTGATGTTTTAATGCCAGTATATGTTATATGATATTATTGTGTTTTCATAGTAGAATTATGAAGCTCTTGTTCATGTTATCAATTTTCTTTTACAGGGCACTTTAAAATCTACAGTGACTGGTGTTGAAATGTTCAAGAAGATCTTGGATCATGGTCAAGTAAGGATTTGAGTCAGTCCATGTGACTTTCTAATAGTTTTCATGCATCACTTAATGCGCGTTTCTAAATTCTGCTTTATTTTCTTAATTAGGCTGGTGACAATCTTGGGCTTCTTCTACGTGGCTTAAAACGAGAAGATATTACACGAGGAATGGTAAGTGAGAGTATCACTCTGTGTGTGTTACTCATAAAGTGACTTGGCATTTGTGTGGCCTTATTTACAGAGTTGTTTACCTGTGAAAAGTTGAAAAAGTACCATCTGTTTTTGTTTTTGTTTTACATTTTACTTTGGACTGCTTGTTTGTTTCTCCCCTAACATTTTACTAGAAGTAGCTTGATATCAGGGTAGAATCATACAGTTTTCGTGGCGCTTTTGCTATTCGTCATGCTGTACTCATTCAAGTCTGATAATGTGATGTTTCATGAAGTCAAAGTCTGATATATTACCTGAATAATGTTACTATGTACATGTGTATTTTCCAGCATCTTATATAGCATTGCCTATAGGTGATTGCAAAGCCTGGTAGTGTGAAAACGTCCAAGAAATTTGAGGCGGAAATATACGTACTAACAAAGGATGAAGGTGGTCGGCACACTGCTTTTTTCTCAAACTATAGGCCTCAGTTTTACATGAGGACTGCTGACATTACTGGTAAAGTGGAGTTGCCTGAAAATGTGAAGATGGTTATGCCTGGTGATAATGTTACTGCTACTTTTGAGCTGATATCTCCAGTTCCTCTTGAAACAGGTAAGCGTATTCTATAAATCCTTTTGTGATTTTGCTTATCTGTGGAGTAAGGTTCCTCCGCCTTGTAGTTATTCTTCTTTTCTCCCCTCGAAGTTGCATAGTGACAATATTATTGAAATGGTAATTGTCAATTACAAGGTGTGACACTATTTTATTTGTGCTTAGCCTGGTTATGTTTCTCCCCGATAAAAAAGAGATCTTCACCTAACTTGGGGGAACTTTTACATTGCCTTCAATATTTTTCTTGCTAATGTGATAATCAATCTCATTCCCAAAATAGTTGAATTCACGACATCACACGAATCAGTGCCTTGGTCCCACTTCGTCCGAAGTTTCCGTCTTGTTAAACCTTGATGTACAGCAGTTGTTATTAAAGGTGAGTGCCTTGTCGCCACAGCAGTTGTTATTAAAGGTGAGTGCCTTGTCGCCACAGCAGTTGTTATTAAAGGTGAGTGCCTTGTCGCCTATGGCGAGAGGTGAGGCAATGGAGTATCGCCTTTTTCCGGCGAGGCGACCAGTTAACAAAAAGGTGAGAAGAGGCGATGAGGCGAAGAAGAAGGCGACGCGCAATGAGGCTAGAAATGCGTCACTTTTTTTAAAAAAAGAGGCTGAATTAATAAAATATAAAATACAGAGTTAGGATAATTAATAAAACATAAAAAGCAATACACTGTTGAGGATCTTGGAATTCGAGAACTTGAAGATCTTGAAGAAGAATTAGAATAGACTTTTAGTATTGCTTGTCTTGTGAATTATTGAGTCATTCAAGTTCTAGACTTTTAGTATCTACTATATACTTTTAATTTTTGAATTGAAATATTTGCTGATATGTTGTTGCTATTGAGATTTTGATTATTTATATATGCAATTAAATATTTTAATATTTTGGTATTAATTGGCTCCTCACTTCAAAAAGGTGAGCGCCTCGCCTCTCAAAAAGGGGAGGCAGGTCCTTGTCGCCGTGCGCCTTCCAAAACACTGATGTACAGTGAACCCATTAGATACATAGTTTCTGAATTTGATTCCGGGTGTGTTAATTTTATAAAGACAGGTATCTCTGAGTCTAGAACCGCACCGCGTGATATATGTATAAAAATTCACATAAATTAGACATATAATCTTTCTAAAAAAGATACAAATTAAACATATAAAACATTATTTTTCTATTTAACAAATGTAATTCCTAGTAACATTCATATTCTTATGTGGAAGTCTTAAAATGAAGTACCAAAAATTAACTGAAAAAGAAGACAAACCAAGATGATTGGATCGGTCTGAAAAAAATGTGATTCACAAAAAATTGGTAGTGTAAGTATTGGAATAACTGGACAAACCGAACCATTAACACCCCTATTGATTCTACCTATTACAATGCAAGATATTGTATTGCTTTGCAACTTGGGAATTGAATCTTTTTGTCTTCTTTTCCCTTTGTTGGGCAAAGATAATGTTCAAGGTATTAGACCCAAGTATTGTTACTCTGGTCTTTGCATGTAGAAAAATTAAAATGATACATTCAGTGTCAATGGCGTTCATTTGCTTTAGAGTAAAATTGCTCTCCTGTGCCACGCAGGGTAAAGCCAGTTTGTGTGACGCTGCAATGATTTCCGAAATGCTGACCTTTGGCTGCATTCGTTATGCAGCTAGTCTTCTTAGAAGTTTCCACATCATTTAGTCCATCACTGGGTCATGTCAAATTATATGAATGTTGCCTCATAATAATGCATGTGATGTGTATCTTCTTAGAGATCTGATTGTTATTCTTAGATAAAATAAGTATTTCAAGTAAAGTTACTGCATTCACTAAGACTTTTTGAGTAGTACACTTCTGATTGTTTATATCCCATCTACATGTAACTTTTCAGGACAAAGATTTGCCCTGAGAGAGGGTGGCAGAACGGTTGGTGCTGGGGTTGTTTCCAAAGTACTGAGCTGAGGGTTCACTGAAAATGTAGCTTATGTTTCAGTCTGGTTGTCTCAAGAGGGGTGACAAATGAAAATTCAATTGCTGCTTCCAGAAATACAAGACACGTGACGATTGCTAATGTAATCATCATTTGACACATTTTTTTTGTTCCGATGTTGAGAGTCCATGTGTCGTGAAATTGAATATATTGGAGGAAGGAGTCCACTTTGTAGCATCTTATAGTTCATTAGCAGTAATCACTCTTAATAACAAATATTTAGTGTAATGAACTATGTTTTTTTTGCATTCACGAGGAACTCCATGGTAGATGCTACACGATACGAATGTACACAATAAATCCTAATATCATTTCGAGCTGTTTGCTTGCATTCTCTCAGGTGTTCTGTATATGGTGTGTTTTCTACCAAGCTTCTGTATCTGGCCTGTTTTTTACCAAGTCTGATAGACTTAAACCTTCACATCTATGTGTGATCTGTTTATGTGCAGGCAGCAGACTCTTTCATGATCAAGCTGCTAGTGGAAAAATGTTGTGCAGATGAAGGGGTAAAACATGAATACCCAAGTGTATACTCTTTATGTGGGTTTTAGATGTAAAATCTACATTGGGCTCAACTTAATACAAAAACAACAAATCTGAACATGTTGATGTCCTTTTTATGTTTAAGCGACTGGTACGTAATCATCAAGGATTTTCAATTGTGTGACCAGAAATTTAAGATTTGACAGGTAGCGCAGAAGTGAGATGAGCAAACTCCGACTTAACTCCAAAAACGTTTCTTGGTAGCGCTATATTGATCTTTGTGTTCTGATGAATTTTATACAAGGAAATGGGAATTGTATTCAGTCTCATATTGATCCTTGATTGGAAGATCCCTTGCCATCTTGGCATCTCAATTAATTAGGGGTAAAATCACTTTTAGGTTAGAGTTGGATTGATAAGGCAATCTCAGTATTGTCAAGAATATGTATCCAGAAGGAAAAGGATGTATACTTACCTTATTAGCACAGCCTTCTGTTACCTTTTGTGGCCTCAAAATAAGTTGTAAACACCCAACTTCGTCTGAATGAATTAAAACTAGACTCCTGAATATAATGTCAAAATTCTTTCTTAATTGTCTCAATAGCTCAAAACTCTCGTGCTAGCTTTATTCACATCATTTTACAAGACTATCCGCTACAACACAAAATGGACGAGCAGAAAAATCTTGAGCTTTGTTACTCACCACGTATATTTAGTGCAGTTGAGAAATCCATTTCTTTCTGCTCAGATATTATATTACAGTTGGATGTCCAAAACCAGCTATTGATGTCGTCCCCCAGTTGCGCATGGTTTTACAGTCTCTAAATCTTGTGTTCTTGAAATCAAGCAAGCCTCAGCACTACAACCGCCAGCAAAGTTGCAGCTCTAAAGTAGATTTCCTTCACATTTTTGTCCAAATTGTTCATCATGTCCTCCTCTATCATATCCAACTTGCCTGGACTTCTGTTGATCACAACGACGGTGTCCCTCAAATTCTTGACAGCCCAAGAGAGCCATATAAGTCCGAGGCCTAAACCAGTGTTCAACAATCTAGGTGCAGAGAAGACAATTCTTCCACAAGCTAGTTTGCAGACAACAGAGAAAAGGACAGCTATGCCGGTTCCAGCAATGCTAGCAGAGAACGTGGTAAGAAATTGTGGTAGTTGGGGACCTGATTTCTTCAATGAAAGTATTGCAGTTTTCCCATGCCGTTTCTTGTCAACTATTATGGAAAGAAGGCTTTCGCATGCATGGAGGTAATTGTTTCTATAGATATCACTTTCTTTAACTGCTTTCTTGTTGCTCCTTTTCTGGGGTGCTGTCTGGTACTTAATTTTCTGAGGACTGTAAAAAGTGTAAACGTGTGAGAGAATTTTTCCTGTGGTAGTGTAAACTTCAATTTATTCGAAAAATCGCGCTCATGCAACTGATTGCTATTACACATGAAATTGAAATTTCTTTCCTCCTATTAAATAAGATGAGTACAGTAAGCAACTCATATGGATCAAATTCAGTTAAGGAAGTGTCTGAATATTGAGGGAGGGCATCTAAATCCTTGAATCCCTTTCCCTCTTATAATGTGCAATAACTATACAAATACTTCCAGCAGAAATATGGAACTTGCTGTCAGGTGGTTTTAGTAGACATCTCAAATAGAGATGCAGCTAGAACTGTTTTCCACTAAAAAAAACTATGGCAGAGTATACAAAGGGGAAACCTCAGACCTGAGAAGTGAACTAATTAACCTAGATATGAAACACGGATCATACATTCAGCTATGTGATTATTTCCTCATTTACCTCCATAGTAATAAACTCTTTTTGCTTTGTAAAATTGTCTTATTTAGTTAAATTTATCTAACATATTCTGCTACAGTTACCAGTCAAATAATCATTGAAAATATTCAAAAAAGTCAAACTTCAAATCATATATTAAATGTAACTTTAGATATTCATGTTGTAGAACGAAAAATGTCTCCAAGAGAACAAAGAACATGAGAATATGGTATGTGAGATGCATCATATACCTTCTGAGAGATGCTGCATTCACGTCAAGTTTCTGAGCAGAACTTTCAACTTTAGACTTTGTCTTGCATGTCTTCCTGCACAGCGAACAAGTTGACTTAAACCTTGAGGGACTGTGGTCACTTTATCAAACACATGCATTTTTTCAGTATTAACACAGGGAATCTAACATGTTGGATGATTTTAGTGCCACCAAAAAAAAAAAAAAAGAGTTCTGAGCAAAACTTTTTAGTTTGGATCAATAGCCAACCTCGCCAGTCAGTAACTCAGCTATTTCTTGTACACACTTTTGCCAGACTTCATCCATTTTTGAGCTTCAACCATATGTACATGAACTTCGGACAGAAATTGCCGAAGTCAGGCAAAAATGACTGAACTTCAGCCACATATGACTGAAGTTTGAGCATAAAATGACAGCTTCGGCTACATGCAAAAATGGCTAAACTTCAGCTATATGTGCCTGAAGTAAGGCAAAATGACTGAACTTCAGCCATATATGCCTAAAGTTCAAGCAAGAATGACTAAACTTCAGTCATATATGCCTGAACTTCAGCCATAGTTATACTTTGTCAAGACTAACTTCAGACACCGTATGTTTGAAGTTGTCCGAAGTGGGTACACATACAAAAAAATTAAAATACGAGCACAAGTTAGATGACGGTATCAAAATCGGGTATCCGTGCACTTCGCCTTGACATTTATGATATGGGCTCCTTACTCAAAAAGATTATGATGCTGGCTCATTGCCATGATGAACCCAAGCTTAATCTGGTTACATTACATATATATAGAAACAACTAAAACACACCTCTTACGTATGTCTTTCCCATATAGGCACACAAGAAGCATCTACCAAGGGAGACCCATACAGATGGAAAACCTGGGCCCTCTTACAGCTCAGAGTAAAGGATGTAAACCAGGGTATTTTGAGCATGGTACCCTTTCCCCACAGAATCAGAACGGTTATATGTTAAGATGCTTATTTTCACCTGATATGAAAACTTTGGTTTTCTAGTGGTTCTAACTGAATTAGGATATCACTTCACTTCCAAACTAGGTTTTTCTACACTCCTTTGGCAAATCACTGTATATGCATCCTCCTATCCCATGCCCCAGAGGGATCTAGAATTTTGAGTTTATGGGTTCTGGATAAATATTTATACATATTATTATATGAATTTCGGGTACGTGCAGAGGAGAGACACAAATGTCCCAGTGCGGAGGTGTGAGAGGTTGGCTATGAACAGGTACAAGAGGGGTAGAGGTAGACCGAAGAAGTATTGGGGAGAGGTGATTAGACGAGATATGACGCAGGTGCAACTCACTAAGGATATGACCTTAGATAAGGAGTTATGAAGAACATAGATTAGGGTAGGAGGGTAGTAGGTAGTCCAGCGTAGTCTTACCTACGCTTACAAACTGATAGTTGTAATGTTATTATTGTAGGCCCGCTTAACCTATCATACTAATAGACACAGTATTGTTTTATAGTCTCCTGTCGTTTGATTTATGTTGCTATATGTATTTTGTTTGTCATATTTACATGCATTAGTTATTGTTTCTTTTTTAGAATTTGCTATCATGGCTTAGTCGCTTTGTTTGTCTTACTTTGCTTGTGCTTTGTCTTGAGCCGAGGGTCTCTCGGAAACAACCGCTTTACCTACCAAGGTAGAGGTAAGGTCTGCGTACACTCTACCCTCCACAGACCCTACGTTGTGGGATTTCACTGGGTATGTTGTTGTATTATTATATGGATTTCTTAACACAAATACAAAGTTCTCATGAAAGCTACTAGGTTCTGCCAAACCCGTAACGGATACTCTAGTGCCGCCTCTGCCATGCCCCTCTGGTTATTATCGTTTTGATTGCGTCATTGTAATTGTATCTTCAGACAATATGCAAATATGCCAAGCATTTACCTGTTCATAATGGTAAAGTCTTCATTTTAACTATTTCCTATTCTAGTCCTTATCTGTGATAACCATTATCATTGTTACTCTTATATTCTGCTGACAAATTTTTCCAACCTTATAGTAGATGCTGAGAGACCAGGCATTAACTCACTTCAACTGAGATACCGAATTATTTAAGAAAGAAAAATAATAATTTAGCTACAATATCTCTATATTTGAGTGTCGGAACCACAACAAACCTATGGTGCGGCAAGCCAGAAAAAAGCTTTTTTGGCTACATCTGTTCACAGACGAGAATCAATACAGAAGAAACAAGCACAACATGTTCTATTTTCAATATGATAAACCACATGAACGAGAAAACATTTGTAGCATCTACTCAACTTCATTAAAACTTTAGAACAGAATTCAAGCAAAGAAACTATTGCTACCTGTCAAAGTATGGAACCACCATAGCATGCTTTGTGCATTTCATTGAGTCCTTTGAGAAGTAGAACTCGGAGATAATTGAAAGTATGTCCTTCATCTCAACCCTAGCACTGGCACCACTAACTAATAGACGGACATCAGAATGAATCATTTTTCCTGAATTGAGTCCTATCAAATTTGAAGAAGGTTCCCATAGGTGGAGTGAAGCACTTGGATAAACAAGAGATGGTTGTGACTTCACATCATGAGACTCTTGTTTGAGAGAAGAAGCAATTTGTTGTTGATGCATGTCTATCGCATGTGCCAGTGGGCCCATGAGATCAAAGAGTATAGACATATCTATTCCACCGCTTTCTACATCGTTTGATCCAGACCTAAGGTACTTCAGAATCTTCTCCTGCTTTGTACATTGTTCAGCAATCCCAAAGCTGAAGAGCGCTGAGTTCAAGTGATCGTCTGCAGGAAAAGACGGGTCATCAGCATGTTACAGTATTAAAAAGATACGAGTAGTTTTCATGAGCAATAATGGACATCTAAGATCATAAGTGGGTTTGAGAACCATGAGGTCTCAGGTTCAAATCCCAGACAAAAAACACTAGGTGATTTCTTTCAATCTGTCCTAACCTTGGTGGACAGAGTTACCTGGTACCTGTTGCTTGTGGGAGGTGGCAGGTATCCTGTGTAATTAGTCGAGGTGTGTGCAAGCTAGGCCCGGACACCACGGTTAAAAAACAGTGTTAAGCAAAATTTTGAGGCAAGTGTGAACTACGGACCTTGCACATCTAAGAGTACTGGTCCCCCGACAGTTGATAAGATCCTGACAAAGGGATTGCCTGCCAATAACCAACTCATCGGTTTCCATAAATCCAGTCTCTGGTTCAACCTTAGGCTAGCACAACTTGACTTCATCATATCTTGATCCACTCCAGGAATAGGAAAAAAAGGAAGACTATCCTGCAAATGCAATTAGAAAGAAATCATACCATTAAAGTGGGTCTAGGATCACTTAAAGATCAGAGCAGACTACTGAAGTGATAAACTGCTCATCAATTACCAGACAACTCGGCAATTCTTAATATAACAGGGAACAACAAATATCAGAAGCAGGGCTTAAATACGCAAGGAAGTATAAGAGTGCAGAACTTTAGTTACACCTAAGATATATTAGGTGCATGTCACTGGGTATCCCAGAATTAAAGCAAATCCATACAAAGATGAAACTCTAATGCAAATAACACACCTCTAATTGCAAAGAATATGCTTCTATCATAGGACTGGAGTAGGACAACAAGATGATAAGAATAGGATGTCTTCCTTTTCAAGTTGGATAATCTAACAACAATATTTGAATAAGCATATTGTGGAAAATAACTAGTATTACTGATCTTTTCATTTCAACCAACAACAACAACAATAACATACTCAGTACAATCCCACAAGGTGGGTCTGGGGAGGGTAGAGTATACGCAGACTTTTCCCCTACCATGTAATGGCAGAGAGGCTGTTGTTGTTGTTGTTGTATATAACATACCTTATATCCCATACCCACGTGATTATATCCCATACCCACATATGGGATTACACTGTATATGTTGTTGTTGTATATTACATACCTTAACAATCTTCCAGTGTTAGCTAAAATTGATTCAAACTCAAGAAACTAAAACTTAAACCCATCAACTAATCAATCAATCAGTGACTAGATTTCAATCCAAACTAGTAGAGATCCACTACAAAGTCAAGAAATCCAGATAAAGAAAGATAGTTACAATATCATACATGTTTATAATCAGCTTACCTTAGAAACCCTGCCTATGTTCTGTTCTGGAGGTGAAAAAATCCAAGGAGGATAACCATGAGAAGCCATAAGACAACCTTCAACCATCTTTAACAGAGAAACTCAGTTATCCTAAAATTTCTCTTCATTAAGCTTGATGATTTTGATAGTCATAGGCATCTGGGGCTTATCCTGCTATACACCTCAACTTTACAAATTGGTGGTTTACAGTTTTTGGTTGGATTCTTGAAACAAGACAAGAAAGAAAATGTTTCGACTTTTTCTATGTTTTTGGATTCTTATGGGACATGTGGTGGAGGTTTATGGTACGTTGAAGTTCACACAATTGAAGATTTTAATGGGATGATCACAGCCGCCAAAACTGTTAATTGAGATTTTGAGGTTGCCGACTAAAATTACATTACTTTTTGCAAAGTATAATATTTAACGATTATTTTGTTTGTTCATTACGTCTTTTTCCCCCCATTTTGTTGTTGGTTAAAGGACAAGCAACGTAGATAAGGGGGGGGGGGGATGTTTAAATGTTTAATATTAGATTTTAAATTTTGTTTGATGAGAAAAATGAAATAATTCGATGAGGAAAAGAAATATTTTATATTTTAATTTATATGATACACCTTTATTTTTGGGCTGTCCTAAAAGCATGACAAATTTTTATATTTAGAGATAATCTTACTTTAAATTTATTATTTTTGTTAATGGGAGATTTGTAGTCACACAAGTATCTATAATTTATTTTAGATTACAATTTTTTTTAAAAAAAATCTTAAGCTATGTGCACAGTCAAAATGTATCACACAAATTGAGATGAAGGAAGTAAGAAATAATTCATGTAGAGAAGGATAAGAACTAATTAATCGTATTAATTCGTACAATTAATTATTCTCATAATGTTAAAAAGTAATTCCTTCATGGTTTCCTTATTTTAAGAGTCATTTAAGTTTTACAATCAGATGTATATTCTCTTTTGTGATTTATATTATTCTTTTTCTTATAATTAGTTAATTACACTTTAATATCTTTATTTCTTCGTAAAACAATAAAATTATTCTCTTATAAAACTTTTTACGAGGACAAAGGAAATACAAAAAGAGAAAAAGAAAGGAATGACCAAATTAGAAGAGAGCCTGTATAAAAGATCTGTCTCATTTCTTTTCAAAGCCAAACCATTTGTGACCACAATATAAAGCAAAGGACATTTGTCCTCTCTATGCTTCACCACACCAAGAGAATAATATCGACAATTTCATGTGCTTAGTTATACAACCTAAAAAATTTATACGAAAAGTATTATAAGTTACAATTCTTCTCATATTAATATGATGAAAAAGTGTAGCTTAAAATATTGATTTGACTCTAAAAAAAATCATATTGTAACAAGTATTTTGGGACAGAGGGAGTAGTAAAGTGTGAGTTCTTCAATACATACTTGCTCGAATTAATGAAACAGCAAGTGCTGGCCACGAACATTTGCAATAATTTTAAAAAAATGCTCAAATGCAATATGTGGAATATGAAATGCTGCTACTTTTGTTATATGAAATTGTGATATTTGAGTTTTTCACTAATATGGGGCCTTAAATTATGAGAAGAGTGTGTGTAATAATTACTTATATGTTGATTATTTGGACCATTGTCCCTTCGGGACATCCAATAAAATTGATTATTTGGACCATTGGCTTATGAAAGAGAGAAGATACTTGTACTAAAATAAGAATGCAAAATACAATAAAGAACGAATAATGATTTATTTCCAATATTCATCGTGATAATCATGGCTGATCAGAACCAAAGAACTCACCTTCCATCCCTTGCAACTTCAAAATTAGTGTTGCACAAGACCAATTTCAGCAGCTTGTAATGAAATCCATCAGAATTCTGAGTTGATTTCTCGTATGGTTACTCAATTATTGATAGTTTTATTAGAAGGCCATTTTAGTATTTTATAATAAAAAAGTCACTCAATATTTACTTCTCACTTAGAAACTCATCCAACCAATTTAGGAATGTCCATGTTCAGTGTTTTAACTTTTAACGAATTTATGTTAGATTGATTTTTATACATACGTGATCGTCTGTCGCGTGTGTGTTATCATTTAATTTTCTTAACTTTCTTTTTTCATTCTTTCTCCCCATCACCACTCGGTCAGTTTTGTGACTTGTCACAGGGTCAGGCTACTCCAGAAGATCAGCAGTCCCCCTCGGGTCAAGATCGAAAAGCTTTTTATATGAAATCCAAGATGACCAACATGATTTATGAAAATATATTTATGTCTTAGAGACAATCTGTATTAGGACAAATGTACTTTATACACATTCGTATTATTATTAATGGAAATTAATATTTTGGCAATGTGCATCCCTCGAGCTTACGTTGTCATTAATAGAGTGAGATATTGATGATAGAGCGTAACTCTTAAAATAGCCTTGACTAATGATCATCGAGAATGAGATATCAATGACATGTGATAAGTCGACATGTGGTCTGCATCACATCCTTAGAGGATATAGTATGTCTCACCTGCTACGAGTAATAGCTACTTGTGATGGACACATGGATACTTTGGAAGTATTGGTATACCATGTTGATATACTGTTTGTTATACTTGTCTAAAGTATGATCAACGTGTGAGAGATAGAAGTCCTTAGACATGAGGTCAATACGCGCCTTGTCTACAAAGTAATGTACTTTGATCCCGTCCTAAGCTCAAATGCCTTATATGTTGAGATACATCTTGTATTGGTACATTACGATGTGAATTAAATGTGGTAGTTGAGCCAAGATTAGGATTTATTCCTCGGATGTATATTCGAGAGAACACTCGGATTCTCAGTGATGTTAGGTTGACTAAGTCGTTAGGCAACGTAATAGACATATTTAGAATATGGTCTAGTTGTCAACTAATATAGATGAGATACAATGATTAAGCCATTTGGATAGACACTTGACAAATCCTAAGTTTGATCGGGTGTGTCGTGAATGAAAGGATTTTATCTTACCACATAAAGGTTAAATTTACTGGATTCACGTAAACGTACTTCACATATTGAGTTCGTCCTGCGGCGCCGTCTAGGAGTTTCGCGTAGACCTTAATTTGATTAATGTCGATATGAGAAGGCTTGTAGGGTCACATTATGTCGATTGTCCGTTTCGATCTAAGGATGTATTAAGAGAGTAATTAAGTGTTCGATTTAGAATCGAGACATTTAAATGAATAATGATTATTTTAATTATGTCAAAATTGGATTTTAAATTTATCATTAATAAATAATTAACAATTAGGATATTAATATATTTTTCTAATCAGATAAATAACAAAAAATTAACAAATAAAAAAATTAAAAAAATTGAAAAAGGGGCTGGGCAGTGGGACACGGACCGCCCCCCTTCTACGCAAAAAAAAATTGTGCAAAATGATACTTTTTCAAAATTCGAGACTATTAAACATTAATCATGCTTAGGATAATAATATATTTGACAGTGTAATTAAAAAATTCATAGTAAAATACCGAGATTAAAGGTTATTTTTTATTTTTAAAATCGAGTTCTACGACGGTTTATTCCTAAATCCAAGCTTCGAAACTTGTTTCTTGACTTGAATATACCGAAATATTGACTTTCGGGTTGAAATTTAACGTGAAAAGGACAAATTTGGAAGGTGGGACCTCGGGATTACTTCTTTAATGGCGGTTTTTTAAAATAATAGTAGGACCGATGTGGAGAAGAAAGCGATAAGGCTATTTATTAAACCCCATTGCGCATAACGGTGACCATTACAGTTAAATCCTATTGCGTAACAATTTGTTGCGCAAAAGGTATTAATGCACCTTTTTTGGTGGGTTATTTTAGTTTAAAAGCCCACAATGTGGGTCATTTAAGTTGCGGACTACTGTTTTCGGTAGACCCTGGCATAAGGACAGTAACTCAAAGCAGTATGAAAACATGAATAATAAATATAAAATTATATCATTTCTTAATATAAAATAATAAAAGAAGGTTTTATAAATAAAATTGTAATGATTCGAAAAGTCATTTTACCTTGAAATAACCAAATTACCCTTTCTGAGCCTTTATTTGCTTGTTTGTGACTTGTGAGAATGGGTAGCACAGTTCCCGAGGTGACCATGTAGGTTTCAGACCCATGATTGGTAAGTTTATGAAATTTCAAGTTAAGAGAATAGAGAAGTTTGACCAATAGTTGACTTTTGAATAAACGTGCTCCGTTCATAGATTCGTCGGTTTTATTAGCTTCGGAACGACGTTTATGACTTAGTCGAGCCTTTGGTTCTATTTTTGAGGCAACCCTGTGTGTTTGGAGCTATATTTGAAAAATTATGGATTTAGAACTTAAGAGTTGACTTTAGTCAAACCCGAGCCTTATAAAACTTTTCTGGAAATTTTGAGTGCGTGAGCGTTTCCTAAGTGTGTTTTCTGATAGAAATGCATATTTGGTTGGTGTTGTTTGACTTCCGAATGATTTCCGAGTGTTGGATCAGAGTGAGTGAGAAATAGTATTTTTCTGATGCATGCTGACTGGTTTCCTTCTTCGTTATCGTGAGGAATAGGGCGTGATCGCGAGCCTTGATAATATCAGGCTCTCGCGATCGCGGTGATAGGGATCGCGGATGCGTGGACGCACGCCTGGGGGAGGACGGAGTCGCGGTGCTTCACAATCGTATGGTCATGTCCGCGATCGCGATGTGTCTTGCGGGGGTCGGGTCGGGTTAGCTTTCGCGATCGCGAGCGGGGTCTTGCGATCGCGATAAAGACATTGTTGTTGTGATATTTAATGCCCTAAATGAGATTTTTGATCTTATTTCCACTTTCCAACTTTCTAAACTCGACCTGTGTGGCCTCCAAGGTGAAAAATCAAAGTTATTCATCTAGGTAAATTCTAATCTTCCATTTTAGTTAATTATATTAGTGTATTCCATGATTTTAAGCTTGGATCTATGTTTGAAAAAGGGGGGAAATTGTTTATGTTAAGAATAAGAGAGTCTTTAATGAGAAATTGGGGGTCAATTAGTGGACTTTTGTTATGGGTATTATTTATCAATGATATAAATGACCAGTGGGTGCTAATTAATTGATTAATTGCATGATTTAAATCCCTTTTGGGATTTGGGAGAAATTCTAGGGTTTGAAAATTGGGGATTTTACTTTATTTTGAAATTGCGGACCTAATTGGGGTATGTTATTAAATTAACTTGGTATTATGACTATTTAGAGCGTATTGGTACTATTTGGGTAAAAAAGATCGTATTTTGATAATGTGGGCCCGGGGTTCACTTGTAAACTAGCTTGGGGATTATGGTTATTGACTAGACCGTAATCTCATTTATTATTGATATGATTGATCAGAGTGGGCTTGTGAGGAGGCGATACGAAAGGAAATGGCTACCGCGTGACTTCTTCGGCTCTATTCAGACAAGTTGAGATTTTATAGAATCTAGTATAGCATATTTGTGTTGGTATGCTTAAAATGAACTAATGGGTGTAATGGGGATTCATGGGTCCTGTATTAGTGAGGTGACGAGCACTAATACGGGCATCGAGTGAACTTAATCGAGTAATTAATGAACTAGAAAGACGTATGTGAAAGAGGTTTATGTGTTTAGCCATCGGGCTACGAAGTGCGGTGAAAGAGTCCGCTTAGGTTGATATGACTTCTGTTTACTTGGGCTTGTAGCCATTCGATATGATATTATGATTTGACTTGTCATGAATTCATCACTCCACATCTCGTCTGAACCCTTCAATGGAAACTGATAGGTTATGATTAAACTAATTATGTTGATTGCATGGTGTACGCATATACATATCATTCATACAGTTTATCATTGGTACTGGTTACTGTTATATTATTGAGAAATAGCTTGGAAAGTCAGTTTTGATGATATGGTACATGATTACGAGAGTGATGGTTGTTAATGATGACACTTCAGCCATATAATTGGTATCCGTGGGACATTCCGGATGGGTATATGGACCTCATGAGTCCCCCATGAGTCACGTGAAGCAGCTACTATAGCAGCGTGTGTATACCGGGTACATATAGTCATTGCATACATACATATTATTTGCATTGCATTAATCCTTATTCTGATATGTATTTGATGTTGATTCTGATAGACTACTTGATATTATAATTTGATATAAGAACTATGGACACTTGAGACTTGTACTATTGTAAGGCTGAGCTATGAGGTTGATGGGACTAGACGCCTGATTTCGGGGCTTAGGCTGTATTATGTGTGACTTGAGATCGAGTGAGAACTTGTACATAATTCTCTTAAATTATGTGACCATTCAAACAGATCCACCTAAATTAGGACAAAAGAACTGTTTCATATTACTCCTTCCATCTTAAATTATTTCTCGTGGTTATTAAAAATAATTATCTCAAATTATTTGTCGTACATTATTAATTATCTTTTTTTTCATTTTTACTCTTAGTTGAATTTTGTCATTAACTGAGATTACACATAAATAAAGTAAATATTTAATGAATAGAGATTATAACTTAAAAATAAATAAGAATAAAATTAGTAAAATATTTTTTTAATTAATATTTGTTAAGAACATGTAAAATAAAAAAAAATAAAAAAAATTGAGAGCGAGGTACAACGTTAATCTACATTTCCTAACTCTTTAAGACCCAACGGTTACATTCCTCATTTCCTCAACCCCATCAAATCAACCACCGAAAACAACCCCCAACACAACTTCCAACTCAATCATATACACACACACCAGCTTGCCGAACCACCACCTAATCATTATTTTCTTCCCCCAGCAATATAAATTACTCATTCATCCACACCCTTCACGAAACCTTAGCAAATTCCTTCAAATTTTTTGCTTTCTAAAACTCTAGATCAATTGTTTTGATTAATTGATTGATTGAGTGTCTGTTAATTGACATTTTTACGTATGATGGGCATGGGTAGGGTTGATAATGTGACAATTACCAAACCCTCCTCATCGTCCTCGCCCTCATCCACTGCATCAACATCCGTTACCGAAACGGTGAACGGTTCACACGATTTTAAGATAACCGGTTATTCGTTGTCGAAAGGGATAGGAATTGGAAAGTATATTGCTTCGGATACGTTTATGGTAGGTGGATATACGTGGGCGATTTATTTCTATCCTGATGGGAAGAGTGTTGAAGATAACGCCACGTATGTTTCGTTATTTATTGCGTTAGCAAGTGAAGGAACGGATGTAAGGGCGCTTTTTGAGTTGACGTTAATGGATCAAAGTGGTAAGGATGGGCATAAAGTGCATAGCCATTTTGGCAGATCGTTGGAGAGTGGACCGTATGCTCTTAAATATGGCGGAAGCATGTGGTGAGTTAGCTCTTCGGGTTCTTGCTTTTACTTTCTTGTATATGGTATGCGAGCCTAATCGTTTGGTAGCTGATTAGTATTTAAGTTATTCATAATATATGTATTATATCCAGCATAAGTAATACCATATTGGTAGCATTTTTTTGGCTATGTTTAAATGTAAAACACCTAATAAGGTGTTTGACTTGTAATTTAGAAACCCACATAACTTGCAATTTAGAAACCTGCATAACTAATACGTGTATAACGATGAATAACTAAACCCTACATGACTAATCCATGTATAAAATAATACATAAATTCCCTCTAAGATGCTCCGTTTTGGGTTGACGCTATTATGTATGTGGAAAAGACCCCGATTTTCTCGATGTCAATGGCACTAACTCTTGTATTACTAATACTTGCATAACTCTAACCAGCTACCAAATGACCCCTAATGTATTGAATTTCATGTATGATACAATGCTTGCTGTGGGTTGGTTATGATTTTCCCTGACCCCATGATCCTTTCCGTTTGAGACTCGATTAATTGGTTAGTTTACTCTTCTTTGGTGGTTATGATTTCCCGCGACCTCAGTCCTTTCCGATTAAAGGAAGTAAGCAATAATAGCTAATCTATAATATCCGTGTAAGAAGAAAAGATTGAATAGCAATGTGGTGTTCTCCTGTGCCATAGTAATGTATGAAGTGATCAATTTCTAAGACTAGCACATCTCCGTTCTTAGATGGCATTTCAGTGCTGTAGACATGCTAAAATGTGCTGTTGGTAACTTTGGCTCAATCAAAATGTAGCCAGCACACTTTAATATTAATTGTTAATGAATTGAAAATTTTATGGACATGATATTTATTGATAAGTTAGCGATTAGGTACAGGAACTTAAAATTTTAGAATTGGATATTTAGTCAATCAATGTGAATTAGAAACTTATCATTTTAGCAATTGAATCTCGATTTTAAGATCGTTTTTGAACTTGGTTTACACATTTTTACTTCACATGCTTTAGTTATATGCAACTTTGTCAGTTCCTTTTTTCATATATTATTTTCGTATTTCTAGTAGTTTTTTCTTGCATTACACATTCTTTTATTTTTTCCGTATGCGTTCTTTTTTTTTTGTTGCTAAAGAAGCGCCCTTTGATTGTGCTATCTGCTTAAATCCCGACAAACCTTGACACATTTCTTAGGCGTTTTTTGTTTTCAACACTTTTCTAAACAATCCATGTGTTTTACTGATCATATTCTTTCCTTAACGACTTATTGTACAATTAATTGAAGTACCTTTTTATAAATCCATTTTGATTATATGTGACATAAATTGAAGATTTTTATGTATACGGTTGGATAATAGAGACCAATATTATCATAACAATGAAGGGACAAAAATGTTGTTTTTTCTATGTGCTCATTTCAAAGCTAGACCCTTGAAGATTTTCTAGTACTTACACCTACTCTATCTCCTTTAAATATATGGGCTTGTGTTGTGATACACTTGTGATTTTGTGACACTGAGTGTTTCAACCTTGTCTTTGTGAATCGAGTATAGATTTGCTGAACTTTTACTAGAAGAAACTGCAGGCAGCATTATCCTTGCACCACTCATTAGTCCGCATCTCCGTAGCCTTTACATGCTTATGCAGTAGACTCTTTTTCTTGTAACTTCTATTTTCAGTTACTCGATTTAAGAAATGGAGTACTGTTTGTGTTTCAAATGAGCTTTTGAAGTCTGTTGAAGCTTGGTGGTGGTTTTGCTTGTAGATTGAAATTCTTAACAAGAATTTAGCACTTTATACCAGAATTTACTTGCAAGATATGACTTAAAAGTTCTTAATTCCCATTTTAACTTGTCTAGCCATGTTTTTGGAACCTTTCTTTTGTTCAACACACAGCGTTATTAATCTACATGGCCAAATTTGGGTTCTGCAGGGGATATAAACGTTTCTTAAGAAGAACCGCTTTAGAATCATCAGACTACTTGAAGGATGATTGCCTGCAAGTTCATTGCTGTGTTGGTGTAGTGAGGTCTCACACCGAAGGACCCAAAACTTATTCCATCCCTCTATCTCCATCAGATATTGGACTGCATTTTGGACAGCTGCTTGAAAGTGGGAAGGATACTGATGTAAACTTTGACGTTAATGGAGAGATATTTGCTGCTCACAAATTGGTACTTGCTGCAAGGTCACCTGTGTTCAGAGCACAACTTTTTGGTCCAATGAAGGATCAAAATACAGAGCATATAAAAGTAGAAGACATCGAAGCCCCCGTTTTTAAGGTCAAAGCCCTGTACTACATCCCACCCCTTTCCTGCCCTTATCTAGATTTGACTGCTTGTAGTGTATTTATCATTAATGCAATCTGTAAATATTCAGGATACCACCTGCTGAAGTTAATATCTGCAAAGCTGTACTACTAAGAAACTCCTCATCTCAGTTGTCATTGCATTTTCTATCACACTGAATATATTCAATGCTTCTTCACCCTGCATCATTTATTTGTTATTTTCTACCTCTTTCTTTTTGATAAATATTTTCTGTCACTTTAACGAGACTTGATAATTTTTCTCTTCAATGGAGTCCTGGTAGTTCAATTACAGAGTTTCAACCCATAATTAAGTGTTTAGGAAGGTCATAAGTGGACAAGGATTTATTCTTTGTGGATGCATGATGTTTTTATTTGAACAGTTTCAACTTGAAAAAAGTTGTCAGCACGTAGCTGTTATATTCTACTTTATGATTTTCTCTTTGTTGGTTTATTTTTCCAATTGTCATGATTTTAAAAACTTTGTATGTTGTAAACTACTTGTGTATGATACATTTACTTGATAACTCTTCCAAACTCATGGGAAATTATACATCCTGGTGCTTTTGCTTCGGAGTTTCTGCCTTTTACTTTCTAATCTCCAAAAGATGGAAGATGACTTCCATTGATGATAATACTCCTATCGCTCAGTTGACATTAGTGGGGGTATAATTGGTTTGTGAATTTGTCTGCGAGTAATAAGAAGTGCAACTTCATGTTGACTGGTCCATAGTAAGTATTCACTCAGGTGGCAATCAAATAACTTCTTTAACTTGCATAATCGGAAGTTGCTAATGTGTTATATACTTTTGTCCCAAGCATTCTAGTGGTCGTAAACTTAATTACATTGATCTGATCCCTACTTTTAAGCATGATCAATGTTCTTAGAGGCTCACTCGAGGAGCTTTTAAGTCTTGAAATTAGATACAACATAAGCTAGGCGTTTTGCCTCCCTTTTGGTGCTGTTTCAGATTATAGGCACCAAGGTGCTAAAGGTGCACATCATTTCCTATTTACAATATATTGGCATGGGTGACACTATACAAAAAATATACCTAGCAGAGTGACACATTAAATGCCACTGAATTGTTATGGATGTATTTGTGTGATTAGGAGTAGGAGAATATTCATAAAATTTTATCTTTACATTTGCTTTAGAAATTTAGAGTGGTTTTTGAACTTGATTTACAATTTTTATTCACATATTTTAAGTGTAGTTTTTGCTAATTCCTTCATGTTTATAGTTACTTTCCCTTGAATTACATATTATTTATTTGTTTATTTTTCTTCATTTTTTCTTTTCTTCTGAATCTGCGCTTGATTGTACTTTATGTTTATAGCCCAAGGATGTCTTTATATGCTTTTTGCATTTGTTAACATTGCATCTCTGGTGTACTTGAGAAGCTGTTTAATTTTGTTATGATATCAATAAGACGCTAAGTCGCTGGAAGGATGCCAACAGAAGCCATATGTGGAATTCGTTTTTGACTTAAACGTTTTTTATTTGCAATTTTGATGTGGCATTGCCTCTTTTCATTAAAACTTTGTGTTTAATTTTGCATTAGTTGCTTAATTCTCGTGTATGTTGATGGCAGGCTCTTCTTCATTTCATTTACTGGGATGTGCTGCCGGACATGGAAGAACTCACAGGGTTGAACTCAAAATGGGCATCAACCTTGATGTCTCAACATCTGCTTGCAGCAGCTGACCGGTACGGGTTAGACAGGCTCAGGTTCCTCTGCGAGGCTAACCTGTGTGAGGAAGTTGCTATTAATACTGTTGCAACTACTTTAGCCCTGGCCGAACAACACCATTGTTTCCAGCTGAAATCTGTCTGTCTCAAATTTGTTGCCATGCCAGAAAATCTAAGAGGTAATTTTTTTTTATCTTCTATTAAACCTATGTTAAAATGCTACATCAAGGTTGGGATTCAATTGGATTATTTGGTCCAAGTACTTGAGTTTTGTGGGAAGTTTGCACATTTATAATTTTTTGTTACCACCTCTTCGAAGTGTAATTCTTAAAAGATTTGATTCCCTTTTAAATTTTTTCGGTAATAAATGTGTTTCATGCGTGTGCAATCTCTCTCAAGTGAAATTTTAGAAGTTCTAATTGCTTTTTCAACAATTCTCTTTATATACTGCTGAAAGTATTTTCCCTAGTACTTGGAAGGGGAGATGTCTGGCTATTGTTGCAGTCTATATTAGTATAGCCCTTAAATGAAACGATATTCGTTGTCCTTATTTCTAAAGGGTTCAGGGTTGGGCCCAAAAAGGAAAAGAAGTGAAAGAGGACTTGCTACTCTACAATTTGGTGATGTCATTTGTCAATGTGGGGTCATGGAATTAACTTGATGCTCAACCAATAGGCCCAAAGGTCATACTTACAGTATTATGTGCAAATTTGCAATAGCTATGCCACCATTTCGTATCGAAGTTAGCTAGCGTAATTGAAATTTTTGTTTTATTAGTCGATTTCTTTTGGTAATATATTTCTAGATTTTACCTTCTTTGCTTGCTATGTTTCTCAGACTCTTCAAAAATACCATCAGGTGTGTGTTGGATCCTCCAAAAGCTATGCATTTTTGGAGGATCCGACACGGGTGCGGCATCATGTTTGGAGAGTCGGAGAAACATAGCTTGTTTTGTAATTTTTGTTGGCATCATGATTTTGATGTTGATCGACCATTCGTCTCTTTGATTTTCAACTTGATATATGGTTAACATAGTATCAATAACTCATCCAAGAACCTTGGTTCCATTTAAGTGTGGGTACACCAGTGAAGGAAAACAGAAATTCTTGAAGTCCAATATCTGGGTACATTCTTGCTCGACTACTGCAATACCTCCTTTTTTGGTCCATCAGCTGTCCTCTCCCTCCCAGCTTTTCAGCTGTTTGTTGGAATTGGCTACTAGTGCAATTTATATGACAACTGTTTCTCATTGACCTCCATTCCCTTTTTTTGAATGCTTTGATGCCCTCTTAAAAGTTTTTTTGCTGCCAAAAGCTCTATTGGAAGTAAATTCACAATGTAATCATGTGTGGTGGAGTTTTTACTGCTTCTTTAGAAAAAATGTTTCCATGTATATGGTTGAATAGAAGCATTGCACAAACAAAAATGAATTTTCGTCTGGCTCATACAAGTGTCAGAGTTATGTTATTAGTTCATACGGATTGATTTGTGTTATTAGTTGGTATTGATCTCAGGATCCTTTTTATGCAGCTGTAATGCAAACGGATGGTTTTGACTATCTGAGAGAAAGTTGTCCTCATGTCCTCACAGAACTGTTGGAGTATGTTGCTAGGGTAAATGAACATTCTGGCATTGCCAGCAAGCTAGGGAATGAGGTTATCCTTGGTGGCGGTGATTTCAACTGTCGACGCGTGAAACAAAGATTGTAATTTAAGTTGTAACTGTCAAACTGTGGTCCTTAATAGGATAGAACATATTTCAGGATGATGCCTGTAGTTTGACATAGATGTACATTGATATTGTTGTAATCTTCTATATAGTATGTTGTTCTTAGCAATGTGTATTTATGTGAATATTTTTATGGTGTGAGATATGCCATGTCATACTTGTGTGAGGGTCACAAGTGCAGGGGGAAAGTTAAAATGAAGTGGGACCCATGATATGCACTTGTCAATTAAGTATGACATGGCATATCTCTCACACCATAAAAAATTTCCGAAGATAGCACTTGCCCTTCCATTAAGTTCCCTCTTTATATCTCTCTGTATTCAAATAAAAACCCTAATCCCTCTTCCCTATTATTTCTAACGGTATGGTACTAAACTTCTGATTTCGTTCCCATAATAATTTGTACTGCTCCGCAACCTAAACAAATCCTCCACTTCGATTTCCTAACCTCCTTTGTGGTTCTTGTTTGGCGTCTCATGTATATATGCTGTGAATATTTAAGATAGGAGAACTAAGTAAGAACGTAACAGATGCTTTTTTTTGTATTCATTTTTCTTGTTATTTTTCAGTAGTATTTGGGATTGTAAGAAGTCAAAATTTACAATTGATTGCAATTCATAACCAACCTAAACAAGTACTTGCATAACATCCCCTTATATTCAAATTGGTTTAAACAAATGGGCTGTTGAGGTGTTTATACCGTGCTATTGAACTTTATTTTTAACATCTGTAACAGTTTTTCCGTTTATACTACTGTATGATAAACAAAAACTTTGCTTGTGTCACATTGCTAGTTCCAAGCCCGCATAAAGGGAAGGGTTGTAGTTAACACCAAAGGGTGCGGCCTAATGGTCAATGAAATAGGTTGAGAATCCTGAGATCCAATTCAAATTCCAGCAGAGATAAAAATGGTAATTTCTAAACATCTGTCCTAGCTTTGGTGGACATAGATACATGTTGCTGGTGGAAGGTGGCAGGTATTTCGTTAACTTTGGTGGACAGAGTTACCTGATACATGTTACTGGTGGAATGACAGGTATTCCATTAGCTTTGGTGGACAGAGTTATGACAGGTATTCCACTAGCTTCGGTGGACAGAGTTAACTGATACCTGTTGCTGGTGGAAGGTGGCAGGTATTCCGTGGAATTAGTCGAGGTGTGCGCAAGCTGACAGGTATTCTGTGGAATTAGTCGAGGTGTGCGCAAGCTCATCCGGACACCACGGTTATTAAAAACATAAAGGGAAGGGTTGTAGTAGCCTAGTATATTGATGGGTCCGCCTAAAACTACTTAAACTATGAACCTTCACAGTATTATGAGTCTTCATAATATTCCAATTTAGTTTGGAGGTGCATTACATCTTGCCTCTCTTTCATCTTTTCTTTTTGTGCGTGTACGATCTGTTGAACACATCTCTTTGGCTCTCTCTCTCTCTCTCAATTCAAGAATTCCTGAATTAGTTCTTTTTGTTTTTGGTATGCAATAGAATGACTGGATATTTTTCTCTTCCATAGTACTGCGTAGTTGTGAACTACTAATGTTGATTGGATATGTGAATCGAGAAGGTTAATTTGAGTGTGTATACGATTCGGGTGATTAATGTTCGCTGCAATATGGGATCCTTAGTCTATATGGGGATGAGGTTTGTTGGTCACTACGACTATGTTCATGCGTCTTTCTCCTAGAAATGCTAAAGTTTAGTGTTCGTTCATATTTGTTGTAAGTTATGATCTATCCTTTCTGTTGAGGGAAGTACTAATGTTTTTTTTTGATCGGTAGAATGAAGTAGAGGTGACCAATGGGCCGGGGTGAGGCGGGGGCTGGGTGGGTCCCGGTGGGTCGGGTCGAGGGACAGGCGGGACGGGAAGGGGTCCCGTCCCGTCCCACAACCAGCCGGAAAAGGGGACCGGTGTTGGGGGGACGGGGCGGGGTCGAGTCGGTAGGGGGATTTCAGATTTCTTTAGACACTTAATTTTAAAAAATAATATATATATATATATATATATATATATATATATATATATATAAACACTTCAATAACTGAACAAGATAGTGTAATAAAAACACATCAATGTTGTTTTTGTGTCTCTTATATTATTTAATAGAAATATGATTTTTTTGTAATACAATTTCAAAATTGCAACTTTGCTTCGTTGTTCAAAAGTTGCAAATCACATAGTAAAAATGTAAAATTGCAATAAAAAATTATTTATTTAACCATATTTTTTCTATTTTCCTCACAATGTCTTGAGGATCTTCGGTTGGAATTGGAAATTGTTCGACGTCGCTTCCTGTTCCCCCGGACAAGATTTCGTTGTAGTTATAGTCTTCTTCTTCGTTGATCTCAGGTTGACCGCACCTTCTACGCTCCGCTCGAATACAATCTCTAAATAGAACTGCAATCTCCAATGCGTCTCCCGCCAATGAATATTTGTGCTCTCCTATTTGAAATCTTTCCGCAGAAAAAGCGCTTTCAGACACTGTTCATGACGCTTGAATGTTCAACACATCTTGGGCTATCTTTGCTAGTATCGAAAATGTCTTTCTCATTGTCCATCCAGTACTTCAACAAGTCTTCATGTCCTTCATCATTGACAATTAATTCGTACGATACAACATCTTGCAAAACATAAACATTAAATTCGCTAACTTGTTAAAAAGGTGAACTACTAAACATTCTATCTCTAAGGCCTTGAATACTAACAGCAGAAACCGCATGTCTTTTATTATGTTGCAGTGAAGTAGAAGAAGATGGTACCGAAATCGATTGATTCTTTGCACTTTTTTGTTGGTAATACATATATATATATTTTGCATTCATTGTGCATGCTAGACACAACTTCTTCTTTAGTTGGTTCGTTAGTTAGTTCTTCTTCTTCAGTTGGATTAGTTGGAAGTACTTTCATACAATCATAAATCGTTTCAACAAGTGTTTTACATCTGTTTACTTTAATAGTCGGATGTAATACAACACCAATAATATAAATAGTGGAATAGGAAAAAAATATTTTTTTAATTTTATAAATATTTTTTCAATAGATGCCTTATAAGTTTGTTTTTCATATATTCATTAAGTAACAAAAATATTAGAGCTAAATAAAATAACATAGTTGAAATAGTAGGATAATAAATACCAAAAAATTCTTTAGTAGCTTGAAAAAAATTCTCTAAATTTATAGGATTATGCCAATAAATATTTCCGTCCCACCTTAACCTTTTCTGGTTTTAAATTTATAAACATTTTTATAAATTTTACATCTAACTCCTCGATTCTCTTTGTCCCTATCAAAAATATCTCATGCATGTGATTTTAATTTTTGTTGTGTGGGGCCTCGACTCATACTAGGAGGAATATGATGCATTCCAGTTTCAGTTTGAGGCTGAGACTCGGTTTGAGCTTGAGGTTGAGGTGCACTAGTGAGTGTGTCATCTACATTATCGTCAATATTAAAGTCTGGTTCAGATGCATAATATACTTCATCATCTAATGATATATCATTAAAAAAAAGCAGTTTCATCTATATGAGTGAAATCAATCAAATCATCCAGACTAGGAATAAGATTACTAGAAGAAGTACCCTTACCCTTATTACCCCTACTAGAAGAAGCATCATTACCCTTATTACCCCTACTAGAAGAAGCATCCTTACCCCTAAACATACGTCCAATGTTCCATTATAAATTTATAATTATGCAAATAAATAATTAACCTAAATAAAATTAAGTGCGATAATTAAAATTAAGTAACAATAATAATTTAAAGAAGGAACGAAGGTACCAAACGCCGATGTAACGTCGACGTGTAATCGAGGTTGAAAATTGAATCTTTGCTCGATGGATGATCCTCAAGCTAGTTGCCAACTTCACTCCCAATTTTTGAACTTTGATATAAATGAGCAAAAAAATATAATATTTAGTAGGCAATGTAGAATTGTGGAGAGGTAACTTGAGAGATTAGAGAGATGATAGGAAGATTTGTGAGAAAAATGAAGAGGAACATGGGGTATTTATAGTTGAGAAATAGGGTTAAAGTGTAAATATACTAACTTAGGAGTTAAAATAAATATTAAGGGGTAGGGGATTTATGGGGTGGGGAATTGTCGTTATAGCCGTTGCACAACGGCCAAAATTAAAATTTGACAGTTGTTGCAACAACAATTTTTGCAAAGGGGGAGGGGGACTGGCCGGGCGTGGCAAGGTCGGGGTCGGGTTGGGGCGAATCGGGATCGGAACGAGCCCATGTCCCGTCCCGAGTTCGAACCCCGACACTGACAATTTTTTTAAAAAAGAAACGGGGCAGGTCGGGATAGGGCCGACCCCGGCCCGCTGGACAGGCTTAGAATGAAGTACTAATGTTACTTAAGGAGGTCTAGCTTTATATTTTTGATCCTTTGAAAACTTAGAATTTATTTATTGCAAGGCTAAGAAATTGCAAGTGTAAGAATCAAATATGTAAAGATGCATTGTTGTGGAGAATCTACGGTTAACCTTAAACTGCAGATTATTGGCGTGTACTCAACTTGATAGTTACCCTTGAGTCGAGAACCTGTAGTGAACCTTTGCTCTAATGCCAGTGGTGGAATGGAATATGATGGCCTCTGATAGCATCCGATAAGAATCGGGTTACTTGAATAAAAATAAAAAAATAATACGGAAGCGAAACTATGAAGATTAAAGACGGAATTTAAAGATAGGCGAAATTCGAGAATAAAATTTCAAAATTTCAAGTTGAAGTGATAAAAATCTTAATTGATCTTAGTATTCAAAATTAACAGATTAAGACTAACTATGATACTAATAGAGTCAATTCAAGAACTTATATAAAAAGTGATCTAGACTCCTATTTCGAAGAAATTAGAGACAATAATTAGTATAAAATTAATTATCTTCTTTAATTTACGAATAAGAACCAAAGATATCAAGCATTAATTAATTTTATCTTTTAGAAGAATCGTTCTTATAAGGTTGCAAGATAAATCCAAAGTAGTCACACGCAAAGGTGTAAAGAAGAGAAACTCTCAAATAATAATAATTTTGTCTAATGAAAATAAAAAAATTCACCCCTATATATAGGGGAAACTTATCCCAAATAGAATGATAATATAATCTACTTTTATAATTAAATTAAAATCTAACTAGGATTAAATAAGGAAAGCATATAAGCATCTTCTTGATTTCCCATTGAAACCCATCAATCGTTAATAAAGGTATGCCACTGTGGATGCTATCATTCCCCTCTTCTTGAAAGTAATTCATTCTTGAATTTGAATCTTGCAAAATAAAGAAGACATGCATTAGTGAACTACAATTAATTGAAAGCAACAATGGTAGCAACAAAACAAGATAGTGACCATGTGTCCACTTAACTCAATTAAACATAACATATATAAATACACCCTTATAAAGCATGTGGACATCATCATCCTAATAAATTATTTTTTACTTATATAAGAAATACAAAAATCACGTCTAGATACCATAGGGAATGTTACGCAGGGCCGTCCCTAGGGCGGTCAAGGCGTCGCCGCCGCACAGGACCCTCCGGTCGGCGGGGCCTCTGCCCCAGAATTTTCATTTTTCTTTTATTGGTTTCAAATATTAAGATATATATTAAAAATGCCTCTAATCTTATTAGTGATACATGTAGCCTAGCGGTTAAGGACTCCCTTCAAAAGTCATACCCTAGTAAGAGGTCGCATGTTCGAATCAGTAACGAAAGGCTTTTTTTTTAAAAAAAAACAAAACAGGGCCCCCTCCCTCTTTAAACAAATTTGGGCCCAAGTTCCAAGTCCCCAACCGATGGCCCACCTCCCTCTTTAAACAAAAAAACAGGCCCCTCCCTTTTTAAACAAAAAACAAATATCAATTGAGTTTTCAAGTCCCCAACCCAACCAGTCGGCCCGACAGCCCCCCCTCCCTCTTTAAAAACACCACAAATACAATCTAAAAATAAAGTTCCCCCATTAATTATTGTAGAAATCTCAACTTCCAAGTTCCAAGTAAAGATCTTCTTGGTAAGTTATTGTTTTGAGAATTATTTTGCTCTAATTCACCATTAACATGGATTGATTGCATCAATGTTTATTTCATTTTGCTTAGGTTTTCAAATGTCTCAAATCTCAATATTATATTTAATTTAGGGTTCTCAATATTACATTAAATTAATTGTGTTTAGCGTTAGATTTTACATTACTTTTATCAGTAATGTATGTAATGAATGACTTGTATTTTACATGATTACATTAAATTTGGTTTGTCTTTTTATTTCAATAGGAAAATTACAAGTGCCTCCTACCCGAAAATATCCGTCTGGACATGAAAAACGTAAAAAAAGAAGACACGAATAAGAGTTCATCAAGTCTCAAAGAGGGGCATTAGATAGATTTGTTGTGAAGCCGACAAATCCATCACTTGAAAATTTAGTTAATGAAGAACAAAATGATGGTGGTGAATTACATGAAGGCTTGACATTTGAAAATGATGTGGATGAACATGTGATGAAATTGAGGACAATCAAAGTGGGGATGGTTTAATCATAGAAAATGTTGATAATGTTGGTGAATCTCATGATGATGATGATGGTGATGGTGATGGAGATGAAATTATCCACTCTGAATTTGATGGTGTGAATGAAGAACCAAGTACATCAATTCCACTTGACATCTTTGATCCAAGAAATTGGGATGATTTAGATCTTAAGTGGAAAGATCAATTAGTGGAAAAAAGGGTCCTATAAGAGATGTATTAATTGGAAAAGGTCCAAAAGGTGTATCAAAGAAACGTTTCTCTTTAGAATTCTATACCCGAATTTTACCAAATCGCCAAAAACACTGTAGAGATTGATTGGTGTATTTAAAAGCACTTGACAAAGCATTTTGTTTTTGTTGCAAGTTGTTTAAAGTTAATATTATTGGCAAAGACTTACAATCTGAGGATATGCTTATTGATGTTGCTATGGCCAAGGTCAAGGGGTTAATTGCTTCTTTTGAAGAGTAGAGAGAAATTGGATTCAAACAAGCAATCAATACCGCAAAAGAACTTGCTTCATCAATGGAGATTGATCTTATTTTTCCTAAAAAGAGACAAATATATAGAAAGAAACATTTTGGTGAGCTCTCTTATGAGTCTTCCCAAATGCAACAAGAATCTCCGGAGGAAGCTTTTAGAGTTCATTACTTTTTATACATAGTTGATCAAACAATTGGGTCATTGAAGAAAAGGTTTGAGCAATATGAGGAATATGAAGATCTTTTTGGATTTCTTTTCACAACTGATAAGTTGAGCTCATTGAATGATGAGGACTTGAAGACTCGTTGCAAGAATCTTGAAAGAAAACTACAAATGAAAACGAGCACAACGCCAAATATTTCATATTTGGATGGGGATGATTTATATCAAGAATTGAAGATCATACAACATATTCTACCACGGGAACCAAAAACAGCTAGTGCAATAATGAACTTTTTGAAAAGAATGAATTGTTTTCCCAATTCATTCATTGCATATAAGATATTGTTGACTATTCCGGTGACCGTTGCATCTGCAGAGAGAAGTTTTTCTAGATTGAAGTTGTTGAAATATTGTTTGAGATCAACCATGACGCAGACAAGATTGAATGCATTATCTTTGATTTCAATTGAGAGTGAATTTTTAGACATTCTTGATTATGAAAGATTGCTTGATGACTTTGCAAATAAAAATGCAAGGAGATCAATTTTCTATGCCTAATGTAATGATAGTTTTTCTTACAATTCTTTCATGTAATGACATTAAGGTATCTCTTTCGTAGCATTATAATTTATTGTACTAAAATTAAAAACATTTAATCGAATATAGTGTTTACAATACATTTATTTGATGCTTTGATCAATAATTTTTTTTAATATTGATTAATTAGTTAATTTTAATTTTTCATGTGAATAAAAAAGAGCCTCTTTTTGTTTATCGCACCGGGTCCTTAAAAGTATAGGAACGACCCTGATGATACGTGCTTAGTAAAGTACTCCAATGGGCATGGCAAAAGCGACACAAGATCCCTAAAACATGCATCAAATTGACACTTGTATGATATAACCAAGCATCCTCAAGTACACCTCCCACAAATTCTTTCACATAAAAGTTATTCACATAAGCACAATAATTTTCAAGAAAGTTGGAAGAGCCCTTAAATTCCAAAACAGAATCACCACCAAAATCAAGCTTATTCGACACTATAGTAAGAGAAGAGGAATCATATAACTCATTCGCAAGCCTTCTCTCACAAACATCATGCCTCTTTTCAACGAGTGAGAATCCATAAACATTAATGTCATGCTCACTTTTAGAAGGGAGCCAAGGTTATGATGGATCATATTTTATTACATTGCAATCTAGCCACAAAGTTATGGTGGGATATCTTCAGATGGTTTAGCGTTGCTTGGGGTATGCCAAAATTCGTGAAAGAGTTGATGTTCAGCTGGAAGAGTGGAGTTACGAGAAGAAAACACAAGGCGTAGAATGTTACTCCTCTTGATTTTTTGTGGGTAATTTGAAAAGAGAGAAACAAGAGAGCTTTTGAAGGGGGGAGACGAGCCTTGCTCGGTTGAGAAGTAGTTTGCGGTCTCTTATTTTCTTTTGGTGCACCCATGTAGTTCCTGTTTGTATAGAGGATTGGGTGTCTTTTGAAAAAAAACATATTTTGTAGGTTCCTCCTCTTTGGATATTTTTCTTGTATATGGCCATCTCGGTCTTATTATTAATGAAATACTTTACTTGATCAAGAATTTTTTTAGAAGAGAACCAATTAGTTTTATACTTGAACTTAGAGGTTATAGTTAATGACTTATTATATAGCAAAATATCATCATTCTTTAAATTAATAAAGTCACCAACATAAGAAATAATAATGTAGTTCATTATCTCCAGAAAGACCTTAGATGTTCTAGGAATTCCAAAAATGTGAATAAACCAATTATACATACCGTACTTGGTCTTATGTAGCAAAAGAATAATATCACCTTATTTTTTCTTGTTCATTGGTGTTAGATTCATTATTTTATCCTTCTCATTAACATGCACTTGCTCCATAAGACATATAATTTTGACCACCTCAAGATTAAGTTCATCCATTGATGGTTCTTCAATGAAAACTTTCTCATGAGTACCTACAAGAGGGTCAAAACAACTACAAGAAGAAGTAGGATTGTTTGAGTTAGAATAAGAAATAACCTCACTCAAACTCTTTCTTTTTCTCTCTCAATCTCACAATCATCCCTCTCCTTTTGTATTTCATGGTCATCTCTGTTTTTTTTTCCTCTCAAGCTTACTTTTTTTCTCACTTGACATCTTATTCACTTCACACAACACAACCTCTTCTTTTTCCTCTCTTGAAATGTCAGCATGCACTCATTTACTCCTTTCAATCTTTTCGCTCTCATGTGTTAGCCATGACTTTCTTAGAGTTGTAGTAGATCGATATCTCCATGAGCTAGCTTGTTACTTCCTTTTGTTCTATTTTTCTATTTTTAGAGTCGACTCTTCTAACTCATCTAAATTAACATATTGTTGCAATTCTCTACATCAGCTATTTCTCTATTTAAACCATTAAGAAATCTAGCCATTGTGACCTCCTCTTCCCCCTTCCAATTTGTTTGGATCATAGCCATATTCATAGCCTCAAATAACCATCTATAAACATAGAACCTTGCCTAAGACTTTGAAGGCGTTGTTTCCGATCTCTTTGAGAGTGTGATGGCACAAAACGCTTCCTCATAATCCTTCTCCTCTCATCCCATGTCACAACGGGCGGTTCTCCATTGTCTAGTCTATCTCTGCTAAATTTCTTCCATCAACTAGCAGCATAGTCAGAAAATTCACCCACAACAAATTTAATCTTCTTAACTTTTTAAATTTACGAATAAAAATCAAAGATATCAAGCATGAATTAATCTTACCTCTTAGAAAAATTATTCTTATAAGGTTGAAAGATAAATCAAAAGTAACCACATGCAAAAGTATAAAGGAGAAATTGTCAAAAAATAATAATGTTATCTAATGAAAATAACAAAATCCACCCTTATATATAAGGGAAACTTATCCCAAATAGAATGGGAATAGAATCTACTTTTATGAAAATAATTAAACTAAAATCTAATTAGGATTAAATTAGTAAAGCATATAAATAATTGACGAATTTCTTTCCTAATAAAATAAGGAAGAAAGTTGCCAAAGTTGGCACCAAAAGCAAAACACACGCCTAACTCTAAATTGGGCAGAATTCAGCCATTATGGGCGTGCAATGCAGCCCTTTTGGGCTTGATTTTTAGCCCATTTTGGGTTGACCTTTCAGCTCTTTTCCTGGACTCTATGTGGGTCCTTCCTCTTGAGCCCTATGTGGTCCCAATCTTCATCCTTTTGAATTTGGACTTGGACCACAAAATATGTATAGTCTCATATTTGGGCTTTTCTTTCGCAATAAACATCTTCTTGATTTTCAATGAAATCCGTCAATCATTAATAAATGTATGCCAATTAAGGACTTGGATGAAGCTTTGGAAGGTCTTAAAATGATTATGACAAGATCTCAAATAAGAAACCTCAAAACAAGCTAATTGAGTTTCAAACTTTCAATTGGTAAAGAATGAAGTGTCTAGTTTGAAATAAGAGCTCAAGCCAACGAAGATATATTGTTGCCTAAATGTCATAATTATTTTACGGGTCAAATTGAGGTAGAGTGGGAGTCAAGAACAACCTTTTAAGGAGATCCAAATAAGTGCTTTTGGACCAATTTAGGCACCTAAAATATTTTAATTAAAAATAATTTAAAATACATGTGAAGAGACATTTCAAAGAGTCGTCTAACAAATGTGCAGTAAATACTTAACATTGTTGATCTGTCAAATTAAATCATTTGATAGTCAACTAAGTCAATCGTAGGAAATAGATGTCCAAAAGACACGTTGATCTGAAAATGCACCTCCATAATATTAATTTGAATTTAAAAAAGATCCTTATTATTTTTAACACTTGAAAATGCATCTCCAAATTAATTATCCAAAAGACACGTTTGAAAATGTGCCTATTCACCAAAAAGATTCATTTTCATTGTCTATAAATAGACGTCCAAGTTTATTAATTTAAACACACCAAAATTTAGTCTATTGAGAAAAAAAATCAGCTTTCCTTCAATTATATAATTAACTATGGATCATGTTCAAGCAAACAAAATGACAATTGACATGGCAAATGGCATGGCAAATGACAATGCGAATGCACCGGTTGTGAATGAAGTTGATCAGGCAATAAGCCGATTGCGGTGGAATCTTGCATGCATTCAAACTGATATAAGGAACGTGCAAAAAAATGTGAACTGATGCAATATATGTTGGTACTCTATTGTACTTTATAAAGCAGTACGGAAAGTAAATAACTATTACAAGTGTTTGAAAGGATAAATAAATGGTCAATCTTCAAAACTGTCGCAAGCTTGTTGTTTCTTGAATCTTGATAACTTTGCAAAGGCAATGTTGAGAACTGTCGCAAGCTTGTTGTGTCTTGAATCTTGATATCCTGAAATCAAGAAACAACTAAATCTGGATGGTTACAACGTTGTGTGTTGAGTCGAGGAATTGCCCTCTGTCCTTAAGACAAGATTGCCCCGTATATATGTTTTTACGTTAGCGGACAATAGTCTCCCAAGATAAAAAAAAAAATACTTTAATCTCAACGCTACAAAGCCAATAGGTTGAGACTGCCGAATAAAACAAATATGAATCAACTTGCTGAAGATATGGAAAAAGAAGGAAGAGTTTCTATTTACTCTTCTCTTTTGTCTCTGTGTATATAGTGTGTCTCTGTTGTGTATATCTTGTGTCTATGTGTGTATTTCAACACTGTTTTTCCGTCACTGTTTTTGCTATTTTTCATGACCGTTTTGTGCTGTATTTCGTGACTGTTTTGTGCAGTATATGCTGTCTATATTGCTGTTTTTTTCCTCTGTCACAAATTAAGCCAACAACAGCTCAATATATAGCATGGAGGAGGGCAACCCAACAGCCACAAACAAGGCTGTAATGGCCATTAAGTGAGGGTTGTTAATGGCATTAGAGAGGCTGATTTATGATCATGAATGAGGCTGCTCAACTGCTCAAGTAATGGGCTGTTAATGGAGGAGTTAATCAGCCAAGTAATGGCTGGTTAATGCTCTAAAACACAGTCCAACGGTAGGCAGAAAACTACTGTCATCCCAAAATCAACTTTCCAGAAACTCTGGGGACCAAACTGTAAATATTAAGCAATTTGGGGTTCAAAAAGATAATATCAGAAAGTCCCCACAGCCCACAGCCCGAGACCGGACCGGACGGGCTGGCGACGGCGGCGCGCGTGTGGGCTTAGCCTTGAATCCAAGCACATCTAGGTTCTCCCTCCTTTAAACACATGGGATACCCCTTTGGGTCCCAAACCCTTTACCACATTAGAGACTTATATAGAGAGCAATTCTTTCTATTCCCACCGATGTGGTAGATTTGTCTCACACCATATTTTCATGCCTCAAACACCTTACTTTGTGGACCAATATCTCTTTCATTTCTCAACGAAATTTGACGATTCTTGGCCCTACAGTCATCTACTCACTTCGTAGATCATACATGTGCGAAGAGACAAAACCTCCAACATGCGGAACACTAGTGTTTAATTCATTAAATATGGGTGGACGCACCTCCCCGCCAAAGACAAATTTCCAACAATCCCCTCTATGAAAGAGAGATTGTGGAGCACACACAAGGTGCCTACTTTCAGCAATCTTTCAGCGAAACGATATTGCATCAGGAGAGGTAGCTTCCGCTTTGAACCTTCCCTAGTTGAAACCATCGGACTTACTTACTGCGCGGTGAACGTGATGTCTTGAACCGTCAGTGTTTAGTGTAAGCCAAGACAATGATAACAACACAATAACTCTTTTTATTTGTTTTCATTCTTACGTTTTTGTCTGTTATGGCCGTGGACACACTTGGATTCTTAAGTGCGTTCATTTGAGGCGGCCATCCTCGCACTTAAATAGGTGATCTCCTACAAAGTATCCTGCTATACCCCATTTCACAAGTGTTAGGAATCATTAAAAGTTTTCCCAACCTTAACCTCAACCGTTTGAGGATCGTTTAAAGGTTTGGAAGCTTAACCTTTACCCACCATGCAGGTAGCACTTTAACGTCTATCGCGGGAACAGCTTTGGATTCGTGTTTCCGTACAGAAATCATCATCCGAATTGCTTCTTGCTTCCACCGAAGCGCTCAATTGAACCTTTTGCCGCTTAGTTTTTCCATTAAACCAAATTCTTGGGATCTCCAATCAGTATGGTTGTGTTTCCACTGTAAAAGTTCGTATTGTATGGTTTTTAAGCCCATTCCCCTAGACAGGCAGAACACTTGATCTCCGGGTAGTCCTTTAGTTAGTAAACAAAGAAGTGATACCCGTGATGATCAACTGTCATACGGTCTTATGTCTCCGACAGATCCTGACAGATATGCCTAGACGCCGTCATCCGTGTCCTTCCTGAAGCCGATCGGCTAGCCATAGTGTATAACTGCTGAAGGCACGGGTTTCTCCCAATAAGGAACGTCCTCTAAGGAGTCACGAAGTTACTCAACTTCTTTCATGATTTGTATAAAGAGATAAACTCCGATCCCATCATGAATCGGTCGATGCAAGTTGCTTAGAGGATTTTCCAAGACCTACCATACACATTTACGTGTGGCTTTGGTATTCTTCAGATCTGATGTCCAGTTTGCATCACTGTGTTCTCCCAGAACCGCTGGACATCCAGAATACTATAATCCGTAGATAAGCGAATAATTCAGATATCGTCATATCCGACTTAACGCCTTCTATTGATCATGTATTAAGATCATCAGTGAACCTTAGTTCAACTGATCTGTTTGTAGGACGATACCATGTCGGTTGTAGTATGTACAATACATTGAACTACACATGACCTGTGCATATCGCTCCTTGTCTGCACCATGATTCCGATCCGTTCTATGATTCATATCCATTGGTGGCTTCAATGAGACTGTCAACTATCGACCAGTCCATTAGATGTCTTAGAAATCCAATTCCTAATATGTCATCTGTGATACTCATATCTTTCATATCGAGACTTTGTTTCAATATGACTTTTACTTTCGCATCGCTGATTCTCCAACCGTTGGCTTTCTAACCAGTCAATGTTTACGTGGTCGATTCATCGTTTCGCTTTATCTGAAACTTCCAGGACCAAAATGTAAACATTTCAGGGACCAAATGAAAGTTCAGGAAGAAGCCCAACAGTCCAGCAAACCAACTCTGATTCTCTTCTTCCAACTCTCCGGTTGGGAAGGCTGTTTCAACATCCACGCCATGTAAGACTGCAATGGCCCAGGATGTTAAGCTACTCACAGGGGAGCACTTGTACAAGTAGTCGAGGCCTTATACTCGACAGTAGATCCATCTACTTTGTACTCACATTTGAGTATCCATTTTCACAACCCAAAGGTTCTTTTCCCGGAGGAAGATCAACCATTACGCAAGTATGGTTCTATATGATGGAATCTATTTCTCTCTTTGTAGCTTCTTTCCAAAGCAGCGCTTTTGGAGATGACAATTATTTGTTAATTGTCAATGGTTCATTCTTAACCATACAAGCTAGAAGGACTGGAACAAGTCTTTGTCCCCTTCTTTGCTCCGTCTCGGTTCAACATCTAGAATCCCTGAGTTCTGCAGATCTGGAATATTAAGTTCTCGATAGTCAACAACTTTCGAGTCCTGTAGATACAGAACATCTAGTTCCGGACAGTCATGCCCTCGAGGGTTCTTGTTAACCTTGAGCAATTACTCATTTTTCCTTTTCAAGGAAAGTTATCTTCAAAGAATTCAGCATTTTTTTACGCCAAGAGGCGATCAGCACTACTGTTATTTGCAGATCCAGTGGATATGCAATCTACAGTCTTAAGTGCAACTTGACCTGTTTCGGTATTCCAACTTTTACCAAGCCACCCCACATAATTTGGGTGTACGGTTTTGCGTTTGGCTAACACCGTTGGACTGAGGTGAGTAATGAATAGTCGTTTAATGAACGATGCTTCACATTCTCCCCCTCTATCGCTACGAATTCCTCAATCCGTAGGCTTAGTTGGTTTTTAACTTCTGTTTTGTAGCGCTTATTCGCTTCAACAACTTCATCTTTGTTTTTCAACAAACAAAGGATACAATATGTTGTACCGTCATCAAGGTCCTCCCTCCTTTAAACACATGGGGTCCCAAACCCTTTACCACATTAGAGACTTATATAGAGAGCAATTCTTCATATTCCCACCGATGTGGTAGATTTGTCCCACACCATATTTCCATGCCTCAAACACCTTACTTTGTGGATCAATATCTCTTTCATTTCTCAACGAAATTTGACGATTCTTGCCCTACGGTCATCTACTCACTTCGTAGATCATACATGTGCGAAGAGACAAGGCCTCCAACATGCGAAACACTAATGTTTAATTCATTAAATATGGGTGGACGCAACTCCCTGCTAAATGCAAATTTCCAACAATATAGAACTGTGGGGAACTATGAGACGTTTTGCACGAGTCGGCAAGTATAGAAGAAAGATAGAGAGGGTACTCACAATCCTTCTCGCTGATAGAGGAATGACAATTGAAAACTTCGACACCACTCCGAATTCTCCGCCTCTGGATTATTCCGATCAAAATATTTAATTATATTCTTAAGTGAAGCATGTAGGCAGTGATGAATAAATTTATTTTAGTATATTCATCTCTTCATGTTATGTTTGAGAGGAGGATTGTGAACAACCTCTCCTATTGTAAACTCTTTAATTTTCAAGTGGCAAGTAATGATATAAATTTATTTTTTCAGTAAACTACTCATTTTTTCTTTATTTGTAAATGTTATTTGAGTGAGGATGTTATCAAGTAATAATGATCAAATTTTAAAAAAAAAATTGATTATGCTTCTAAGTAAAAAAAAAGTGTAAGTAAAACGTTACAAGCAAAAGATATAGAAATCTGGTGACGTAATCCAGAGTTCTTGTTGTGGTTGGGTGAGGGAATTTCGGGAAGGTAAATCTTTTGGAATTGTTTTTTTACTACTCTCTTTTAATTGCTTGTTACAAACGAAATAATTCATTATGGTACTTGATCATATCCTTTTTTTTTCTGGAAATTATTTTTTAGAGAGATTATTATGAAAAGTAACATATTTAAAATAAATTAGTTTGAATAATATTAATATGTAATTTATTTTGTACGAAATGTTTATTACCTTTGATAAGGTGCAAGTAAACAATACATGGTCGACCCGATTCTCACATGGTTGAATTGTCACTCACGGAGTCTAAAAAAAGATTTGCAAGCCAAAAAGGAAGATTTTAAAATCGTCCAATTTTATATGCAATCCTAATTTAGATTGATTAGGGGTTTTGGGAAAACAAAAAAGAATCCCTTAGTCTATCAAAAATAAAAAATAAAAAATAAAAGAAAATGATAATTACATTTTAAAGTAAAATAATCAATTGCTTATTTTGGGAAGGAAAAGATAATTATTTAGGCGTGCCACATTGCCTGCGGTAGGTTTTAATAAACTCCTCCATACCGAGGTCGCGTGGAGCAACCATCCTTGGTGATTGATTGAATCGTTGGTGTTGAGTTCAAACGAGCAGTCCTCCCCCCGATTTGTTGTTTTCCGTTATATATATGCATGGCATTCACGTCCACAAATACAACTCTTTTCATACAAACTCTAATCTCCAAGAAAAATGGAAGTAACGTCAACTAAAAAAAAAAGTGCAGTGGTGAATCATCTCTTCGATCATCGCCTAGTGTTGTGGAGTTCCTTTATAATAAGTCAGACAAAAACCTTAAAAAATTTAAGGGTGAAATGTATGAGATGTTTGCTAGAATTTCCATGATATGGACAAGGACTACGTTAACAAATTCCTGTTGAATCCTACTCCAGTCACCATCTGTTCGAGATGCACAAGGATGACCCTCCACTGGAGAGCCCTATCACCAAGGGCAAAGATGTCGTCATCGAGCTTTCTGATGATAGTAACTTTGTTCCGCAGTCACAAGCCCTGAAGGTTAGTCCTAAATCGGTCGCCAAGTTCCCGTCCAGCTCCACCACCTAGTGTGGTTGTGCCCGTGGTTCCATTGAAGATGCATGTGTCTTTATTTTGTCCTGTTTTGCTGTTTGTTCGTTTGTTGGACTTCCTTATTTGTTTTGTTGTTTAGGATTTATTTTGTGTTTTTTGGTTGGAAGTCTTGGGTGACATGTCCATGGGTTGTACTTGTTTTTAATTAATGAAGTTCAAAGTTATTTAATTTATTCATTTTAAAGTTAATTTCAGCACATGACTTAAATAAATAACTAAGTTAGAATAACTGAAAGTATGGAACTAATCAGTTATGCGAAAAAATTTAGCTTGCCATAGACAATGAACCATATCTCACGCTTCTTGTCGCATTTCATTATTCTACGGATGAGAAGATTGTGAACTAGTTCTCCGTTGAAGCTCCAATCGTTGCTCATTTCCAGGAAAGGACTAAAACACGTCTCCTTGTTTTAAAAATATTTTCACTTGGTTCAACTTATTACCTTGTGTATTAATGAAGTTTAAACCAAATAATTGTTTAGTTTCACACTTTCAGTTAGGGGTGTTCACGGTTTGGTTAGAAATCGATCCGAATCGCAAACCGAATCAAACCGATCAAATAAACCGATAGTTATTTGGGTTTTGTTTGGTTTGGTTTTAAATTTTTAAAAACCGATAATATTTGGTCTGATTTTGGTTTTATTAAAAACAAAACAAAAAAATCGAACCGAACCGATAAATCATAGACATAATTTTTATAATTATATATATAAGATATATTAATTTTTATAAGTAATTTAAAATATTGTGTTTACTTTTTTATCAAATTTTCTTTATCTCTAACAGGCTAATGAACTTTACACCTTCAGCTCATTTCTAACTAAAAGAGATCCATGAAATCCAATCTCATTAATTCAAAAAAATATTTATGAGATTTACCTAAAAAGATTGTGTTTCTTATAAGCTTTATTCACTTGATTAAATAGATCTTAAGATATTTTCTCCATAATCCAAGAAAATTATAGCTCCCACAATAAAAGAGTAATAATAACAAATTATAAGTTGAAAAAGTCTTTCTTAATCATAGAAAAAAATGAAAGAGAAAAATACCATTAAGGTTCTTAAAAACCGAAAAGCCGAACCAAATCGACCCAAACCGACAACAACCAAACCGATGGATATGTATTATCTTATATTTGGTTTGGTTTGGTTTGGTTTTAATAATAATAAATCGACAACATTGATTTGATTTTGGTTTTAACCAAAAACTGACCCACGAACACCCCTACTTTCAGTTATTGTAGCTTAGTTATTTATTTAAGTATTGTGCTGAAATTAGCTTTATAACAAATAAACTAAATTACTTTGAACTTCATTAATTAAAAACAAGTACAACCCATGGACATGTCACCCAAGACTTCCAACAAAAAAACACAAAATAAGCCCTAAACAACAAAACAAACAAGGAAGTCCAACAAACAAACCAACAACAAAATAGGGAGACACATACATCTTCAATGGAACCACGGGCACAACCACACTAGGTGGTGGAGTTGGCCGGGAACTTGGCAATCGATTTGGGGCTGACCTTCGAGGCTTGCGACTGCTGAGCAAAGTTACTGTCATCAAAAATCTCGATGACGACATCTTTGCCCTTGGTGGCAAGCCTCTCCGGCAGGGGCCATCCTTGTGCATCTCGAATAGGGTGGTGAGTGGAGTAGGGTTCAACATGATTTTGTTGACGTAGTCCATGTCCATATCATGGATAACTCTAGCAAGCATCTCGTACACTTCACCCTTACATTTTTTAAGGCTCTTGTCTGACTTATTATAAAGGAACTCTACAACACTAGGCGATGTTGGAAGAGTGATGATTCACCATTGCACTTTATTTTTTAGTTGGTGTTACTTCCATTTTTCTTGGAAATTAGGGTTTGTGTGGAAAGAGTTGTGTTTGTGGACGTGAATGTCATGCATACTGTTGACACCCAATTTTGTCCCTCTTTTCCGATTATTTATTTGCGATTTTGAAATTTTCGACATCGCAAAACAATTTTGAGATGCATACATATATTCACATTTTTTACTATTATTTGCCTTTTGATATCATAGACATAGTTTTACCCTCATATTCTACGTTATTTTTATTTTCGCAAAATGACATCGCATTCTCTATTTTTAAATTAAGCATTAAGCATTTCGCAAATATCATGCTTTTATTATTGTCACATTGTTATTTTATTATCTTTATAATCTACATCTTTTACAAAACATTTTTAATAATAACCCCCTTCTTTATATTTTAATCTACAGCCCACCAAAAGGGACCCAAATCCGCAGCAATTTCAGCCCAAATCATCCACAAATTCGCAGCCCAACAACCACAAAATCAGCCCATTTGTCCGCCAACCATACCAGCCCACACTCCGTTTAAAAACCCTAAAACCAAATGGGGGGCTCTCATTTTAAAAAAAATCAGCCGCACTATACAAAATTCCCAAGACTTTCCCTCCTGTCCTCTTCCAACGGACCAGCCCCCATACCCTTTTTCAAAAAAAACGACTCGCCGCACACCCCATACCCCTAACCCCCACGTTGCTGACCTACACCACTGCCACTACCAACCCCCCCTCCTTTGTTCACTGTTCCGGGGCCAGTTTTTGGGGGTCCGAATCGAGAAAAATGGGTCAGTTTCCGGGTCACGGTCGGAGTCCAAAAATAGTCTGAATCCGAAATCGAAAGGAGGTCAAAATCATTCTTAATTTTTGGGTTATAAAATACTCTTTCTTGTTCCCAATTTTCAATACAAAAATACCCTTTCGTTCTTCACGTTTCCGGGTTGATTTCGGTCTTGTTTTACTGCGGGTCATCAGGGTCTGTTTCCGGGTCCGAACCCGAAATGCCCCCTTTCGTTTAGTTCCTAATTTTCAATCTAAAAATTTCTTTTGAATGTTAGTTTAAATCCATCTTGCATTAACATTAATTTTGTTCTTCACAAATCCGGGTCGGGTCAGAATTCTGTCTTGGACAGAATCCGGGTCCAAAATCTTAAAATCAGCATTTCGTTGACAAACATGACTAAGTTTAGTTTTTGTTAGTTAAAGGCATTTCACGCGGTAGTCTGAATATGAAATTAGTTTCCGTGTTTGTTTTCTTGGTGTGTTTAAGAACGAGCTATGCCATTGTTGTTTGCCTTTATAAGCCTGTACCGCAAGGCTATGGGAAAATGTATTGTTATACTTGGCTGGGCAGATTCCCTGTTTCGATATCTATTATGAGATAAATGTGTTACTTGTGGTTGCTGGTTCTACCTATTACTTTGCTTAGTTGTTACTCTCTGACGTCTCCATATTCTATGTCCTGTTAAAAAGAACAGACTGCTGCACTTGATAAGGATATTTCGAAATGAACAAATGCTACACTTGACAAAATGGTTGTTGTTTCATTTTTCTGATGAGCTGCTGCATGTCTTTTAAAAGAACATATTGTTATGCTTGGGTTTCTGCTGTGTTTTCAAGCCCACTGCTCCTGTATTTTTAAACCCAATTGTGGCTGGTTTCTCGGCTGAAAATTGTTGCTTTAAGACTGTTTCGGACAGCTGCAATATTTCTGAAAATTTTACTGATTTGAATGATACTACACTTTGGCCGATGAGAATAATTAATTTGAAGCCATGCTCCTTCTGGAAAAGTTGTTCCTCTGTTTGCTTTCCTTTGAAAAAATGGCGATGATGAGACTTACATACTAGAAACCAACATACATTGGCAAGGCGACTAGATTGACTGACTGACGTCTCTAGTTCGCAGCTACGACAAGAATGAAATTTCTTTTGCTTAAAAAACATAGGTCCGAGCCGTCCGTAATTAAAATTTCTATTATTTTATATGGATCTGAAGGTTTTACCCATATTTATTTATTTCTAACTATTTTTTATTTATACCTTGTGAAGAACATCTAAACAATATGAGATAACAAAGGAAAAATCTATGGAGATGCAAGAGAACAAGATTGCGGGACTTGTGCCCAAGGCCCAAGCTTTCGAGGAACATTTAAACAATATGGGAGGTAAAATCTATGTAGATGCCCAAGGCCCAAGATTAGACACTATGATCGCCTTAGTCGTTATTGTTTTAACTTCTTTTAAATTCTGCCTTCCTTTTATTTTGCATTGTAATTTAATTACTCTACTTGTGTGATTGTTTGAATATTTAGAAGAATTAGGCCTAGAATCGATAAACTAAAAAGGGTAGTTTAAAAATTGGAAATCTACCGCTAGTTCATTTTAGGTTCGTCATGCATGTTTAAATTTTCAAAATAACTTGGTCTTTTATTTGCATTACTAATCATACAAATAAAGTTTGTTTCTATTCGATTTGCAACTTAAAATGACTTTCATAAAAAATTACTTTGCATTATAAATAATTTTCTTTCCTCCTTTACTATCAAATGCAAATATTTATTTTATATAATGCCATGCAAATGCATACTTTTTTCAAAACTAACTTTGCATGTATTTTTATCAACTTTCACACAAATGTATACTTTTATTCAAAATCAACTTTATAGGTATTTTTAACAATGTCATACAAATGCATACTTTTATTAATTATTTACAACATTCTTTTAACTTTATATTTTCAAACATGTATTTTTTTAGCATAATAATTAACCTAAGTTTGACCGGATAATCTAACGTTAGCGGATCTTAAAGTGTGTCTAAATCATTCCCTTTAGGATAGATAATAAAGAACTCTTACCTAGAATCTCATAATTTAGCAGATCAGTAATCGGAGTTTACTTTGCATCATTTAATTAATATTTAGGTGTCTTAATTCACCATAAAAATAATTTGGTGGCGACTCCTAAATAACATTTATTAATCCAAGGAATTGACCCATTACGTCGCGAACCGTGGTAATAAAACGGTGCGACACATACGGCAGAAAACAACAAACTGGGTGTAGGATCGCTCATTTAAGTCCCACCACCAACGGCTCAACCAATCACCAAGGATGGTTGCTCCATGCGACCTCGCTAAAGAGGAGTTCATTAAAATAATAAAATCTACCGCAGCCAAAGTGGCACGCCTAAATTATTATCTTTTCCTTCCCAAAATAAGCAATTGATTACTTTTATTTAAAAAAATGTAATTATCATTTTTTTTTATTTTTGATAGGCTAAGGAATTTTCTTTTGCCTTCCCAGAACCCCTAATCAATCTAAATTGGGATTGCATATAAAATTGGTCGATTTTAAAATCTTCGTTTTGGCTTGCTAATCTTTTTTAGACTCCATGAGTGACGGTTCAATCATGTGTGACGGATCGACCATCTATTGTTTACTTGCACCTTATCAAAGGTAATAAATATTTAGTAAAAAATAAATTGCAGATTAAAGTTATTTAAATATGTTACTTTTTATAATATCCTCTCTAAAAAATAATTTTCAGAAAAAAAGGATAGGATCGAGTACCATACTGAATTTTTTCGTTTGCAACAAGCAATTAAAAGAGTTCAGTAAAAAAATTTACCTTCCCGAAATTCCGTCACTCAACCACAACAATAACTCTGGATTACGTTTTTCTTGACAAAGGCGAAACTTTGTCTTCCCAATGCCCCTAACCAATCCGCACCAGATTTCTATATCTTTTGCTTGTAACGGTTTACACACACTTTTTTTTTTTTAAATAGAAACATATTTTTTTATTTTATTTTTTATTAGTAAGTGTACTATGTTTATATTTATCATATTTAGTATTATATAATTATGATAGAATTAGAATTCTTATTATATAACATTGTACACTTATATATATTTTATATTAATAAAAAAAACTTTTAAAAGAGATTAATACAATCAGAAGGTAAAACATAAATTCTAATTCTTTTCTTTCCCTTTGGTTTATGCGACCGTACCTCGGTTTCCCAACCGGCTGCTGCACTGTGTCATAATTTCTTTACCCGAGAATAAGTAAGTTGTTTACTTTTTCTGATTTCTGCCTCCCAACACGTTTTTCTGAACAACTAGGAAAGTATTTTTTCTGATTTCTGCTCTTATTGCCTTGTCTTTTTCTCACCTTTTCCTCTTCTTTTTCGAGAAACAAAAACCACATAACTTTTCTGTTTTTTGCTAAAATTTTGTGCCTTACCCGAGAACAAATTAATGGCTTCCTTGACTCGTCAACTACTCGATAATATGTGGTATATGAATACAGGCGTCACGTCTCATCTCACCAACAATTTAGGTAATATTCTTCATCTGCGTCAGGTACCAACTCCACAATCTATTGTGGTCGGTAGTGGTCATCGCATTCAATTCAAGAATTTGTCCACACTCTTACTCCACCACCGCATCCACACTTCTCTTAAAACGTCATTTATACCCCCAAACATCATCAAAAATTTAATTTGTGTCAGAAAATTTGTCACCGATAATTTTGTCTCCATTAATTTTGACCCATTTGGATTTTCCGTAACTGATCTTCGTACCGAATAACTTCTTACGCGATGCAATAGCGAGGGGGGCCTATATCCATTCCTACTCACATCTGCTGCTAGTGTCACTCCTCCCACCATTTTAACAACCATATTTTCCTCTACGTGACATAGTAGACTTGGTCATCCGGGGTCTCATATTTTTATTCTCTTAGAAATCGAAATCTAATCCAATGCACCAAAGGGAGTCTTTCTCATAGTTGCTCCTCGTGCCAGTTAGGGAAACACGTTAGACTACCATTTATAACATCTATGAGTACTACTTTCTCTCCCTTTGGTATTATTCACGCTGATGTATGAACATCTCCCGTAACCATCAACTTAGGCCACAAATACTATTTGGTATTTTTGGATGATTTCTCTCACTTTCTTTGAGTCTATCCACTCAAACTCAAATCTAAGTGTTTTTCAAATTTGTTGACTTTCGTACACTAGTAAAAACCAATTTGAAAAAAATATAAAATTGTTTCAATGTGATAATGATCGTGAGTTTAATAATTCCTCCTTTCATAATTTTTGTGCGGCTAATGACACGATTTTTCATTTCTCATGTCCTCATACCTCCCCTAAAAATGGCAAAGCCAAAAGAATTCTTCGAACCATTAATAATATGATTTGTATCCTTTTTTTTCATGCGTCTCTCCCCCCACCCCTAATTTTTAGGTATATATATTAAAAATGGCATAAAACATTCACAACATTCTACCTACCCGTGCAATTCAAAATAGGACACCCACCGAAATTCTCTACTGTCGGATCCCCACCTATGACCACCTTAGAATTTTCTGTTGTCTGTGTTACCCCAATATGACATCCACGACACCTCACAAATTAGCACCCCGGTCTACTCCGTGCGCCTTCCTAGGTTTCCCGTCAAACCATAGGGGGTACTTGTGCTATGAGCTCTCCACCGACAAAATTATAATCTCATGCCACGTCACTTTTGTCGAGTATATTTTCCCGTTTGACAACATTTAAAAATTCTGAGTCACTGATTACAAATTTCTTGATGATTCAGACACATCACCGTTTGTCTGCCAAGCTATCCGACATGCTACCACTATTCCAGTTGACGTCAGTACTCTGTCACCACCACATCCCGTCACTGCCGCTACCGGTGGTCTGTCCTCGGCCACCCACTCTACCGTGTCTCCGCCAGCTACTGCTACCATCCTAGCAAACATTTCGGTGCCTCTGCCGCCTGCTCCACCTTTGTCACTGTCACCGCCGACTGCCACCACTAACGACATTCGCCCCCCCCCCCCCATCTCAGAAAATACACCACTTCATTTCTTTCCCGTATCTATGTCGTCTCCACAGTATCACCACCACACATCCATCATTCCAACCCCCGGCAATCACCAACCTAACCCCATTACCGGATCCTTCCCACCTCCGACATCGTACCCCACTTCATCGTCCATAGCCAGCCTCGATATACCGAGACCGGCGACCAAACCCAACCTAGAAACTACAATCGACCTCGACCCACCCAGATCGACAACCACACCACTCGTCACTGTACCGAGCAACCACAACGCCTCTCTAACCCGACACAGTATTTCGACCCTTCAATTTGCACCACCCACGAGTTCGACCGCCAATAGTCCACCGGATCCGACACCCAACTAAACCCAACCTACAAACAGTGTACCAGCTCCGACACCCAACAGTACACCCGACCCGACAACCAACACCTTTACCCAACCAGCACCCTCACACCATATGGAAACTCGTGCTCTACACGAGATTTTCAAACCCAAAGTTCAATTTAACTTGTCCACCCAAATAATTTCCCCTATTCCTAAAAACTCAAAATCAGCCAAAATGGTCCCGAATTGGAATGCGGCCATGTGTGAGGAATTTAATGCTTTAACAAATTAGCGTACTTGGGAGTTGGTTCCTCGACCGGAGGGGGTGAATGTGATCCGTTGCATGTGGTTTTTTCGTCACAAGTACATGGATAATGGTGACTTAGAGAGATATATGGCAAGGCTTGTGGCAAATGGTACTAATCAGCAGGAGGGCATTGATTATGGTGAGACATTCAGTTCGGTTTTTAAACCGGCCACCATTCACAAAGTTCTGAGCATTACTATGAGAAGCATTGGCCGATTCATCAGCTTGATGTGAAAAATATTTTTCTCCATGGGGATTTAAAAGAAACTGTCTACATGCACCAACCACTCAATTTCGTCCATCCAGCAACCCTTCAGTATGTATGTCATCTCCATAAGTCACTTTATGATTTAAAACATGCCCCTCGAGCGTGGTATGATCGATTTGCACAATTCAATATGTGCATTGGGTTTACATGTAGCAAGTGTGATAATTCTCTGTTTACTTTTCATAGAGGCAGTAACACTGCTTATTTATTGTTATATATGGATGATATTGTTCTTACTGCCTCTTCCGATGTGTTGAAAAATGAGATAATTGCGCTACTCAAAACCGAATTTGCTATAACTGACTTGGGAAAGTTGAGCTATTTTTTGGGGATTTCAGTGACTAGATTTGCAGATTCGGTTTCTTTGTCAGCGTAAGTATGCAGATGAGATTGTGTACAGAACTAAAATGACCAATTGCAATATTATGTCTACTCCAGTTGACTTTAAATCAAAGCTTAGTGCTTTGGATGGTAATCCAGTATTAGATCTCACTCTATACAGGAGTCTTGCTGGAGCATTACAATACCTTACTTTCACCGGACATGATATTTCTTATGTTGTTCAGCAGGTATGCTTATTCATGCATGCCCCAGTGAGCCTCATTTTACAGCCTTCAAACGTATCATTCAATATGTTAAGAACACCCTTGATTATGGATTGCATTTCTCCCCTCAACACCGACCAAGTTGTTGTCATATATGAATGATGATTGGGCAGGCTGTCCGGACACGCGACTATCCACCTCTGGCTATTGTGTGTTCTTAGGGGATAACCTCATTTCTTAGTCAACCAAGAGACAAACCACATTATCCCGTTTGAGTGCAGAAGCAGAATACAGAGGTGTTGCTAATGTTGTTGCTGAGATCTGCTAGCTCTGAAACCTTTTTTTAGAGCTTTAGTGTCCTCTCCGTAAGGCGTCTTTGGTCTATTGTGATAACATATCCGCTATATATCTATCTCATAATCCGGTTCAACATCAGCGAACCAAGCACATTGAGAAGGATATCTACTTTGTTCATGAGAAGGTTGCTCTTGATCATGTCAAGGTATTGCATGTGCCTTCTTCATATCAGTATGCGAATATATTCATAAAGGGCCTTCCTAGACAACTCTTCCTAGACTTCAGATCTAGTCTTAGCGTCCGACCTCCTCCCGCTCCGACTGAGGGGGTATATTAGCAAGTATACCATGTTTATATTTACCATATTTAGTATTATGTAATTATGATAAAATTAGGATCCCTTGTTGTATAAGTATTCCACATTGTACACCTATATATATTTTGTATTAATGAGAAAGGTTCCGCAAGGGAGATTAATACAATTCTACAAATTTAATCATTATTACTTGATATGACAAAGTTCCTAGAAAGTTCTATGGAGATGTTTGAAGGTTATATGTGTATATGTGGCGTACACTAGGGCGATCAAGAATATGTATGATGGAGCCAAGACAAGGGTGCAGACAGTATGTGGAGACTCGGAGCACTTTTCAGTGATAATGGGGCTGCACCAGGATCAACTCTTAGTCCATTCTTATTTGTCTTGGTGATGGATGGACCGACGCGACAAATCCAATGGGAGGTGCTATGGTGTATGTTATTCGCAAACGACATAGTTCTCATTGATAAGACTCGCAATGAAGTGAACGCTAAGCTGGAGGTTTGGAGATAGACTCTAGAGTTTGAAGGGTTCAGGCTGAGTAAGACCAAAACATAATTCTTGAAGTGCAAGTTCAGTAACAGGAGCGACCATGAGACAAGTGTGGAGGTAAGGCTTGATACTCAGGTCATTACAAAGAAAGGAAGATTCAAATACCTCGGGTCTATTATCCAAAGGAATGAATAGATTGATGACGATGTCACACATCATATTGGTGTAGGGTGGATGAAATAGAGGCTCGTATCTGGAGTCTGGAGTCTTGTGCGATAAAAAAGTGCCAGTAAAGCTTAAAGGCAAGTTCTATAGGGTGGTGGTTAGACCGACTATGTTGTATGAGGTGGAGTATTGACCAGTCAAGACTTCACACATCCAAAAGATGAAAGTTGCGGAGATGAGGATGCTGAGATGAATGTGATTAGAAATGATGATATCCGGGACATAGTGGGAGTGGCCTTAGTGGAGGATAAGATGCGAGAAGCGAGATTAAGATGGCTTGGGCATGTGCAGAGGAGAGACACAAATGCCCCAGTGCGGAGGTGTGAGTGGTTATGCTTTGTCTTGAGCCGAGGGTCTTTCGGAAACAACCGTTCTACCTATCAATGTAGAGGTAAGTTCTGCGTACACTCTACCCTCCCCAGACCCCATGTTGTGGGATTTCGCTGGTATGATGTCCGTGTAAGGCGGAGGGAATGAAGGGACCTGCAGGAGGCTGAAAAGTCGCGGGGACTACTTTAGGACGATGAACGACCGCCCGTAGGGGGTTTACTGCACAAAGCCCCTGCAGAGAGCGAAAGATCAAAGGCTAGTGTCTGAAAGGTGTTGTTGTATCATTATTACTTGATAACATCCTCACTCAAATAACATTTACAAATTAAAAAAAGCGAGTAGTATATTGAAAAAAATAATTTATATCATTACTTGCAACATGAAAATTAAAGAGTTTACAATAGGAGAGGATGTTCATAATCATCCTCTCAAACATAACATGAAGAGATTAATATACAAAAATAAACTTATTCATTACTATCTACATGCTTCACTTAAGAATATAATTAGATATTTTGATCGGGATAAACTCGGAGGCGAAGAATCCTGAGGGGTATCGAAGTTTTCAATTGTCATTCCTTTATCAGATCAGCGAGAAGGGTTGCGAGTACTCTCTCTATATTTGTCGACTCGTGCAAAATGTTTCATAGTTCCCCACAGTTCCACGTTGCATCAATTCACATTTTCTTGCATGTCCCTTATATCAGTTTGAATGCATGCAAGATCCCACCACAATCGGCTTATTGCCTGATCAACTTCATTCACGGCCGGTGCATTCACATTGTCATTTGGTAAGACATTTGCCGTTTCATTTACTTGAACAGGATCCATAGTTAATTATATAATTGAAGGAAAGCTGATTTTTTTCTCAATAGACTAAATCATGGTGTATTTAAATTAATAAATAGACATCTATTTATAAGTAATAAAAATGAACTTTTTTGGTGAATAGACACCTTTCTAAACGTGTCTTTTGGACAAATAATTTGGAGGTGCCTTTTCAAGTGTTAAAGATAATAAAGATCCCTTTTAAATTCAAATTAATATTATGGAGATGCATTTTCAGATCAACGTGTCTTTTGGATCTATTTCCTATGGCTGACTTAGTTGACCATCAAATGATTTAATTTGACAGATCAACCATGTTAAGTATTAACTGCACATTTGTTAGACGACTCTTGAAAATGTCTCTTCACGTGTATTTTAAATTATTTTTAATTAAATTCTTTTAAGTTGACTATAATATTCTTGTAAGAGAATAGATTGACTAGCAATGTGGTGTCCTCCTATGCCATAATAATGTATGAACTATGAAGTGGTCAATTTCGAAGACTAGCTTTTCTCCGTGCTTAGATGGCATTTCAATGCAGTAGACATGCTAAAATGTGCTGTTGGTAACTCTGGCTCAATCACAATGTTGCTGGCAAACTTCAATATTAATTGTTAATGAATTGAAAATCTTATAAATATGATATTTATTGATTAATTAGTGATAAGGTACAGAAAATTAAAATTTTAGAATTGGAGAATTAGTCACTCAATGTGAATTAGAAACTTGTCATTTTTGCAATTGAATCACGATTTTAAGATCATTTTTGAACTTGGTTTACACATTTTCACTTCACATGCTTTGGTGAAATGCAATTTTGTTAGCTCCTTTTTACACACAGTTATTTTCGCATTTCTAATTATTTTTTCTTGCATTGCACACATTCTTTTATTTATTCCATCTGCATCTTTTTTTCCTAAAGAGTCGCCCTTTGGTTGTTCTATCTGCTTAAATCCCATCAAACCTTGACACATTTCTTAGGCGTTTTTTGTTGGCAACACTTATCTAAACAATCCATTTGTTTTACTGATTCCTCAATGAGTTTAAGATTTCCTTCCTTTTCATTTTTATTTATTTTTGTTACCTTTTTATTTCCAATTTGATTATATGTGACACGAGCTTGAAAATTTTGTGTATACGGTTGGATAACAGGGACCAAAATTATCATAATGATGAAAGGACCAAAATGTTTTCTTTTTCTATGTGCTCATCTCAAAGCTAGACTCTTGAAGATTTCTAGTACCTGCACCTACTCAGTCATAGGGTATATTTAACACACCCCGCAGTCATAATCGGCGATTTTCGTACGCTGAGACTGTTTCTAAAATCTTCAAAAAGGACTGAGGGAAGACCTTTGGTAAAGATGTCTGCAATTTGATATCTGGAAGAAACATGACAAACGCGTACAAGTGTAGATGTCGATGCCGGATATAAATGTAAGTCATAGTCAAGTGTTCCCTAGATGTATCGAATAATGCGTTTGAGCGCATTCATTTGTTCAACCCTAGGATCATGCATAAACAAACATACATGTTGTACGGCATACGTAATATCTGATCTCGTGAAAGTAAGATACTGAAGAGCCCCTGCAAGACTGCGATAACGGGTCGGATCCTCGTAAGGTGAGCCAGCCGCAACACCCAGCTTGGGCTTAGTATCGACGGGAGTGGAAGTAAACTTGCACGAGAACATGCCAACACACTCAATAATCTCAGCTGCATAGTTTCGTTGGGATAAGAACAACTCACATGCATGCCGAGAAACAATAATTCCCAAAAAGTAACTCAAGGGCCCCAAGTCTTTCATAGCAAACTCAGAACTGAGCATGGTCATGATAGACTTGCGCAAAGCATCAATGGAGGCAGTCAAGATAATATCATCTACATATAATAAAATATAAGCAGGGAAGAACCACGACGATATATGAACAATGAATTATCAGACCTGCTGTGCAAAAACTCAATAGACGAAACATAGTCTGCAAATCTCTTATACCAAGCCCGTGGGGCCTGCTTAAGCCCATACAAGGACTTCTTCAACAAACAAACATGATGAGGATATTTGAGGTCTCGAAAACCCAAGGGTTGATGCATATAAACGATATCCTTAAGATCACCATATAAGAAAGCATTCTTCACATCTAACTGATGAATGTGACAAACTTTGGAAAGAGCCAGACTGAGAACAGTGCGAATGGTAGCCGATTTGACCACCGGACTAAATGTCTCACAACAATCTACGCCAACCTGCTGAGTCTTACCATCACCTACAAGACGAGCCTTATGCCTCACAAACGAACCATCAGAATTATCATTATAAGTAAAAATCCACATAGATCGAATAATAATAACACTAGAAGGACGGGGTACCAACTCCAACGTCTTATTTGCAATAAGAGCATCTATTCGTCGGTCATAGCCAATTTCCAATTCGGGTCATTTAATGCGGACACTAGTTACGGGGTAGAGGGGATTTAAGAACATTAGAATTTAAATTAAAATATCTTTTTAGTTTAAAAATACCCCATTGACTACGAGTGATCGGTCTGAGACTCGGGGGAGAATTAGGTGGATTTTGGGAAATATCGTGACATGTGACGGATTAGCGACATGCGGTGGGGCCTTTGGTCAACTCTGATAGCTATTCTTGATGGCGAGAACCGGCCCAGGCTGGAGAGGCGGCCCAGTTGCTTGACCCACGACGGCAGATGGTGACGTTACTGGAGAACCAGCGGGCAGTGGGCTCGCTGGCGAATTTTGGGTGCGGGACATGTCCGATAAATGGTGGATAATATACGGGAAGACATTGTCATCTAAAAAATTATACGAACTAGGCCCGGGACTATTTACCTTTGCAAACAGAAATTGGGTTTCATCGAAAATAACATGTCGACTAATGATAATTTTAATGGACGATAAATCAAAACACTTGTAACCACGATGAGTAGATGGATAACCCAAAAACACACAAGGAGTAGAACGGGCTTGAAGTTTGTTAATGATAGTTGACGGAAAAAGCGGATAACATAAGCACCCAAAAACCCTAAGATGTGAATACGAATGAGTCTTATTATATAAGATTTGAAGAGGGGAGGAATATACCAAACTTTTGGTAGGAAGTATGTTAAGAAGATAAATAGCCATTTGTAAAGCGTGATGCCAAAAAATAGGGGGTACGGAAGCATGGACCAACAAAGTTCAGACAATATAATTAATGGTACGAATTTTTCGTTCGACTTTCCCATTTTGTGAAGACGTATGAGGACAAGAAAAATAAAAAATAATGCCATTAATTGCACAAAAATGCCGAAACATCCCATTATCATATTCTTTGCCATTATCACATTGAATGTTCTTTATTTTGCTTTCGAATTGGGTACGAACGAATGCACTAAATTGTAAGAAGGTGGAAAAAACTTGAGATTTTTTCACTATCGAAAAAGTCCATGAAAAATTAGAATAATCATCCAAAAATAAAATATAATAACGATGGCCCACAGAACTTAAAAGGAGAGAGGTCCATAAATCGCTATGAATAATATCAAATGACATTAAAGTACGAGAAGTAGATGCTACAAATGGTAATATAACATGTTTTCATAAAGGACATGATTGACAAAGTGGAGTACGACTCGTACCCTTACAAGAAATATAATTATTTTTATGCAAGGAAGAAGCAATAGATGACCTAGGGTGACCCAAACGTGCATGTCATAAGAAGGAGCTAGAGCTGTAAAAGTAGACGGCAAGGCTTGACTCGAGAGACCGGATGTGGGCGTGATAGGATAAAGAGATCCCCTACTATCACATCTCATGAGAGGAATCCCCGTCTTGAAATCCTTCATAGAAAACCCAAAAGGAGAAAAATAACAGAAATGGAATTATCAGTGGTGAATTTACGGACATACACCAATTTTTTTAATTAATTTAGGAGCATGAAAGGTATTTTTCAAGACTGGGCCTAGTTTCCCGGGTAAGGGCTCGGAAAATAGCCATTGTATGGCCAAGACGGACTGGCCCAGTTCCACTGCATAGGGGCCGACTGTTGGGCCCTAATTTGCTGCTGCTGTCTACTGCCCCGAGAGCCACCGCCGTCGCCGCCACTGTTCCGGCCGCCAACATTATTGCCGCCTCGATTCTTGCCATTATTTTTACAATTTTGATCTTTCTTGTCGCCACCGTTGTTGCGGTTTTGGCCCGAAGTGTTAACAAAACCATGAGAATTATCGGACTAAGTCATCATTGCCACGGAGCTGGCGCTGGTAGCTGCCGGCTTGCCTTTTTTGCCAAGCCGGCTTCTTCTAAGGTGAGCATCAAGTGGGCCTGATAAAAAGAGGAAAGTGGATTACTTTGACGGATGAGAATCTCCACGCCATTATAGGCCTCAGATAGGCCTGCAACCATTTGAAGAACAAGACGATTATTAGTAATGGGCGCTCCAACATTACGGAGTTGGTCCGCTCACTCCTTGAACCGTTTACAATAAGCTGAAACGGTCGAGAAATCCTCCATGTGAACTTGGGAAAATTCCTGCTCAAGGGTGACAATGCGGGAATGTTGGTTATCTTAGAATATATCACGCAATCTATTCCATGTAGCCATAGCTGTAGTGTCCAGCTTAATAATCGTCTGTAGAAGGTCGGTGGAAATAGTAGAATAAATCCACTGAAGGACGGTAGCATCAAGAGTAATCCATAACTGAGGATCCTCCACGGGAGTAGGAATAGCGGGAGGAATTATGTGATGGAGAACTTGATGTGAGATGGCGTGAATTTTGAACAACTCCGCGAACGTCGTATATTAGACGTTTTCCATCTTAAGAACAATAGGGATGTTCTTGATGTAGGAAACAGTAATGGCATGATGAAACACGTTCGTAGACATAACGAAAGAACGAAGGGATTGAGAAGGAAAATTTGGAAAGAGATGAGGTAAATTTTGTCACGAAATCCGAGAAGGAGGGCATGAATTTCGATGCAGTTCGGCCGAGTAAGGGGCACGGAAACCGAGAGAAAAGTTGGAGAAGAGCGAAAATAATTTAGACCTACACTTCTGATACCATGAAAGAAATAATTTCTTGATTATTTTTATTAATGAAATAGTATATATACAATTTACAATTTTCCATAATAGGAAAATCCTATTCATATTCTACTCTCAAAACACTATTCTAGTAGTACAAGAATCCTATAATTATGGTAAGTGTACAATACTAATTAATACAATTATCTACACTACAAATCAGCCACAAAATCGTGATATACACTAATTATGGTAAATGTATATGACGGGTACAATATAGCTACAAAACCGTGATATACACTACTTATGGTAAGTGTATATCACATGTATATTTAACACAATGAAAGATCAAATTATAGAGCATATAAAAGTGGAAGACATGGAAGCCCCCGTTTTTAAGGTCAAAGCCTCGTACTATCTCCACCCCTTTCCTGCCCTTATCTAGATTTGATTGCTTGTAGTGCATCTACTATTAATGCAATCTGTAAGTATTCAAGATATCACCTGCTGAACTTAATATCTGCAAAGCTGTACTTGTTGGAACTTTGCCTTTGGTAGGAGTTGCATCCATCTATCTTTAATGACTTAAACACTAGGGTTCCGCATGTTGGAGACATTGATTCTTCACACGTGCATAATCTACTAAGTGAGTAGATGACTGTAGGGCCAAGGATCGTCAAATTTCATTGAGAAATGAAAGAGATATTGATCCACGAAGTAAGGTGTTTGAAGCATGAAAATGTGGTGTGGAACAATTCTCCCTCATCGGTGGGGGAATGAAGATTTGTTCATTTTATAAGTCTCAAAATTGGCTAAGGGTTTGGGACCCCAAGGGGTAACCCATGTATTTGAATGAGGGAGGATCTAGATGTGTTTGGGTTCGAGGCTAAGTCCACACGTGCGCCGCAACCGCCCTGTCCCTTCCGGTGAAGTTTCAGGAAGATAAAATTGGGAAGAGAACTTCTGCCTTCTGGGTTGGTTTTGGAGCGTTAGAACTCCATTTATCTGCATATCAATTCATTCATTTACTTGGCTGAATAACTCCTCACTAAAGCTCCATTACATTGCACATTAATTCAGTCATTTACTTGACTGAATTACTCCTCACTAATTGCCATTGCATGGCCATTAACATCCATTAGTTGGGCAGTTGAGAAGTCCCCCTCCATGCACTATATATTGAAGCCTTTGGCTCAATTGTTGAGACTAGATAGAAACAGAAAATCAGAAACAAAACATAAATCTTCTTCCTACTATCCAGCATCATTTCGTTACTCTAAGTTCTTCAACGTAACACTTGAGTTTCCTTTGCTCATTTGTTAAGTTGTTGTTTTATCTTGGGAGACTATTGTCCAGAACGTAAAAGGGTATATACGGGGAAATCTTGTCTTAAAGACAGAGAGTCATCTCTCGACTCAGCCACAGTTGTAACAATCAAGATTTAGTGTTTCTTCATTTCAAGTTATCAAGATTCAAGACTCAACAAGCGTGCGACAATTGTAATATTGATTGTTTGTTTATCCTTTCGAACACTTGTAATTTTTATTTACTTCCCGTACTGCAATTATATCCAACAGTACTACTATGAAGCTCCTCGTCCTTTTACTATCTCAGTTGTCATTGCATTTCCTATCACACTGATCAGGCAATTTTTCCAATGCTACTTGACCTTCATTCGCTTGTTTTGAATGTGTTGATTCCCTCTTAAAAGTGATTTTGCTGCCCAAAGCTCTTTGGAAGTAAAATCACAATGTATTCACATGTGATGGAATTTCTTACTGCTTCTTTACAAAAATGTTTCAATACATATGTTTGAATTGAAGTATTGCACGAACAGAAGTGAATTTTCATCTGGCTCATACAAGTATCAGTTATAATTATTAGTTGATACGGATCAATTATGTTATTAGTTGGTATTGATCTCAGAATCTTTTTTATGCAGCTGTAATGCAAACGGATGGTTTTGACTATCTGAGAGAAAGTTGTCCTCATGTCCTCACAGTACTGTTGGAGTATGTTGCTAGGGTAAATGAATATTCTGGCATTGCCAACAAGCTAGGGAATGAGGTTATCCTTGACGGCGGTGATTTCAACTGTCGACGCGTGAAACAAATATTGTAATTTAAGTAGTAACTGCCAAACTGTGGTCCTTAATAGGATAGAAACATATTTCATGATGCAGGCTGTAGTTTGATATAGATGTAAATTTGGGTCTGTCAATGTCATTGATATTGTTGTAATATATAGTATCCTGTTCTTAGTAATATGCATTTGTGTATGGTTCCTGATACTTGAGGCTCTTGATACATTTTTCCTAGAGACAGCTTCTAACTCTTTGTCCATAAGATTCTCTCTTTACTACCTCTAGTTATGTATTTGTTATTTTGGCCCTTGATTTGTTAGTTGAACATGTAATTTATTTGCATTACTTGGGGTATTGTCATTCGATATTTAATTAGGTGCTAAATATTCGCCGAACTGCTGAAGAGCTGTGATTAAATACTAATTCAACAAAAAAAAAATACTAATTCAACAATACAATCAAGAAATGGGCTTGTGTTTGTATTGATTTTTTTTTTGCCTTTGCTATAACTTGAACAAGACCATTCATGGTTCTCCTCCTATTTTATTGACCACCGGCCATACTTGAGATGCATATCATTTCTTGTCTTTCTCCCTCTATCTACATTTTCACTTCACTCCAATAATTTCATTTTTAATAAAAAAATTCAACAATATATTTGCACTCAAAAGCACCCTTAATTGTTAGAACGGAAAAGCTAAAAACACTATGAACTATTAGAATAGAATAATAATGCAATCCTCTGATTTTTGGACTAAAAATACCTAAACTATTAGAAATAGGATCAAACGCCTCACCCTTAGTGAACTGACCCAATTATGCCCCTATCTCGTTAACGGAACTCCACATATGTGCCCCTTTTAAAAAAGGAGCTCGGCGAGAAGAGGAGTGTATCATGAGAGAAGCAAGTAGGTCAACCTTTTTCAAATTGCTTGAATTAGTTGAAGGTGCATAGTCTTCTTCTTTTAATTTGATCTTTCCCGAGAAAGGTCACCTTCTCTCAGGCCAGAAGTGCTCTATGACAAGCGGATCCTCACGCCCAGCCATTATGCAGCTTATGTATAAAAAGTCGGGAGTCTGTCTCTTTCAGTACTCCGTCTTGAGAAAAAGGTTACCCACTTATTTTTATATATTGTATTTTCTTCTTCAATGAAAAACAGTACCTTTTTATTCATGAATTTTCTTCTCGTTAGAAGGTCGACCACATATGTGTGATATAATTGTTACTCTTAATAAGGTGAGATAAGAATTCCTAGAAAAATCCTAGATTCTGTTTTTTTTCTCCAGGAATTCGTTTGGACTTTGGAGTACGAGGTTAATTACCTAATATGGACACCAATTTTTTAAAAATAAAATTTACATTTTTTAACTTTAAAAACAACAAACCTTAATTAAAGCAAAACAAATGTTGAAGATATTGCAGTGGGCGGTTTGGATAAAAAAATTATATGCGCCGATTGTTCATATTATTCATATTATTATAATTAAATAATAATAAAGTAAAATATATTATTAATTAATTGTAATAAAGTGAAAACACAATTACGATTGTAATAGAGAATTCCGAGAGTCTTAGAGATTTTAGGTACTGTAGGTGCATCAAGGTTGCTGAGGTTAAAGAGACTATCCATAAGATGAGGAGGAGAAGAACGACCGGGCCTGATGAGATTCCGGTAGACTTTTGGAAGAGTGCGGGGGAGGCAGGTGTGGAGTGGCTGACTAGGTTGTTTAATGTCATATTTCGGACAGTTAAGATGCCAGAAAATTGGAGGTGGAGTACGATGGTCTCGTTGTACAAGAACAAGGGCGATATTCAGAGTTGCAATAACTATAGAGGTATCAAGTTGTCAAGCCACACTATGAAAGTCCGGGAGGGAGTGGTCGAGTTGAGGATGAGAAGGGATGTGTCGATATCCGAGAGCCAACTCGGATTCATGTCAGGCCGATCGACTACAAAAGCTATTCACATTATCAGGAGATTGATGGAGCAATATATGGACAAAAGAGAGACTTACACATGGTGTACATTGACCTGGAGAAGGCATATGATAAAGTCATTCAGGAGGTCCTTTGGAGATGCTTGAAGTCTAGATGTGTACATGTGGCCTACATCAGAGCAATTAAGGACATGTACAAGGGTGCCAAGGCACGGGTTAGGACAATGGAATGTGACTCAGAACACTCTCTAGTCGTGATGGGGTTGCACCATGGATCAACTCTTAGCCAATTTCTATTTTTCTTAGTGATTGATGAATTGATGTGACATATTCATGAGGAGGTGTTGTGGTGTATGTTATTTGCAGACGACATAGTTTTGATTAACGAGACGCGTAGTGACGTTAACGATAGGCTGGAAGTTTGGAGAACGACCTTAAAATCTAAAAGTTTCAAGTTAAGCAGGGCTAAGGCGAAGTACATGGAGTGCAAGTTCAGTGAAGTGACACAAGAGACAGATGTGAAAGTGAAGGTTGAGGCACACGTTATATCCAAAAGAGGGAGTTCAAGTATATTGGGTTCATTATTCAAGAAAATGAGGAGATTGACAATGATGTTGCCCACCGTATTGGAGCAGGATAGATGAAATGGAGGCTCGCCTCACGGGTGCTTTGCGATAAGAAAATATCGCCTAGGCTGAAAGGTAAGTTCTACAGAGTGGTGGTTAGACCAATATTGGTGTACGTGGTAGAGTGTTGTCCAGTCAAGAACTTCCACATTCAGAAGATGAAGATAGCGGAGATGCGGATGGTTAGATGGATGTGTGGCCATACTAGAAGAGATATGATTAGGAATGAAGATATACGGGACAAGGTCGGAGTAGCCTTCGTGGAAGATAAGATGAGGGAAATGAGACTGAGACGGTTCGGGCATGTGTGGATGAGGTGTGAGGATGCGTCAGTTAGGAGGTATGAGAAGCTGGAAGTCGCAGGAGTTAGAAGAGGTAGAGGTAAACCGAAAAAGAATCGAGGGAGGTGATTAGACAGGATATGACTCAGCTCCAGCTGACTGAGGACATGACCGCAGATAGGAAGATCTGGAGATCGAGGATTAGGATAAAATATTAGTAGGTTTTTGAGTTTTATCGCGCTGTGCATGAGAGGGGTGATGGGCTAGCCTTTCTATCTCCTCTTCTCTTTTTTTTAGTTGTATTATTTTGGTATCACGTCGATCATTATCTCTATGTGTGTGTTATCATGCTGCACTATTTGTTTTGTATCTTTTTTTTGATGTCTTATTTTCCCTGCAATCTTACGTTCCTTTTGAGCCAAGAGTCTATCGGAAATAGCATCTCTACTCCGTAAAGATAGATGGAAGGTCTGCGTACATCTTACCCTCCCCAAATTCCACATATGGAATTACACTGAGTATGTTATTGTTGTTGTTGTAAAGTGAAAAAATTGTATAGGTTCAAACAAATGTTATGCGTCTATACTATAAGTTAACTCACTCTCTATTGAGTTTGGGAGTATTTGCTAGTAGTATTATGTTTTGGGAAAAAGGTAAAAAATATCTCCTTATTTTTATTTATTAGCTACTTCTGTCATCCGTTACAAGTTGAGGCTATTAACATAGTGCCACCATAACCCTAAGAAAACGATATTGGATTTATGTGTGACTATCTTTGAAAGTGTCTATTCTACCAAACCACGGGACGCTGCCGTAGATCGAGCCCTGGAAGTCCTCTCCTCGTGGACTTTGACGTTATGAAAGTTAATAAAGACATTCCCAAATCAATCTCAATTCCTTAATTTTATTTAAAATTACTCAATTTTTCTCTTTTAACCTAATCCGACCCACCAATAAAATAACTCATTCTAGGAGGTGGGTCGGGATAAAAGAGAGAAATTTAATAATCTTAATAAGTAAAATTGAAGAATTGAGATTGACTTAGGAAATTTGTTAATTTAACAACAACAACAACATGTCAAGTAAAATCTCACAATGTGGGGTCTGGGAAGGCTAGAATGTATACAGACCTTACCTCCACCTTAGTAGGTAGCAACTATTTTCGGGAGACCCTCAGCTTAAAAAAAATTGTGACAGAATGCTCTCGTTGAGAGTCGAACTCAAGACCTCCGCTTACTAAACGGTGCTCCTAGAATAAGTTAAGGGATATTTTTATTAACTTTCATAAGAATAGCGGGGTTAAAACCATCAAACTTGTAACACAAAAATAGCTAGAGTATTTTTGACCCTTTTCCTTATGCTTTCAAGCAAATTGACTCCAAATTTGGTTGCGAATACCAACTAAACTAGCCTTCCGTTTCAGCTTAGGACTCACTTCCTCTTCCGCTCTCTTCCTCCAGCGAAGTCGAGCTGTAAGTCCACTCTTTATATATGTCTCTCTATCTATTCTCTCTGTAATTAAAAAACCCTAATTAGTTTTTAATGGTATAGTATAAAATTTCTAATTTTGTTCCCATGTTTTGTACTGCTTAGCAACCTAAACAAATCCTCCACTTCGATTTCTCAAGTTCCTTTGTGGTTCTTGTTTGGCGTCTCATGTAATGCTGGAAATATTTTTTGTGAATATTTAAGATTAATAGAAATAAATAAGACCGTAAAAAGATGCTAGTTTTTCATTTTTATTGTTATTTTTCAGTATTTGGAATTATTGAAAGCCAAAATTTACAATTGATTTCAATTCATAACCGACCGAAACAAGTATTTGATAAAATTCCCTTATATCCAACTCAGTTCAGTCTAAACAAACAGGACTTTGAGGTGTGTATTGTGTGCTATTGAACTTTATTTTTAACATTTCCGTTTATATTACTATATATGATAAACAAGAACTCTACTAGTGTGTGCTCACATTGCTAGTTCCAAGCACGGATAAAGGGGAGGGTTGTAGTAGGTTGATGGGTCCGCCTAAAACTACTTAGGGGTTGTTTGGTACGGGGATATGGATAATAATTTTGGGATTAACTTTATGCCATGTTTGGTTTGAGGTATTAGCTAATCCCATGATTATTTTATCTCACCATTTGTACTAAAAATGGTGGGATTACTATCCCATATAGGTGGGATATCCTTGCTTATCCCATCCCGCATACCAAACGACCCCTTAATGTATGAATGCTCACAGTATGTTGGATCTTCATAATATTCCAAAAAAGTTGGTTTATCGTCGTTGTACTGTGTTAAAAAAGAAGGCTGAGCTTTTTCAGTTTTTTTGAAGCAGATAGTTGCCAAGGACACAGAGAACACAGTGATACTCCCCGGGAGATAAAAATGGTATTGTTTTCTGATCCCTCTTTCTTACTGCTGTATGTTCCTCTTTATTCACGCCGATCCCGTAATTTGTATATATTCGGTGTCAGCTTTGCTTTCTTGGATTATTGTAGAGTAGAAAGTTTATCTACCTTATTTGAAAATTTGACGTTTTTTTCTCATAAATTTATTTGGTTTATGTACTAACTCGGTTTTGCCCCTGGACCACTCTGTTTTCCAGTTGTTTTTCTCATATTTCAAGGATCTGGTGGGCAGAGAAGTGACTGTGGAACTGAAGAACGATTTGGCTATTCGAGGAACACTACATTCAGTTGATCAGTATCTCAACATTAAGCTTGAAAACACAAGGGTTGTTGATGAGGACAAGTACCCCCACATGGTAATTCCTCCTTATTCTCTCTCTTGTTTTTTTGTTCTTATTTTCTGTTGTTGATTTCATCTGTGAAAATACGGTTTATTGCCTATATTTAGTTTGGAGATGCATTACTTCTTGCTCTCTTTCATCTTCTCTTTTTGTGCGTGTATGATCTGTTGAAAACCTCTGTTTGGCTATCTCTCTTTCAATTCAAGAATTCCTGAATTAGTTCTTTTTGTTTTTGGTATGCAATAGAATGACTGGATATTTTCTCTTCCATAGTACTGCGCAGTTGTGAATCCGATAGTTTTGGTGTAAACTACTAATTTTGATTGGATATGTGAATCGAGAAGGTTAATTTGAAGTATTAAGTGTGTGTATGATTCGGGTGACTAATGTTCGCTGCAATATGGGATCCTTAGTCTATATGGGGATGAGGTTTGTTGGTGACTACGACTATGTTTATGTGTCTTTCTCCTAGAAATGCTAAGGCTTAGCGTTCGTTCATAATTGTTGTAAGCTATGCTATGATCTATTCACCTTTCTGTTGAGTGAAGTACTAATGTTTTTTTGATCGGTAGAATGAAGTGCTAATGTTACTTAAGGAGGTCTAGCTTTACATTCTTTGATCCTTTGAAGACTTGGAATTTATTATTGCAAGGCTAAGAAACTGTAAGTGTAAGAATCAAATATCACTGTAAAGATGCATTGTTGCGGAGAATCTACAGTTAACCTTAAACTGCATATTATTAGCGTGTACTCAACTTGATAGTTGCCCTTAAGTCGAGACCCTGTGGTGAGCCTTTGCTCTAATGCCAGTGGTGGAATGAAATATGATTGCCTCTGATAGCATCCATGGAGGCATAACTCCAATTAAGGACTTGGATGAAGCTTTGGAAGGTCTTAGAAGGATTATGACGAGATCTCAAATAAGAACCTTCAAAACAAGCTAATTGGATTTCAATTGTAAAGAAAGAAGTGTATAGTTTGAAAGAAGAGCTCAAGCCAAGGAGGATGTTTTGCGTAAGTGTTATAACTATTTTATGGGGCAAATCGAGGTCCAAGATGAGGTAGACTGGGGTCAAAAACCATCCTTTGAAGGAAGTTCAAATTAGTCCACTTTTTGAACCAATTTAGGCACCTAAATTGTTCCAAGCTTGCACCTCATGAAGCTCCCGCTTGGACCATGTTTTTAAACCCTTAAAATGGGCTTCTTTGCTACCCAAGAAGGGCCAAGTAGGTGTGCAATTTATAGGAGAGTTGCTGCCCAAGTCGATTGCATGTTGTCTTCATGATTTCAAAATTTTCCTTAATTTTAGGCCCTAATTAAGAGAGCCTAGCATATAGTAGTATTTGAGTGTAGAGTCTTAAACTACTTTAGTAGATGAGAAAAATTATTATAGTAGTAGAGGAAACTTATCTTAGTAGTTGCATTGCAGTATGAGTGCAAAATACTTTAGTAGTAGTGTTGCGTTGTAAGTGTAGAATTATTTTGGTAGCTGTATTGTGTTGTTAGTGCACTAATTTTAGGGACTAGTCGGTCATTCCATATTTCATCCTAGGATTTCCTTATTTATTTTCCTAGGTGGTTATGGTTTATTCCTTTTTCCTTACCTTAGAATAGTTGGATTAGTTTATCCAAAGTAGATTAGGCTTTTATTTCTTCTTGTTTTAGGACCGTAATTTCGTGATCAGTGTGTCAATAAAAGGAGGGTGATTTCTGTGTTATTTGGACGCAATAGATTATATTATCAATAATATTGTAGAAAATAAATCTTTTCACCCCTAAACTTGCTCCGAAAATTCACTTTAGCAATTAAACTTTATGGGCAATTCTTTACCCTCCTAAACAATTTATATGTGAATTATGTTCAACCTTACTTTGCCCAGATCAGTTGAGAGATGGGTGTTGTTTCACCACTCTCTTTGATTCATCCACGTCATTTAATATTTTTTTTATAAATTCATTGAAACTAACTAAAAAATAATTAAATAAATTCCAACTCACCCAAATAAAGAACCCGAACCATTCCCAAATAAAGCTTCGTAAGTCCAAAAAGAAATTCCTCTTCTATTCACATTGTGCTCATTGTTTCAAGTTTTGATTGTGATTCTATGATTGAAAATTGAATACCAAGTTGAGAATTATTACAGATCTGGTTTAAGTTGTTTTTGGAGTTCCCATTTCAAGTAGGTATTGAATCAAAGAGCTTGGCAAAGTCTGTTAAATAACTGAAAGAGGAAAATAAAGAAATGAAATCCACATAAAATAGAAAAGAAGAAATCTTTGTTTAGTTTTTTAACTATTGTGGTTGCTGTAATCAGAAACCATCAAAATGGCTTGCAGCTTGGAAGTTCCTCTTGCTCCTTCATAATCAAATGAATCCAATAGTTACTGCAATTAATTCTTGAATTTTAATCAAACACTCACACTCCTAAACTAATTGCTATTTTGGTTTGGATTTCACCATCCACGGAAAACCAACGAGGAAGACGAGGGCTTCTTGGCTTAGTTGTTTTTGGTACTCTAGAGGGGGTCAGGTTCCATCATATACTTCTAGGATTAGTGTACCAAGAAATACAATAAGCCAAAACTTATCACCTTTCTTGAATACCTAAAAGTAATCGAGTGTTAGAGTACCAAGAAAAACAATAAGCCGAAACTTATTACCTTTCTTGAATACCTAGAAGTAACCTAGGTTTTAAGAAGGAATTAGACTTTTCATCTTTGAGTTGATTCTTGAAGGTTGAAGAATAAATCCAAGAGTAGCCAATGCAAAAGTTGAAGGAAAAGTCCTCTCAATATTATTGCTAATAATTTGAATTGTGTCTAAACAACAAAGAAATCACCCCTTTATATAGACGTATGTCATGAAATTTTGGTCCTAAAACAAGAAGAAATAAAATCCTAATCTATTTTGGATAAACAAATTCAACTATCCTAAGAAAAGGAAAACAAATAAACTATAACAACCTAGGAAAAGAAATAAGGAAACGTTTCATTACTAACTAGGATGAAATATGGAAGGTTTGACTAATCCCTAAAATTAAGAAAACCACGTGTTAGGCTCCCTTAATTAGTGCCTAAAATTAAGGAAAATCTTGGAATGTTGAAGACAACTTGGGCGGGAACTCTCCTATCAATTTGCACGCCTATTTAGCCCTTCTTGGTAAGGACGCCCATTTTAAGGGCTAAAAACGTGGTCCAAGTGGGAGCTTCATGAGGTGCAAGTTTGGAATAATTTAGGTGCCTAAATTGGTTAAAAAAGTGGACTAATTTGGACTTCCTTCAAAGGCTGGTTCTTGACCCCACTCTACCTCATCTTGGACCTCAATTTGGCCCATAAAATAGTTATAACACTTGGGCAAAACATCCTCCTTGGCTTGAGCTCTTCTCTTCCAAAACTACACTTCTCTCTTTGCAATTGAAGCCCAATTAGCTTGTTTTGAAGTTTCTTATTTGAGATCATGTCTTAGGCCTTCTAAAAGCTTCCATAGCTTCCAAGTCCTTTATTTGAGTTATGCTTCCTTGGATGCTATCAGCCTCCCTCCAGATACACAATCACATGTTTTCTATGAAACTCTTTTCGACGAAAATCTTTTGTAGTTTCAACAGATTGAATATGCTGTTTATGGTGTCACCACTTTGAACCAAAACTTACGTGATAATGTTAATTTCGAGCATGTTACAATTCTGGTCTTACTGGCTGTGACTTCTTTTGTATCTAGTTTTCTAGAAACACAAATTGGACCTGAAAGCGACATTCTCAGCCGGCCTTGAATTGATTAGATGCACAAATTGTAACTGGAAGCGACACTCTGTCGACCCTTAGTGACTAGATGCACAAATTGGATCTAGAAGCAACAATAGTTGTAGGACCATAAATTATGAATATCCATGTGATGCTAGGGAATGGAATGGGGCTTTGGCGGTTGAAGCCTTAGCCGGGCCTAGCCACGCCAATGGTAAACTTCATAGTCCCCCTTTCGCTTTGCTGCTCTCTTCCCGCTAGGTTAGATTCCCTCTTTTTTTCCCCTTTTCATTCACTCACCCACCTCCGATTTAAAGAAAACAGAAGTTCCCCTGCTCCACGACCACGTAGGATGGGGCACACACCCACTTCCTTGTAGAGTAGTGAAGATAGACTAGCAAGAGCTTCCGCACGAGAAATCCTATAGATTGGAATTTACAAACATAAAAAGAAAGATGACGGATTCTTTCCGCTCTTTGTATTTATATGAGAAGCTCTATAACCATCACCCATTCTCAATAGTCAAACTCTTATACACTTTATTCCTATTCTTTGAAAAACAGTCCGTGATTTAGGTAAGAACATTCTTGTATTGATCAGGTTTTCCAAAAGTGTGCAAGAGTATGAATGAAAGATTGAAACTATTCCAAAGTAGAAAACAATTCTACTAGTTATTGGCCTAATAAATCCCACCTGATAGATTAAAATTTGCCTTATGCTTCTAGTGATATGTGTTTACTGCTGTATAGGATTTACGTATACACTTACTGACTTACGAGCCTATGATTACGAAAAAGAAAGGGGAGAAAAAACGAAGAGGGAGAGTGAGAAACATGCAGATGTAGTATGTTTTCCTCTTCCCTCGACTTTTCCTCCCCGCACCTCACTGCCACCCCTTTTATTTTCCCCCGTTTTATTTTTGAATTGTAGTACTTTTCTGATGTGAATGCTAATAGATATGTTCTATGTTACTTTGATGGTAATAGAGGTCGGTGAGGAACTGCTTCATCAGAGGATCGGTGGTGAGATACGTGCAGTTACCTCCAGATGGCGTTGACATAGAACTGCTTCATGATGCTACGAGGAGAGAAGCTCGGGGTGGCTGAAATCTAGAGTTCAAAATTGGTCCATTCACATTTCAGCGGATAAGTCAGCAGTAAACTGATTTTTCTTACTGTTCACTGTAATTCTAGATGCATTTTGCACGTAGTGGTTTTCTTCATCGTCTTAAAATTTAGTATGCAGATGTTATGAATACTGCAATCCGTGATGTGAAAACTGTTTATATGAATGTTGTCCCTAACGGCATTTCTGTCTTTTGACAAAATTAAGAATGTTAAAAACTTCAGTGTCCAAGAGTAGACCCTTCCAATTTGCCACCACTTTTCGGAAATTTTACCTACCAAATTGTAAGGTTTGCTATTGTCTATATCTCGGGGCTATATTTTTTTCTTTTTTCGTCGTGTTCACTCTAGATAACAGCAAGGTTGACATAATACTAAAAATTATTATGTGGGAGGAGTTAATAATACAAAATAGTCAATCTCATATTTCGTTCCTACACTACGTAAGTATCAGTTATATTATATTTGAGTCAATTTTTCAAATCATAATTGAACTGGTAGGAAAGTTTCATTAAAATAATTTTTGATTTTTTTGGATAATAAAGTCGTTAAACTATGCTCATATTTTTGAAGAAGTAAAACATTCATTTTTGGACAGAAGATCCCTTAACCTATTTTTACATTATAAACTTCAGTACGTAGGCATAGTTTTTCGATACTTCAAAATTCTTGTTCAAATAAATATTTTTCATGTTTTAATAATAATACAAAATACTCAACTTAATATTATAAGCTATAAGAATAAAATTCAAACTTTAAGTATGTTATAAGATTTCTTTGTTATATCAACTTCTTTTGGACTGTTTTGATACTGTTTTTTTATTGCTCAAATCCGAAAGTTAAACATTTTACTGAATGGAGGTGCTAGGACATAATTGAAACACTTATATAAATGCGTTATGCATGTTATTATTATTAGTTTGTAAGAATTTGAATAGGTTTACTTTATTGGTAGAATATTTGGATAAGTTTTCTCAAGGAAAAAAGCTGTGTCAGATAACTACTTTGTAAAAATGAAAATATTTTTACAGTTAACTATATACGTGCTCTATAAAACTTTATATATTACAATCAAAATAATAAAATATTTTTGGTTCATTTTTACAATTAGTTGTGGATTTTAATAATAATTGTAATCCACTTATTTATAAAACTCAAATAAAATCAAAATATTATAAGTTCATCTCCAAGAATTTTTTTTTTATAATTGAAAATTTTATATAGCACGAAAAATTATTTACAATTAGTTAAAAAATCTATAGTTAAGTACCGTGCTCGGTTCTACGACCATTCAACTGAATCTTTTTATTGTCTAGTAGACACAAATTTGCAATATTCTGAAATTTTGTTCGAGTTAATAATTTTAACTTTTTGAAAAAATAGAAATATTCATATGGATTTTATAATGTAAAAAATAGGTTAAGGGATCTTAAGTCCAAAAATTAATTCTTTTACTTTTTTGGAAATATGATCATAGTTTGATGACCTCATAATTGTCCAAAAATTTCAAAATTTACTTTAGTGAAACTTTTCAACAAATTCAATACCATTTGAAGAATTGACTCTATTATATTTTGGTGATAATACGTTGGTAAGAATAGCTTAAACAGTTTTCATGTTAACCTACGAACGAGATAAGACATGAAATGTATATTAAACATACAAACACTTAATAAACATTAGAATATAAATGGTTAACAAATTTCCAAAGTTTTTTCAGTAATGTTTTTATACAAATATTTTACAAGAATTAACAAAGGCTAATGGCCACTGGGTTATTTTTTATTTTTTTTGGTTTCTCATCTTGTCCGGTACCCGCATTGGGGTCTGACTAATCCGGATTCGTGCTGAGTAGTCCACATTGGCGGCAAATCACTCCATAAAAATGATGACTCCATACCCAAGGGGGCTCGAACTCAAGATCTCTTTGGTTAAGGATGGAGTAGTACCAGCCATTACACCATAACTATCGTTGGTAGGTATGTTGTTATTGTTAACAAAGGCTAATGGGTGTTCTAATTCTCAAATGCGGAAAGTAAACTAAACACGACCTCGGATATTAGTAATTCACTTGTTATTCTTGGTTGTATATTTAATATTCAAAACTGTCAATTTGTGTCAAAAGGTAAAACCATGGCGAAAAAGCTCATACTAACAGTTAAAGTTAAATTACTTTAGTGTTCCATATGATATTTAAGATGTATTAAATTTGTGTGACCCATACCTCTATTCACGAAATATATCGAGGGGACGTCATACTAAACGTTTAACTTTTACTTTTACCATATTCAATAATTATTCTTTATCGATTAGTTTCTATTAATAGATTTTTAGCCTTTATTTCTTACTATCCATGTAAGAACCATTAGAAACATACATCCCAAGTATCTACAATATTTAATTTTCCTCAGTGACTGCTTTAACCACAAAATATTAGCACTAACATTTTCTGCCAAATCTTATGTTAATTAATGTTCCATCATAGTGTAGCTCTATTGCCCTATCAAGTTGTTTTGATGGAACAGAGTCCTGATGATCCGGTATCCATATTTTATTTTTAATTTTTTTACCACTTTTCGTATCTCTTTTAATCTTACATAATGGTAAATCTTTTATATTTTCATAGTAGTAGGTATGTGAATTAAGAGAAATGTTTATCTTGGATGTCCTTTAAAACTGCAGGTTTGTGTTATAAAAGTTGATGTCAACTGTTGCAAAGCTTGTCCAAAGGAGTTGAAGAAATTTATATTTCAAGTCGACGGTATACTTCTCCTCTTGTTTACGATAGCTATTTGTAGTTTTACTCCAAAAAATTAAAGAAAGAAAGAATAGTATATTATTAACACAAATATTGTGTGACGGCATATAAATCCTTTTAATAGAAAATCACATAAACCTTCAAACTAATGATTTAAAAGCCTTTCTCAAATTATTTTATACACAAATGTATGGTTCTAGTACGAGACAATGTGTGTACTTGCATCAAAGGTAGAACCAAAATTTGAAGTTTGTGCTTTAGGATTATATATTAAGAATTTGTACATATTCAATAAATTTTTTTAAGACAAATACATGATTTGGACCAAACCTACTAGATTAAGCCGAAACAGTAAGCTATCTAGCTCCGCCCGAACTTGCACCTATCGGCTATATTGGTGGATCCATCTTTATGTGCCATATATGCCTTCTGTAAGATTCTATCTACCCTAGAATAGGCATGGAAATAATGTAAAATGATCCAAAATTTTAATTGTGTTTATTTTCTTATGAGTCCCATTACTGTTGTACAATATTGATAAAGTCAGCCTGAATTCTTTGGTTAAACCTTTTTTAAAAGAAAGTTAAATGCTGGATTCTTATGCTAGGTGTATTTGATGTTATATATGATCCAAAAGCAAAGTTGGCTACCATTAAAGGAATATTTGATCCTTTTGTACTGATGAAGCTGAAGAGTTTATATCAAGAAAATCAGATAAGAAGAATCACAAACCTCAACTTATGTGCCACCTATAGGGGTTGATGAAACAATTTGCAGGGATCGGTTTTGCAGAATACACAAAAGACATGGATCCATTCACGACCGTGTAACTAAAGAAGCTAGAAAGAAAGTCTCTTCTACATTTTGGCAGCTGCCACATCTTTACCAAGGACTATATGGCAGAGAAGCTAGTTACCCGCCTTATCACCCGACGGAGTATGGTTTTTATCCGCCAACTTTGTCTGTGTCAGGGATGAATGACTACACCAGTTACCTCAACAATGAAAACCCAAGAAAATGTAATACTATGTGAGGCTGGGAGCTGTACTAAGCAGGGTACATACTCTGGTTACATTTTATTTTCGTGTTCTAACTATTGTTTATCACCAAGACTGCTGAAAACTCTCATACTTACATGACTAGTATGGATTGTTTTATGAGTTTAACTTTTACACACTGATAGAATCAAAGAATTTTTACACAATCTGTAAGTGAGATTATAATATTATTCACAATTATTCAATTTTTTACAAAAGTATTTTATTTGAAAGATTGTGTCTTTGTGAATAAATACATTTGAATAGTTGTGTCTTTATGGATAGACACCATTCAAAGGTTGTGACTTTATGAAATGGTACCTCTTCATGAAGGTTGTCCATTATGAAAAGAGACTTAAAAGTCTATAAATAATCCCGATTTTACTACAGATTTTGATATAGATCAATATATATTTATAATTAGTTCTAGAAACACCATCTCATTTGTTTGAGATAGTGTTTAGGATTTGTTGTATCTTGGGGGTAATTTGTCATAAACTCTTAGCAAACCTTGTGTTGGTGAGGGCAAATAAAACCTTAAAGGAAAGTGTTTCTACAACCTCAAATCCTGTTTTGTCATTTCTCTTCTTTTGCCTCCTTATTTTTCTTTTACACCAACAATCTTTAAGGTTTTATTTTTCAGCAATGGAGGCTTCTAAAGATATGGCTTCGTTCCTCAATTCAAATGTTCAACTTGATCGTTTTGACGGCACCAACTTCACTCGCTGGAAAGGAAAATTATTCTTTCTTCTCACATTGCTCAAGATTGCTTATGTGCTTGATCCAAAGTTGCCATCACTTCCAGAGCCAAAGGAAAATGACACAGAAGTGATCAAGGCCGCTAGAAAAAAGTGTGAAGATGATGAAGTGATGTGTAGAGGTCACATTCTCAACACTCTTTCCGATAGGCACTATGATCTCTATAACTTGATGAAATCTCCGGTTGAAATTTGGAATGCTCTCGAGTATAACTATAAGACGGATAAAGAAGGTACAGATAAATTTCTTGCATTTAAATATCTTGAATTTACCATGATTGACACAAAGTACGTTCTTGATCAAATACATGAATTGCATGTCATTGTTACTAAGCTTCGAGAATTGAAAGTTGAAATTTCTAAACCATTTCAAGTGGGGACAATTATTGCTAAATTGCCTCAAAGTTGGAATGGTTATAGAAAGAAACTTATTCATAAAAGAGAGGGCATACCTTTGGAAGAATTAGAAAAGCATTTGAGAATCGAAGAAGAGACTAGATCTCGCGATTCTAAGAACAAATATGATTCTTCCAAAGTTAATGTCGCTGAAGCCAGTAAGTTCTCAAAGATTTTCAAAGTCAATAACAATCAAAAATTCAAGAAGTCCGGTAATGGCCTACTAAAGTTCTCCGGAAATTGTTTTAATTGTGGAAAAAAGGGCCATCGCAAAAGTGACTGCAGATTGAAGAAGAAGAAAGAATAAAATTCCAACAAGGCCAATGTCATTGAGGAGAAAATTGAAGAAATGTGTGCTATGGTCTCCGAAATGCAAATTGGCGTGATTACCCAAATCAATATGGCTGAAACAAAGTCTTCAGATTGGTGGCTCGACTCGGGCGCAACCATTCATGTTTGTAATGACAAGAATCTATTTAAGTCTTACAAAATAGAGAATGAAGGACAAAGTGTTCTTATGGGGAACAACGATTCATCCATGGTTGCTGGTGAAGGTATGGTGGAAATTAACTTCACTTTCGGAAAGAAAGTCATATTGAACAATGTCTTCCATGTGCCTTCAATTAGGAAAAATCTTGTTTCTGCTAGTTGCTTGTGTAAGAATGGGCTTAAGATTGTTCTTGAGGACAATAATTGTATTGTATCAAAAAATGCAATGTTTGTGGGGAAAGGGTATTCTTGTGATGGAATGTATAAGTTAAGCATTAATAATAATAATTTCAATTATGCTTATATTGTTGAGTCTTTCAATATTTGACATGCTAGATTAGCACATTTAAATTTTCGATCTTTGAAGTACATGTCCAGACATGGTTTGATTAATTGCAAAGATATAAAAAATGATAAATGTGAAATATGCATCCAAGCAAAATTGACTAAGAAACCTTTTCTAAGTGCTGAACGTAATACTCAAATATTGGATTTGATCCTACCAATATTTGTGAGTATAACAGTGTTTTGACTAGAGGAGGGAAAAGATACTTTATCGCTTTCATTGATGATTGTTCAAGATACACTCATGTGTACTTAGAACAAAAGATGAAGCCTTTGAGAAATTTAAAATTTTCAAGGCTGAAGTTGAGAACAAAAAAGATAAGAGAATCAAAATGCTTCGAAGTGATAGAGGAGGTGAATATTTTTCTAATGAATTTGATAACTTTTGTGAAGAACATGGAATTATTCACCAAAGAACAACACATTTTACTCCTCAACAAAACGGTATTGCTGAAAGAAAAAATAATTTTTTTACAGATATGATAAATTCTATGATTCTTAATTCTAAGTTACCAAAAAACTTATGGGGGCATTACTCACTGCATGTCATGTTCATAATAGAATTACCTCTCTAAAAACATATGTATCTCCCTATGAAATTTGGAAAGGAAGAAAATCAAACTTGATGTATTTAAGGGTATGGGGTTGTTTAGCATTTTATAGAAAGCATGATGACCCAAAATCATCTAAGTTAGATGCTAGAGGTATTAAAAGTGTTTTTGTGGGATATGCTAAGAGTTCCAAGGCTTATAGATTATTAAATTTAGATTCTAATATCATTGTTGAATCAAGAGATGTTGAATTATTAAAAATAAGTTTAATCATGATTCTGTAACACAATTAGAATCTATCATTGATCAACCATGTGATGATTCTCTTGGTGTTTCTACTGATTATAAAAGGAAAGAGTCTATGACATCTTTCGAACCAAGGAGAAGTCAACGTGAAAGAAAATAAAAAGATTTACCATCAGATTTTATTTCATCACAAGCATTACTCTTCTTGGTTGAAGGGGATAAAAATAATGTACTAAATAAAGTACCATTATTGCTAAATGTTGAAGCAGATCCAAAGACATTTAATGAAGGTATGACTTCAAGAGATGCCTCATTTTGGAGAGAGGTGGTAAATGATGAAATGGATTCAATTATGTCAAATCAGACATGGATTTTGGTTGATCTTCCACCGGGATCTAAATCAATTACAAATAAATGGGTCTTTCATAGAAAGTATAATACCGATGGCTATTTGCAAACTTTCAAGGCTAGATTGTAGCCAAAGGGTTTAAACAAAGACATGGTATTGACTACTTTGACACATATGCTCTGGTAGCAAGATTAACATCTATTAGAGTGCTATTTGCAGTTGCTTCCTTGAACAATTTGCATGTGCATCAAATGGACGTGAAAACAACTTTTCTTAATGGTGATCTTGATGAAGAAATTTATATGGAACAATCCGAGGGATTTATTTTGCCTGGAAATGAGGAAAAAGTATGCAAGTTAGTCAAATCTCTTTATGGTTTAAAGCAAGCACCAAAACAATGGCATGACAAATTCGATAAAGTCATTTTATCTTATGGTTTTGAGCATAATAATGCAGATAAGTGCATATATTCCAAATTTACAAGTGATTTTGGTGTGATTTTATGCTTATATGTTGACGACATACTTATCTTTGGAACGAACATGCAAGGGGTAAAAGACACTAAGAATTATCTAGCTTCACAATTTAAGATGAAAGATCTTGGTGAAGTAAATACTATCTTTGGTGTAAAAGTGCGGAAAAATAGTGGGGGTTACTCGTTGTGCCAATCTCACTATATTGAGAAAGTACTTCTTAAATTTAATCACATAAAATTTAAAGAAGCTAATACCCCATTTGATTCTAGTATTAAATTACTAGAGAACTCAGGCCGAGTTGTAGCACATCTTGAATATGCTAGTGCGAAAGGTAGCTTGATGTATGTTATGCATTGTACAAGGCCTGATATAGCTTTTGAGGTATGCAAAATGTCTAGATTCACGAGTAACCCGATCATTGAGCACCGGAAAGCAATTGAACGAATACTTGGTTATCTTAAAAGGACCATGAATTTGGGTTTGCATTATAACAACTATCCTGAAGTACTTGAAGGGTATTCAGATGCTAGTTTGATAACCAATATAAGTGATTATAAATCCACATCTGGATGGATCTTTACAATTGCTGGAGGAGCCGTCTCTTGGGCATCCAAGAAGCAAATGTGCACAACTCACTCAACAATGGAAAGTGAGTTTATAACACTTGCAGCAGCAGGCAAATAAGCAGAATGGTTGAGGAATTTGTTATTTGATATAAAGTTGTGGCCACAACCGATGCCGTCTATTTCTGTGTACTATGATAGTGAAGCTACATTGTCTAGGGCTTTATAATAAGGTGTATAATGAAAAGTCTAGACACATTAGCTTGAGACATGAGTATGTGAAACAATTAATAACCGATGGTGTTATTAATGTGATTTACGTTAGGACAAATAAAAACCTAGCGGATCCTTTAACAAAAGGTCTTTCAAGAGACTTAGTTAAGGATACATCTAGTGGAATGGGGCTGAAACCTTTTAGTTTTACAGTCACCAATGATGGTAACCCAACTATTTAATAGTTATACCGCTATTCCATATTTAAATGGGTAAGAACAAGTCATTGTTTAGTGACAGATTTGACACCGATATATATATATATATATATATATATATATATATATATATATAACTAGTCCCTTCCAAGATGTTCGGTGCAAATAGCTACGAGCCTACGAAGTAGAGGTTGAGTACTAACTCTTAATGAAGTTCAAGTCTCATAGTAGCTAGAGACAAAATTTAAAACTTCACCTAAGTGAGCATAAGAAATGATGCAGTTTCTAACAAGATCGTGGTTTAATCTTGTAAATGCTCATGAATCCAAGATAGAGCACAAGGCCAAAATAGTGCTAAATAAATTAGAACATAATTTAAAATCTGGCACATAAAAGATATATAAATACACGACATAAAAAGAGATACTCTCAGGTCCAAGGAATTAAGGGAAATCCCAGAAGATTGATAAGGAAAATAGATTTCTCGGAGTTAAGTTACCTGAGGCTTCGCTTCAGGAAGCAACTAAAGAAAAGGGGCATGAAATGTTATGCCTAAACTAGTAACCACAATTCCTCCGCAAAAAAACGGAACCATTTAGGAAGACTGTGAGATGGGATGAGATTTTCCAGTTAAAGGAAAACGATATACCTTCTTTACTATAGCAATATATATGAAGGTGGTAGTAAAGATAACAGGATTTTCGATATTAAGTGATGAAAATTTTGAATTCTATGGTATAGTTTTATGAGCCGATTAGGCCAGAATTGGTGGTTGAAGATAGTTGTGATAAAGGCTTGATTTGACAGAAAAGCGATGATAAATGGTAAATGGCTATTTGGTAAACACAAGTGAAATTTTTTTGACAAAGTAATGAGGCAGAAGGATGTTTCTCACGCAAATAGACCGGTAGATAGACGACAATGAGAAGGACATCAATAATGAGATTAGAGTGGGACCCAGGACAACACGATTACCATTAAAGATAGGGATATTAGTGAAGAAGTGGTACTTAAACTTTCCTATCCAAAAAATATAATACATGACGTCTATAAATGATGGTACCAGGAGTACACTAAGACAAGGAATCCTTAAAGGAATTCAAGCCGATAACGTACAAGTTAACCAGTTGAATAACGGGTAGAGAAGAGCTCTAATACTAATTAAGGGGGGAGCCTGAATCAGTGGTAAAATTGAAGCCGGTTACGATTTGAAATTTGAATACGTCTAGCACGAGTTCCTCCACGAATGTCGACAAGATGTTTGAGGATATATAAGTAGAACTAAGGATAATGAAGCCGATGTAAGTATGTGACGAAGTGATAGAAATGGTCCAAGGTAGACGATAAGGAAAAGAACTAAAGAATAAGAACAAGAGAACAAAGATATAAGCGGACGAGTAATGGTAAAATTTGAATTGCCGAATAAACTAGAAACTCCACGAAAAGGATGACGCAATGGTCATCAGGATAGCGACATTGATTGCAAATGAAGCTGGAATCAGGAAGTAAATGCGGAAGCATTAACTCAAGTATGGCAACCACAGGGGGATCAAACAGGACAGCGCCTTACAAAGGTAAATCTCTCAGTGAAAAAAGGGACAGGATGACCTCTAGCATGAGCAATACTAAAGAATAACACGAGTATGTCAAAGGTTTGCTTTTGGAAAGAAGTTGTACAGAAGATACCCAATTAATGAATAGCCAAATATGTCGTATAAAGGATCTCAGAATTATGAGGGTCAAGTGTTGCACTCTTAGTATGAAGTAAATTTTGTTCTTGGGAAAGCACCAGTCTGAAGTCGGTAAAAAAATAGTAGACACTTAAGAAATATGGCCAACAAAAAGGGGGAAATGACATCGAAGGTGAGAGAATGTCTTGTTCCCAGTATTTTATAGGGGGAAATGACTTCAGACCATCAAGCTCCCAGACACAGGCCAGTGTTGGACAAAGTACTTTCAGCAATCGAGTGTGTGGAAAGTGTGGTAAGAGGCACCCAAGAGAGTTTCGCTTGGGTATGGATGTCTGTTTTAGGTGTGGCTAGCGAGGTCATTGTAACACCCCATACTTTAGATTTATGATACATCGGGGTAAACACACATGTGTTTAATGAGATTGAGGTCATTCATGAAGTTATAGAAGATTCATATCAATGTTGAAGAGGTTACGCGGGGATTAGAGGTTAAACGAATTAAAGAAATAAGTTTCGTTAAAGTTCAGAATATGGAACAAGTTATAAAGACCGTATAGGATTTTGGTCATAGGATCAATAACTCAATGTATAAATGAGCGAAGTCCCAAAACAATTTAGGACTTAACAAGTGTAACCGCAATAATTTAAAATAATATTTTGTATGTCCCAAAAGAAGTTATGGACTAGTATTATATCGCATGTCCATAATAATGAGTATATAAAATGTGTTAAAAATTATTATTACTTAAGTATATTGAGATCACAAAATTAATTATACCTGTAATTAATTAAATGGAGAATTGTAGTGGAAGACAAGAATTAACTGAAATATTTTTTGATAAATATTATTCTACATGGCGAGTTGGTAAGTGGCAAGGTGATTGGGGTACAACCACTCCGACGTCGCGGGTTCGAATCTGTGTGGTGACAGTCTTTGCTGAAATATTGCAAGGGATGTTGCTGGGTTCGTGTCCCGTTGGTCATCTACCTTGCAGGGCTGTCACTTGCGCATATCCCTCGATTTACATCTCACCTGGCCAAGGGGCCTCTGGTACAGATGGGGGATTTCGGCTTCGGGACTTTCCCCTTCACAAAGTAATAGAGAGTTCTCAGCAAGTTAATGATCATCACACTTATAGGATGATGTGGCAATATTTCATGATAAGGATTCTGCGTGGGGACCAAAGAGGCACCACGTGTAAACACCGAATAAGAGTCACCTTTAGATCTTTATCTTACATGATTAAGAGGTCTTTGGAAGTAAATATTATGTACACTATTTTAGTCTTGATTTTAAATTTATCCATTACATTCATGCTATTTAGTTTATTTAAAGAAATCAGCACAATTCTCTATCACTTTCAACATGCAGTATCAATACATTTTGAAACAACTTAAGATATTACTAGTTGGTCGAAGAAATTAAAGTTTATACACTAGAAATTTAAATTCTATAAAAAGCAGGTTTATGTCCAGAAACTCCTTCAACTTTATTCAACCTTCCATTCAATACTCTTTGTGAAGGGGAAAGTTCCGAAGGCGAAACCCCCCATCTGTATCAGAGGTTTCTTGGCTAGGTGAGAGGTAAATCGAGGGATATGCGCGAGTGACAGTCCTGCAAGGGAGAGGATCAACGGGACACGAACTCAGCAACAACCCTTGCAATATTTCAGCAAAGACTGTCACCATATGGATTCAAATCCGCGACGTCGGAGTGGTTGTACCCCAATCACCTTGCCACTTACCAACTCGTTTGTGCCCCTGGGGGCTACCTTCCATTCAATACTCTCCGCTCCTAGATCTTGTTTCTTTTGTTATTAATATTCTCTGAAGATTGGCCATTGAGGAGTTTGGTCAAAACTACAATTTATAATTCCAATATTTCTCCTCTTTCTATTATTGGAGATTTCTTGATAGTGAAGTAAAGTGTAAAGAGCTTAGTTCTTCTCATCCATAACGTGTGTTGTATGAACTATTCGAGAGGTTGTATTGCTTGTCCAATTTGAAATGATTACAACTTTTGTAATTTGATTTCTATGTTATAGATTCAGTTTGGCCCTCATTTCTGCATATCCAGTTTCGCATATTTGTTTTAAGTGTATGCAATTTTAAAGTGTCATTTTGATTTAAGTTATTAATCTTTACTTGACAGTTTAGTTGAGATACATATTTTAAAGGACTAACCAAAATAATTTGGAAGACAATTTAGTGTCATATTTTTTTTTTCAGATTTAAAGAGGTTCCAAAGTAGCCAAAGCACTCTAAACCCACAAAGTATTAAGTTTAGAAGATTTCATATGGTGTATGACATTAAATTTTTCTTGCATTTTTTAAATAATTTTTGGCAATTCCTTTCCGCATGATTCTGCACAATTTTATGTAGATTTTGTTGTATTTTTTTGAATTTTCTAAAGCAATTTTGCGTAAAGCGAACATCGATTTGCATTTTCCCAGTTATATTTTGCGAATGTCTTTTTTGCTATTTTTTGCTGCTCATAAAAGAAAATTATTTGTAATGGAAATGAAATTATATTATATGTGCTTATTTCAAATGAAATAAATTAGTCTAATTTGTTGTCAAAGTAACCTCTATTATAAAATTTATTTGCTTTGACTATGTGAGCATGATTTATTTATGCAGAATAATCACCCCAAAGATTATTAGAGAATGGATAGTCATGAATATGAGACACATTTAGTAATGTCATGCTAGTAATTTGTCGGTCCAAAGAAAGGCATATTGCTAGGCCGATTGAGTAGTCAATGTTCATAAACTATGTACAAGAGTACCACTTACAAATTATTATTTATGTCCAAAGACTAAACAATAATGTTGTGTTAGGTATCTTGAGATGAGCTCTTTTGGATAAATATGTATTTGAATTATGTATATCCGGAGTTAGTCGTAATTAAAGCATATAGACATTAAATTCCTGAATATTGTGAAGAAATATAGTTCAGAGTCTTCTTGTGTCAATAGTGCATATTAGTACAAATTTTATTATTGTGGTTCCGCTCATGAAAGATTGCAACCTAAAGTTTTTTATGAGCCTGTAGCTTATATGGATGTCGTTGGACTCTATGATGAGCCACTTCAGTAGGAGTTTATTGTTTTATTTATGTTTTTGATATGTTTAAGAATATTTCCTATTCATATTAAAGTTTTTATGAAATCAATGAATTTTAAGTGATTATTGAAAACTTTGAAAATAAAGTTATTGACTTTTTACTGCAATTTTGCATAAAGTGTAAGAAAGTGATTTTAGACTATTTAAAGTCATAAAGTAGGACCAGTTGAAAATAGACATGACTGAAATCAACTTTACATGCAATTTTCATGTGATGCATCCATACTTGGTCTATGTCATTGATTTTGCTGATATCGTGAGCATTGATGGATTTAGTAATAAATACATGTTACGAAAACTGCTTTGATCCTATATTAGTATGATTAATGGACCATATTGCTTAGAGATAGCAAATTGTGTGCATTATAAAGTTTTTTGGTTATTACATTTTTTCAGAAATATATGTGGTCCAAGTGGGAGATTGTTAGAGATTCTCTATTTAGTGGACTCACGTATCTAATATAATTGTACATAGTTATGCTATCAATCAAAGACACTCGTTTTTCTTGTCTAATAAAGTATTATTTTTATGGGCTATATATAAATATTATGTATGAATTTTATATGCGTAGAAACATAAATAACTCTTCAGTTATAATTTATGAGTTCATAACTGAAGAGTTACACCTCTTCTGAAAAATTACATTTGAAGAGTTATGTCTCTTCGGGAGAGCTGTCTCACTATTATATATATTGATTGTGGTCCCTAAGTATGTTACCAATTCTTTTGCTCTTTGTCTCATTAAGAAAAGTGTACATAAAAAAGGTAACAAGACTTAAAAGATTTTGTCTTCCTTCAATCGATTCTTGCTATGGATTAAGATAAGTACCCTTACTAATCTTCTAAATTTATACCATAGTCTAATGATTTACTTCCAATTTAATGTATAAAGTTTTCCAACAACTTGGGGATTGTGTGATTTGTTTCCTTCATTTCATGGAGATTTTGATATTGGGTATATTAATTGAAAAATAAGATGACAGTTGAAATGTTAGTAAAGTAATATGATCCGATGTAGTCAAATAAGCAGAATATAATATGATATGATTAATTGATATTGTTCGTGCGCGTGAATATTAAAACTAGTCGCACATGAAAGATACCATTATATTGACTATTGATTTGTAATAAATATTTTTTCGATTTAGCGATCTCCGAGATTCCCGCTTCTCTTTGTGACTATATTGTTGTATCAATTACGAGGCAGAGTGACAAGAAAGACTTAATTTGCAAGTTGCATTTTTACTTCATTAGAATTTCCATTCCCAGTCGGTTTAAGATATGTAAGAATGGGCACAGGCGAGTTGGTAAGTGGCAAGGTGATTGGGGTACAACCACTCCGACGTCGCGGGTTTGAATCCGTGTAGTGACAGTCTTTGCTGAAACATTGCAAGGGTTGTTGCTGGGTTCGTGTCCCGTTGGTCCTCTCCCTTGCAAGGCTGCCGCTCGCGCATATACCTCGATTTACATCCCACCTGGCCAAGGGACCTCTGGTACAGATGGGGAGTTTCGCCTTCGGGACTTTCTCCTTCACAAAGATATGTAAGAATAAATTCGTGAGCTATGTATAGCCTGCACCAAAAAGTCTGAAGTTTGTTTAATTAAATGAACACTAAACTCGAAAAATTAACCAATTAATCTATGCTGACAATAAAATTATGAATTCCAACGAGTCATAGCTTAATGTGTCAATAAAAATCTTCAATTATATTTGTTTACTATACATTTTTCTAAAAATGAAAAAAATTATAATAAAACCAATTATATTGTATAGATATGCTTAAATTCGTTCTAATTGCATGATATAAAAGAGACACTCGATTATTCATCTTTCTTTTTTACATAATTAAAAAGAGTTAAATGCTTAAATTGTAATTCAAAAGATATCTTAGTTACTGGACTATCTCTTTGGAAACTTAAATAGATAGTCCTTTAGGTTCATCACCCAGAATATGTTCTCCTTTTGAATTGGTACAATGTGATTTTGTAAACGATAGCTGATACTTGACGGAGTAGCTTTCATTTTCCATTTTAAAGAAAAATTAAAATCTTCCCTTCTGAGTTCTGAGGTGCGACTAAATAACCAGAAAAATGGAACTGGAGTTGTTTTAATTTAGGCCTACAAAGTACAATGGTGCACTTTCTGCCTTGTAGAATATTGTGAATTCGTGTGCATTTAATTTTGCTGGAAGTTAAATACGACGGAATATTACCTTGTAGTATATTTATGGAGAGTCTAAAGGCATTAGATATATCATGATGAACAGGAATTTAATAATACCTCATGTATAAGCAACCTTTTCAGTTAATAATGCTTTGGCAATGCTCAGGCAGGCCTGGGAATCGAGCTGAGCGAGCTGAACTCAACCGAGCTTGCCATAGTACCGAGCTGAGTCCAATCGAGCTTTGTTACAGTAGAACTAAGCTCGAGCTGAGTCCAACAGTCAAATCCAAATTGGAAAGAGTGAACCAAGCTTGTAGCCATGTTTTGGAGACAATGCTCATCTGGGCTGCTTTTTTAGGCAAGAGTATTTTTTAAATGAGGCACTCGGGCAATACAAAAGTTGTGGTTGTCCCCATTGCCGTGGCTTCGAATTCGCTATAATATATATTCTTAAAGGATCTCTATAAATTCAAGGGAGTTTATATATATTGAGTTTTAAGCTTGAGAATTCAAATAGCACAATAATCAAAAGGATATAAAAATTGGATCTATCAACACACGTGCCAAAGGATCTATTTATTGTCTTGGAAAGCTATCAGAAGAATTTAAAACACCATTGTTTATATATGGAAGCATATCAATACTCACAACCGCAACTTAAAAAGGACCAGATTCCCAAATTTAAAACAAGGCAATTTTGGGAAAGAATCAATCAAGGAAATAAGAATGCTAATAACATGGAGTGATTAGTGTTCAAGATTAGGAAAGAATCAATACACTTAATTAAAAAAAGATCACATTTTTAGTGATTGCAAGATTTGAGGCAACACTATAAATTGAAGATCAACCGATACACTAAATTTCATCCGAAATTTTCTTCTTCCTTATTCTTACAAACACTACACAAATTACAAAAGAAATGGGAGAAGCAGCAAACATTAAGTTGGGATTGGGAATTGCAATGGTGTTAATGATGGTATTTGCTGCAGAGGGACTAACTGATATACAACGATGCCTTCGTACTTGCAAGGGGAAGTGTGGCAATGATCAAGAATGTTACAGCAACTGTGTAGATCACTGTGTTGTCCCTGTGAATGTGCAGAATCAAGTTCACTATTGTAAGATTGGTTGTTTCTCGGAGAAGTGTTCTAAATACGATGTAAATGACAAACAAAGAGAGACTTGTTTGGAGGATTGTTCCAACAAGGATTGTTATTTTAAAAAGTAATGATCTATTTGTAGAATAAATTTGCTCTGAAAGAACATGGTTTGTCCTCATTCTATTGTGTTTTAATATATACTGTCAATAATACCATGACCTATCGAGAAACCAAGTCTAACAAACTCTCCAAAATCCAATTACAGATCAAATACAACTGTTGGATCCTTGATTAATGACTTTATCCTTGTAATGTTCTTGGCTTTCTACACCAGAATTGCCAATACATTCGGGAACTCTTCCATATTATAAGTCATCTGAGAAATCGAGGTATATTAGGACATCGGTAAGGGTAGTTTCATGTAGTTACCTTTTAATTAATAACCTAATAGTGTGAGAAAACTTTACATGTACAAATACCACACACAAATGGGGCAAATGTTGTTTCTGACACAAAGTTGCATTTGAACTTTTGGGGAAATTATCAGATTCCATGAAACAAAAGAGTATGTTGTGTGAATCCAGACAACGGAATGTAACAGGCGGGAAGCAAAAGGGTGCTCCTATTCTGATTAATGGTTAGTGCTGCTAATATTTGATAAAAGTACAATTTATGGTCAGATGAAATGGCCTGACAGTGTTTAAAAGTTTAAAGAAAGCTTTATAGCATGTTTGGCCAAGTCTATTTTCTCCCAAAAGTATTTATTTTTTTCAAAAAAGTACTTATCTTAAAAAACTGAGGCGTAAGCTTTTGGGAGAAAATACTTTTGAGAAGTAGCAGAACTAGTTTTTCATAAGTTAAAAAAAATAACTTTTGCCTAGAAGCACTTTTTTGAAAACTACTTTTGAGAAAAATACACTTAGAAGCACTTTTTAACATCTTGGCCAAACACTAATTGTCACTCAAAAATACTTTATAAATTAATTGGTTAAACACAAACTGTATCTCACTAAAAATACTTTTTTGAAAAGCACTTTTCAAAATAAGTAAATTTTAGAAGTAAGGCGAAACAAATTATAAGTCAAGAACTGCAGTTACTTAATGAAAGATCAAATGGATACAATGGCAGAGGTTAATGTAGGTCCGGAAAAACCCACGATTTCCAATTTGAACCGTAAACATAAATGTGTGAATATTACATTGTATGTGTGTAAAAAATAAGTATAGGTGTAGTGCAATGATATTTCAGAACCTATACTCTCAACTAAGAACTCATTGTGTCTAAATTTTGAGTCCGCCCATGACTAGATAGTGTCATGACAGAAACAAGAAGCGAAACATGCCGCGTTTGTGATACAGAAATTATGAGAGATATTCCAATTATTTTTAGCAGTCAATTGTATTAACGACTGCTTTGTCATAATAACAAAGAGAGTACCTCTGTTCAATGGAACCGTTGAGCACTCACGATCCTGCTATGTTTTGTTATAGAAAATACTTCTAAACCAGCAAGAGTAAAAGCCTCGATCCAAGCAGAAGCGAAATATGCTTGGAAACATTATGATGTAAATGGATTTGAGTACCATTCAGATTGACTATTTGATGATCCTTACACATAATAAGTACATTAAATGTTCTATAAATGTTTCCCGGGCTCTAATTGCGAGCGCTCTCCACGCCTTCATAAAATTGAATAGAAGAAAGAAAGAAAATTTGAGGTCCATGGATAACGGACAATTTGGAACCTCATTTTGTACTCATTCTGAAACCAAGTGTATTTATGTTTTTGATAGGTTACACTATTTCGTGTTTTGATGATTTGCCAAACATATTCGAAAAACCAAATGTGATCAGGTCCCCTAGCGAATCTGATCAACTCTACAATTTGTAAAAGTTGTTGCATTGTCTTGGACCGGGCATCGATCTTGAGAACAAATTTGCAGCCAGAGACCAAATCAAACAAAGAAACGTCTCTCCCACATCTCACATGCTCTCATATATAAACAACATGTTACAGGTGTAACTCTAACACTTGAAAACCTAAAATCATATTCTTCTCAAGTGTCAGTCGTCGCTGCTCTCAAGATTCTCTCAAAAACAAAGTTGCAACAAACTTAAAGACCAGCTCCCAAGCACTGAAGATGTCTTAAGTCCTTAAGTTGTTGAGTCTTTGTTTTTTTATCTTTATTTGTATTCCTACACTACTTTCAAGAAGTGTTATTGTAGGACAGATTTTTAACCTTTCTCGGTTGTTTACTTGGCTAGAGTTAGTCAAGGGCTGTTTTTTGCAATAGAGTGATTGTAAAAGTCTTACAATAAAGTTATTGTAAGGGGTGAGGGATTAAGAGTTTAATTCCTATGTTGTAATTTGAAGTTGCTCGTTATAGTGAAGTTTGGGAAATCCTACTCTGGTAGGTCGTGGTTTTTTTACTCCCTTGAGCAAGAAGTTTTCCACATAAATATCTTGTGTTATTTACTTTCTGTCTTTACTTAAGAGAACAGACCGAGAACTTGATTCTCTACTCTGTTTGGTGGACTCTAATGTTTCTATAAATTGGTATTAGAGATTGGTTCTTTCTAAAAGGATAACACCTAGAAAGGATATTTCTTATGGCTGCTTCACCAAACCTAGAGGAAGGACAATCTACCACAAAACCACCAAGATTCAATGGAAAATATTATGGATGGTAGAAAACAAGAATGCGTGATTTTATTATAGCTGAGGATTCTGAGTTGTGAGACATTATTTATGATGGTACTCATGTCCCAACAAATACAGATCTGGCTAGATTTCCATCAATTCCAAAAACAACAAAGGAGTATAATGATGCAGACAGAAATCTTGTGGAGAATAACTTCCAGGCAAATAAAATCCTTGTGTGTGCCATTAGACCAGATGAATACAACCATATTTTAGCTTGTTAAATGGCAAAGGAGATCCGGGAATCTCTCCAAACTGCCCATGAGGGAACAAGTCAAGTAAAGCAGTCCAAGATAGATATGTTTACTACCGAGTATGAACTATTTAAGATGAAATATGGTGTGTCCATTCAGGAAATGTATACCAGGTTCACCTCCATAATCAATGAACTCCATTCTCTTGGTGAAGTCATTAAAACCAACAAGTTAGTTCGTAAGCTACTAAGTGTTTTACCTACTTCATGGGAAAGAAAAGTTAATGCTATCTGAGAAGTCAAGGACTTGCAAATAATGAGCATTGATGAACTTATTGGAAATCTCAAAACATACGAGCTGAAAAGAAAGAAATATGATGAAAGGAGAGAGCCAAAGAAAGAGAAGACCATGGTTCTCACAGCTACTAAGAGTGACTCAAGTGGTGGTGAGTCAGACATGGCTTACCTTACTCGAATATTTCAGAAGATGGTTAAGAAAAATGGTGGGTTCCCAAGGAAAGGAAGCACAAGCAAAACCCCCTGTTGAAATGACTGCCGTCACAAGTGCGGGAAACCTGGACATTTCATTAAATAATGTCCTCTCTACAAGAATGACTACTACAAAAATAATTCTGAAAAATGAGCCAAGAGAAACTAGGTGCCTGACAAATTCAAAAGAAGATATATAACTGACAATGTGGTGAAGCAAGCTCTGGCTGCCTGGGGAGATTCCTCCAGTGAATCTGAGGATGAAGATGATCAAATAGATACATCCATTATGGCTATTGAGTTTTCATAAATGAGCAAATATTTGCACTCATGGCCAAACCGGATGTTGGAGATGACGATGAGGTGAACTTTCTTAATGTTCCGAAAAACTTGAAAACTTTTAATTAATGTTCAGAAAAACTTGAAAACTTTCTACACCAGAATTGCCAATACATACAGAACAGTCGGGAACTCTTCCATATTATAAGTCATCTGAGAAATCGAGGTAAATTAGGACATCAGTTACATGCCTTATGTTTCATATTACTAGTTTCACTTATTAAGGGTAGTTTCATGTAGTTACCTTTTAATTAATAACCTAATAGTGTAAGAAAACTTTACTTGTATAAATACCACAAACAAATGGGGCAAATGTTGTTTCGACACAAAGTTGCATTTGAACTTTAGGGAAATTATCAGATTCCATGAAACAAAAGAGTATATTGTGTTAATCCAGACAACATAATGTAAGAGGCGGAAAGCAAAAGGGTGCTCCTATTCTGATTAATGGTTAGTGCTGCTAATATTTGATAAGAGTACAATTTATGGTCAGATGAAATGGCCTGACAGTGTTTAAAAGTTTAAAGAAAGCTTTATAGCATGTTTGGCCAAGCCTATTTTCCTCCAAAAGTATTTAATTTTTTCAAAAAGTACTTATCTTAAAAAACTGAGGTGTAAGCTTTTGGGAGAAAATACTTTTGAGAAGTAGCAGAAGTAGTTTTTCATAAGCTAAAAAAAATAGCTTTTGCCTAGAATCACTTTTTTGAAAACTACTTTTGAGAAAAATACACTTAGAAGCACTTTTTAGCATCTTGGCCAAACACTAATTGTCACTCAAAAATACTTTATAAATTAATTGGTCAAATACAAACTGTATCTCACTAAAAGTACTTTTCTGAAAAGCACTTTTCAAAATAAGTAAATTTTAGAAGTATGGCGAAACAAATTAATTCAAGAACTACATTTACTTAATGAAAGATCAAATGGATACAATGACAGAGGGTAATGTAGGTCCGAAAAAACCCACGATTACAGTAAACATAAATGTGTGAATATTACATTGTATATGGGTAAAAAATAAGTATATGTGTAGTGCAATGATATTTCAGAACCTATACTCTCAGCTAAGAACTCACTGTGTCTAAATTTTGAGTCCGCCCATGACCAGAAAGTGGCATGACAGAAACAAGAAGCGAAACATGTCGTGTTTGTGATACAGAAATTATGAGAGATATTCCAATTGTTTTTAGCAGTCAATTGTATTAACGACTGCTTTGTCATAATAACAAAGAGAGTGTTGGGATACAATTTTTGTAGAGAACGGTAAGTATGTAACTATTACAATAGTAGAAAAGATAACAAACTATTACAATAAAACTGGAAATCAAAACCTTACAAACTGCTTGTGTGATTTGTTGAGTCGAGTGATGACACTCTGTCTTTAAGACAAGATTGCCCCGTATATCTCCTTTTACAGTATTGAGCAATAGTATCTCAAGATACAACAACAACTTTAACAAATGAGTAAAGGAAACTCAAGTGTTACTCTTGAAGAAATCTGAGTATAGTGACTTTGCTAGCGAGGAAGAATATGAAATCAGAAAATCTGGAGAAATCTCTAAGTGTTGAGTGTAGTGTCTTTCAATTGAGACAAATGCCTCAATTTATACTGTAAGTAGAAGACCCCTCAACTAGCCAACTAATGGCCTTCAATAGCCATGTAATTGCACTTGATTGAGGGTTACATTCAGCCAAATAATGGTTGAATTCATATGGCAAGTAATGGAGAATCAAAGCTCCAAAACCAGCCCAAACGTCAGATTTTTCCAACTTCCCATCGCAGCATTCTGCCTCCGAAGCGCCGCGGCGCTGTGAATCAGCACCACGGCTCCAGTAGCTGACCAACCACTTTGCCTCACGGCGCAGCCTGGGAGGCGCTCCAGCTCCGATGGTGTGGCCCTTCACGGCTCCGCGGCGATTTCTGACTCGTTCCATTTTACACTTTGTACACTTCTTCCTTCATTTACCAATGTGAAATACTTTATCATTTGGCCAATAACCGTCCATAATTCTATGTCTCAAATGTATTACATACGTACCAATATCTCTTTCACTAATGAAATTTGCGATACTTGACAATACGTGTGCACGTGTGTGGAAACGACGTTTACGACGTGCGGGCCCAATAGTTCGAGTCATAAATTAATGGAATATACTTATTTTCACATTTAGTAAATTTCCAATTATCCCCTCTTGAAAGAGATTTTGGCGCACACACATGGTGCCTATTCTAGCAATCTTTCAGCGGACCGATGTTGTATCTAGATATGTAGCATATGCTTTGAACCTTCCATAGTTGAATATCATCGGACTTACTTACTGCGCGGTGAATGTGATGTCTTGAACCATCAGTGTTTAATGTAATCCAAGTCAACGGTACCAACACAACAACTTCCTCTACTCAGTTCTTCATAATGTTTTGTCCGTTGTGGTCGTGGACACTTCTTGGATTCTTAAGTGCGTTCAATTTGAGGCGGCATGTCCTCTCACTTAAATAGGTGGTCTCCTACAAGGTATCATGTTATACCCCACTTTACAAGTGTTAGGAACCATTAAAAATTTTCCCAAACCTAACCTCAACCGGTGAGGATCATTAAAGTATTTGGAAACTTAACCTTCACCCACACTGCAGATAACACTTATAGTCTATCACGGGAACGACTTTGGATTTGGTATTCCTTCACAGAAATCACTATCCGAAGTGCTCATGCTTCCACCGAAGCGATCAACTGAACCTTTACAACTTAGTTTTCCCATTGAACCTAATTCCTGGGATCTCCAGTCAGTAAGGTTGGGTTACCACTGTATTGGTCCTTATACTTTGGGTTTTAAGCTCATTCCCCTAGACAGGCAGAACATCTGATCTTTGGGTAAGCCCTTTGTCAGTGGGTCAGCTATGTTATCCTTTGATTTTATGTAATCAATGGATATTATACCCGTAGTGATCAGCTGCCTAACGGTCTTATGTCTCCGTCGAATATGACGAGACTTGCCGTTGTACATAGAATTTTGTGCCCTTCCTAGAGCCGACTGGCTGTCGCACTGGATCATTACAGAAGGTACGGGTTTGTTCCAACAAGGAACATTCTCTAAGAAGTCATGAAGCCACTCAGCTTCTTCTCCTGCTTTGTCTAAAGCGATAAACTCCGATTCCATCGTGGATCGGGTGATGCAAGTTTGTTTAGAGGATTTCCAAGACACAGACCTACCACCAATTGTAAATACATACCCACTAGTGGACTTGGTGTTCTCTATATCAGATATCTAGTTTGCATCAATGTACCCCTCTAGTACAGCTGGATATCTCGAATAATGCAACCCGTAAGTTAGCGTGTAGTACCCGATTCAACGACTTGCAGTGATCATCACTCGGATTACGGGTAAACCTAGCTAACTTGTTGACTGCATAAGCAAGATCAGGTCGAGTGCAGTTTGTTATGTACATCAAACTACCGATCACCTGTGCATATTGCTCCTGGCATATGGGTGCACCACAATTTTTATCAAGCTTTTGATTTCTATCCATTCATGACTTTATAGGCGAACTGTCTAACATCTCGAACTTTCTCAAAACATCCTCGATGTAGTAAGACTGAGATAAGACCAGTCTGTCAGGTGTCTTAGAGATTTTTATCCCTAAGATAACATCTGCGATACCCATATCCTTCATATCGAAGCATTGTTTCAACATGTTCTTAGTCTCTAGAATTATGCTAGGACTGCGTCTACATACAGGCATATCATAACAAATAAGTCAGAGTTACCTTTCATGTAGACTCATTTGTCACACTCATTAATGGCGAAACCCTTCAATAGTAGAGTACTATCAAATTTTCCGTGCCATTGCTTCGGGGCTTGTTTCAGCCCGTACAGAGATTTGACAAGCCGACAGACTTTCTTCTCTTGCCCTTGAACCACATACCCCTCGGGTTGGTCTATATAAATTTCTTCTTCCAAATCACCATTTAGGAAGGCTGTTTTTACATCCATTTGATGTATCTCAAGGTCACGCAATGCATCGATCGCAATGAATACTCGTATGGACGTCATCCGAGATACTGGAGAGTACGTGTCAAAGTAGTCAAGACCTTCTTTCTGTCGATAGCCCTTAACTACCAACCTGACCTTGTACTTATCTATAGACCTATCTGCATTATACTTCCATTTGAGTATCCACTTACAACTCATCGGTTTATTTCCCAGAGGAAGATAAACGAACTCCCAAGTATGGTTATGCAGAATGAAGCCTAATTCACTCTCAATAGCTTATTTCCAGAGCGGTGCTTCTGGAGTTGACAATGCTTCAGCAATTGTCCTTGGTTCATCATCAACCATATAAGCTACAAAGTCAGGACCGAAGGATTTATCCTTCCTGGCCCTTTTACTTCACCTTAGTTCCATCTCTGGAGTCTCCAAGTTCTGAGAATCTAGAAAACTAGATTTTGGATATTCAGCCACCTCGAGATCCACTAGATCTGAACCATCTAGATCTGGGCCGTCAACGACTCTCCCGATTTCTGAGAGTTTTGTTCATAACTTCATTTTCGAGAGGTTATGTCTTTTTTCTTTCTAGGAAATGTATCTTCAAAGAATTGTGCATTCCTTGATTCCATGATTGTACCCCCGTGGATATCTGGAATATCTGACTTATGCACTAAGAAGCGATAAGCACTACTGTTATTTGCATATCTGATGAATATACATTCTACAGTCTTAGGCCCAATCTTGACCTGCTTTGGCTTGGGTACTTCGACCTTTGCCAGACAACCCCACACCTTTTAAATATTTATAGGTGGGTTTCTTTCCATTCCATGATTCATATGGAGTTTTGTCCTTACCCTTATGTGGGACTTTGTTAAGAATCATATTAGCGGTAAGGACATCTTCTCCCCACATGTTTTGGGGAAGACCGGAATTGATGAGCAAGACATTCATCATTTCCTTCAATGTGCGATTCTTACGTTCTGCCACACCATTCGATTGAGGTGAGTATGGAGCCATCGTTTGATGAACAATGCCTTCTTGGGCACGATATTCCTCAAATGGCGCTACATATTCTCCCCCTCTATCACTACGAATGGATTTAATCTGCATGCTTAGTTGGTTCTCAATTTCTGCTTTGTAATGTCGGAACGCTTCAAAGGCTTCATCCTTACTTTTCAACAAGTAAAGGTAATAATACCTTGTGCTATCATCAATGAATGTCACAAAGTATTTGTTCTCCCTCTAATTTGTGCAAACTTCAAATCACATATATCTGTGTGAATAAGTTCTAGAGGAGCGGTATTCCTTTCGACAGATCAAAAAGGAAGCTTTGTTAGTTTTGCCTCTACGCACACCTCACACTTATATTGAGAGTTTATGTCGATACACAGCAACAACTCCAACTTTACCACCCTTTGGATGGACTTGTAGTTGACATGTCCTAATCTATGATGCCATAAATTAGAGGACTTAAGCAAGTAAGATGAAGAGGCTTCAATATTATTGCTTTTACATAATACAGATAGGGTGTTCACTTTGAAAAGGCCTTCACAGACGAATCCTCTTCCCACAAACGTTCCATTCTTAGTGACTATAAATTTATTGGACTCAAACACTAGCCTAAAACCATCATTAACCAATAAAGGACCTGAAATTAAATTTCTTCTAATATCAGGAACATGCATCACTTCCTTTAGAGTGAGCTCTTTTCCAGAAGTCATCTTCAGTACTACCTTTCCTACCCCCAATACGTCAGAGGAAGCGTTGTTGCCCATGAACATCTTCTTATTTGTAACCGGTGTATAAGTGGAGAAGGCATCTCTGTTGGAACAGATGTGTCTTGTAGCACCTGTGTCCATCCACCATTGCATAGGATTCTCAACCAGGTTTGCTTCTAGCACCACTGCTGAGAACTCCTCAATCATGTCATCCAGAAACTGGTCCTTGACAACGTTAACCTGAGCCTTGCCCTTAGACTTAGCCTTCTCTTGTTGCTCGGTCTTGAGCTTGCGGCAGTCCTTGATCATGTGACCAGGTTTCCCACAGTGGTGACAGTTTCATTTGAACTTCTCCGTTGCTTGGGTCTTGCCGTCTTTCTGGAACTTGCACTTCTTGCTTAGGTTTCCTTTGGCCTAAGCCAGATTTACCTTTGCCTCAGCGGGTTGTTTACCCCTAGGCAAGGCCTTCTTATTATCTTTCTGAATTTGGAGTTTGATAATAAGTTCTTCAAATGTCATCTCCTTTGTCTTGAGCTTTAAGTAGCTCATAAACTCATTCCACGAAGGAGGTAACTTTTCAATCAGTGATGCAACCAAAAACTGCTCGTTTGGCTTCATACCTTCCAAATCCAGGTAATGTAAAATCATTTGGAATTCATAGACTTGGGACATCACTGTCTTACTATCCACCATTTGAAATTTCAAAAATTTTCCAACGATGAATTTCTTAGTACCTACATCTTGTGTGTTGTACTTCTTTTGTAGCTTCTCCCACAACTCTTTGGCAGTGCCAACGGTGCAATACACCGTGTAGAGAGGGTCTGACAAGCAGTTTAATATGTAATTCTTACACATGAAATCACTATGACTCCATACATCAAGAATCATCTTCATGCCATTAATGACATAGATACCTAGGCCCCCTTCACCCGTTTCAGAAGGTGAAGGGTCTATTTCATCTCCATCTTATGGAGGATCATCTGTTAGGAAACGTGTCATTCCCATAACAGTCATATAGAATAGCATCTTTTATTGTCATCTTTTGAAGTTTGACCCCATGAACTTTTCAGGGCGTTCATGGTGAAATCCAGCGGGTAGAGGAGCGACAACATTCCCTTGAGCGGCAGCAAAGGCGTTGGATGAGCCTTGAGCAACCGAAAAGGCATTAGGAGTGCCTTGAGCAGTGAGGAAGGCAGAGGGATTGCCTTGAGCAGCAGCAGCAGAATCAAAAGCAGTTTGATTTATACCAGTCATCTTTCTAACTTAGTTACTTACAACAAAATCTTGTCTTAAAATTGTTGGGATACAATTGTTGTAGGGAACGGGAAGTAAGTAACTATTACAATAGTAGAAAGGATAAACTAACTATTACAATAAAACTGGAAATCAAAACCTTACAAACTGCTTGTGTGATTTGCTAAGTCGAGTGATGGCACTCTGTCTTTAAGACAAGATTGCCCCGTATATCTCCTTTTACGGTATTGAGCAATTGTCTCCCAAGATGCAACAGAAACTTTAACAAGTGAGCAAAAGAAACTCAAGTGTTACTCTTGAAGAACTTTGAGTATAGTGACTTTGCTAGAGAGGAAGAATATGAAATCAGAAAATTTGGAGAATTCTCTAAGTGTTGAGTGTAGTGTCTTTCAATTGAGCCAAAGGCCTCAATTTATAGTGTAAGTAGAAGACCCCTCAACTAGCCAACTAATGGCCTTCAATAGCCATGTAATTGCACTTGATTGAGGGGTTACATTCAGCCAAATAATGGTTGAATTCATGTGGCAAGTAATGGAGAATCAATGCTCCAAAACCAGCCCAAAAGTCAGATTTTTCCAACTTTCCGTCGCAGCATTCTGCCTCCGAAGCGCTGTGGCGCTGTGAATCAGCGTCGCGGCTCCAGTAGCTGACCAGCCATTTTGCGCCGCGGCTCCAGTAGCTGACCAGCCATTTTGCGCCGCGTCTCCGACGGTGTGGCGCCGCAGCCCTTCACGGCTCCGCGGCGATTTTCGACTCGTTTCATTTTACACTTTGTACACTTCTTCCTTCATTTACCAACGTGGAATACTTTGTCATTTGGCCAATAACAGTCCATAATTCTATGTCTCAAACGTATTACATACGTACCAATATCTCTTACACTAATGAAATTTGCGATACTTGGCACTACGTGTGCACGTGTGTGGAAACGACATTTCCGACGTGCGGGCCCAATAGTTCGAGTCATAAATTAATGGGATATACTTATTTCCACATTTAGTAAATTTCCAACAGAGAGTACCTCTGTTCAATGGAACCGTTGAGCACTCACGATCCTGCTATGTTTTGTTATAGAAAATACTTCTAAACCAGCAAGAGTAAAAGCCTTGATCCAAGCGGAAGCGAAATATGCTTGGAAACATTAAGATGTAAATGGATTTGAGTACCATTCAGTTGATGATCCTTACACATAATAAGTACATTAAATGTTCTATAAATGTTTCCCGGGCTCTAATTGCGAGCGCTCTCCACGCCTTCATAAAATTGAATAGAAGAAAGAAATAAAAATTGAGGTCCATGAATAACTCCAATGGATAACTGACAATTTGGAACCTCATTTTGTACTCAGTCTGAAACCAAGTGGATTTATGTTTTTGATAAGTTACGCTATTTCGTGTTTTGATGATTTGCCAAACATATTCGAAGAACCAGATGTGATCAGGTCCCCTAGCCATCGTAGAGTCAACTCTACAGCTGTAAAAGCTGATGCACTATACTGACTGGCAGCGGTGCAGTAGCACAGCTGCAGTCTGCCAGAGACCAAATCAAACAATGAAACGTCTCTCTCACATCTCACATGCTCTCATATATAAACAACATGTTACAAGTGTAACTCTAACACTTGAAAACCTAAAATCATAATCTTCTCAAGAACAATTTAAGAGCTATTCAATGTTCATCTTTTCACGGTAACAGTTAAGGTTGAAATTCAACAAAATGAGTCATTATTTAGATTGTGTAAGTCGTTACATAGAAATATATATAAAAAAAAAAAGACAAAAAACAGTATGCAAGAGTAACGACTGCATCCTCTTTTCCAATCTGCTTAATTACACATAAGCAATACTCCTGCAAGTTGCCAAAATTGAAACCGAGAAAAGGCTTATTCAAATGGTTGAAACTGAATTGGAGCAGAGGAAGCAAAGCTTTGCATATGAAGGTCAATTTTGAAGGGCAAACTAACTTTATTGTTTCTTCTGTGTGTCATATGGTTCATCTTGTATTTTATATATTTTACATCATGAGGGTCATCTAGAAAGTGTTTCGTTAGGACTGACCATTTGCTTGCATTGTGGCTTGCCATCAGATTTTGATGCCACATACCGTTATGCTTTGGGATATGTTTGCTTGAGCACTTCTTCAAAGTGGAAAGACAGTTTATTTCTATGTGCTTCTTGTGCTGTAAATATTGTTTAGTTACATCAGTTAGCAAGAGTCGAGCTACATGGTCGGTAAAGGGTTTAACCGAATCCCCTTTTACAAGTAAATTACACTGTACATAAAGATAATTCTTTTATGTGTATACATGTAAATTGTTGAATCCGCTAAATACAAGAAAAACCTCTAGTATCGTGGTAAAAGTGACTCAAAAAATTGTTCTAGGTTGTAGGATCCAAATTCAAGGTGTAACACTATACCTTTACTACTCCCTCCGTTTCAAAATGTTTGTCTGGTGACTTGACACGGACTTTAAGAAAGTAAAAAAGACTTTTGAATTTTGTGGTCTTAAATTAAGGATATGAAGAATGTACCAAAATGTCTTTTGATCTTGTAGTCTTAAAATATGTCATGTGAAAAATTGAAATTAAAGAATTGCCAAAAAAGGAAAGAGACAAACATTTTGAAACGGACCAAAAAGGAATATAAAACAAACATTTTGAGACGGGTGTGAGGGCTTATTGCCCCATGTCTTACCTATAAAAAAAAACCAAGGGAGTATAATTCTTCTATCTGTCAAAGATTCAGATATCTGTATTAGATATTTTAGCTATTGCAATGTATCTGAGAGTTCGACGTGCCGCGCGGCTTATGGGTGTTCTTTTGTACTTTAAAATCACTGAACCAAAATATTCAAAACAACAGACCTCACATCATGTCTTGTCATATAATTGTAAAAGTTGCATGAGTATGCAATTGCCAACCTATTAAATTCTTTTTGGTTCATTCCAACTTACTGTTTTATTTCATTTTTAGGTCTCAAAGTATGTACTGTTTTGATAAAAGAAGTAATGCTGCATATAGTTCTGTTTTGGGCTTCTGATATCTGTGACTTTTGCATCTTTTTAGAGATAAAGCAGAAGCTGCAATAATCCAGTCACAGCCATTTAGTATAACCACGTTAAAAATGAGTGTTCATTTGTATTGGTATATTTCCCAACATAGACCAATGAACACTGTGTTCCGCTCACAAGAGCTTCGCATGGAGTGTTCACATTGTACCAATTCAAAATGAACACTGTGAATCCTGTGTTTTTAAGTTTGTACTTCCTGCTGCTGGAAGTTAAACGTCATTTCTAGTTGGATTGAATTTGGTTGGTTGATAATGTGTGACTTAGTAAGAGGTGAGTACACTTATGACAAAGAGCGCGTGTTAATTGAAAGGATCAGAGGCTCGATTTTCATCACCCAGAATATGTTCTCCTTTTGAATTGGTACAATGTGATTTTGTAAACGATAGCTGATACTTGACGGAGTAGCTTTCATTTTCCATTTTAAAGAAAAATTAAAATCTTCCCTTCTGAGTTCTGAGGTGCGACTAAATAACCAGAAAAATGGAACTGGAGTTGTTTTAATTTAGGCCTACAAAGTACAATGGTGCACTTTCTGCCTTGTAGAATATTGTGAATTCGTGTGCATTTAATTTTGCTGGAAGTTAAATACGACGGAATATTACCTTGTAGTATATTTATGGAGAGTCTAAAGGCATTAGATATATCATGATGAACAGGAATTTAATAATACCTCATGTATAAGCAACCTTTTCAGTTAATAATGCTTTGGCAATGCTCAGGCAGGCCTGGGAATCGAGCTGAGCGAGCTGAACTCAACCGAGCTTGCCATAGTACCGAGCTGAGTCCAATCGAGCTTTGTTACAGTAGAACTAAGCTCGAGCTGAGTCCAACAGTCAAATCCAAATTGGAAAGAGTGAACCAAGCTTGTAGCCATGTTTTGGAGACAATGCTCATCTGGGCTGCTTTTTTAGGCAAGAGTATTTTTTAAATGAGGCACTCGGGCAATACAAAAGTTGTGGTTGTCCCCATTGCCGTGGCTTCGAATTCGCTATAATATATATTCTTAAAGGATCTCTATAAATTCAAGGGAGTTTATATATATTGAGTTTTAAGCTTGAGAATTCAAATAGCACTATAATCAAAAGGATATAAAAATTGGATCTATCAACACACGTGCCAAAGGATCTATTTATTGTCTTGGAAAGCTATCAGAAGAATTTAAAACACCATTGTTTATATATGGAAGCATATCAATACTCACAACCGCAACTTAAAAAGGACCAGATTATCAAATTTAAAACAAGGCAATTTTGGGAAAGAATCAATCAAGGAAATAAGAATGCTAATAACATGGAGTGATTAGTGTTCAAGATTAGGAAAGAATCAATACACTTAATTAAAAAAAGATCACATTTTTAGTGATTGCAAGATTTGAGGCAACACTATAAATTGAAGATCAACCGATACACTAAATTTCATCCGAAATTTTCTTCTTCCTTATTCTTACAAACACTACACAAATTACAAAAGAAATGGGAGAAGCAGCAAACATTAAGTTGGGATTGGGAATTGCAATGGTGTTAATGATGGTATTTGCTGCAGAGGGACTAACTGATATACAACGATGCCTTCGTACTTGCAAGGGGAAGTGTGGCAATGATCAAGAATGTTACAGCAACTGTGTAGATCACTGTGTTGTGCCTGTGAATGTGCAGAATCAAGTTCACTATTGTAAGATTGGTTGTTTCTCGGAGAAGTGTTCTAAATACGATGTAAATGACAAACAAAGAGAGACTTGTTTGGAGGATTGTTCCAACAAGGATTGTTATTTTAAAAAGTAATGATCTATTTGTAGAATAAATTTGCTCTGAAAGAACATGGTTTGTCCTCATTCTATTGTGTTTTAATATATACTGTCAATAATACCATGACCTATCGAGAAACCAAGTCTAACAAACTCTCCAAAATCCAATTACAGATCAAATACAACTGTTGGATCCTTGATTAATGACTTTATCCTTGTAATGTTCTTGGCTTTCTACACCAGAATTTCCAATACATTCGGGAACTCTTCCATATTATAAGTCATCTGAGAAATCGAGGTATATTAGGACATCGGTTACGTGCCTTATGTTTCAGATTACTAGTTTCACTTATTAAGGGTAGTTTCATGTAGTTACCTTTTAATTAATAACCTAATAGTGTGAGAAAACTTTACTTGTACAAATACTACAAACAAATGGGGCAAATGTTGTTTCTGACACAAAGTTGCATTTGAACTTTGGGGAAATTATCAGATTCCATGAAACAAAAGAGTATATTGTGTTAATCCAGACAACGGAATGTAATAGGCGGGAAGCAAAAGGGTGCTCCTATTCTGATTAATGGTTAGTGCTGCTAATATTTGATAAAAGTACAATTTATGGTCAGATGAAATGGCTTGACAGTGTTTAAAAGTTTAAAGAAAGCTTTATAGCATGTTTGGCCAAGTCTATTTTCTCCCAAAAGTATTTTTTTTTTTCAAAAAAGTATTTATCTTAAAAAACTGAGGCGTAAGCTTTTGGGAGAAAATACTTTTGAGAAGTAGCCGAACTAGTTTTTCATAAGTTAAAAAAAATAGTTTTTGCCTAGAAGCATTTTATTGAAAATTACTTTTGAAAAAAATACACTTAGAAGCACTTTTTAACATCTTGGCCAAACACTAATTACTACTCAAAAATACTTTTAAAATTAATTGATCAAATACAAACTGTATCTCACTAAAAGTACTTTTCTGAAAAGCACTTTTCAAAATAAGTAAATTTTAGAAGTATGGCGAAACAAATTAAGTCAAGAACTACATTTACTTAATGAAAGATCAAATGGATACAATGACAGAGGGTAATGTAGGTCCGAAAAAACCCATGATTTCCAATTTGAACCGTAAACATAAATGTGTGAATATTACATTGTATATGGGTAAAAAATAAGTATAGGTGTAGTGCAATGATATTTCAGAACCTATACTCTCAACTAAGAACTCACTGTGTCTAAATTTTGAGTACGCCCATGACCAGATAGTGGCATGACAGAAACAAGAAGCGAAACATGTCGTGTTTGTGATACAGAAATTATGAGAGATATTCCAATTGTTTTTAGCAGTCAATTGTATTAACGACTGCTTTGTCATAATAACAAAGAGAGTACCTCTGTTCAATGGAACCGTTGAGCACTCACGATCCTGCTATGTTTTGTTATAGAAAATACTTCTAAACCAGCAAGAGTAAAAGCCTTGATCCAAGCGGAAGCGAAATATGCTTGGAAACATTAAGATGTAAATGGATTTGAGTACCATTCAGATTGACTATTTGATGATCCTTACACATAATAAGTACATTAAATGTTCTATAAATGTTTCTCGGGCTCTAATTGCGAGCGCTCTCCACGCCTTCATAAAATTGAATAGAAGAAAGAAAGAAAATTTGAGGTCCATGAATAACTCCAATGGATAACGGGCAATTTGGAACCTCATTTTGTACTCAGTCTGAAACCAAGTGTATTTATTTTTTTGATAGGTTACACTATTTCGTGTTTTGATGATTTGCCAAACATATTCGAAGAACCAGATGTGATCAGGTCCCCTAGCCATGTTAGAGTCAACTCTACAGCTGTAAAAGTTGTTGCATTGTACTGACTGGCATCAGTGCAGTAGCACAGCTGCAGTCTGCCAGAGACCAAATCAAACAAAGAAACGTCTCTCTCACATCTCACATGCTCTCATATATAAACAACATGTTACAAGTGTAACTCTAACACTTGAAAACCTAAAATCATATTCTTCTCAAGTGTCAGTCGTCACTGCTCTCAAGATTCTCTCAAAAACAAAGTTGCAACAAACTTAAAGACCAGATCCCAAGCACTGAAGATGTCTTAAGTCCTTAAGTTGTTGAGTCTTTGTTTTTTGATCTTTATTTGTATTCCTACACTACTTTCAAGAAGTGTTATTGTAGGACAGATTTTTAACCTTTCTCGGTTGTTTACTTGGCTAGAGTTTGTCAAGGGGTGTTTTTTGCAATAGAGTGATTGTAAAAGTCTCACAATAAAGTTATTGTAAGGGGTGAGCGATTAAGAGTTTAATTCCTAGGTTGTAATTTGAAGTTGCTCGTTATAGTGAAGTTTGGGGAATCCTACTCTGGTAGGTCGTGGTTTTTTACTCCCTTGAGCAAGAAGTTTTCCATATAAATATCTTGTGTTATTTACTTTCTGTCTTTACTTAAGAGAACAGACCGAGAACTTGATTCTCTACTCTGTTTGGTGGACTCTAATGTTTCTATAAATTGGTATTAGAGATTGGTTCTTTCTAAAAGGCTAACACCTAGAAAGGATATTTCTCATGGCTGCTTCACCAAACCTAGAGGAAGGACAATCTACCACAAAACCACCAAGATTCAATGAAAAATATTATGGATGGTAGAAAACAAGAATGCATGATTTTATTATAGTTGAGGATTCTGAGTTGTGAGACATTATTTATGATGGTACTCATGTCCCAACAAATACAGATCTGGCTAGATTTCCATCAACTCCAAAAACAACAAAGGAGTATAATGATGCAGACAGAAATCTTGTGGAGAATAACTTCCAGGCAAATAAAATTCTTGTGTGCACCATTAGACCAGATGAATACAACCATATTTTAGCTTGTTAAATGGCAAAGGAGATCCGGGAATCTCTCCAAACTGCCCATGAGGGAACAAGTCAAGTAAAGCAATCCAAGATAGATATGTTTACTACCGAGTATGAACTATTTAAGATGAAAGATGGTGCGTCCATTCAGGAAATGCATACCAGGTTCACCTCCATAATCAATGAACTCCATTCTCTTGGTGAAGTCATTAAAACCAACAAGTTAGCTCGTAAGCTACTAAGTGTTTCACCTACTTCATGAGAAAGAAAAGTTAATGCTATCTGAGAAGTCAAGGACTTGCAAATAATGAGCATTGATGAACTTATTGGAAATATCAAAACCTACGAGCTGAAAAGAAAGAAATATGATGAAAGGAGAGAGCCAAAGAAAGAGAAGACCATGGTTCTCACAGCTACTAAGAGTGACTCAAGTGGTGGTGAGTCAGACATGGCTTACCTTACTCGAATATTTCAGAAGATGGTTAAGAAAAATGGTGGGTTCCCAAGGAAATGAAGCACAAGCAAAACCCCCTGTTGAAATGACTGCTGTCACAAGTGCGGGAAACCTGGACATTTCATTAAATAATGTCCCCTCTATAAGAATGACTACTACAAAAATAATTCTGAAAAATGAGCCAAGAGAAACTAGGTGCCTAACAAATTCAAAAGAAGATATATAACTGACAATGTGGTGAAGCAAGCTCTGGCTGCCTGGGGAGATTCCTCCAGTGAATCTGAGGATGAAGATGATCAAATAGATACATCCATTATGGCTATTGAGTTTTCATAAATGAGCAAATATTTGCACTCATGGCCAAACCGGATGTTGGAGATGACGATGAGGTGAACTTTCTTAATGTTCAGAAAAACTTGAAAACTTTTAATTAATGTTCAGAAAAACTTGAAAACTTTCTACACCAGAATTGCCAATACATACAGAACAGTCGGGAACTCTTCCATATTATAAGTCATCTGAGAAATCGAGGTAAATTAGGACATTAGTTACATGCCTTATGTTTCAGATTACTAGTTTCACTTATTAAGGGTAGTTTCATGTAGTTACCTTTTAATTAATAACCTAATAGTGTAAGAAAACTTTACTTGTACAAATACCACAAACAAATGGGGCTAATGTTGTTTCGACACAAAGTTGCATTTGAACTTTAGGGAAATTATCAGATTCCATGAAACAAAAGAGTATATTGTGTGAATCCAGAAAACATAATGTAAGAGGCGAGAAGCAAAAGGGTGCTCCTATTCTGATTAATGGTTAGTGCTGCTAATATTTGATAAGAGTACAATTTATGGTCAGATGAAATGGCTTGACAGTGTTTAAAAGTTTAAAGAAAGCTTTATAGCATGTTTGGCCAAGCCTATTTTCCTCCAAAAGTATTTATTTTTTTCAAAAAGTACTTATCTTAAAAAACTGAGGCGTAAGCTTTTGGGAGAAAATACTTTTGAGAAGTAGCCGAACTAGTTTTTCATAAGTTAAAAAAAATAGTTTTTGCCTAGAAGCATTTTATTGAAAATTACTTTTGAAAAAAATACACTTAGAAGCACTTTTTAACATCTTGGCCAAACACTAATTACTACTCAAAAATACTTTTAAAATTAATTGATCAAATACAAACTGTATCTCACTAAAAGTACTTTTCTGAAAAGCACTTTTCAAAATAAGTAAATTTTAGAAGTATGGCGAAACAAATTAAGTCAAGAACTACATTTACTTAATGAAAGATCAAATGGATACAATGACAGAGGGTAATGTAGGTCCGAAAAAACCCACGATTTCCAATTTGAACCGTAAACATAAATGTGTGAATATTACATTGTATATGGGTAAAAAATAAGTATAGGTGTAGTGCAATGATATTTCAGAACCTATACTCTCAACTAAGAACTCACTGTGTCTAAATTTTGAGTCCGCCCATGACCAGATAGTGGCATGACAGAAACAAGAAGCGAAACATGTCGTGTTTGTGATACAGAAATTATGAGAGATATTCCAATTGTTTTTAGCAGTCAATTGTATTAACGACTGCTTTGTCATAATAACAAAGAGAGTGTTGGGATACAATTTTTGTAGAGAACGGTAAGTATGTAAGTATTACAATAGTAGAAAAGATAACAAACTATTACAATAAAATTGGAAATCAAAACCTTACAAACTGCTTGTGTGATTTGTTGAGTCGAGTGATGACACTCTGTCTTTAAGACAAGATTGCCCCGTATATCTCCTTTTATAGTATTGAGCAATAGTATCCCAAGATACAACAACAACTTTAACAAGTGAGTAAAGGAAACTCAAGTGTTACTCTTGAAGAAATTTGAGTATAGTGACTTTGCTAGAGAGGAAGAATATGAAATCAGAAAATCTGAAGAATTCTCTAAGTGTTGAGTGTAGTGTCTTTCAATTGAGACAAATGCCTCAATTTATACTGTAAGTAGAAGACCCCTCAACTAGCCAACTAATGGCCTTCAATAGCCATGTAATTGCACTTGATTGAGGGTTACATTCATCCAAATAATGGCTGAATTCATATGGCAAGTAATGGAGAATCAATGCTCCAAAACCAGCCCAAACGTCAGATTTTTCCAACTTACCATCGCAACATTTTACCTCCGAAGCTCCGCGGCGCTGTGAATCAGCACCACGGCTCCAGTAGTTGACCAACCACTTTGCCCCACGGCGCAGCCTGGGAGGCGCTCCGATGGTGTGGCCCTTCACGGCTCCGCGGCGATTTTTGACTCGTTTCATTTTACACTTTGTACACTTCTTCCTTCATTTACCAATGTGGAATACTTTATCATTTGGCCAATAACCGTCCATAATTCTATGTCTCAAACGTATTACATACGTACCAATATTTCTTTCACTAATGAAATTTGCGATACTTGACACTACGTGTGCACGTGTGTAGAAATGACGTTTCCGACGTGCGGGCCCAATAGTTCGAGTCATAAATTAATGGGATATACTTATTTTCACATTTAGTAAATTTCCAATAATCCCCTCTTGAAAGAGATTTTGGCGCACACACATGGTGCCTTTTCTAGCAATCTTTCAGCGGACCGATGTTGTATCTGGATATGTAGCATATGCTTTGAACCTTCCATAGTTGAATACCATCGGACTTACTTACTGCGTGGTGAAGTGATGTCTTGAACCATCAGTGTTTAGTGTAATCCAAGTCAACGGTACCAACACAACAACTTCCTCTACTCAGTTCTTCGTAATGTTTTGTCCGTTGTGGTCGTGGACACTTCTTGGATTCTTAAGTGCGTTCAATTTGAGGCGGCCTGTCCTCTCACTTAAATAGGTGGTCTCCTACAAGGTATCCTGTTATATCCCGCTTTACAAGTGTTAGGAACCATTAAAAATTTTCCCAAACCAAACCTCAACCGGTGAGGATCATTAAAGTATTTGGAAACTTAACCTCCAACCACACTGCAGATAACACTTATAGTCTATCGCGGAAACGTCTTTGGATTTGGTATTCCTTCACATAAATCACTATCTGAAGTGCTCATGTTTCCACCGAAGCGATCAACTGAACCTTTACAACTTAGTTTTCCCATTGAACCTAATTCCTGGGATCTCCAGTCAGTAAGGTTGGGTTACCACTGTATTGGTCCTTATACTTTGGGTTTTAAGCTCATTCCCCTAGACAGGCAGAACATCTGATCTTTGGGTAAGCCCTTTGTCAGTGGGTCGGCTATGTTATCCTTTGATTTTATGTAATCAATGGATATTATACCCGTAGTGATCAGCTGCCTAATGATCTTATGTCTCCGTTGAATATGACGAGACTTGCCGTTGTACATAGAATTTTATGCCCTTTCTAGAGCCTACTAGCTGTCGCACTGGATCATTACAGAAGGTACGGGTTTTTTCCAACAAGGAACATTCTCTAAGAAGTCATGAAGCCACTCAGCTTCTTCTCCTGCTTTGTCTAAAACGATAAACTCTGATTCCATCGTGGATCGGGTGATGCAAGTTTGCTTAGAGGATTTCCAAGACACAGACCCACCACCAATTGTAAATACATACCCACTGGTGGACTTGGTGTTCTCTATATCAGATATCCTGTTTGAATCACTGTACCCCTCTAGTACAGCTGGATATCTCGAATAATGCAACCTGTAAGTTAGCGTGTAGTACCCAATTCAACGACTTGCAGTGATCATCACTCGGATTATGGGTAAACCTAGCTAACTTGTTGATTACATAAGCAAGATCAAGTCGAGTGCGGTTTGTTATGTACATCAAACTACCGATCACCTGTGCATATTGCTCCTGGCATATGGGTGCACCATAATTTTTATCAAGCTTTTGATTTCTATCCATTCGTGACTTTATAGGCGAACTGTCTAACATCTCGAACTTTCTCAAAACATCCTCGATGCAGTAAGACTGAGATAAGACCAGTCTGTCAGATGTCTTAGAGATTTTTATCCCTAAGATGACATCTGCGATACCCATATCCTTCATATCGAAGCATTGTTTCAACATGTTCTTAGTCTCTAGAATTATGCTAGGACTGCGTCTACATACAGGCATATCATAACAAATAAGTCAGAGTTACCTTTCATGTAGACTCATTTGTCACACTCATTAATGGCGAAACCCTTCAATAGTAGAGTACTATCAAATTTTCCGTGCCATTACTTCGGGGCTTGTTTCAGCCCGTACAGAGATTTGACAAGCCGACAGACTTTCTTCTCTTGCCCTTGAACCACATACCTCTCGGTTGGTCTATATAAATTTCTTCTTCCAAATCACCATTTAGGAAGGCTGTATTTACATCCATTTGATGTATCTCAAGGTCACGCAATGCTTCGATCGCAATGAATACCCGTATGGACGTCATCCGAGATACTGGAGAGTACGTGTCAAAGTAGTCAAGACCTTCTTTCTGCCGATAGTCATTGGCTACCAACCTGACCTTGTACTTATCTATAGACTTATCTGCATTATACTTCCATTTGAGTATCCACTTACAACTCAGCGGTTTATTTCCCGGAGGAAGATAAACGAACTCCCAAGTATGGTTATGCAGAATAAAGCCTATTTCACTCTCAATAGCTTATTTCCAGAGCGGTGCTTCTGGAGTTGACAATGCTTCAGCAATTGTCCTTGGTTCATCATCAACCATATAAGCTACAAAGTCAGGACCGAAGGATTTATCCTTCCTGGCCCTTTTACTTCACCTTAGTTCCATCTCTAGAGTCTACAAGTTCTGAGAATCTAGAACACTAGATTTCGGATATTCAGCCACCTCGAGATCCACTAGATCTGAACCATCTAGATCTGGGCCGTCAACGACTCCCGGTTCCTGAGAGTTTTGTTCATAACTTCGTTTTCGAGAGGTTATGTCTTTTTCCTTTCTAGAAAATGTATCTTCAAAGAATTGTGCATTCCTTGATTCCATTATTGTACCCCCGTGGATATCTGGAATATCTGACTTATGCACTAAGAAGCGATAAGCACTATTGTTATTTGCATATCCGATGAATATGCATTCTACAGTCTTAGGCCCAATCTTGACCTGCTTTGCTTGGGTACTTCGACCTTTGCCAGACAACCCCACACCTTTAAATATTTATAGGTGGGTTTCTTTCCATTCCATGATTCATATGGAGTTTTGTCCTTACCTTTATGTGGGACTTTGTTAAGAATCGTATTAGCGGTAAGGACATCTTCTCCCCACATGTTTTGGGGAAGACCGGAATTGATGAGCAAGACATTTATCATTTCCTTCAATGTGCGATTCTTACGTTCTGCCACACCATTCGATTGAGGTGAGTATGGAGTCATCGTTTGATGAACAATGCCTTCTTTGGCACAATATTCCTCAAATTGCGCTACATATTCTCCCCCTCTATCGCTACGAATGGATTTAATCTGCATGCTTAGTTGGTTCTCAATTTCTGCTTTGTAATGTCGGAACGCTTCAAAGGCTTCATCCTTACTTTTCAACAAGTAAAGGTAATAATACCTTGTGCTATCATCAATGAATGTCACAAAGTATTTGTTCCCCCTCTAATTTGTGCAAACTTCAAATCACATATATCTGTGTGAATAAGTTCTAGAGGAGCGGTATTCCTTTCGACAGATCGAAAAGGAAGCTTTGTGAGTTTTGCCTCTACGCACACCTCACACTTATATTGAGAGTTTACGTCGATACACAACAACAACTCCAACTTTACCAATCTTTGGATGGACTTGTAGTTGACATGTCCTAATCTATGATGCCATAAATTAGAGGACTCAAGCAAGTAAGATGAAGAAGCTTCAATATTATTGCTTTTACATAATACAGACAGGGTGTTCACTTTGAAGAGGCCTTCACAGACGAATCCTCTTCCCACAAACGTTCCATTCTTAGTGACTATAAATTTATTGGACTCAAACACTAGCCTAAAACCATCATTAACCAATAAAGGACCTGAAATTAAATTTCTTCTAATATCAGGAACATGCATCACTTCCTTTAGAGTGAGCTCTTTTCCAGAAGTCATCTTCAGGACTACCTTTCCTACCCCCAATACGTCAGAGGAAGCGTTGTTTCCCATGAACAGCTTCTTATTTGTAACCGGTGTATAAGTGGAGAAGGCATCTCTGTTGGAACAGATGTGTCTTGTAGCACCTGTGTCCATCCACCATTGCATAGGATTCTCAACCAGGTTTGCTTCTAGCACCACTGCTGAGAACTCCTCAATCATGTCATCCAGAAACTGGTCCTTGACAACGTTAACCTGAGCCTTGCCCTTAGCCTTGGCCTTCTCTTGTTGCTCGGTCTTGAGCTTGCGGCAGTCCTTGATCATGTGACCAGGTTTCCCACAGTGGTGACAGTTTCATTTGAACTTCTCCGTTGCTTGGGTCTTGCCGTATTTCTGGAACTTGCACTTCTTGCTTAGGTTTCCTTTGGCCTCAGCCAAATTTACCTTTGCCTCAGCGGGTTGTTTACCCCTAGGCAAGGCCTTCTTATTATCTTTCTAAATTTGGAGTTTGATAATAAGTTCTTCAAATGTCATCTCCTTTGTCTTGAGCTTTAAGTAGCTCATAAACTCATTCCACGAAGGAGGTAACTTTTCAATCAGTGATGCAACCAAAAACTGCTCGTTTGGCTTCATACCTTCCAAATCCAGGTAATGTAAAATCATTTGGAATTCATAGACTTGGGACATCACTGTCTTACTATCCACCATTTGAAATTTCAGAAATTTTCCAACGATGAATTTCTTAGTACCTACATCTTGTGTGTTGTACTTCTTTTGTAGCTTCTCCCACAACTCTTTGGCAGTGCCAACGGTGCAATACACCGTGTAGAGAGGGTCTGACAAGCAGTTTAATATGTAATTCTTACACATGAAATCACTATGACTCCATGCATCAAGAACCATCTTCATGCCATTAATGACATAGATACCTAGGCCCCCTTCACCCGTTTCAGAAGGCGAAGGGTCTATTTCATCTCCATCTTGTGGAGGATCATCTGTTAGGAAACGTGTCATTCCCATAACAGTCATATAGAATAGCATCTTTTATTGTCATCTTTTGAAGTTTGACCCCATTAACTTTTCAGGGCGTTCATGGTGAAATCCAGCGGGTAAAGGAGCGGCAACATTCCCTTGAGCGGCAGCAAAGGCGTTGGATGAGCCTTGAGCAACCGAAAAGGCATTAGGAGTGCCTTGAGCAGTGGGGAAGGCAGAGGGATTGCCTTGAGCAGCAGCAGCAGAATCAAAAGCAGTTTGATTTATACCAGTCATCTTTCTAACTTAGTTACTTACAACAAAATCTTGTCTTAAAATTGTTGGGATACAATTGTTGTAGGGAACGGGAAGTAAGTAACTATTACAATAGTAGAAAGGATAAACAAACTATTACAATAAAACTGGAAATCAAAACCTTACAAACTGCTTGTGTGATTTGCTGAGTCGAGTGATGGCACTCTGTCTTTAAGACAAGATTGCCCCGTATATCTCCTTTTACGGTATTGAGCAATTGTCTCCCAAGATACAACAGAAACTTTAACAAGTGAGCAAAGGAAACTCAAGTGTTACTCTTGAAGAATTTTGAGTATAGTGACTTTGCTAGAGAGGAAGAGTATGAAATCAGAAAATTTGGAGAATTCTCTAAGTGTTGAGTGTAGTGTCTTTCAATTGAACCAAAGGCCTCAATTTATAGTGTAAGTAGAAGACCCCTCAACTAGCCAACTAATGGTCTTCAATAGCCATGTAATTGCACTTGATTGAGGGTTACATTCAGCCAAATAATGGTTGAATTTATGTGGCAAGTAATGGAGAATCAATGCTCCAAAACCAGCCCAAAAGTCAGATTTTTCCAACTTCCCGTCGCAGCATTCTGCCTCCGAAGTGCTGTGGCGCTGTGAATCAGCGCCGCGACTCCAGTAGCTGACCAGCCATTTTGCGCCGCGGCTCCGACGGTGTGGCGCCGCAGCCCTTCACGGCTCCGAGGCGATTTTCGACTCGTTTCATTTTACACTTCTTCCTTCATTTACCAACGTGGAATACTTTGTCATTTGGCCAATAACAATCCATAATTCTATGTGTCAAACGTATTATATACGTACCAATATCTCTTACACTAATGAAATTTGCGATACTTGGCACTACGTGTGCACGTGTGTGGAAACGACATTTCCGACGTGTCGGGTCCAATAGTTCGAGTCATAAATTAATGGGATATACTTATTTTCACATTTAGTAAATTTCCAAAAGAGAGTACCTCTGTTCAATGGAACCGTTGAGCACTCACGATCCTGCTATGTTTTGTTATAGAAAATACTTCTAAACCAGCAAGAGTAAAAGCCTTGATCCAAGTGGAAGCGAAATATGCTTGGAAACATTAAGATGTAAATGGATTTGAGTACCATTCAGTTGATGATCCTTACACATAATAAGTACATTAAATGTTCTATAAATGTTTCTCGGGCTCTAATTGCGAGCGCTCTCCACGCCTTCATAAAATTGAATAGAAGAAAGAAAGAAAAATTGAGGTCCATGAATAACTCCAATGGATAACGGACAATTTGGAACCTCATTTTGTACTCAGTCTGAAACCAAGTGGATTTATGTTTTTGATAAGTTACGCTATTTCGTGTTTTGATGATTTGCCAAACATATTCGAAGAACCAGATGTGATCAGGTCCCCTAGCCATCGTAGAGTCAACTCTACAGCTGTAAAAGCTGATGCACTATCTTGACCGGGCAATGCGAGAGCACAGCTGCAGTCTGCCAGAGACCAAATCAAACAATGAAACGTCTCTCTCACATCTCACATGCTCTCATATATAAACAACATGTTACAAGTGTAACTCTAACACTTGAAAACCTAAAATCATATTCTTCTCAAGAACAATTTAAGAGCTATTCAATGTTCATCTTTTCACGGTAACAGTTAAGGTTGAAATTCAACAAAATGAGTCATTATTTAGATTGTGTAAGTCGTTACATAGAAATATATATAATAAAAAAAAAGACAAAAACAGTATGCAAGAGTAACGACTGCATCCTCTTTTCCAATCTGCTTAATTACACATAAGCAATACACCTGCAAGTTGCCAAAATTGAAACCGAGAAAAGGCTTATTCAAATGGTTGATACTGAATTGGAGCAGAGGAAGCAAAGCTTTGCATATGAAGGTCAATTTTGAAGGGCAAACTCACTTTATTGTTTCTTCTGTGTGTCATATGGTTCATATTGTATTTTATATATTTTACATCATGAGGGTCATCTAGAAAGTGTTTCGTTAGGACTGACCATTTGCTTGCATTGTGGCTTGCCATCAGATTTTGATGCCACATACCGTTATGCTTTGGGATATGTTTGCTTGAGCACTTCTTCAAAGTGGAAAGACAGTTTATTTCTATGTGCTTCTTGTGCTGTAAATATTGTTTAGTTACATCAGTTAGCAAGAGTCGAGCTACATGGTCGGTAAAGGGTTTAACCGAATCCCCTTTTACAAGTAAATTACACTGTGCATAAAGATAATTCTTTTATGTGTATACATGTAAATTGTTGAATCCGCTAAATACAAGAAAAACCTCTAGTATAGTGGTAAAAGTGACTCAAAAAACTGTTCTAGGTTGTAGGATCCAAATTCAAGGTGTAACACTATACCTTTACTACTCCCTCCGTTTCAAAATGTTTGTCTGGTGACTTGGCACGGACTTTAAGAAAGTAAAAAAGACTTTTGAATTTTGTGGTCTTAAATTAAGGATATGAAGAATGTACCAAAATGTCATTTGATCTTGTAGTCTTAAAATATGTCATGTGAAAAATTGAAATTAAAGAATTGCCAAAAAAGGAAAGAGACAAACATTTTGAAACGGACCAAAAAGGAATATAAAACAAACATTTTGAGACGGGTGTGAGGGCTTATTGCCCCATGTCTTACCTATAAAAAAAAACCAAGGGAGTATAATTCTTCTATCTGTCAAAGATTCAGATATCTGTATTAGATATTTTAGCTATTGCAATGTATCTGAGAGTTCGACGTGCCGCGCGGCTTATGGGTGTTCTTTTGTACTTTAAAATCACTGAACCAAAATATTCAAAACAACAGACCTCACATCATGTCTTGTCATATAATTGTAAAAGTTGCATGAGTATGCAATTGCCAACCTATTAAATTCTTTTTGGTTCATTCCAACTTACTGTTTTATTTCATTTTTAGGTCTCAAAGTATGTACTGTTTTGATAAAAGAAGTAATGCTGCATATAGTTCTGTTTTGGGCTTCTGATATCTGTGACTTTTGCATCTTTTTAGAGATAAAGCAGAAGCTGCAATAATCCAGTCACAGCCATTTAGTATAACCACGTTAAAAATGAGTGTTCATTTGTATTGGTATATTTCCCAACATAGACCAATGAACACTGTGTTCCGCTCACAAGCGCTTCGCATGGAAAAGTTTTTGGCTGTTAACCATCGGGCTTGATCATTCCTTTGTTTTGGCAGGATCCTCATAGATAGATGCAAGCAGAATAGTGACCAGTAGTTTCCGGAGGGTGTTTCCTCTCTCACAGTAGAATTAGGAGCCGGACCTGACTATCAAAATTATTTACAGAAGTAATTATTTAGTGGCCTTGTAATACACCAGTCTTCGTATCACAATTGAGGAACTTGAGCCAACATATTTTTCCTTCTGACGAGTTTTCTTAACATTGTAGACTGCGGGGTGTCTCAGAAAAACAATCCCCTCCCTACACCTTGTAGAATATTGTGAATCCTGTGTGTTTAATTTTGTACTTGTTGCTGCTGGAAGTTAAACGTCATTTCTAGTTGGATTGAATTTGGTTGGTTGATAATGTGTGACTTAGTAAGAGGTGAGTACACTTATGACAAAGAGCGCGTGTTAATTGAAAGGATCAGAGGCTCGATTTTCATCACCCAGAATATGTTCTCCTTTTGAATTGGTACAATGTGATTTTGTAAACGATAGCTGATACTTGACGGAGTAGCTTTCATTTTCCATTTTAAAGAAAAATTAAAATCTTCCCTTCTGAGTTCTGAGGTGCGACTAAATAACCAGAAAAATGGAACTTAGGCCTACAAAGTACAATGGTGCACTTTCTGCCTTGTAGAATATTGTGAATTCGTGTGCATTTAATTTTGCTGGAAGTTAAATACGACGGAATATTACCTTGTAGTATATTTATGGAGAGTCTAAAGGCATTAGATATATCATGATGAACAGGAATTTAATAATACCTCATGTATAAGCAACCTTTTCAGTTAATAATGCTTTGGCAATGCTCAGGCAGGCCTGGGAATCGAGCTGAGCGAGCTGAACTCAACCGAGCTTGCCATAGTACCGAGCTGAGTCCAATCGAGCTTTGTTACAGTAGAACTAAGCTCGAGCTGAGTCCAACAGTCAAATCCAAATTGGAAAGAGTGAACCAAGCTTGTAGCCATGTTTTGGAGACAATGCTCATCTGGGCTGCTTTTTTAGGCAAGAGTATTTTTTAAATGAGGCACTCGGGCAATACAAAAGTTGTGGTTGTCCCCATTGCCGTGGCTTCGAATTCGCTATAATATATATTCTTAAAGGATCTCTATAAATTCAAGGGAGTTTATATATATTGAGTTTTAAGCTTGAGAATTCAAATAGCACAATAATCAAAAGGATATAAAAATTGGATCTATCAACACACGTGCCAAAGGATCTATTTATTGTCTTGGAAAGCTATCAGAAGAATTTAAAACACCATTGTTTATATATGGAAGCATATCAATACTCACAACCGCAACTTAAAAAGGACCAGATTACCAAATTTAAAACAAGGCAATTTTGGGAAAGAATCAATCAAGGAAATAAGAATGCTAATAACATGGAGTGATTAGTGTTCAAGATTAGGAAAGAATCAATACACTTAATTAAAAAAAGATCACATTTTTAGTGATTGCAAGATTTGAGGCAACACTATAAATTGAAGATCAACCGATACACTAAATTTCATCCGAAATTTTCTTCTTCCTTATTCTTACAAACACTACACAAATTACAAAAGAAATGGGAGAAGCAGCAAACATTAAGTTGGGATTGGGAATTGCAATGGTGTTAATGATGGTATTTGCTGCAGAGGGACTAACTGATATACAACGATGCCTTCGTACTTGCAAGGGGAAGTGTGGCAATGATCAAGAATGTTACAGCAACTGTGTAGATCACTGTGTTGTGCCTGTGAATGTGCAGAATCAAGTTCACTATTGTAAGATTGGTTGTTTCTCGGAGAAGTGTTCTAAATACGATGTAAATGACAAACAAAGAGAGACTTGTTTGGAGGATTGTTCCAACAAGGATTGTTATTTTAAAAAGTAATGATCTATTTGTAGAATAAATTTGCTCTGAAAGAACATGGTTTGTCCTCATTCTATTGTGTTTTAATATATACTGTCAATAATACCATGACCTATCGAGAAACCAAGTCTAACAAACTCTCCAAAATCCAATTACAGATCAAATACAACTGTTGGATCCTTGATTAATGACTTTATCCTTGTAATGTTCTTGGCTTTCTACACCAGAATTGCCAATACATTCGGGAACTCTTCCATATTATAAGTCATCTGAGAAATCGAGGTATATTAGGACATCGGTTACATGCCTTATGTTTCAGATTACTAGTTTCACTTATTAAGGGTAGTTTCATGTAGTTACCTTTTAATTAATAACCTAATAGTGTGAGAAAACTTTACTTGTACAAATACCACAAACAAATGGGGCAAATGTTGTTTCTGACACAAAGTTGCATTTGAACTTTGGGGAAATTATCAGATTCCATGAAACAAAAGAGTATATTGTGTTAATCCAGACAACGGAATGTAATAGGCGGGAAGCAAAAGGGTGCTCCTATTCTGATTAATGGTTAGTGCTGCTAATATTTGATAAGAGTACAATTTATGGTCAGATGAAATGGCCTGACAGTGTTTAAAAGTTTAAAGAAAGCTTTATAGCATGTTTGGCCAAGCCTATTTTCCTCCAAAAGTATTTATTTTTTTCAAAAAGTACTTATCTTAAAAAACTGAGGTGTAAGCTTTTGGGGGAAAATACTTTTGAGAAGTAGCAGAAGTAGTTTTTCATAAGCTAAAAAAAATAACTTTTGCCTAGAAGCACTTTTTTGAAAACTACTTTTGAGAAAAATACACTTAGAAGCACTTTTTAACATCTTGGCCAAACACTAATTGTCACTCAAAAATACTTTATAAATTAATTGGTCAAATACAAACTGTATCTCACTAAAAGTACTTTTCTGAAAAGCACTTTTCAAAATAAGTAAATTTTAAAAGTAAGGCGAAACAAATTATAAGTCAAGAACTACATTTACTTAATGAAAGATCAAATGGATACAATGGCAGAGGTTAATGTAGGTCCGGAAAAACCCACGATTTCCAATTTGAACCGTAAACATAAATGTGTGAATATTACATTGTATGTGTGTAAAAAATAAGTATAGGTGTAGTGCAATGATATTTCAGAACCTATACTCTCAACTAAGAACTCATTGTGTCTAAATTTTGAGTCCGCCCATGACTAGATAGTGTCATGACAAAAACAAGAAGCGAAACATGTCGCGTTTGTGATACAGAAATTATGAGAGATATTCCAATTGTTTTTAGCAGTCAATTGTATTAACGACTGCTTTGTCATAATAACAAAGAGAGTACCTCTGTTCAATGGAACCGTTGAGCACTCACGATCCTGCTATGTTTTGTTATAGAAAATACTTCTAAACCAGCAAGAGTAAAAGCCTTGATCCAAGCGGAAGCGAAATATGCTTGGAAACATTAAGATGTAAATGGATTTGAGTACCATTCAGATTGACTATTTGATGATCCTTACACATAATAAGTACATTAAATGTTCTATAAATGTTTCTCGGGCTCTAATTGCGAGCGCTCTCCACGCCTTCATAAAATTGAATAGAAGAAAGAAAGAAAATTTGAGGTCCATGAATAACTCCAATGGATAACGGAAAATTTGGAACCTCAGTTTGTACTCAGTCTGAAACCAAGTGTATTTATGTTTTTGATAGGTTACACTATTTCGTGTTTTGATGATTTGCCAAACATATTTGAAAAACAAAATGTGATCAGGTCCCCTAGCCATGTTAGAGTCAACTCTACAGCTGTAAAAGTTGTTGCATTGTCTTGGTAGCGGCGGTCTGATAACTGCAATTTGCGATCTGCCAGAGACCAAATCAAACAAAGAAACGTCTCTCTCACATCTCACATGCTCTCATATATAAACAACATGTTCCAAGTGTAACTCTAACACTTGAAAACCTAAAATCATATTCTTCTCAAGTGTCAGTCGTCACTGCTCTCAAGATTCTCTCAAAAACAAAGTTGCAACAAACTTAAAGACCAGATCCCAAGCACTGAAGATGTCTTAAGTCCTTAAGTTGTTGAGTCTTTGTTTTTTGATCTTTATTTGTATTCCTACACTACTTTCAAGAAGTGTTATTGTAGGACAGATTTTTAACCTTTCTCGGTTGTTTACTTGGCTAGAGTTAGTCAAGGGGTGTTTTTTGCAATAGAGTGATTGTAAAAGTCTTACAATAAAGTTATTGTAAGGGGTGAGGGATTAAGAGTTTAATTCCTAGGTTGTAATTTGAAGTTGCTCGTTATAGTGAAGTTTGGGGAATCATACTCTGGTAGGTCGTGGTTTTTTTACTCCCTTGAGCAAGAAGTTTTCCACATAAATATCTTGTGTTATTTACTTTATGTCTTTACTTAAGAGAACAGACCGAGAATTTGATTCTCTACTCTGTTTGGTGGACTCTAATGTTTCTATAAATTGGTATTAGAGATTGGCTCTTTCTAAAAGGCTAACACCTAGAAATGATATTTCTCATGGCTGCTTCACCAAACCTAGAGGAAGGACAATCTACCACAAAACCACCAAGATTCAATGGAAAATATTATGGATGGTAGAAAACAAGAATGCATGATTTTATTATAGCTGAGGATTCTGAGTTGTGAGACATTATTTATGTCCCAACAAATACAGATCTGGCTAGATTTCCATCAACTCCAAAAACAACAAAGGAGTATAATGATGCAGACAGAAATCTTGTGGAGAATAACTTCCAGGCAAATAAAATCCTTGTGTGTGACATTAGACCAGATGAATACAACCATATTTTAGCTTGTTAAATGGCAAAGGAGATCCGGGAATCTCTCCAAACTGCCCATGAGGGAACAAGTCAAGTAAAGCAGTCCAAGATAGATATGTTTACTACCGAGTATGAACTATTTAAGATGAAAGATGGTGCGTCCATTCAGGAAATGCATACCAGGTCCACCTCCATAATCAATGACCTCCATTCTCTTGGTGAAGTCATTAAAACCAACAAGTTAGTTCGTAAGCTACTAAGTGTTTTACCTACTTCATGGGAAAGAAAAGTTAATGCTATCTGAGAAGTCAAGGACTTGCAAATAATGAGCATTGATGAACTTATTGGAAATCTCAAAACCTACGAGCTGAAAAGAAAGAAATATGATGAAAGGAGAGAGCCAAAGAAAGAGAAGACCATGGTTCTCACGGCTACTAAGAGTGACTCAAGTGGTGGTGAGTCAGACATGGCTTACCTTACTCGAATATTTCAGAAGATGGTTAAGAAAAATGGTGGGTTCCCAAGGAAAGGAAGCACAAGCAAAACCCCCTGTTGAAATGACTGCTGTCACAAGTGCGGGAAACCTGGACATTTCATTAAATAATGTCCTCTCCACAAGAATGACTACTACAAAAATAATTCTGAAAAATGAGCCAAGAGAAACTAGGTGCCTGACAAATTCAAAAGAAGATATATAACTGACAATGTGGTAAAGCAAGCTCTGGCTGCCTGGGGAGATTCCTCCAGTGAATCTGAGGATGAAGATGATCAAATAGATACATCCATTATGGCTATTGAGTTTTCATAAATGAGCAAATATTTGCACTCATGGCCAAACCGGATGTTGGAGATGACGATGAGGTGAACTTTCTTAATGTTCAGAAAAACTTGAAAACTTTTAATTAATGTTCATAAAAACTTGAAAACTTTCTACACTAGAATTGCCAATACATACAGAACAGTCGGGAACTCTTCTATATTATAAGTCATCTGAGAAATCGAGGTAAATTAGGACATCAGTTACATGCCTTATGTTTCAGATTACTAGTTTCACTTATTAAGGGTAGTTTCATGTAGTTACCTTTTAATTAATAACCTAATAGTGTAAGAAAACTTTACTTGTACAAATACCACAAACAAATGGGGCAAATGTTGTTTCGACACAAAGTTGCACTTGAACTTTAGGGAAATTATTAGATTCCATGAAACAAAAGAGTATATTGTGTGAATCCAGACAGCATAATGTAAGAGGCGGGAAGCAAAAGGGTGCTCCTATTCTGATTAATGGTTAGTGCTGCTAATATTTGATAAGAGTACAATTTATGGTCAGATGAAATGGCCTGACAGTGTTTAAAAGTTTAAAGAAAGCTTTATAGCATGTTTGGCCAAGCCTATTTTCCTCCAAAAGTATTTATTTTTTTCAAAAAGTACTTATCTTAAAAAACTGAGGTGTAAGCTTTTGGGGGAAAATACTTTTCAGAAGTAGCAGAAGTAGTTTTTCATAAGCTAAAAAAAATAGCTTTTGCCTAGAATCACTTTTTTGAAAACTACTTTTGAGAAAAATACACTTAGAAGCACTTTTTAACATCTTGGCCAAACACTAATTGTCACTCAAAAATACTTTATAAATTAATTGGTCAAATACAAACTGTATCTCACTAAAAGTACTTTTTTGAAAAGCACTTTTCAAAATAAGTAAATTTTAAAAGTAAGGCGAAACAAATTAAGTCAAGAACTACATTTACTTAATGAAAGATCAAATGGATACAATGACAGAGGGTAATGTAGGTCCGAAAAAACCCACGATTTCCAATTTGAACCGTAAACATAAATGTGTGAATATTACATTGTATATGGGTAAAAAATAAGTATAGGTGTAGTGCAATGATATTTCAGAACCTATACTCTCAGCTAAGAACTCATTGTGTCTAAATTTTGAGTCCGCCCATGACCAGATAGTGGCATGACAGAAACAAGAAGCGAAACATGTCGTGTTTGTGATACAGAAATTATGAGAGATATTCCAATTGTTTTTAGCAGTCAATTGTATTAACGCCTGCTTTGTCATAATAACAAAGAGAGTGTTGGGATACAATTTTTGTAAAGAACGGTAAGTATGTAACTATTACAAAAGTAGAAAAGATAACAAACTATTACAATAAAACTGGAAATCAAAACCTTACAAACTGCTTGTGTGATTTGTTGAGTCGAGTGATGACACTCTGTCTTTAAGACAAGATTGCCCCGTATATCTCCTTTTACAGTATTGAGCAATAGTATCCCAAGATACAACAACAACTTTAACAAGTGAGTAAAGGAAACTCAAGTGTTACTCTTGAAGAAATTTGAGTATAGTGACTTTGCTAGAGAGGAAGAATATGAAATCAGAAAATCTGGAGAATTCTCTAAGTGTTGAGTGTAGTGTCTTTCAATTGAGACAAATGCCTCAATTTATACTGTAAGTAGAAGACGCCTCAACTAGCCAACTAATGGCCTTCAATAGCCATGTAATTGCACTTGATTGAGGGTTACATTCAGCCAAATAATGGTTGAATTCATATGGCAAGTAATGGAGAATCAATGCTCCAAAACCAGCCCAAACGTCAGATTTTTCCAACTTCTCGTCGCAGCATTCTGCCTCCCTAAGCGCCTCGGCGCTGTGAATCAGCACCACGGCTCCAGTAGCAGACCAACCACTTTGCCCCACGGCGCAGCCTGGGAGGCACTCCGGCTCCTATGGTGTGGCCCTTCACTGCTCCGCGGCCATTTCCGACTCGTTTCATTTTACACTTTGTACACTTCTTCCTTCATTTACCAATGTGGAATACTTTATCATTTGGCCAATAACTATCCATAATTCTATGTCTCAAACGTATTACATACGTACCAATATCTCTTTCACTAATGAAATTTGCTATACTTGACACTACATGTGCGTGTGTGTGGAAACGACGTTTCCGACGTGCGGGCCCAATAGTTCGAGTCATAAATTAATGGGATATACTTATTTTCATATTTAGTAAATTTCCAATAATCCCCTCTTGAAAGAGATTTTGGCGCACACACATAGTGTTTTTTCTAGCAATCTTTCAGCGGACCGATGTTGTATCTGGATATGTAGCATATGCTTTGAACCTTCCATAGTTGACTACCATCGGACTTACTTACTGCGCGGTGAATGTGATGTCTTGAACCATCAGTGTTTAGTGTAATCCAAGTCAACGGTACCAACGCAACAATTTCCTCTACTCAGTTTTTCATAATGTTTTGTCCGTTGTGGTCGTGGACACTTCTTGGATTCTTAAGTGCGTTCAATTTGAGGCGGCCTGTCCTCTCACTTAAATGGGTGGTCTCCTACAAGGTATCATGTTATACCCCACTTTACAAGTGTTAGGAACTATTAAAAAATTTCCCAAACCTAACCTCAACCGGTGAGGATCATTAAAGTATTTGGAAACTTAACCTTCACCCACACTGTAGATAACACTTATAGTCTATCGCGGGAACGTCTTTGGATTGGGTATTCCTTCACAGAAATCACTATCCGAAGTGCTCATGCTTCCACCGAAGCGATCAACTGAACCTTTACAACTTAGTTTTCCCATTGAACCTAATTCCTGGGATCTCCGGTCGATGGATTGGGTTACCACCGTATTGGTCCTTATACTTTGGGTTTTAAGCTCATTCCCTGACAGCGAGTAACATCTGATCTTTGGGTAAGCCCTTTGTCAGTGGGTCAGCTATGTTATCCTTTGATTTTATGTAATCAATGGATATTATACCCGTAGTGCTCAGCTGCCTAACGGTCTTATGTCTCCGTCGAATATGACGAGACTTGCTGTTGTACATAGAATTTTGTGCCCTTCCTAGAGCCGACTGGCTGTCGCACTGGATTATTACAGAAGGTACGGGTTTGTTCCAACAAGGAACATTCTCTAAGAAGTCATGAAGCCACTCAGCTTCTTCTCCTGCTTTGTCTAAAGCGATAAACTTTGATTCCATCGTGGATCGGGCGATGCAAGTTTGCTTAGAGGATTTCCAAGACACAGACCCACCACCAATTGTAAATACATACCCACTGGTGGACTTGGTGTTCTCTATATCAGATATCCAGTTTGCATCAATGTACCCCTCTAGTACAACTGGATATCTCGAATAATGCAACCCGTAAGTTAGCGTGTAGTACCCGATTCAACGACTTGCAGTGATCATCACTCGGATTACGGGTAAACCTAGCTAACTTGTTGACTGCATAAGCAAGATCAGGTCGAGTGCAGTTTGTTATGTACATCAAACTACCGATCACCTGTGCATATTGCTCCTGGCATATGGGTGCACCACAATTTTTATCAAGCTTTTGATTTCTATCTGTTGACACCCAATTTTGTCCCATATTTTATGATTTTATTTGTAATTTTTTAATATTTTTTCACTTTTAAAATAATTTTAAAATATAGGCATATATGTGTGTATCTTCGTATTATTATTATTATTCGCATATTTTATATCATTTGCGTTTTATAATAATCATAAGTTATCCATAATATTCTATGATATTTTATTTCTCGCAAAATGGCATCGCATTTCCCTTTTATTAAGCATTAAGCATTTCGCAAATATTATATTTTATTATTATCACGTCGTTATGTTATTTTAAATAATTCACATCTTTTACAAAAAATATATATATATATAATATATTTTAATATTAAACCCCTCTTTTATATTTTTAAATCCATAACCCATTTTTTTATTTCCTAACCCAAAACAATTCCTACCCAACCCAAACTAAAACCCATTTTCGTCCAAGCCCAACCCATCACCCATTTTATTTCCTGACCCAAAACAATTCCTACCCAACCCAAACTAAAACCCATTTTCGTCCAAGCCCAACCCATCACCCATTTTTATTTCCCCAACCCAAAAAACAAATACCCAGGCCCAACCGAAAGCCCACCCGGACCGGCCCAATACCCAATTCCCTTCCCCTTTTAATTCCCCCCAAAAAGACCCAACCCTTAAAAAACCAAAAACCAAAAAAATATATACAAACCCTAACCCCCCAAGTCGCCAGACACCCCTATGCCCCTACCCCCACATCGCCGCACCCCTACCCCCGTCACTTCGCCACTGCCACCACCCTACCCTGACACCGCCGAACGCATGCCCCAAGAACACGCCCCAAAAATCAGATTTTGTTCCCCCTTTATTTTGAAATTTGAATTCATTTTAAGGGGGGGTATGAGGGGTTGGAACGTTGGGTTGAGTACCTATAAATACCCCATGTTGTTCTTCATTTTGAGGGGATTTTCGGGGGAGAAAAAATAGATTTTTGGAAGGATTTTCGGAAGATTATTCCATATATACATAAATATTTTGTTGTGTTCTTGAGTTTAAAGCATTTGGCTTCTTTGTTGTTTCAAGAATCAAGTCCGAAAAGGTTTGTTCTCCCATTTTGATTCTCTGATTTTCTTCATTGATTTGGTCAGATCGACCATTCGTCGACCGGTTAGATAACATTTTCGATTCTTGCATTTCATATTTATGTATGTTGGTTATCTGAATTTGGTGTTAAAATTTGATTTGGATCACCGATTTGGGTCAGATTCTTGACCGGTCGGTCGACGATTTGAATTTCCAAATTTCTTGCATTATTCTTTGTTGTTATCATTGGTTATCTGAAATTGATGAAATTATTTGATTAGGGTTGAAACTCCAATTGGTCGGTCAACGACCGGTCAGATCGCCTCAATTTGAATTTCCAAATTTCTTGCATTATTCTTTATTATTATTATTAGTTATCTGAATTTGATGTTGAAATCGATTCGAGTTTGGATCATTGATCCGGTCGTCGACCGACGGGTAACATTTTCAAATTCTTGCATTTCATATTCTTGTTATTGGTTATCCGAATTGGGTGTTGAAATCGATCCGGGTTGAAACACCGATCCGGTCAGATCATCGATCCGGTCGGATCGACCGATTGGATATTTCGCATTCTTGCATTTCATATTCTTGTTATTGGTTATCTGAATTTGGTCTTTGAAATCGATTCGAGTTTGGATCATCGATCCGGTCAGATCATCGACGGTCGGGCGACCGATTTGAATATTTCCAAAATTTGAACTCGGGTCGGATATTTTAAGCGTGCCTTTGCTCGTTTCTTTGGCACTTTGTTTCTTGTTTTATTAATATCGCATTAAAGTAAGCGAAATTGAATTGAGGCCGCGCTTTTCTTCGCTTTCGCTTCTCTATTTTTTTTTAGTTTAACTGTTTTAGATATTCGTGCAACTGATTTATTATTGTTTTATTAAGTTTCTTGTTTTAGATTTTTTGACGGATATCATTGTTTCTTGTTTTGAATAAATACCGCGTCTGTTCGGGCGTTTGTTTTTTTGTTTGCTCCCGTTTGATTCTTTGTTTCTTGTTTTTATCATTTCTTGTTTTAAATCAACACCGCACCTTTCAAACATTGCTTTCTGTTCAGTCCACTGTTTGACATTCAAATTACCGTTCTCTTGTTTTAAACTAGACACGCGTCATTTTCGTAAACCGTTTTTCTCTGCCTCTGTTTTTCTGCTCGCTGCTATCTGCTTCTTTGTTTACATTCGATTTAAAATTTTACTGATTTGAACACGATACTACACTGGCCGATGAAAAATATCCGTCGATTTTGAGGCCTCCACAGTTGCAAAGACGGAAATATAACTTCTGGGCAATGATGAGGCTTAAACCTTTTTCCAAGATCAACATGTTTAGTAGGCGAGGTGACTAAAATAACCAACAAGTTATATATTCGCAGCCACGACGTGATTATAGTGATCTTTTCTATTTCACCCGAGAGACCAACACGTTTAGTAGGCGAGACAATCAAAATAAACCACATTAGTCATATGTTTGCAGCCACAACGTGATTGGAATGTTCTTTTCAAAATTTAAGTCTGAGCCCTCCGTGATCAAAACATTCACTGTTTTGAATGCGGATATGGAGTTATTTGTATTTAACTGTTTCTAACCGTTTGTTCTTGACAGCTTGCAGGGATTAAAGTAAATAACGGCGAATTATTCCTCGGAGTTTATTTATTTTATTTCTTTCTTTAATTCAACTTTTATCCCGCTTTGTATTGTAATATTATTATCGCACTTATGTAACTATTGAAATGCTTAGAATAGGCAAACTTATGATTAATTCATAGGGTAGTTTAAGATTTGAAACCCGTCGCTAGCTTATTTATTTGTAGGCTCGGTTGAATTCAAACTTAGAAACCCTTCGCTAGTTATTTATTTTAGGCTCGTCACGCGTATTCAAGATTTTCAAAAACAACTTTTGTCATCTTTTATTCGCTTTATTAATCATTCCGAATAAGTTTATCTTTTGTCAATTTACAATTCAATGATTCTCAAAATTTTACTTCTTTGATAGTATAAATAATTTATTGTCACAAATGCATATTTTTCAAAACTTTACATGTATCTTTCTTTTTATGTCATCTGAATACGCACTTGTATAAAATGCATCATTTATTAATTATTTGCAAACATCTTTTAATCTATTATACTTGTAAAACATGCATTTTTCTAGCAATAATTAACCTGAGTTTGACCGGATAACCGCAAGTTAGCGGATCTTAAAGGATGCCTAACCCCTTCCCTTTAGGATAATAAAGAACCCTTACCTAGAATCTCATTAGTTTCGCAGACCATTAATCGGAGTTACATTGCAGCACTTAGTTTAAATATTTAGGTGTCCTAATTCACCGTAAAAATAATTAGGTGGCGACTCCTCAATCATTTACCCAGGAATCACCCCGAATACGTCTGTGATCCGCTTTGACCCGAGCAGGTCAAAATAGGGCGCGACACTATCCATTCATGACTTTATAGGCGAACTGTCTAACATCTCGAACTTTCTCAAAACATCCTCGATGTAGTAAGACTGAGATAAGACCAGTCTGTCAGGTGTCTTAGAGATTTTTATCCCTAAGATAACATCTGCGATACCCATATCCTTCATATCGAAGCATTGTTTCAACATGTTCTTAGTCTCTAGAATTATGCTAGGACTGCGTCTACATACAGGCATATCATAACAAATAAGTCAGAGTTACCTTTCATGTAGACTCATTTGTCACACTCATTAATGGAGAAACCCTTCAATAGTAGAGTACTATCAAATTTTTCGTGCCATTGCTTCGGGACTTGTTTCAGCCCGTACAGAGATTTGACAAGCCGACAGACTTTCTTCTCTTGCCCTTGAACCACATACCCCTCGGGTTGGTCTATATAAATTTCTTCTTTCAAATCACCATTTAGGAAGGCTGTCTTTACATCCATTTGATGTATCTCAAGGTCACGCAATGCTTCGATCGCAATGAATACCCGTATGGACGTCATCCGAGATACTGGAGAGTACGTGTCAAAGTAGTCAAGACCTTCTTTCTGCCGATAGCCCTTGACTACCAACATGACCTTGTACTTATCTATAGACCTATCTGCATTATACTTCTATTTGAGTATCCACTTACAACTCAGCGGTTTATTTCCCTGAGGAAGATAAACGAACTCCCAAGTATGGTTATGCAGAATGAAGCCTATTTCACTCTCAATAGTTTATTTCCAGAGCAGTGCTTCTGGAGTTGACAATGCTTCAGCAATTGTCCTTGGTTCATCATCAACCATATAAGCTACAAAGTCAGGACCGAAGGATTTATCCTTACTGGCCCTTTTACTTCACCTTAGTTCCATCTCTGGAGTCTCCAAGTTCTGAGAATCTGGAACACTAGATTTCGGATATTCAGCCACCTCGAGATCCACTAGATCTGAACCATCTAGATCTGGGCCTTCAACGACTCCCGGTTCCTGAGAGTTTTGTTCATAACTTCGTTTTCGAGAGGTTATGTCTTTTTCCTTTCTACGAAATGTATCTTCAAAGAATTGTGCATTCCTTGATTCCATGATTGTACCCCCGTGGATATCTGGAATATCTGACTTATGCACTAAGAAGCGATAAGCACTATTGTTATTTGCATATCCGATGAATATACATTCTACAGTCTTAGGCCCAATCTTGACCTGCTTTGGCTTGGGTACTTCGACCTTTGCCAGAAAACCCCACACATTTAACTATTTATAGGTGGGTTTCTTTCCATTCCATGATTCATATGGAGTTTTGTCCTTACCCTTATGTGGGACTTTGTTAAGAATCGTATTAGCGGTAAGGACATCTTCTCCCCACATGTTTTAGGGAAGACCGAAATTGATGAGCAAGACATTCATCATTTCCTTCAATGTGCGATTCTTACGTTCTGCCACACCATTCGATTGAGGTGAGTATGGAGCCATCGTTTGATGAACAATGCCTTCTTGGGCACAATATTCCTCAAATGGCCCTACATATTCTCCCCCTCTATCGCTACGAATGGATTTAATTTGCATGCTTAGTTGGTTCTCAATTTCTGCTTTGTAATGTCGGAACGCTTCAAAGGCTTCATCCTTACTTTTCAACAAGTAAAGGTAATAATACCTTGTGCTATCATCAATGAATGTCACAAAGTATTTGTTCCCCCTCTAATTTGTGCAAACATCAAATCACATATATCTGTGTGAATAAGTTCTAGAGGAGCGGTATTCCTTTCGACAGATCGAAAAGGAAGCTTTGTGAGTTTTGCCTCTACACACACCTCACATTTATATTGAGAGTTTACGTCGATACACAGCAACAACTCCAACTTTACCAACCTTTGGATGGACTTGTAGTTGACATGTCCTAATCTATGATGCCATAAATTAGAGGACTCAAGCAAGTAAGATGAAGATGCTTCAATATTATTGCTTTTACATAATACAGACAGGGTGTTCACTTTGAAGAGGCCTTCACAGACGAATCATCTTCCCACAAATGTTCCATTCTTAGTGACTATAAATTTATTGGACTCAAACACTAGCCTAAAACCATCATTAACCAATAAAGGACCTGAAATTAAATTTCTTCTAATATCAGGAACATGCATCACTTCCTATAGAGTGAGCTCTTTTCCAGAAGTCATCTTCAGGACTACTTTTCCTACCCCCAATACGTCAGAGGAAGTGTTGTTGCCCATGAACAACTTCTTATTTGTAACCGGTGTATAAGTGGAGAAGGCATCTCTGTTGGAACAGATGTGTCTTGTAGCACCTGTGTCCATCCACCATTGCATAGGATTCTCAACCAGGTTTGCTTTTAGCACCACTGCTGAGAACTCCTCAATCATGTCATCCAGAAACTGGTCCTTGACAACGTTAACCTGAGCCTTGCCCTTAGACTTGGCCTTCTCTTGTTGCTCGGTCTTGAGCTTGCGGCAGTCCTTGATCATGTGACCAGGTTTTCCACAGTGGTGACAGTTTCATTTGAACTTCTCCGTTGCTTGGGTCTTGCCGTCTTTCTGGAACTTGCACTTCTTGCTTAGGTTTCCTTTGGCCTCAGCCAGATTTACCTTTGCCTCAGCGGGTTGTTTACCCCTAGGCAAGGCCTTCTTATTATCTTTCTGAATTTGGAGTTTGATAATAAGTTCTTCAAATGTCATCTCCTTTGTCTTGAGCTTTAAGTAGCTCATAAACTCATTCCACGAAGGAGGTAACTTTTCAATCAGTGATGCAACCAAAAACTGCTCGTTTGGCTTCATACCTTCCAAATCCAGGTAATGTAAAATCATTTGGAATTCATAGACTTGGGACATCACTGTCTTACTATCCACCATTTGAAATTTCAGAAATTTCCCAACGATGAATTTCTTAGTACCTACATCTTGTGTGTTGTACTTCTTTTGTAGCTTCTCCCACAACTCTTTGGCAGTGCCAACGGTGCAATACACCGTGTAGAGAAGGTCTGACAAGCAGTTTAATATGTAATTCTTACACATGAAATCACTATGACTCCATGCATTAAGAACCATCTTCATGCCATTAATGACATAGATACCTAGGCCCCCTTCACCCGTTTCAAAAGGCGAAGGGTCTATTTCATCTCCATCTTGTAGAGGATCATTTGTTAGGAAACGTGTCATTCCCATAACAGTCATATAGAATAGCATCTTTTATTGCCATCTTTTGAAGTTTGACCCCATGAACTTTTAAGGGCGTTCATGGTGAAATCCAGCGGGTAGAGGAGCGGCAACATTCCCTTAAGCGGCAGCAAAGGCGTTGGATGAGCCTTGAGCAACCGAAAAGGCATTAGGAGTGCCTTGAGCAATGGGGAAGGCAGAGGGATTGCCTTGAGCAGCAGCAGCAGAATCAAAAGCAGTTTGATTTATACCAGTCATCTTTCTAACTTAGTTACTTACAACAAAATCTTGTCTTAAAATTGTTGGGATACAATTGTTGTAGGAAACGGGAAGTAAGTAACTATTACAATAGTAGAAAGGATAAACTAACTATTACAATAAAGCTGGATATCAAAACCTTACAAACTGCTTGTGTGATTTGCTGAGTCGAGTGATGGCACTCTGTCTTTAAGATAAGATAGCCCTGTATATCTCCTTTTACGGTATTGAGCAATTGTCTCCCAAGATACAACAGAAACTTTAACAAGTGAGCAAAGGAAACTCAAGTGTTACTCTTGAAGAACTTTGAGTATAGTGACTTTGCTAGAGAGGAAGAATATGAAATCAAAAAATTTGGAGAATTCTCTAAGTGTTGAGTGTAGTGTCTTTCAATTGAGCCAAAGGCCTCAATTTATAGTGTAAGTAGAAGACCCCTCAACTAGCCAACTAATGGCCTTCAATAGCCATGTAATTACACTTGATTGAGGGGTTACATTCAGCCAAATAATGGTTGAATTCATGTGGCAAGTAATGGAGAATCAATGCTCCAAAACCAGCCCAAAAGTCAGATTTTTCCAACTTTCCGTCGCAGCATTCTGCCTCCGAAGCGCTGTGGCGCTGTGAATCAGCGCCGCGGCTCCGACGGTGTGGCTCCGCGGCGATTTTCGACTCGTTTCATTTTACACTTTGTACACTTCTTCCTTCATTTACCAACGTGGAATACTTTGTCATTTGGCCAATAACAGTCCATAATTCTATGTCTCAAACGCATTACATACGTACCAATATCTCTTACACTAATGAAATTTGCGATACTTGGCACTACGTGTGCACATGTGTGGAAACGACATTTCCGACGTGCGGGCCCAATAGTTCGAGTCATAAATTAATGGGATATACTTATTTTCACATTTAGTAAATTTCCAACAGAGAGTACCTCTGTTCAATGGAACCGTTGAGCACTCACGATCCTGCTATGTTTTGTTATAGAAAATACTTCTAAACCAGCAAGAGTAAAAGCCTTGATCCAAGCGGAAGCGAAATATGCTTGGAAACATTAAGATGTAAATGGATTTGAGTACCATTCAGTTGATGATCCTTACACATAATAAGTACATTAAATGTTCTATAAATGTTTCCCGGGCTCTAATTGCGAGCGCTCTCCACGCCTTCATAAAATTGAATAGAAGAAAGAAAGAAAAATTGAGGTCCATGAATAACTCCAATGGATAACGGACAATTTGGAACCTCATTTTGTACTCAGTCTGAAACCAAGTGGATTTATGTTTTTGATAAGTTACGCTATTTCGTGTTTTGATGATTTGCCAAACATATTCGAAGAACCAGATGTGATCAGTCCCTAGCCATCGTAGAGTCAACTCTACAAATAAAGGCGATGCACTATCTTGACCGGCGGTGCGAGCACAGCTGCAGTCTGCCAGAGACGAAATCAAACAATGAAACGTCTCTCTCACATCTCACATGCTCTCATATATAAACAACATGTTACAAGTGTAACTCTAACACTTGAAAACCTAAAATCATAATCTTCTCAAGAACAACTTAAGAGCTATTCAATGTTCATCTTTTCACGGTAACAGTTAAGGTTGAAATTCAACAAAATGAGTCATTATTTAGATTGTGTAAGTCGTTACATAGAAATATATATATAAAAAAAAAAGACAAAAAACAGTATGCAAGAGTAACGACTGCATCCTCTTTTCCAATCTGCTTAATTACACATAAGCAATAGTCCTGCAATTGCCAAAATTGAAACCGAGAAAAGGCTTATTCAAATGGTTGAAACTGAATTGGAGCAGAGGAAGCAAAGCTTTGCATATGAAGGTCAATTTTGAAGGGCAAACTCACTTTATTGTTTCTTCTGTGTGTCACGGACTTTAAGAAAGTAAAAAAGACTTTTGAATTTTGTGGTCTTAAATTAAGGATATGAAGAATGTACCAAAATGTCCTTTGATTTTGTAGTCTTAAAATATGTCATGTGAAAAATTGAAATTAAAGAATTGCCAAAAAAGGAAAGAGACAAACATTTTGAAACGGACCAAAAAGGAATATAAAACAAACATTTTGAGACGGGTGTGAGGGCTTATTGCCCCATGTCTTACCTATAAAAAAAAAAACCAAGGGAGTATAATTCTTCTATCTGTCAAAGATTCAGATATCTGTATTAGATATTTTAGCTATTGCAATGTATCTGAGAGTTCGACGTGCCGCGCGGCTTATGGGTGTTCTTTTGTACTTTAAAATCACTGAACCAAAATATTCAAAACAACAGACCTCACATCATGTCTTGTCATATAATTGTAAAAGTTGCATGAGTATGCAATTGCCAACCTATTAAATTCTTTTTGGTTCATTCCAACTTACTGTTTTATTTCATTTTTAGGTCTCAAAGTATGTACTGTTTTGATAAAAGAAGTAATGCTGCATATAGTTCTGTTTTGGGCTTCTGATATCTGTGACTTTTGCATCTTTTTAGAGATAAAGCAGAAGCTGCAATAATCCAGTCACAGCCATTTAGTATAACCACGTTAAAAATGAGTGTTCATTTGTATTGGTATATTTCCCAACATAGACCAATGAACACTGTGTTCCGCTCACAAGCGCTTCGCATGGAGTGTTCACATTGTACCAATTCAAAATGAACACTGTGAATCCTGTGTTTTTAAGTTTGTACTTCCTGCTGCTGGAAGTTAAACGTCATTTCTAGTTGGATTGAATTTGGTTGGTTGATAATGTGTGACTTAGTAAGAGGTGAGTACACTTATGACAAAGAGCGCGTGTTAATTGAAAGGATCAGAGGCTCGATTTTCATCACCCAGAATATGTTCTCCTTTTGAATTGGTACAATGTGATTTTGTAAACGATAGCTGATACTTGACGGAGTAGCTTTCATTTTCCATTTTAAAGAAAAATTAAAATCTTCCCTTCTGAGTTCTGAGGTGCGACTAAATAACCAGAAAAATGGAACTTAGGCCTACAAAGTACAATGGTGCACTTTCTGCCTTGTAGAATATTGTGAATTCGTGTGCATTTAATTTTGCTGGAAGTTAAATACGACGGAATATTACCTTGTAGTATATTTATGGAGAGTCTAAAGGCATTAGATATATCATGATGAACAGGAATTTAATAATACCTCATGTATAAGCAACCTTTTCAGTTAATAATGCTTTGGCAATGCTCAGGCAGGCCTGGGAATCGAGCTGAGCGAGCTGAACTCAACCGAGCTTGCCATAGTACCGAGCTGAGTCCAATCGAGCTTTGTTACAGTAGAACTAAGCTCGAGCTGAGTCCAACAGTCAAATCCAAATTGGAAAGAGTGAACCAAGCTTGTAGCCATGTTTTGGAGACAATGCTCATCTGGGCTGCTTTTTAGGCAAGAGTATTTTTTAAATGAGGCACTCGGGCAATACAAAAGTTGTGGTTGTCCCCATTGCCGTGGCTTCGAATTCGCTATAATATATATTCTTAAAGGATCTCTATAAATTCAAGGGAGTTTATATATATTGAGTTTTAAGCTTGAGAATTCAAATAGCACAATAATCAAAAGGATATAAAAATTGGATCTATCAACACACGTGCCAAAGGATCTATTTATTGTCTTGGAAAGCTATCAGAAGAATTTAAAACACCATTGTTTATATATGGAAGCATATCAATACTCACAACCGCAACTTAAAAAGGACCAGATTACCAAATTTAAAACAAGGCAATTTTGGGAAAGAATCAATCAAGGAAATAAGAATGCTAATAACATGGAGTGATTAGTGTTCAAGATTAGGAAAGAATCAATACACTTAATTAAAAAAAGATCACATTTTTAGTGATTGCAAGATTTGAGGCAACACTATAAATTGAAGATCAACCGATACACTAAATTTCATCCGAAATTTTCTTCTTCCTTATTCTTACAAACACTACACAAATTACAAAAGAAATGGGAGAAGCAGCAAACATTAAGTTGGGATTGGGAATTGCAATGGTGTTAATGATGGTATTTGCTGCAGAGGGACTAACTGATATACAACGATGCCTTCGTACTTGCAAGGGGAAGTGTGGCAATGATCAAGAATGTTACAGCAACTGTGTAGATCACTGTGTTGTGCCTGTGAATGTGCAGAATCAAGTTCACTATTGTAAGATTGGTTGTTTCTCGGAGAAGTGTTCTAAATACGATGTAAATGACAAACAAAGAGAGACTTGTTTGGAGGATTGTTCCAACAAGGATTGTTATTTTAAAAAGTAATGATCTATTTGTAGAATAAATTTGCTCTGAAAGAACATGGTTTGTCCTCATTCTATTGTGTTTTAATATATACTGTCAATAATACCATGACCTATCGAGAAACCAAGTCTAACAAACTCTCCAAAATCCAATTACAGATCAAATACAACTGTTGGATCCTTGATTAATGACTTTATCCTTGTAATGTTCTTGGCTTTCTACACCAGAATTGCCAATACATTCGGGAACTCTTCCATATTATAAGTCATCTGAGAAATCGAGGTATATTAGGACATCGGTTACATGCCTTATGTTTCAGATTACTAGTTTCACTTATTAAGGGTAGTTTCATGTAGTTACCTTTTAATTAATAACCTAATAGTGTGAGAAAACTTTACTTGTACAAATACCACAAACAAATGGGGCAAATGTTGTTTCTGACACAAAGTTGCATTTGAACTTTGGGGAAATTATCAGATTCCATGAAACAAAAGAGTATATTGTGTGAATCCAGACAACGGAATGTAACAGGCGGGAAGCAAAAGGGTGCTCCTATTCTGATTAATGGTTAGTGCTGCTAATATTTGATAAAAGTACAATTTATGGTCAGATGAAATGGCCTGACAGTGTTTAAAAGTTTAAAGAAAGCTTTATAGCATGTTTGGCCAAGTCTATTTTCTCCCAAAAGTATTTATTTTTTTCAAAAAAGTACTTATCTTAAAAAACTGAGGCGTAAGCTTTTGGGAGAAAATACTTTTGAGAAGTAGCAGAACTAGTTTTTCATAAGTTAAAAAAAATAACTTTTGCCTAGAAGCACTTTTTTGAAAACAACTTTTGAGAAAAATACACTTAGAAGCACTTTTTAACATCTTGGCCAAACACTAATTGTCACTCAAAAATACTTTATAAATTAATTGGTTAAACACAAACTGTATCTCACTAAAAGTACTTTTGGAAAAATACTTTTCAAAATAAGTAAATTTTAGAAGTATGGCGAAACAAATTATAAGTCAAGAACTACATTTACTTAATGAAAGATCAAATGGATACAATGGCAGAGGTTAATGTAGGTCCGGAAAAACCCACGATTTCCAATTTGAACCGTAAACATAAATGTGTGAATATTACATTGTATGTGTGTAAAAAATAAGTATAGGTGTAGTGCAATGATATTTCAGAACCTATACTCTCAACTAAGAACTCATTGTGTCTAAATTTTGAGTCCGCCCATGACTAGATAGTGTCATGACAGAAACAAGAAGCGAAACATGCCGCGTTTGTGATACAGAAATTATGAGAGCTGGCAGTTGTGCAGTAGCACAGCTGCAGTCTGCCAAAGACCAAATCAAACAATGAAATGTCTCTCTCACATCTCACATGCTCTCATATATAAACAATATGTTGCAAGTGTAACTCTAATACTTGAAAACCTAAAATCATATTCTTCTCAAGTGTCAGTCGTCGCTGCTCTCAAGATTCTCTCAAAAACAAAGTTGCAACAAACTTAAGGACCAGATTCCAAGCACTGAAGATGTCTTAAGTCCTTAAGTTGTTGAGTCTTTGCTTTTTTGTCTTTATTTGTATTCCTACACTACTTTCAAGAAGTGTTATTGTAGGACATATTTTTAACCTTTCTCGATTGTTTACTTGGCTAGAGTTAGTCAAGGGGTGTTTTTTTGAAATAGAGTGATTGTAAAAGTCTTACAATAAAGTTATTGTAAGGGGTGAGCGATTAAGAGTTTAATTCCTAGGTTGTAATTTGAAGTTGCTCGTTATAGTGAATTTGGGAAATCCTACTCTGGTAGGTCGTGGTTTTTTTACTCCCTTGAGCAAGAAGTTTTCCACATAAATATCTTGTGTTATTTACTTTCTGTATTTACTTAAGAGAACAGACCGAGAACTTGATTCTCTACTCTGTTTGGTGGACTCTTAGTTTCTATAAATTGGTATTAGAGATTGGTTCTTTCTAAAAGGCTAACACCTAGAAATGATATTTCTCATGGCTGCTTCACCAAACCTAGAGGAAGGACAATCTACCAAGATTCAGTGGAAAATATTATGGATGGTGGAAAACAAGAATGCATGATTTTATTATAGCTGAGGATTCTGAGTTGTGAGACATTATTTATGATGGTACTCATGTCCCAACAAATACAGATCTGGCTAGATTTCCATCAACTCCAAAAACAACAAAGGAGTATAATGATGCAGACAGAAATCTTGTGGAGAATAACTTCCAGGAAAATAAAATCCTTGTGTGTGGCATTGGACCAGATGAATACAACCATATTTTAGCTTGTTAAATAGCAAAGGAGATCCGAGAATCTCTCCAAACTGCCCATGAGGGAACAAGTCAAGTAAAGCAGTCCAAGATAGATATGTTTACTACCGAGTATGAACTATTTAAGATGAAAGATGGTGCATCCATTCAGGACATGCATACCAGGTTCACCTCCATAATCAATGAACTCCATTCTCTTGGTGAAGTCATTAAAACCAACAAGTTAGTTCGTAAGCTACTAAGTGTTTTACCTACTTCATGGGAAAGCAAAGTTAATGTTATCTGAGAAGTCAAGGACTTGTAAATAATGAGCATTGATGAACTTATTGGAAATCTCAAAACCTACGAGCTGAAAAAAAAAAGATAATGAAAGGAGAGAGCCAAAGAAAGAGAAGAGCATGGTTCTCAAGGGTACTAAGAGTGACTCAAGTGGTGGTGAGTCAGACATGGCTTACCTTACTCGAATATTCAGAAGATGGTTAAGAAAAATGGTGGGTTCCCAAGGAAAGGAAGCACAAGCAAAACCCCCAGTTGAAATGAATGTTGTCGCAAGTGCGAGAAGCCTGGACATTTCATTAAAGAATGACCTCTGCACAAGAATGACTACTACAAAAATAATTCTGAAAAAGGAGCCAAGAGAAACCAAGTGCCTGACAAATTCAAAATAATTCTGGACATGATCTTATATCTTTTCATTATCGCTTAATCGATAATAACTGACCTTGACACAAGTCAATCGACGATCATTCTACTCACTTCGTGTTTCTTATACCTATGAGGCACTTATGAAAACTATCTCAGTATGCCCTCATTACTGAACTGATGTTCTTCATATCTCATGTTAACCCTTTGGGTTTCAAATTTCCAACTAGGCTTACTAACGATTTACACATTTCTCCCTTAGATGAAAAGTTAAGGTATTATACTTGCGGATCCTTTTATTTTATTGAGATCAAGTCGTCTTTTCTTTATCTTATGCCATTGTTCGTACTTTAAATTACTGAGGACTCATCTTTAGACTAACTTCTGAGCAATCTTCCTTTCTATAAATTAGAGTTACTTACATAAACGGGGAACTAATGTATTCATAACTATCGTACAAAATCTTAATTTTTCTCACATTATCAATCTTAGGGAAACCCCTTCATGATAACTCTTAAAGGCTATCCTTTTGTAGTTTGCACTCTTACTGCTTAGCTGATTTCTTCTTCCACTAATCACTATACGTCAAATTTAACTTAAATCTTTGGGTTCTAACATGCATTCGGGTGTGTTCAAACTGTCACTCACTCACTAGTGTTCATCTGTTTAAGGAAATCAAATACCCAATAGCTTTGCTGAAACCATTAATTCATTTTTCATAGTGAAGACATAATCTTAGGACTTATATATTCTTTATAATTTTAGTACTCATCTTCATTCGCTTTTTCTTCTTCCTAACCAATAATTTTGTCGTACGACCATACTTGGCTTACGAACTCTAATCGTCGTCTATATATACTCAAAATTTACTCACTATTCTTTTACTAATCACATGTTGGCATCATGTTCACTTATGCTGATCAGAACAACTAATGTAAAGCAGAATATTATTTCTAACTACTTTCCTCATCATCCGACCCTATTCTATGGTCGTATACTATCTTTTATGCGTTGGACATGGATCACACTTATGGAAATTTCGTCTATCTTGAATGAAAAATTAGAATACCTAACCCCAAACTTTCTATACACTTCAAAATCATATCAGACTATACACATCGGGGGTAAACACTTAATCACATAATCTAAGAGGGAACTATCACATCTTCTAATCTCATAGTAATATCTACTTCTTGTAGTAATTTACTAACATCGTACTCTGTTTATGACCTGAATATACTTAAACAAATTTAAACTATTCCAAAAAATTCAACATAGTCTGGTCATGGTTCCCTTCTCGTACACCATCTCTTCTTAGTCTTGTGCTAGGGTCGTACGAAAATATACTTCTTTGAAAACTCAAGACATTTTACGATCATATGTAATTTGCCCTTAGGCATCTTTGTGTTCAAAACCATGATAATCAATTTATAATATGCTACCCTATTGGGTCTTACATTAGCTCTATCATCATCATACATGTGGCTACATCTGAGGATGCCCCTGAGTCCTATCGACCTGCTAGAGCATCTAAGAGGTTCCGACCTCTGTCTCTAGTATTTTGTCTTGCTAAAGGACAATTCTTTCGATAGTGACCCTGTTGACCACATCCAAAACAAACATCCAAGCCCGAATGACACACTCATGGGTGCATCCTACCACACTTGTTGCACGTAGGGTGTTTAGGACCTTGGTGGCCCACATTGTCTTGTGATTGTGTGATTGAGGCTCTGAAATCCCGATTTTTCTAATTAAACATGGACCTCGGGACTGGTCCACTGGTTGCAGAAGGAGTAGGTCCTGATGACATATTCTTAATGAACTGTTTGCTTCCACCTCCATGAGATTCCTATGGTTGAAGTCTCCTGTGGACTTAGCTCTTTTGCTAAATTCCCTGTATTTATCTTTCTGCAACTTCTTCTCTTCCTTCACTCTGTCATCACTACCTCTAGTACCTTATTTCACTAATAGGAAATCATTCAAATAGTGACCCTGATGGCCACACCCAAAGCACCCATAAATGCCTAAGCGGCACATCCATTGGTGTCTCCTATCAAACTTGCTGCAAATAGGATTCTGAAAAACCCTTATTCTCACACTGGCCTGAGCTGGAACACCATTGGTAAATAGAGCAAGCCTTGATGACCTACCATCGAAAAACTGTCTAATTATATCTCCCTGCGGTCCATCAGGGTTAAAGTTACCTGCAAGTCCCTGGGCCTTGGAGCGAACTTCCTGAGTTTGAAAGTCCACATCTGGGGTAGCATCAATGGTAGCCCTTTGGCTCATAGCTACCTTTCTCTTAGAAGACATTTTTTAAAGGAATGTAATATGCATGAATTAGAATTTTTTCCTAAAGGTATAGCTCTAACTACACGATCTAGAGTATGAAATAATAGTAGCTTTTCCTAAATGCCCTGTAGCCTCCTAATTATAAGTATGGTGCGCTTCACACCCAGAAGTAGGACTCTAATAGAAATAGCTTCATAGACTCCCTAGGACACTTGAACCTAGTGCTCTGATATCAAGCTTTATCACACCCCGAACCGAGGTCTGGGCGCGACACGACACTCGATGACTTGCTACATGTGACCGAGCAAACCAACGGGCTGGTTGAATCAACATGTGATATCAAAATATACTGAAAGCACAATTAAAACTAGCCCTTGATGATCCACTAAAAAGTTTGAATGATATAAATCATAAAGTGCTGAAATAGTATGAGACATAACTATAGCCAACAAGGCTAACATAAAAGCCTGCTAAAACTGACTGACTGCAACTCTAGTCTATGAAGCCTCTAAGAATAGTGAAGTACTGACTGTTTACCAGGACAAGGCCCCTGATATACCTGACTGTCTAAAATACTAAAAAGATTATAATTACGTTAACACCCCGAAAGAGTTGGGGCTAACCAAGCAGCTAATACGAGAATCCTAGCAAACATATCTTTCGTCCTGTAAATCATTACATGTATCGCGAGATGCAGGCCCCGGACAAAAAGGTACGTTAACAAATTTGAATTGTACTGGTATGTAAATCAACTAAAAGAAAGAATTGTAAGCGAGGTGATCGGGAAATGGCAGCCCAAATAAATAAACATGTAATAAATATTGAAACTAAAACTATAACTGATAACTGAAATGAACAAGAGAAATGAAGTTATGAGTACTTCATGTTCTACATCTGAAACACTTGTTTATTTGTACTTATATGTGGGGCCTTAACCCTATAAAAATGCATAAACTATGGCCTTGGTCAAGTAAGTGTGTCAGCCTATGACCTTGGCCAAATATACATATACACAAGACTATGCCCTTGGGCAATCACATATGTTCAATACTCATTAATTATTATTAAGGAACTGAGATTATTGGAATAAAGAATATCACTAAACTGAGATATTTATTCATGAACTTATTATGAGACCAGAAGCATCAACTGTTTCTAAACCTGTTGAGTTTCTAGACTGAGACTCATAGGTATCAAACACGAGTCTATATTGATTACGTTCTGAGTTTACAATATTCGAAATGAAGATCATGAACGAATTATCAAACTACGACATCTAGAGAATAGAAATTCTGCAACTATTCACGAACTAAGGCATAACTATATACTGAGGCAATTCGTAATAGTCAATAAAGAATGTGGCGTAGGGAGAATCATCAACATTCCCAAACGTAGAGAGTTAGTCTCACATACCTTAATTCTCTACTCTTGAGCATAATACAATGTTCTTCAACCCTTTCAACCTAAATCAAAGCAATACAAGTCAAAGAGATTCCATATTAGCAATCAAACTCATGCTTTGATCATGTAAGCATTTTATCAAACACTTGGTGGGCATAAAGATCCACAACTTCCATTAATGGGGTTTTCTTCATCCAATTCTCATTCTATTACTTCTAGGTGATTCTAGAATCCCAATTCGCTATAATTAACACCATTCTTCATCACTCATATGATTACAACAATGCTAAATCAATAAATTCCAAAATCCTACTATAGTTCGTGTGCTTTTCTTTAACAAACTCATTAACTTGTCTTCAAGAACTCATCAATTCACAACTACAAATGATTAGAAGAGTGAAAAGGATAACCTTTTTGAAGTTCTATATTCTTGAATTATAATGCTAGGGTTTCCACGTCCCACGATGAAGTCTCAATCAAGGTTCCATGGATTAGATGGGTTTACTCAAGTTAGAAGGCTACTAGGGACTTGAATTCATGCTAGAATCATTGAAGAACTTACCTTGGAGGATTCTTGAGGCTTCAAACTTGTTCTCTGTGTCTCTAGGGTGTTTTTCGAGCTTTAGGGAGTTAGGGAAATAAACCTCAAGCATAAATATAAATTAAAATACAAAAATCTCAAGTTTTGACCTTAAACCCGGTCCATTCGCGATGCAGGGACATCGCAGGACCCCCTGCAGATCAAAAGTTTAGAGAGGGTTATTTCTTGTGCTCGACGTGTGAAGTGGAGCCATCGCACGTGCCTCGACGCGCTGCGCGTGGCCATCGCGGGTGACTCGTGTCGGCTTCTGCGCAATGTTTCTGTAACTCGCATACCTTTTCTTACAGAGATTCGTTTGGCCTCCATCATTTACCATTGGAAAGGCATTTCAAAGATCTACAACTTGCATATCTTAAGTTTTCTCATGATATCAATGGATTTTCATGAAATCGGGTTGGAAGGCAGACTTGTCATATACTTAGCCGATTCTATCGAATCTTAAGCACCTTACTACTCGTCTTAATTTCAGAACAACTACTTCCACCCAAACTCATTCCGATAGCACTTCACATGTCTAAAATGTCACATTAATACTCATTTAACACATCCACACCTATTTCGAATTTACGGAGTATTACAGTGCAAAATATCAATTGATATTAGAGCATGTTCTCTTTAAGAGGCTAACACCTTAAGAGAAGATCATCATGAATGTTGCACCACCAATTGAACACAATGAAGGTTTTGATAATGAAAAGGCTGATGAACAGGCACTTCAGAAATGACTAGTTGCATTGAATTAGCACATAGAATGAACTACATCACCAATCTAATATAAAATAAAATATCTCCCCCTCATTAAGGGCCCTTATTGCCAGCTCCTTGCTTCTGAACCCAACAGGTTGCCAGCTCGAATCTAATTTGTAGGCTTTTACTTCTTTTAATTGACTATGCAAAGGCTTGCTTCCATCAGAAGTAGAACGACTTGAACTCTTCATATACATTAGTATTCAGAAAATTCCAGGAATTTGATCTCATATACACTCCAGCGACACCGATTTGGAGCATCAATAATATCCAACATAGAAGACTCTTCCGGAACAGGAAAATACGTCAAGTATTGAAGAGTTGGTGCTTGGATTTTGACACACTGGTTTCTAGATTTCTTAATGGAAACTGACTTGATCTTTCTCAATGAATCGCAGTTCGCGACACCACTTGAAAACGAAACACACTTCAGATTACAACCCCACATAACCAATTCTCTCAAGGATTTTGCTGCCAAGATTTTCAAAATAGGTAAGGGGTACAATGAAACTTTAGGAACTTTAAAGGCGATATCTTTACACCATTCTGATGTGCAATGTCAAGCCACTTATTAATGGAAGGGAAACGTCGAGAGTAACATGCAATGTCTGATAATTCCAACTTTCCTATAGGGATTTTCCCGTCCCTATATCCCTCCATGATTATCCACTGTTGTTATATTGCCTTTGAGATAAGGAACTTTGAATTCCAAGTTGGGATGAGTTAACTAGGCTTGCAGCCATGTTTTCGAGAGAATTGCTCATCTTGGCTGCTTCTTTAAAACTAAGATAACAAATTATTTTGTGAATGAGGCAATCAGGCAATAAGTCCGCTGTTGCTCTCCTCATGGTCGTAGAATTCTTCTTCTTATTGTGCATCTATAACTTAAGAACCCATTTTTCTACTCCGATTTTGCTGCAAAACTCGCTAATCAGCTCTTCATCTTGCTTATGCAATTTCCACCCAACTCTTTTGGCGAATTCCAACATTCTTTCTTTCTAATACCGAGTGAATTTAGTCCCATTAGGGTTTTTTACATTAGCTCTCCTCATGGTCATGGCTTGGAGGTTGCTATGATACATAATCTTCAATTTATTCCACAAAATAAAACCCTATATATTGTAGGAATCCCATTTCTAATGCGTTTAAATAATTTATCCACTTTCTCCTAACATTTCCAATAATAAATTCTAAATAAACTCAACCCATCTCATCTCCACCAAGATTGTCCCCGAGAACCTACATCCTCTGCGCTATATAGAAAATTCTCTTCTTTGGAGTGACGGCGAAGGCTCTTTGATATTAAAAACAAACCAAGGGTATATGTGGTCTATTTCGGATAGTTCGAGCATAATTTTGACCCTTTTCCATATTAATTATAATCACGTGTGTGATCAAACTAATAGAAAAGCAATAAATGTTGAAACAAATTAATCATTTTGTTCTAACTTATATGATTTTTATGCACAAAGTGTTATTAATTATAATCACGTGCGTAATCCAACTAAGAAAAGAATGAGTACTAGAGAGAGACTGAACAATGAGCACAACAATAAATTTTGGATTCAAAGACGTAAGTGCATATGTAGAACACGAACTAAGTTGTGATGACGGTATACCTTTAGCCTTAAGGATGGTTCATAGCCAACAACAGCAACAACATATCCAGTGAAATCCCATAAAATGGGGTCTGGGATGGTAAAGTGATGGTTCATAGCCGTTATGGTTAAATTCAGGAGTAGGGAGCTGAAGTTTCAAGTATAGGTGTATAGTTCAGCCTAGCTGTTTTTTAGGTAAAACTTTTGATTAAGTCAAGTTTTTATATATCTCAACTTAATCCTTGTTAGATATGTTAGTTAAAACAGCCAAAGTTGGTAGTTAGGTGAGTCAAAGTTGTTAGAATGCTGTAGAATCAAAAATTTCTTCAGTATCGACACGTTTGGGTTAATTTTCTAAACTTATTTTAAAACGTCATGTAAGAGTTACATAATTACTCCGATATCTCATTTTGTTATGTAATAATAACAAACTTTCAAGTCCGAATTTGTCAAGAATTGATCAAGTATTGCAGCTCATGACGGAATGAATCCTTTAACTGAAGATCAAAGATTAAAAACAAACAGATCTGGGCTTGTTGCACGAATGTGTCTTGCAGAAACTGCGCCGTGCCCTGGGTAAGCTTTTACCATTTTTGATTCAGAACTTCCCTATTAGTGGTAGTTAGAAAGGAACATTAATTACAAGCAGACTCATTTTGCTCTGTCATATTGACAATTGATTTTTTGTGTAAGTGTACCAGCTAGATTGCTGTAGGATATCTGGAGAACGGTACGAGTTAGAAGGTCTCTTAAGTATCTTGCAACTTGTGTCTGCCGTTTCTTTGTCTGTTTACTTTCGTATACAATTATTTGAATTTGTTTAAGTTTCTGAGCCGAGGGTCTATCGGAAACGATCTCTCTACCTCCAAAGGTAGGGGTAAGATTACAACCTAAAACAATATTTGAGCCACCTTTACCACTAAGCTAGAGATTTTTCTTGTATTTAACGGATTCAACAATTTACATATATATACATAAAAAAATTACCGTTATGCAATGTGTAATTTACATGTAAAAGGGGATTTGGTTAAACCCTCTACCGACCATGTAGCTCCACTCCTGCTAATTGATGACTGACGTAACTAAACAATACTTACAGCACAAGAAGCACACAGAAATCAACTGTCTTTCCACTTTGAAGCAGTGCTCAAGTAAACATATCCCAAAGAATAACGGAAAGTGGCATCAAAATTTGACCGCAAGCCACAACTTCCTTCATAAGTAGAGGTGCAAGAAAATGGTCAGTCCTAACAGATACATGACCTTCATGGTGTAACAAATAGCAAATATCATATGAACCATATGGCACACAGAAGAAACAATGAAGTGAGGTCGCCCTTGAAAATTGACCTTTATATGCACAGTTTTGCTTCCTCTGCCCCAATTCAGTTTCAACCATTTGAATAAGCCTGCGGGAGTAGCACTTACGTGTAATCAAGCCGAATGAAAAAGAGTATGTAGCCGTTGCTCTTGCATACTGTTTGTCTGACGACTTACATATTCTAAATAATGACTCATTTTGTTAAATTTCAATCTTAACTGTTAACTGTAAACAGACGAATATTGAGTAGCTCTTTAATTGTTCGTTCAAGCCTCAAAAGGGAACTTGTTTGACAGAAATTCTTTTCCAACCAAGATCAGAAAGTTACCAATAAATGTATTACCATGTGAGGACCTTTTGATTTTCCTTTAGATAAGCTTTTGCACTCCGATTCTCTCTTTTGTCGATAAGATATCGTCACAAATAGAGCAAATCAAGACTAAGAGAAGACAAGTATAAGTAGCAGAGGGCGGTCAATTTCTAGTTCAGATCAATCTCAACCTGATATTACATATAACAGACATCAAGTGAAGGCAAAGCTAGTTCAACCTTTTTTCACAACGAACTTGACTTCAAACTACCAACAAAACGACATATGCAATCAGTGAATGTAGGTAAGTCTTGTTATATGCACATCGAAATAACATTAGTACATCGAAAATGAACAGTAAAAACAGGGAAACCATGATTCATCATTACCATACATGCATGTGGACTATAATGGTGTCTTGATCATAGCTATCACAGGGTAACAGTGGAATCTGATACGCTTTTGATCAAACAAATGATCAAGGAGGAATTTAAAACTTCATGACAGATCAATAAGACATCAGGCCCCAAATGAGCATGCGACGCGATTTTCTTTTTAATCACTGTTATATGGAGGCTAACTTTGTGGCTGACCAACTTGCAAATTTGGGGAGCACAAGAAGTTGAGTTCATTCTTCACTGAGAATGATGAAAATGGATTGCAGAATCTCAAAATTTGCGTGAAGAAAGGGAAATTTTCTTTTGAACCTGGATGAATACTACTTTTGTCAATAAATAGGTTCTAACATTTAGTTAGATCTTCTTTTGAAAGCTCAAATGCATACATCTTGTAAAGGAGGAGCCCTCCTCGTCTGCGTTTCATTGTTGTTGCGTCGTTGGTTCCTTCTACAGAAAAAGACAAACTAGGCTTTCAAAATAGATGATTGCCTGTCTAAAGAAATCACAGTTGGTAATCTCTGGATTTCTGATCGAGTATCATTTGGATTGTAAACCACGAAAGATGATCCAAACTCAAACAAAATTTCACCTTTATTTGACATACAAAAGGGATGAAGAAACAGATACCCCTCAGGATCATCGGGATAATTGATGGTAAGTATCTTTGTCCAAGATTCTTTAACCCCATACTCCTTCATAACCCACACATCACATCTGCGTGAGTTCTCGGATAATCATAATGTTGGAAATTAGCCTTTGGCGGGGAGATGCGTCCACCCATCTTTGATGAATTAAACACTAGTGTTCCGCATGTTGGAGACCTTGTCTCTTCACACATGCATGATCTACGAAGTGAGTAGATGACCGTAGGGCCAAGAATCGTCTAATTTCGTTGAGAAATGAAAGATATATTGGTCCTCGAAGTAAGGTGTTTGAGACATGAAAATGTGGTGTGGGACAAATCTACCACATCGGTGGGAATAGGAAGAATTGCTCTCTATATAAGTCTCTAATGTGGTAAAGGGTTTGGATCCCCAAGGGGTATCCCATTTGTTTAAAGGAGGGAAGACCTAGATGTGCTTGGGTTCAAGGCTAAGCCCACACGAGCGCCGCCGCCGCCCGCCCGTCCGGTTCCGGGCTCGTGGGCTATGGGCCGTTCTGATATTATCTTTTTGGACCAGAGAACTCTGCCAGATGTATAGTTTGGACCAGAATTCTTTCATATGTACAGTTTGGTCCCTAAAGTTTCAATATTTACAGTTTGGTACCCAGACAGAAGGCAGAAAGCCTACCATTGGGACTGTTTTTTGAGGTATTAATCAGCCATTACTTGGCTGATTAACTCCTCCATTAACAGCCCATTACTTGGCCATGAACAACCTTAAATCAGTCTCCTCGATGGCCATTTACTGTCTTTACTTGGCTGTTTTAATGGCCTCCTAATGGCCATTAACAGCCATGTTTTGGGCAGTTGTACAACCCCTTCTCCTTGCTATATATTGAGCATTCTTTGGCTCAATTCATTGGCAGAAAATAGATGAAAAACAGGCAAGAAACAGGCCACAAAACAGACGAAAAAGACACAGAAAAACTGACTGTTTTTCAGCACAAAACAGTGAGAAAAACAGCCACAAAACAGTGAGTGAAATTCAGCGAAAATCAGTGCAATTTTCGACTGAAAAACAGTGACCAAACCCTCACGTATACACAAGATATACACTACAGAGACACACTATATACACAGAGACAAAAGAGAAGAGTAGAGAGAAACTCTTCCTTCCTATTCCATATCTTCGAAGTCGAGTCATATTTGTTTTCTTCGATGTGCTCAACCTATTGGCTTTGTAGTGTTGAGATTAAAGTGTTGTTTTATCTTGGGAGACTATTGCCCGCTAACGTAAAAGCATATATACGGGGCAATCTTGTCTTAAGGATAGAGGGCTATCCTCGACTCAACACACAACGTTGTAAATCGTCTGCATTTAGTTGTTTCTTGATTTCAGGATATCAACATTCAAGACACAACAAACTTGCGGCAGTTCTCAACATTGGCTTTGCAAGGTGATCAAGATTCAAGACACAACACACATGCGGCAGTTTTGAAGATTGATCATTTATTTATCCTTTCGAACATTTGTAATAGTTATTACTTCCCGTACTGCTTTATAAAGTACCATAGAATACCAACAACTTACTTGTCAAGAATAAAGATTAAATGAGGTCTGATTAAAAATTGATTAAAGTAAGGAGGAATATGAAAATAATTTATATTCCTTACGCTTTAAAAATCAGAAGTTTAATCTCATCTTCTTTTCCGTTTAAAGATTGGGATTGAAAAGCTACTTAAAAACATCCGTTCTTTTAAGAGTAATTATTAAAAGTGTGTAAAGTATGTTCGCACATACGAGGGAGTAAGATTCACTGACTGTGCGAAAACTGTTATCACTCTTAAGTAAGCGCCAAGAATTATCTGGGCACCAATCATAACGGAAGAAGTCTAAAAGTTAAAGATGTTGAGCCTGTCATACTATTTGGCAGAAGATCCTTCATATGATGATATTGAACACTCAGTCATATAAAGCCTCCGGGCGACTGGAGTGGGCCAAAATTCTTTTGATATGATGATATTGGACACTCAGTCATATAAAGCCTCCGGGCGACTGGAGTGGGGCCAGAATTCATTTCATAGGAAAAGTAATGGACACCTATTAGGGTGGGCCAGAGTTTCCAGGTCTTAAATGATCTGAAGGCCTAAAGAAAGGCAGAAAAGAAATTGGACACTCGATGCCGCCAAAGCAACCGGAGTAGGCAGTATCCAGATCACATATGATCCGTTGCGCCTAACCACGGGCAAGAGGTTGTTCATGTGAAGCAACGCCACCTCTAAAGTAGAAGGGGTTGGAGAGGTTGTCCTCAATAGGACTTCAGGGAATGAGATCACTCTAAGATGAGGTGATACATATCCCTAACTTGGTTTAAGGGACGCTGTTGGTCAAGCTGGTTTGAGACTAGTCCAACAGGTCTGTAATAACTAAGAATGGTACAGTACGTCTGTAGCCAAATGAATGATATATTTGTAATTTGTGCATCTATGCCATCATAGATTAAGACACGTTAAATAGCAAGTCATTTAAAAGCTAACGATGTTGAGATTGTTGCCTTCTGTCGACATAAACCCTCAAAATGAATGTGAGGTAGACGAAGAGGCAAAATCACCTTTCCAAATTCCGTCAAGGGAATAGCGAAAGAAGCATCGCTCCCCTAGAACTTAGTCACACCTACTTGGGTGGTTTGAAGTTTATACAAATAGAGGGGGGAGACAAGTACGTTCTGACCTTCATTGATGATGGTACAACGTATGGAATCCTTTGTTTGTTAAAAAGCAAAGATGAAATTGTTGAAACGGATAAGCGCTACAAAGCAGACGTTGAAAATCAACTAAGCCTACGGATTGAGAAATTCGTAGTGATAGAGGGGGAAAAAGTGAAGCATCGTTCATTCAACGACTGTTCATTTCTCACCTCAGTCCAACGGTGTTAGCCAAGCGCAAAGCTCGTACGCCCAAATTATGTGGGGTGGCTTGGTAAAAGTTAGAATACTGAAACAGGTCAAGTTGTACCTAAGACTGTAGATTGCATATCTGTCAGGATCTGCAAATAACAGTAGTGTTGATCGCCTCTTGGCGTCAAAGAATGTTGAATTCTTTGGAGATAACTTTCCTTAAAAAAGGAAAAAGGAGTAATTGCTCAAGGTTAACAAGAACTCGCGAGGGCCTGACTGTCCGGAACTAGACGTTCCGTATCTACAGGACTTGAAAGTTGATAGCTATCCGGAACTTAATATTCCAGATCTGCAGAACTCAGGGATTCTAGATGTTGAACCGAGACGGAGCAAAGAAGGGGACAAAGACTTGTTCCAGTCCTTCTAGCTTGTATGGTTAAGAATGAACCATGGACAACTAACAAATAATTGTCATCTCCAAAAGCGCTGCTTTGGAGAGAAGCTACAAAGTAGATGGATCTACAGACGAGTTCAAAGCCTCGGCTACTTGTACAAGTGCTCCCCTGCGAGTAGCTTAACATCCTGGGCCATTGCAGTCTTGCGTGGCATGGATGTTGAAACAGCCTTCCCAACCGAAGAGTTGAAAGAAGAGAATCAGACTTGGATTGCCGGACTATTGGGCTTCTTCCTGAACTTTCATTTTGGTCCCTGAAATGTTTACATTTTGGTTCTGAAAGTTTCAGATAAAACAGAAACAATGAATCTGACCACAGAAACATTGACTCTGAAATTAGAAAGCCAACAGTTGGAGAATCAACAGTCTGAAAGTAAAAGTCATATTGAAACAAAGTCTCGATATGAAAGATATGGGTATCACAGATGACATCTTAGGAATTGGATTACTAAGAGATCTAACGGACTGGTCGATAGTTGACAGTCTCGTTGAAGCCACCAATGGATATGAATCATAGAACTGATTGGAATCATGGTGCACCCATAGACAAGGAGCGATATGCACAGATCATGTGTAGTTCAATGTATTGTACACACTACAACCGACCTGGTATCGTCCTACGAACAGATCAATTGAACTAAGGTTCACTGATGATCTTAATACATGATCAATAGAAGGCTTTAAGTCGGATATGACGATAGCTGAGTTATTCGCTTATCTACGGATTATAGTATTCTGGATGTCCAGCGGTTCTGGGAGAACACAGTGATGCAAACTGGACATCAGATCTGAAAAATACCAAAGCCACAAGCAAATGTGTATGGTGGGTCTTGGAAAATCCTCTAAGCAAACTTGCATCGGCCGATTCATGATGGAATCGGAGTTTATCGCTTTATACAAAGCATGAAAGAAGTTGAGTAACTTCACGGCTCCTTAGAGGACGTCCCTTATTGGGAGAAACCCGTGCCTTCAGCAGTTATACACTGTGGCTAGCCGGTCGGCTTCAGGAAGGATACGGATGACGGCGTCTGGACATATCTTTCAGGATCTGTCGAAGACATAAGACCGTATGGCAGTTGATCATCACGGGTGTCACATCCTTATTTACTAACTAAGGGACTACCCGGAGATCAAGTGTTCTGCCTGTCTAGGGGAATTGGTTTAAAACCCAAACAATACGAACCTTTGCGGTGGTAACCCAACCATACTGATTGGAGATCCCAAGAATTTGGTTCAATGGGAAAACTAAGCGGCAAAAGGTTCAGTTGAGCGCTTCGGTGGAAGCAAGAGCACCTCGGATGATGATTTCTGTAGAGAAACATGAATCCAAAGTTGTTCCCGCGATAGACATTAAAGTGCTACCTGCATGGTGGGTAAAGGTTAAGCTTCCAAACCTTTAAAAGATCCTCAAACAGTTGAGGTTAAGGTTGGAAAAACTTTTAATGATTCCTAACACTTGAGAAGTGGGTATAGCAGAATACCTTGTAGGAGATCACCTATTTAAGTGAGAGGATGGCCGCCTCAAATGAACGCACTTAAGAATCCAAGTGTGTCCATGGCCACAACGGACAGAAAAGTAAGAAGGAAAATGAATAAGAAGAGTTATTGTGTTAATATCATTGTCTTGGCTTACACTAAACACTTACGGTTCAAGACATCACGTTCACCGCGCAGTAAGTAAGTCCGATGGTTTCAACTAGGGAAGGTTCAAAGCGAAAGCTACCTCTCCTGATGCAATATCTTTTCGCTGAAAGATTGCTGAAATGTTGGCACCTTGTGCGTGCGCCACAATCTCTCTTTCATAGAGGGGATTGTTGGAAATTAGCCTTTGGCGGGGAGATGCGTCCACCCATCTTTGATGAATTAAACACTAGTGTTCCGCATGTTGGAGACCTTGTCTCTTCGCACATGCATGATCTACGAAGTGAGTAGATGACCGTAGGGCCAAGAATCGTCTAATTTCGTTGAGAAATGAAAGAGATAATGGTCCTCAAAGTAAGGTGTTTGAGACATGGAAATGTGGTGTGGGACAAATCTACCACATCGGTGGGAATAGGAAGAATTGCTCTCTATATAAGTCTCTAATGTGGTAAAGGGTTTGGATCCCCAAGGGGTATCCCATGTGTTTAAAGGAGGGAAGACCTAGATGTGCTTGGGTTCAAGGCTAAGCCCACACGCGCGCCGCCGCCGCCCGCCCGTCCCGTCCGGTTCCGGGTTCTCGGGTTCTCGGGTTCTCGGGTTGTGGGCTGTGGGTTGTGGGTTGTGGGCCTTTCTGATATTATCTTTTTGGACCAGAGAACTCTGCCAGATGTACAGTTTGATCCCTGAAGTTTCAGATGTACAATTTGGACCAGAATTCTTTCATATGTACAGTTTGGTCCCTGAAGTTTCAATATTTACAGTTTGGTCCCCAGAGTTTCTGGGAAGTTGACGGAAGGCAGAAAGCCTACAGTTGGGACTGTTTTTTGAGGTATTAATCAGTCATTACTTGGCTGATTAACTCCTCCATTAACAGCCCATTACTTGGCTGATTAACTCCTCCATTAACAAGCTCATTACTTGGTCATGAACAACCTTAAATCAGCCTCCTTGATGGCCATTTACTGTCTTTACTTGGCTGTTTTAATGGCCATTAACAGCCATGTTTTGGGCAGTTGTACAGCCCCTTCTCCTTGCTATATATTGAGCATTCTTTGGCTCAATTCAGTGGCAGGAAATAGACGAAAAACAGGCAAGAAACAGGCCACAAAACATACGAAAAAGACACAAAAAAATTGACTGTTTTTCAGCACAAAACAGTGAGAAAAACAGCCACAAAACAGTGAGTGAAATTCAGCGAAAATCAATGCAATTTTCGACTGAAAAACAGTGACCAAACCCTCACGTATACACAAGATATACATTACATAGACACACTATATACACAGAGACAAAAGAGAAGAGTAGAGAGAAACTCTTCCTTCCTATTCCATAGCTTCAGCAAGTCGAGTCATATTTGTTTTCTTCGACAGGCTCAACCTATTGGCTTTGTAGTGTTGAGATTAAAGTGTTGTTTTATCTTGGGAGACTATTGTCCGCTAACGTAAAAGCATATATACTGGGCAATCTTGTCTTAAGGATAGAGGGTTATCCTCGACTCAACACACAACGTTGTAACCGTCCAGATTTAGTTGTTTCTTGATTTCAGGATATCAACATTCAAGACACAACAAACTTGCGGCAATTCTCAACATTGGCTTTGCAAGGTGATCAAGATTCAAGACACAACACACATGCGGCAGTTTTGAAGATTGATCATTTATTTATCCTTTCGAACATTTGTAATAGTTATTACTTCTCGTACTGCTTTATAAAGTACCATAGAATACCAACACATAAAACAAAGCAATATCACCTCCCAACACTCCCAAGGACAACGTACAATTAAAATCTCTTTTTTTATAACAGGGTCGCTCCACCTTTCCCCATTTCTTATCAGCCAAATCAATACAAATGACGTCCTTAGGAATATACACACCAACACGAGTAGTAGTAGTAGTAGTCCAATGAAGCTTTCCATTCACAAGAGTACCCCACTTAGTGGGTAGCACCCCAGTCCAACATTCATAGGTACTTGTCCAAGAATCACTTTTTAGACTATATATTTTGACCTCAACGTGATGTGAGCCGTTATAAGTTATAACTCATTTTTTTGCAAATAACCACCACCTTATAATCACCATGAAACTCATCATATCCAAAACCATACATGGTATAGAAACCCTCTCTAGGATCAGGCAATTTCTTGAACTTCCTAATGGATGAATTCCAGAGAAAGAAGTCATTTACCACAAATCAACCCATTGACAGAACCCACAATCCTATGGAGTTCTTTCATAGGATAACCCAAGTCAAATGCCTCAGTAATAGGGTCATAAAGCAAAGAGCTAAGGGAACAGCCCTTAAGATTGTACTTAGGTGAATCTACTTTCAAGACAACCCTATGGTGGGTGTAGTCCTTATTATTAGCACATAATGTGAGGTAAGGCTGCACCTTGTGGTCCACCCTTCTCCGGACCCCCCGCATAGTGGGAGCTTAGTGCATCGGGCTGCCTTGTTTATACTGAGATAAATTCAGGGTTAGAGATTAAAGCAAGCCAAGATTTTGAAACACACCGGAATTTTCACTGGTAGCTTTAAGAGGATATCAGTAATGAGTTCTTGGGGCAGAATAGGGATTGTTAAGGTCGATTCTTGGATTGAAGTGGAAGAAAATAGAGCAGGTTTAGTGGGTTTGTTCCTTTTTGGGTGTTGATCATCTCCCTTGGATTCCATTTGGGTTCCAAATTTGAGCTCTTGTAGAAGAACAAGACTTGCACATAGAAGTAGTACCATTACCATATAATTGATGGGCCAAAAGGGTTATGGATTTTGACTCCTATGTTATAAATTTTAGTTTTTGACTTACTTTTATTATTTAAATTTAAAATAAATGCTTAAAAGTATTTTTTTTTATTTTACTCAAATACTATAAAAATATTTAAAAGCTACTTTGGCTTAAAAGCACTTATAAACAAGGGATAATACTCCATCTTCCCGTTTAAATGTCTTAATTTAATTGCATCTTATTCTAAATTAAGGAATATATAATGTACTAAAATATCCTTTAAATTTTTTGATTTTAAACTTATCATGTGGGATATTTAAATTGTCAATTTATTTAAATATAGAAAAGACTCTTTTTGAGACATCATTTTTTAGACAGATCAAAAAACGTAAGACACTTAAATTGAGAGGGAGTATAAAAATATCTAGCACTCATTAATATTTTGCAATAATATTAGAAGTTAAATTAATAATACACATGCATATTGGGAAGAATAAAACTGGACAAATATTTTAAGTTTCCAAAGAGATAGTCCAGTAACTAAGATATCTTTTGAATTAGAATTTACGGAAAAGGGTTATATTTCCCCTAAATACTAGAAAAAAAGTTAAATGTACTCTTCGTCCTACTTTTTTAATAAATTTGCTCTCACCATCCAAACTTTGGATTCATTTTTTTAGAAGATTGTTTAGTAAACAAATATAATTGAAGATTATTTGCACCGGTCAACTCATTTTTATACCATAGGTCAAGTGAGTTTATCACCTCATTCAAAAGGGAAGGAGGCATTTTCTTAGAGAAAGTATCATACAGTAGTCAATATAATACACTGAGCATCCAGTAGCAGAAATTCATGTTGCTTAGTATTCTTAGGCAAAACGCATATGAAACCACACAGACATACAGTACATTTCACATGACCATAGCAAGATAATACTTCTTTAAATAAGATAATACAATACAAGGTTTATCGATAATTAGCTCCATAACTATTATCGTGGCTCACTTTCAGACTTTTAACTGGAAATTTGCAAACTGATACGGTTCTTTCCACTCACTTGACATGCTTGGTAAACCAGTCCAACATGTCTTGATGAGCTTCTTCAGCACTCTGCACAGCCTTCTTGTCTTCCACGTCGTATCTCACGGTCCACCCATGGGCAACACCAGGATAAATTTTCACAAAGCAGTCCACCTATTTTTACAGACGGCAACAAAGAAACGCAAAGGAATAAACAGCAGTGCATTATTTGACAGATAAGTCTTTCTAAAATAAAGGCATCTTTAAATATGGAAAGGCTTTAATGTTCGCATACCTCAGGTTTCGATGATAAAATCTCCTCAAATTGCTTAACAAGCTCAGGAGGAGACATTTTATCTATCTCAGCTCCTAAAATAGCTATTGATGCCTTCACCTCTGAAAATAGATACATCATCAGTTCCGATCGGAAGAGGAAAAAATAAAGATAAAAAGGAAACAGGAAGAATCTAAAAATGATGCAGTTCAATTTACTCATCAGAATTCAGAAAACGCTTAATACCAAATATTACTTGGGACATAGGGATATTTGGAAAGCAATTAATAATTTTTCATATAAGAACGGAATCTAGGCATTGGACAAATATAGAACAGCAATATTGGATTTGGGGTACTAAACATCAAACATCCAAACTGGACTTCTAGCGACATGCAGAGAGAGAGCCCAACTTGACCGAACAAGTCACCAGTATTCTAGTGCCATTGAGACATCAAATGCTTTATCCCATATGCAAAACACACGTATAAAATCCAGGAGTAATAGCTCAATCTGATCACAAATGATTTTGGTAAAAAACAATCGTACCCTTAAAATCATCCACAGAGACAAATGATGGGTGCAATAGCACTGCAGCTTGAATGTTGTCAGACTTAGTTAGTTGAACAACCACCTTGGCTGTTAACAAAACAGGAGGTCAGGATCACAGACAACCACAAGAAATTGACACTATATGTCCTAGTACTGGCAAGTGATGAATAATCATAAAAGAGAGTTTAAACAACTTACCACCCCAGCAAAACCCTGCTGCTCCAATAGCAGATATGCCTTTAGCTTTTAAAGCTGCAATAACCTCCTTTGCATCATCAAATCCTTTATCCTAACAGAGCAAAGGAGAAAATGAATGCTGTGGTGGTGAACCTGATACTATGAATGTTGCACAATGATATACCCAAGCATGAAAGTTATCATTGCCTGCTTTTATTCTCGATGCAAAACTATGCCAATATTACAAGAAGAAAAAAATCAGAAAAGCATACTGTTCCATGTGATTGTAACCAGACTGGTAAAGGCTTCTCTGTATTTTCAGGATTATAAGGGTCCCCATAAAGAAAATCAGGAACCACCACATAGTATCCCGCAGCTGCAACTTTGTCAGCAAGATTCCTACATAACAGCAGTTAAGTTTATCAGCCCAAGATAAAATAGAAACTTATTCCAGCTTAATTACTGGAAAAAAATTCAAAGAACAATCTTCCTAACTTTTCGTTGAAATGTAAACAAAAAGATCAATGAATGGCCTGAATCTGTATAATTCAGAGTCCATCTCTCTCTCTCTCTCTCTCTCTCCCTCTCTCCCTCTCTCTCTCTCTGGGGGGGGGGGGGGAGGAACTGATGGAGTTGTGGTTTTATTTTGTACTGCCGGTGTCTAAAGAACAAAAACTGAAGATATCAACAAACAGCCACACCCTAGAGCATCAACTTTTATTTTTTAAGTTGTGGTTATATATGATACTGCTGTGTCTATGAAAGCAAGAAATGAAGTTGTTGACAACAGAGAAACATCCTAGAGCATACATATGGTGCAAACATTAGTACAGAAATATATGAAAAAATAACACAATAGTGAAGTGGAAAAGGAAAAAATAATATTAGAAGGTATTTGGCAAATCCAAGCTGAACTTGAGAAGCAGTGTATACCTTAGATTTGGTGCTTCATAACCTGCAAAGTATTCATGACATAAGAGATTGTCTTCCAATATAAATTATAACAATAATCCTTGAACCATAATATACTCCTTTCAGCTCGAAGAGAGATAGTTTAACATTACCAAGGGGTAAAGCATCTAATTTTCTTCATTAATATTTTGATATAAAATTTGAGTACCAAGAGTCAAAACATCTAATATCCAGTCTAGAATCCGATATATGAAATGAAATTTAAATGTGAATATACTACACAGAGAATACACTAGATCGTAACCTTTTGAATTGAAACATTTGTAGTTAAAGAGAAATCCGCTTTACTTCCAAATTGCAAATACCTCATATAATGAGACGAAATAAGTAGTACTACTAAAAAAGCAAGTGCAAAGTTCTTTTACTTCTCCCATATACATCTAATTGTCCTTGCTAATCCAGAACAAACATTTGTTGTACTGTACAATTTTCTTGAACTTTGAGATACTCAAACCAAACTACAGCAATATTTTTCAAAAATAAGTTACTTTCTGGAGTTTGATTGCTAGAACCATTTTCCATCAAATGGGGGAAAATGTCCTCCCTTTTGGACAAAGCCGAGCGCCTAGGGCGAAATATTACTTTACTAAGTAAGATAAGGCAAGCAAGGGCGCAACAGCCACACAAAAGATCATTTTCCTACAAAACAATATTATACTACTGCTCCAAATACACATTATTATCAATCTTTAATGCTCACAAATGTCATCAAAGCACTATCCAATTCGTTTTCTAACCAAATATTTACCAGAAAATAAGTTATTTTTTCCGTGGTACCAAATTGATCAATGTATTACTAAATCTTGGTGAAGAAAAAGAAGTAAAAGTGCAAATTGTGTTGGAAATCATACGAAAAAATACTTGATCACGAACATTGTAGTGAATTCTTAAACAATCTCATAGCTTGAGGCGTGTCAATTAAGACACTTTCACCCGCCCGGTAAAGGTGTATCCCAGGATTCAACAATGTCTGACACTAATTCAAGAAAATTATTAACCTACCTTCAACAAGATATTAAGACAAAATGAATTCAAACATATCTTTTTGAGATATCACGTGAATTTTTCAACAAATTGAGCAGAACCCACAAGCCCAAAGTTAATGAATAAGACAAAGGGGGGGGGGGGGGGGGGTTAAAAGGGTAAATACCAAAGATGTCGGAGATGAGGAGGATGGCTTGTTTGGAATTGGAAGAACCAGATACGTATGTTTTGAGGCCCCCAACCTCTAACACTGATCCATTTCCACTACTTGAGCTTAGAGCTGGTGGGTTCTCGCAACACTGAGGCCCTGACATCTTTTCCTAAGCTAAATACAGAGAGACGTGATTTTTTTTTGGGAAAGAGGGGAAGATTGATAGTACTAAGTTTACAAGCAAATCTTTTGTATTTATGGAGGGGCAGGCGATTGTGGAGTTTGAATAGAGCACAGAGCTAGCGCCGTCAATTTCACCCTAACGGATGATATCCCATCCACATACCTTATGGATCAAAATCCGATAAAATATGGATTTAATCCGGTGATTGATGGATGCATCGAATTCAGGTGGACATACATTTGATCCACTCATCCGCTCGTTATAAATTAATTATTTTCAATACACTCCTCTTATAAATCTTCTAATATTTAATATAAATAATTGATAAATATGATTGCTAATTATATCTATCTATTTAAGGATCTATTTTTACAAAATATAAACTTGTGGTCAACTTTTACATTTAAAATTTTAAATTTTAAATCATGCCTTTTTGGATTATTTGGAATTTCATCTCACGAGATGAAATTGCATGTCCAAACGATGATTTCATCTCATAAAATGAAATTGCATGTTCAAACGATTAATAAATGTTATTTTTAATTTGACTTAATCAGGCTAATCAAAATAACTTGAGTTAAGAAATATGTGGGTCGCTAACTCGTTCAAATTTAAACAGATTGAACAAATTATATTTTTATCTGCTAATTATATCACTCTAAGTTTAATCAAGTAAAACGTACATTGAACAACATAAGAAAGGGAAAAAACAAATGTTGATCGTTTTCACATAAAAATATGAACGCACAGTACTAGGAGGATTGATGATATTTATTTTATCTTAACAATTGATATAATCAAATGCAACTTTGTGGGTTTACCAGACTCTGACATTCTCGAATTAATCCGTACAATTCTCTACTTCCAATAAAATGAACAAAGTAAAGTTCATTTTTGTGAAATTTGAACTGACATATTTATTAATTGTCATAAATTACCTACAAGACTTGAGTATCGACCAATTTTCATAAGTCTTCGTCGCTTCCATCCGCGAAGCATCCGATTCACCCGTGAATGATGGGTGGATCGGATGTGGATTAAAAAAAATAGGGTGATGGATGGGTCGGGTGATGGATGGATCGTTGGCGGGCGGAGGCGGATTGAGCTCCACCCGATCCACCTCTGATCCATTGCCAGCCCTACTCATAGCAAATGATCTTTTATTTCCGACGAATATTTATCAAACTATGATGGTTAAATTTAATTAATAATATTAAAAAATAATCAAAAACATCAAAAAAATTATTAAAATACCAAAAATTATAACTTAAAAACTACATCAAACACAAAAAAAATAGATCAGAAATACAAAAATTGCACCTTAAAGAAGTTGCACCATACTCTAGCTGAAATAGAACGAGTCCGAAACTTAAATAACTCCAAAAAAGTCAAAAGTGACCAAGATACTTCATAGAAAAAATAAGTTACCAAAGTAACTTGTATGCAACTTTTTTGTGCGCAATATAAAAATGAATTAACGTCCTCTGTTAACATCCGGTTACCTAAACTTAAAAAAAGAAACAAAAAAACAAAAAAAAACATACATTGAGCAACAAATTTTTGCGCAATATGAATCCAGACTCAAAATTTAATGTTTAATAATAGGACTAAGGCATCAACTTAGGTAATAATATAGATTTGTCATGTCCATTTGAGTTGCATCATTGATAAGTTAAGTTTTATACTTTTTATTACCTTAAAAATGATTAAAACATTATTATTTTTTAAAGCAAGATATTTAAATTGATACGAGGGATTTTTTTATGTAAGCATAAGCTAAAATAATATTTCCTTGTATTTTAATTTAAGTGTCTTACTTTTCATTCTAGAAAATAATTATAATCATTGTTTAAGACAACCAAAAACTATAAGACTTATCGTATGCTTATGAAAAATAATATCCCATTCGTATTAATTTAAGTGTCTTGCTTTTCTTTTTAGAAAATAATTGCAATTATTTTATAAAATAACCGAAGATATAAGATTCAGAAAATAATTATAAACAATTTAAGACAACCAAAAACTATAAGACTTATCGTATGCTTATGAAAAATAATATCCCATTCGTATTAATTTAAGTGTCTTGCTTTTCTTTTTAGAAAATAATTGCAATTATTTTATAAAATAACCGAAGATATAAGATTCAGAAAATAATTATAAACAATTTCTATGACAACAAAAAATATAACATTTAGCTTATGCTCAGAAAAAAATATCCCCTCTGAATTATTTAAGTGTTACTTTTTTTATATAAAAAATAATTATAATTATCTTTTAAGATAACCAAACATATAAGTTTTAGCTTATGCTTAAGAAAATAATATCATCTTTGTATCAATTTAAGTGTCTTACGTTTCTTTTTAGAAAATAGTTATAATCATTTTCTAAGACAACAAAAAATATAATACTTAGCTTATGCTTACAAAAAATAATATCCCCTCCGTATCAATTTAAGTGTATTACTCTTTATTTTTAGAAAATAATTATAATTTTTTTAAGGCAACAAAAATATAATATTTAGAAAATAATTAATAATCATTTTCTAAGACAACAAATAATAATACTTAGCTTATGTCCTTATCAATTTAAGTGTCTCGCTTTCTTTTATAGAAAATAATTATAATATTTTATAACACGATACAAAATATAAGATATAGCTTATGCGTAAGAATAATAATATATCATTCGTATCAATGTAAGTGATTTATTTTATTTTTAAAAATAATTTAATAATTTATTTAAAACAATCGAAGATATAAGATTTAGCAAATAACACTCAGGTTATAATTAAAAAAAATAATATGCCCTCCGTATTAATTTAAGTGTCTACCTTTTTATATACAAAACAATTATAATTATTTTTTAAGATAACCAAATATATGAGTTTTAGCTTATGCTTAAGAAAATAATATCATCTCCATATCAATTTAAGTGTCTTACATTTCTTTCTAAAAAATAATTATAAATATTTTCTAAGACAATAAAAATTATAAGACTTAGCCTATTCTTACGAAAAATGATATTCTCTCTGTGTCAATTTGAGTGTCTTACTTTCTTTTATAGATAGTAATTATATTTATTTAATAAGACATCCAAAAATATAAGATTTAGCTTATACGTATCAATTTAAGTGTCTTACTTTCTTTTAGTAAATAATTATAAAAAAATTTATAACTAATTAACATGAATGTTAAACGATAAAAATATCCTTCAAATATTAATCAAATTTTATACCCTTTGAAAACTAAAAATTTATTTGAAAAAAGTATTTCAATATTGGATAAAACTGTGACATTTAAAACCTTAACTAATATTTAATATTAAAGTCCACAAAAGTTTTATAGGATCTTAAAAGTCGACTTAAAAAGTTATAGTTAAAGTTCGCGCAACAAACAAATTTTGAGTCTGCATATTGCGCACAAATTTGTTGCGCAATGCAAGTTTTTTTTTTTTTTTAAGTTCGGGTAACGGATGTTAAAGGAGGACGTTAACTCATTTTTATATTGCGCACAAAAAAATTGCGTAAAAGATACTTTGGTAACTTATTTTTTTATGAGGTATTTTGATCACGTTTGACTTTTTTGGGGTCATTTAAGTACTGAACTCGAAATAGAACAAAAATAACATAAACTGCAAAAAAAATTAAATATGAATTCCCGTTAGATGTAATTTGTTTTTACAATTTTGATTAAATTTAATAATTAGAGTTCGAGAAATATATGTGAAGATAAAAAATACTCACTTTTTGATAAATTTAAATGATCAAAAATACTCATATAATACTAAGGGATTATTTTAAACCTACTACTTCAAATATAAGAGACTATTTTTGTCATTTTTTTCTCCTAGAAAATATCGACATTTTTTTCTTACAACAAACAACTTTTATTTTCTCCTAGAAAGTATCATTCCATCATCCGGCAATATCCACTATATTTTAAGGCCAATTAATAGGATAATTTTTCATACCAAATGTACTTTAGCGCATCTAAAAAAATATAATCAATTGTTTCACTTTCTATATCACAAACCTTACATACGTCATAAATATATTGTATAGGGTAAAATATGTATTGTACATATGCACGAATTATGTCACGATACGTGGTAAAAAGGAGTGAGTCAGATTCAAGTCAGTTTTCAGTGTCTCCGGAGGCGTTAGCATTATACCGTGGGCACCATAGATTCGCAGGTACCGGGAAGTAAAAGGCTAGGAGGTCGGTTCGAATCCCAACGAGCCACCGTTACTTATATGGCTTTACATCTTCCAAGAAAGCATTAAAGATATTTGTAAACATACTAATTGTCTGGTTATTACAGCATTTATCTATTCATATTATTAGAGGCACAATTCATGGGATGTGTACCCACGAGTTCAAATATAAATAGGACCAATTGACTCATTGTAAAGGGCATCATATTCACGAAATACAATACTCATTCATTATTTCCACTATTTTCTAAGTTATTGTCTCAATCTAGCATCCCAACATTGTTGGCAACACCAAGCCCAGAAGTCACAACACCAAGCTTCTTCTAGGGTCAGGCTAATCAGACCCTAATCCTTCTTTTAGATTCATTTTTATTAGATTTACTTGTTAATTAATTTGCTAATTTGTTCACTTGAGATTCACGTGTTCTTGACTACGTGTATAAATTCTACTGTACCAGTTTACGGGTAAACAGTTTGGCGACCGTGGGGCCTAGGCAATAGTGGTGTCATAAGTGACAATTTCTTTTAATCTAACTCTTTCTTTAGCCTTATTTTGCTTAAGCAACAGATGTCAGGTATGGAAGGACTTGAAGGCAACCGAATTCCATGGTATAATGCCGAGAACGATTAAGTTGGACCAAATGGCCTCCCTATCCCAAATCTTGTACTGGAAGATCCAGCAGTTGCGAACGAAGCCACTTCAAGGGATGGACAATCCCGGAGGAACGAGGTTCGCACTGATGAAACAGCCGAACAGGCTATGCAGAACCTAAGGGCGCAGAATTTTGCAATAAGAGAAGAATTGGGCGGTATAAGGCGATTCCTCTCTGACTTTGCATCTAACTTCGCTGGCAGCACTCCAGCAACCTCCATGGAACCACCAGCAAATGTCCTTAATGGTGCAGGGAGCGGCCAAACTGAGCCAAGAAACGACGACGCTTCAGGAAGTGAAACGGTTCCTGAAAATTCATTTTAGGCACAGGTGCTGAAATTCATTAAGAAAATAACGGGAAAAGTAGACACGAATGCTCAAAAGGCGGAAAAGAATTCCAAGGAGTTTCGCCATCGGTTGGATCAAATACCAAGGCTTCCTCCGGTCGTAGAAGATCCGGATGCAAAAAGGTACATTCAGTTGGCGTATAAGCCAGAGGCCGCGTCCGAACTGATTCCCAAAAGATTCAAGATGTCGTTCATTCTCAAGTATGATGGAACGACGAATTCACAAGAGCACATAACAGCCTATACTACGGTCGTTAAAGGGAATGACTTGAAGGAACACAAGATAGAACCAGCTATGTTTAACAAATGATAAGTAAGTGTCGTGAAGGTTAGAGGTTAAGCGAATCGGAGAGTATAAGTTTCATCGATGTAATACCCCCGGCTTTCGAGCTATGACTTGAACCACTCGATATTTGTAAGTAAACCCGAGCCTCGGAAAATTTTACACCATAATCTAGCTGAATATATCATAAATATAAAATTACACCTTAAAAAAGTTACACCATAATCTAGCTGAAATAGAACAAAAATAACATAAAGTACAAAAAGTGTATTTTCAAATATGAATTTCCGTCAGATGTAATTTATTTTTACAATTCCAATTAAATTTAATAATTATAGTTCGGAAAATATATGTGAAGATAAAAAATACTCACTTTTTGATAAATTTAAATGACCAAAAATACTCAATACTTCAAATATAAGAGACTATTTTTATCATTATTTTCTCCTATAAAGTATCGACCTTTTTTTTATACAACAAACGACTTTTCTTTTTCTCCTAGAAAGTATCATTCCATCATCCAGCAACATTCATTATATTTTAAGGCTAATTTTGAATCACTTGAGTACGAGATTAAAGGTTGACTCAGTAATTAAAATGATTCAAAATTCACTTAAATTTTTTTTTTTTAAATTGTAGACACTTTATTTTTATTTTTTGAACATCCTTAATAAAAATTCTGAAATCACTAATCGACGCTAGCCATTACAATAACTATTTTGTTCATAGAATCTCAATGAGCTGGCTCATGCACCTGCTATCCAAATAGCATCTAAAAAAAATATAATCAATTATTTCACTTTCTATGACATAAACCTTATATATATCATACATATATTTTAATCTTTTTGAAACAATATAATTAACGGATAGCACGTTCTGTTGGAAATTTATCAGAGGAAGTTGTGTCCACCCATCTTCATTAATGGCTTAAACACTATGGTTCCGTATATTGGAGACTTTGATTCTTCACACGTGCATAATCTACTAAGTGAGTAGATGACCGTAGGGTCAAGGATCGTCAAAATTCATTGAGAAATGAAAGAGATATTGGTCCACGAAGTGAGGTGTTTGAAGCATGAAAATGTGGTGTGGAACAATTCTCCCTCATCGGTAGGGGAAGGAAGATTTGTTCATTTTATAAGTCTCAAAATTGGCTAAGGGTTTGGGACCCTAAGGGGTAACCCGTGTATTTGAAGGAGGGAGGACCTAGATGTGCTTGGGTTCGAGGCTAATCCCACACGCGCGCCGTCCGGTCGGACTTTGGGCTTCTTCTGATATTATCTTTTTGGATCCAAATTGCTTAATATTTATAGTTTGGTCCCTGAAGTTTCAGGAAAGATAAAATTGGGAAGAGAACTTCTGCCTTTTGTGTTGGTTTTGGAGCGTTAAAACTTCATTACTTTGCACATCAATTCAGTCATTCACTTGGCTGAATAACTCTTCACTAAAGCTCCATTACGTTGCTCATTAATTCAGTCATTTACTTGGTTGAATAACTCCTCACTAATTGTCATTACATGGCTATTAACAGTCATTAATTGGCCAGTTGAGAAGTCACCCTCCCTCCACTATAAATTGGAGCCTTTTGCTCAATTGTTGAGACTAGAGACAGAAACAAAAACATAAATCTTCTTACTACTTTCCAGCATCATTTCGTGACTCTAAGTTCTTCGAAGTAACACTTGAGTTTCCTTTGCTCATTTGTTAAGTTGTTGTTTTATCTTGGGAGACTATTGTCCAGAACGTAAAAGGATATATACGGGGCAATCTTGTATTAAAGACAGAGTGTCATCACTCGACCCAGCAAAACATCAAAGTTGTTGTAATTTCAGTTTGTTTGTTGAAATTTCAGTTTGTTGTAATTTCGGTTTGTTGTAATAGTTAGCAGTTACTTATTTCTCATTTCCTTCAATTGTTGTAACCCACACATTCAATATACATTTTCTAATAAAATCTTTATATTTATTTTTAATGTTCATGGACCATAAGAAATTTTAAGCGCTTTGAAAAAAGATTGATAATAAGATTGAGGTATAGCGTTGCTAACCTCTCGACATCTTATAATTTTTCTAGATAAATGATATCTCGATTTACCTCATAATTGTCATATTTAATATGATATCAAATAATTTTGCCCAGCCATTCAGTGATAAAAATTGAAATAGATACTCTTGCATGGATATCACCGTACAAAATCATTTGTTGGAGATCTTGCAACTTCCAAATGTGTAATTTTGTGGTATATAAGTACGGCAAAGCAAGGTAGAGTCCAGGAGGTTCGCGGCACAAAATCACACTATATATATATATATATACATATACGAGGGGTATGAATTTTTTTTACCTACATTTGTTGACTTCCGTGGCACCTCTAGAAAGCTTTAGAATGACTGTTTAACTTACTTCGCAGTCTGGCCTTTGAACTTTAGCAAATAGTCTTATTGGATAGAACGGAGAGAGCTATTCTTGCTTTCTTCTTGTGTTGCATTTTTTTAGAACGGCTTTATATCTGGTATAGTTGGTTAGGATTTCGCCCACCTATTTCAAGAAGAGCCTAGGGAACCTGCGAGGGGGCTTCAGGTAGGGCATCGGGAACTGTGGGAGCGCCCGCAAGCACCACTAGGCCCGGTCGTCAAAGTTTTGTAAGGGAACCGGAGCAGGCTATCATGAGACAAAAGATTTTCGGGTACTAGTAATACAGTTTATTACAGGTCATTAGTTCTAAGCTTGCCTTAGCCTAGTTAAATCACCCTACTTTTATAACTCGTCGTCTTCTTAAGACGAGGTCGCCACCCCGCCTGCTTTAGTCTCGGGTTAGGCGCTCCAACAGCTCTAGGAGTTCCCGTTCTCGCTTTTCGGTGACGGGTGTCATGCCAGAGTCTGTCCGGGTGGGCTCAACCTAAAGCAGGAGAAGAGAAAAGTCCATTTCGGGTTGATTTGATTCCCCCGCTTGCCCAAGTCGAGCGGATTGGAGTCTTTCACCCTAAGGCATAAGACTTTCAGTAAGCCTTTCTCCGGCCTGCCCCTGACCTGCTGGGTTGGGTGGCCGGGTTAGCACCCCTCGTCGCCTCTATATATATATGAGATGTTGAATCCCTTGAATTCTTCATATTTTTTAGCCCTCCGACTCTGCCACTGTCTATAAGGTCATTCACTTGTAAAGTTATATCCCTTCCGCGTTTTTAGTTGAATTTTTCGCCAAAAAAAGAAAAAGAAAGATTGAAAATAATTTTTGTCACGACCCAAATCGGAGGGCCGCGACGGGCACCCGAATCCCACCCGCCGGGTACCACCATTCGTATATTTAACATCTAATCGTAATTAATTACGGACTAAGCCGACAGAAAATTATGAAAATCAAGTAACCATCTTATATATACACATACGCATACCAAGGCCGACAAGGCCATACAAGACCACTATCCACAGGACACCTGTCTACAAGCCTCTAGGAGTAGCAACATCAAAGGTCGGGACAGGGCCCCGCCATACCCATTTATATAAGCAAAATTGTACCGTACCAAAATTAGACCAACACTCCGAACAAGGGGAGTGCTCCAAAAATCCGCTGGATCCGCAATCAACTAACGTGAACCGTCACCCTGCCTATGTGGACCTGCGGGCATGAAACGCAGCGTCCCCCGACAAAAGGGACATCAGTACAACTGATGTATTGAGTATGTCAAACATGAATAATAGCATAACAGGGATATACCAATAACTGAAACAGGAACAACCGACCAATAGTAAATATCTCTGTGAGTCCTAATACATATGCCTAAATGTCATGCACAATGCGATATACATATACATCGGCCCCATTGGGCATCTTCCTTGCCATAACAGCCTCTGTGGGCATCATTTCATGTCGGCCTCTATGGGCATAATATGTCTAAATGTCATGCATAATGCGGTAAATACATATATATTGGTCACACAAGGGCATCTTCCTCCCCACAACAAATATATATATATATATATATATATATATATATATATATATATATATATATATATATATTGGCCCTTAATCAGGCATCTTCCTTCATTAAGCCACACATGCTTTATCATTATCATATCCCAACTGATCAGGTGGTCTGCGTTTCCCGTTTTCCATCCCCAATATACGGTCTTGGGTAAAACATGAATGCAATGCAAATGAAAATGCATGAATCACAATAAAATATCCTGAATGACATAATTTCCTTGTACCTTCGGTTAACGCCGTAAATATTAACATTTTTTCCGTATGCCTTAATAAGGACTTAGGACCATATTTATACATGATTTTAACATAGGAATCAATAACGTGAATATTCTTAACTACTAGGAGTAGAATAAATTATGGAGCAATATCACAGTTATCTTTCGTTATATGGAACATGCCAAAAGAAAAAAAAATTGTCTTAACATACCTCGATATTACAGAATGTTGTTCTAACTAAAATTTAAGAAATTGATTTTGAAAAGGGCCAAAATACTTCGTGCGTTGCGTCTTCTCAAAACCAAAATGAATTGGTTTAGTTACTGCTTTGCACGTTTTGTTCCTCAAATGACAAAGTAAATTGTCTCTGCCATATACAAATGAATAGTGGCCCTTAAGAATTCCTAAGGCTATTATAATCTCTCAATTGTAACCAACATGGAATCTCATCATTTGGTCTCCCACCAGCCAATTCTTTGGCGGTGGGGAGCCTCAATTGACGCCACATTGCCTTCCCATGCACGATCACATAATTAAATTAAGTGACTTGTTTTCGTAAAATTTATTAATCACACACATAATTAATTATGTGATCCCAATTCACTTAAATCTTGGTGATTTATAAAATCTTTATATCTTCAATGTCATAATTTGTGTGATATGATACTAGTCCATAACCTCTTCATGCTCACACCAAATTTATTTTCGATCCCCGTTGTCACACTTGTTACGTCCAAAATTATTTCAGGGTTTAATCCTTTTATATACTAATCTATTTATTAGCATACGTAAATAACATAAATTTCAAAGTTCAGATCTTCTTGCACACGCTTAGCGATTCAAACCGTGACCCAAAAATACGGGATGTTACAATTTCCAAAAAAAAATTTGCAAATTTGTGAAGCAACCACTTCCTTACTTATTTGTCTTTCCACTTCCTTTTTCTTTGCAACTTCCAAATGTGTATTATATGGTCTATAAGGTTCAGAAGGTTCGCGACAAAAAATTTCACTGTATATATAAGATTTAAATTATTTTTTTATGTATATTTAGCAGATATTAAATTCCTTCATAATTTTTAGTCCTCTTTATAAAAGTCTCGAATATGACACTGTCTATAAGGTCATTCAATTGTAAAGTTATATCCTTCCGTGTTTTGGGTTGATTTTTTCCCCAAAAAAGAAAAAGAAAGATTGAAAAAATTATTTCCAAAAAAAAGTTTTGCAAATTTTTGAAGTAACCACCACCTTACTTATTTGTTTTTCCACTTCCTTTTTCTTTAATCAAATAAGGGAATAAAAACGTTTATACTCAAATTATTTCCATTGACATTAAAAGTGGGGGGGAAATTGCCATGGGAATTCAAATTACTGTTTTCCATTCTTCACTATATTTTTGAAACCTAACATTTCAAAGATTCTTATGTTGAAGAGAACTCATTTTGTTAAAACAATTGATCTAGAATTGCACTAGTGTTTTTATTTTCGAAAAGTAAAGGATCACAGAGTGAACCAGAGAAAGTCCCTTTACAATAAGATATCAAGTTTGATGGCAGGATCAAAGCTAGTTTTTTTTAGGAGTTTGGGCTATAAGTTTTAATTATAAGGTGGAAGAATCTCATTTACCCTTTGTTTGGATGGTTGTTTCCTATGGTTCATTAATGTAAAGTATGGTATGGTATAATATTGTATTGTATTGTATTAATGAACACATTGTTTGGATAGATTGTATGTTTTGGTGTGGTTTAATGATATTTTTATTGTTTGGTTTGAATGTATGTTAATGTATAATAACATGTAAGTTTACTAAAATATCCTTAACCTTTAATTACAAATTAATTTTTATATATTAATAAAATTAAGGTAAAAGATAAATGGAAACTTTAAATAAGTAGGTGGGGGTGGAGGGATGGGTGGTATGGGGGTGGGTAGTGATGGGGTAGGTTAGTTGGTGGGGTAGGGATGGATCGTGGGTGGTGATGGGGTGGATGAATTTGGGTGTGATAGAGGTGGGTGGGTGGGGTGGGGTATAATGGAAAAATGAAATACATAATCACACAAAAACCACCAAATTCATGGTTATAAAAACTGAGTTTTTTCATGGTTATTTAACCATGAAATTATAACGGGTTTACAACACCATACAACATAATTTTAAGAACAATGAAAACAAACATGATTTCATAGAAAACAATACAATAATGAATCACGGGAAACAACCATCCAAACATGGTGTTAGGATTAGTGCTAATTAATTGGACACAAGTTATTGGGGTGTCGAAATAAACCCCCAAGTTTTAAAAAATACATTTTTCGTCCAACGATTTTTATAAAATAAAATTATAACTATTCCAAGTTTTCAACCCAACCCCCAAGTTTTAAATAATACAATTTTGTCTTAATTAAATTATTAATAATTTCTCCAAAATGGCAAAAAATCCAGATGCCCAACTACTTTTTCTTTTTCACGTCTGCTGCCATTAATTCCCTTCCCCAATCTCGTTACTTATTGTAAAATTGCTCATATTCGACGATGCACCTTCATCTTTCTCGGACTCATCGCCCTCAACTCCCTCTATTCGTCCTGCTCGGATACCTCCATTTTTATTCAGGTAATTTTCATTCAAATCTTAAAAATTGGTCATCGTTTTTTAGTTCAATTGTTTGTGCATTTGTGAGGATTTGATTTTGTGGTTCTTCAGATCTGTAGAAAAAAAATTAATCAACAATTAATTTTTTTCCAGTAATTTCCTATTTAATTAGCTTCATTGTAGAAGATTTATTTAATTAAAGTTATTTTAGACAAGCTGTTATTTTATTAGTCTAGTTGAAGTTATTTTAGACTAGTTGTTCTTTTATTATTCTAGTTTACTTATTATGGAGGATGTTATTGTAGTAGGCGGAAAATATTATGGTGAATGAGTGGAGACTTCAGATTGCTGGATTTGGCATTCGAGAACAAAGGTGACAGTACCAATTGAAATTCAAAGGCCATGTACATATAAGTAGTTGATTGAAAGCGTCATTGAAAGTGGTCAGCTAAAATGCTCGCCTAGCAACGTGATGATTAGTTATACGATTAGTGTTGCGTCTACTAGGGAAAAATAACTCTTGCATTCATAAAGACGGACTATCATGTTCATCTGTATCTTCTTGATATTGCTTGTGTTAGTTCTAGACTCATTCTAAGGATAAATGTGACTGAGAGTTCTGTTGTAGGTTCAAATGCCACGGCGGCAACATCACCCCGACCACCACCATCTTTATTTGTTGAAGAATTCAAGAATAATCCTTGTCAAGAAAATGACAATGAATTTGCCATTGATTTTAACAAATATGGCTCATCAGAGTATGCTACAACACAGCTCAGCCAAAGCCTTATTGATTACACGAGTTTTTTTCGTGGGCAAACATCAATAATCACAAAGACGTTTGTAAATGCATTGATGCTAGCTTTAATGAAAATAAATCATCGATCGTGGAAAAGATGTCGAAGCCATACTATGGATATCGGGAAATCATTTATATCCAGGAAGAGGAGATATAAATGCTCAATGTGCAAACAATATGGCCACAAAAAGATCACCTGCCCAAAAGGTTTGTCACACAATAGAGACTTATTTGTTTTTCTTCAAGTTGTTGTAATAATCTTCCATGTTGTGTTTTGATTTTTTAAATTTGAACTTCTTGAATTTGTTGTGTCGAGTTGTGTTGTGAACTTGGAACCTTTATTGTATTGTCAAGATATTGAATTAACCGAACTATTTAGTGTTTTTGTTATGTTACATGTTACATATTCTGAATCAATGATAGGAAAGTTGATCACTAGACAGCCTTTATGGATATTAGAATTGCAGTTATTTAATACGTAGATTTCAAACTGGACCAATTGACAAACTTATCACTACACCGTTTTTATGTTTATTAGAACTGCATATATTCAATATTTAGATTTCAAACTGGACGATATTGTAACGCCCCGTATTTTCGGGTAGCGGTTGAACTCATAACGTAGGTGAGTAGACCCGGACCCGGAAAAATTTTCGTTGTACTTGTGTATATTAATAAGAGGATTAGTATATAAAAGGGCGTGATCCCGAAATGATTTTGGGATTTAGTAAGAGTGACGAGGGAGTTTAATAATAATTGTGTATCCCCGAAGAGAGTATAGACTGGTATTTTATTACGGGAAGTATGATATTGACATAAGGGGATTTTAGTAATCATCGGGATTTAAATAATTGGAGACCGAAAATTTAATTGTGTGTATAATTAATTAATTATGGGATTAATTAATTAGGGAGGGGACAATTTATAGTGGGATTTGGTACGTGTGTTCTTATAATCGATTTGGGGGTGGCTAAGCCCCAAATCGACCGACCGATATCAGCGCCCATAAGGGCCTTCTTTCTCCATAACCCATTTCTTCAACTCCATCTCTTCAACCATCGATTCTTCAGTGTGCTCTCTTCATCTCTTCCAAATTCCTCCACCAAATTCATTTCTAGCAACAGGAGTAAGCTCAGTTGATGGGTTTTCTGAATTTTCGACCAAAATTGGGGATTTCCGTGAGCTTTCATATATAACCAAGCGAAGGAGAAATTCAAGGTGTTCTGGGCTTTGATTCCAGTAGAATCGAAGCCAAGAACGAGCTTAGAAACTCAGAAGCTAAACAAGAAACCTTGAATGCGAAAGGATTCTGGCGCGAATCGATTTTGGGATTCTGTTTCAGTTTTGTCGGAAGCTGTTGGGATGACGGGTTCAACGACACTCGTCACTGCGTTTAAGAGAGGTAATCTTCCTTACTCTCTAAGTTTGTACAAATTCTAGACTTGATTCTTGCTATTAGTTCTAAAGACGATTGTCGAAAATGCGAATTTGGGTTGGGTATCGTTAGGACTGCTGTAATTGGGAGTTACTGGGATTGCATGTGAAATTGTGGTACTGTTTTGGAGACTGTAGTAGTATAAGAAGGAGGATTAAGAGAGTTGGATGTTTCACTACTTACATAGATTTCGATATAGAAGGAATATAGGTTCTACGCGTTCAAGGTGTTCGTTAGAATGTCCCTAAGAATCTGTTTTTAATGTGTTGATTCGATTGTGATGTAATTCGTCCGTATGATGTAGATAATCATTCATAGAGCTTACAAGGACTCGTGGAACTTAGATAAATTCGACAACAAGGTTGAAGTTCTAAAACGAGGCATACTTTTATATTGAGTTGATTAGTTCGTCTAAGAGGTATGTGAAACCCTTACTTCTTTCTTTTTGGCATGATTTAATGAAAGTACGGCGGACGTACTTAATTCTTATACAGTTTAATTCCTAAAGAGGATTGTTATGAGAAGTGCCTATGATTTTTCAGCACAAAGTTTATTATGACATTATTATAATTATTTTATTGAGAGTCAAATGATAATTTTTACTTGCATATGGTTACACCTCACCGAGTCCCGGGCCGGGTTACGTTCGTGCACAGCCTTGCATTTTTCACCGAGACCCTCAATAGAGGGCCGGATTACGTAGGATGGATCCATAGATGAGATATGACTTTACCGAGTTCCAGCATGGGCCGGGTTATGATATGATTCCACCGAGTCCCGCATTAGTGGGCCGGGTTACGTTACAGGTATATATATGTATATGGACAGGCCTTCATATTTTCTTGACTTGACTCTCATTTTTATAAGGCACAACTGACTTTTATGGTTTATGGCACAGTTGGATTTGGATCCTGATTTTTATACTCATCTTCATTTACATTGGCTACTTATGATCTCTTTTCTGACTTCATGTTTTACATACTCGATTACATTATTTCAGATCGACCCCCTTTCCTCGAAATTTGCGTTTCATGCCCGCAGTACATGTTTTCGCCATTTGGTGAACCTCGGGCCTAAGTTCCTACTCAGCGGGTTGGAAAGCTCCTTTGATCCGAGCTTTGTCATTTTGGTACCGAACCTCTTTTAGACTTATGTTTGTATTTAGGGCACGACGGGGCCTGTCCGTCATATGTCGTTGTTCTTCTTATAGAGGTGCAGAGACGGTGGTGGGTTGTGCGTATGTAAGGGTTATGACTCTGTTTTGGTCACCATGTTATTGTATTCGTCTTTGGGGTGTTCCCATGTATATACGTTACTATCTGGTGGCAGCCTTGTCGGCTTGCTTGTTATGTTATATTGGCTTGTGACTCCTCAGGAGACAGGTACATTCTTGGGTAAAGGCAGCCTTGTCGGCTTGCCTACCCTGGCATATGTTGTTATTGCAACGTTATGCTGCCGAATTTCAGACTCATTAAGGGTTAGTTGGATTATGTGTGACATGTTAGTATAATGACGTCATTAGGGCGGTTAGTCACGGCCCGTCGGGCGGGTCGTGACAAAAGTGGTATCAGAGCAGTTAGTCCTAAGAATGTCTACAGACCGTGTCTAGTAGAGTCTTGCGTATGGGTATGTTGTGCACCATACTTATACGCAGGAGGCTGCCGGACATTTAGGATTGGTTTCTATTCTTCTTACTCTAAGATCGTGCGATAGAGCTATGTTATTAGGTTATTCCCTCTCTGACGTATTAATGTGTTACAGCTATGCCTCCAAAGAAAGCGACAGCCGCTAGAAGGGCAATACGAATTCGAGGTTATGAGAAACTATCTTACTCGTATACGGGAAGAAATAATGTAAGCTTGGGACGGGGAATATTTGAGACTCTTATAATATTAGATAATCGTTGAGACCTTAGATATACAAGGCCTTCTTGAGTAAAATATTTTATGTTTGGTCTGGGTTAAAGTACATGGTATATGTGAAGTCTATTAGTTGTGATGACTCCTTGGTATGCTTATGTTTATATGAAAAGGAATATGAGATATGCCAAAAACTGGAATTGCTACTATTGTACATATAAGGTTTGTTGTCTCCAGAGCAAGTTGTCTGGATAAGTCCTTGAAATTAGTTCAGCATGTAGTTGATAGTCGTTAACGGGTTGTCCTACTTGTGGATGGGGCTTAGGAGTAGATGGTCCTCTACATGTCGTAATATTACCCTGTTTAAGTTGATGTGTTCCAGCTTTTCTTATGAGTTATGCTATCTATGTTATGTATAAATGTATTCTGTCTTGGTCATACTTCTTAGGGTGGTCTGTTAATGTCCCTGTACAGTATGTGGGTTGAGTATAAATCACTTGTGTTAGGACCTATCTTCGCCAATTTTGCTCAGTGGGACTACCTCTAGACAGTTAATTAGACTTGCCTAGATATCTTTTATGCTTGATTAAAATTCCCCGTAATTGTCTTTGCGTATCATAATGTAGGATGCAAAATGTTCTAATAACCCAAGCCTGTGTTTTATCTCTTAAATATGGACTAGATTCGTATGCTAAACATGTTGTCAATAGTTGCTTAAGGGAGTGGAAAATTGAGTAGTTACATAATTCCGGGAATGACTTGCTGCTGCAATAAACGGTTTACTTATTTAGCTAACTATTAAACCTTGAATATATTATGCCAAGCATTATGTAATATATGTGAATATTGTGGCTATTTGTGACTACTCTATTAATGTCTAGCATGTTCAGTTGTTGAAAACACTGTTAGAGTATTGTGTGACGATTATTTGTGGGTTAAGTGGTTGTCTTGTTAAGTTTAAGGGTTATTTGACCTTGTATGATCCGTTTAAATGACTTTGAAGTAATTGGTATACTAGTTTTAGTCCATTGTAATCCCTCTTGGATTGCTTAGGTCCTGTGGTGTCCATAGTATGTTAGGTCAAACCATCATTAGCACATGTACTAATTTAGTATGCTTAATACATGGACATGAGGTTGGTTCCCCTGGTTAACTGAACAAATTATTTCGGTATGTTGCTATAGTGGCTTGAGAAGTATATTAAACCTCTTAGACACTATGTTCGATTAATCCATGACTCAACTACACAGGTTAATTTTAGATTTGTCTAGTCGTGTATGGGCTACCTAGTTAATTTAATGCTTAATATTGCTAATTTAAAGATATTAATGATATATGAAACGCCTAGATTTGATTTAAATGGATTGGCAGGTTGGATTGAAGTTGAGTTTAGCATGTATGGGTTATTTAAATTAATGTGATGACCAATATATTATTTTGGAAACTCGTTTGGCTATCTGTAAGTCGTTTGGTCATATTATCTACCTAAAACAAGCGCCACTAATTAAGAACAAGATTAATTGTCCTTTTTAACAAAACTTGTCTTATATCGTCTGATATGATAATGTAAAACTAGAAGAGAATGAGTTAAGTGGGTTGATATGGTTGAGGTTATATGATGTGATTTATGATGAGAATTGATAAAGGGTAGCCTGTGTGATGATTGTGAATTATGAATATTACCTAAATTCCGAGCTTGCTTTACTGATTTGGGGGTATGTTAGAAGATATGACTAAGCATGCCTAAATAAATGGTTATATGTTTGGAATATCAAAAGGAATATGTGGATTTTGCATGTTGATTGATAAGGTTGTTGTATAGTCTGGTGTAATTTTAGTTGAATCATGAAATGACTTTTAAACTATTGTATGCATAAGTTAAGCAATAATAACCTTGTTTGGATCGATCTTGGAGTGATTAGTGTTGTTAGAGACAATTCTGACTTGATATGAATCTAACCTAAAGTTAGAAGTAACCTATAACTTATTGGTTATAGTAAAAAGACCGGTGTGGCTTCTATTACATTTTTCATATAATTACAATAGTAACCCTGGTTGAGTATAAGCTTAAAGAATATGTCGGCTTACTGTTTTTGGTTTTTCCATGTGGTATCCAATAATTTGAAATGATGTAGCCTACAATGTGGTCTCCAATGACCTATTTAGCTTCAAGTATGACTACATGATGTCATGTCTGCGTTATTAATATCTTGTTACTTCTATGGATGATTACTGTGATATAAACTGGACTTTTTTTTTAAAACCAAAGGACTTATCTTAGTTTATTGTTGGATTTTATGAGCTTAACACTAACCCAAGAGGTTGTGTTATGTCCAAAGGGAAGTTAGTTCCTAATTTATTTTCTTAGGTATGTATTTGTTGTATCTATGTTCTTGTAACTTGAACTTTATGTGGTCTGAACTTTGAAGTGATGTTATGAATACCTAGAAAAGAGTATTTCTGCACTCATTCATGTATCCATGTGATCATTGCCAATGTGTAAACCAATCCACCTAGTTTAAGTGCATGGGTAAATTAGAAATAAAAGCTTAGGACCACTATGCTAGTTGACATATGTTCCCAACAAGTTAAAATGATAGGCTTAGGATAATTTCAGCATGCTAGTCTTGAAGAGATGATTCAGAAAGTTCCCCTGGATCCTGTATTTTGCTTCTGTGGACTGTTGGTATGCAGCCTCTTAAGGGATTTGTTTTGGCCCTGGATATGGTGTGATTATAGGTTAGGTGCAGATTCTGAAGCAAGATTAATCCGGCAAGTAATTGATGTCTATTAACTATGGTATAAAGGGTTGTTTGACTTAGTATTGGCATTCCAAGTAGCTTATCTTTTTTTTTTCTCCTGATGTTAGGCTTTACATAACCATGTCCATAGGTGAGTGGCACAACCAATCTAGACCTGAAGTTGATAAATAAATCTGTACTAATTAATGTGCAAACTGTTTATGCTTGAGATAGAGGCTCAGCCTGGTCAGGCCCCATTTCTGCATGCTTAACCAATGTGGATGGCATTTAGTTACTTGTTTTTATGTTGCCTAAGGACCAACTTGCATATGAAATGTCTAACATGTTTAGACTGGCCTTATTCTTCTTTGTTTAGTCTTTGTCTTATTCTTCTTGCTATTTTGTTGCTGCTACTACTGTCTCTATGGCACTTTAAACATATGTTGTTGCCTCATTTGTGACAGATATTCCTGCTCTTTTTCAGTCTCAAATGTCTAATTTTCAAACATGTTATGCCCTCCTAGTCATCTACATTCTTTGATTAAGACTTGTGTGGCTCTTAAAACACTGGATTCTGAGTTATAGTTGCTGCTTGTTTACCACTTGCTGCTACCTGTTGTCTTGATGCCCTGGACTGCTGAAAATTTAGTAGGCCTGTTGTGCCTTTGAGGTAAATTGTGGTCATGTGTTGATGTTATTTTTGGCTGCACATATAGCCTTGGGGGACTGCCTTATGGTGCAGAAAAAGGCTGCTGATCTACTGTGCTGTAAATGCAAATAATTGCTGCATTCTGCCTCATTTATAGTTGCTGTTAGGACTGTTTGGTTATACTTTAAGACTGTGGTTGTTGTTTCAAAAAGGGGACTGGTTACTACTGGTGAGGGGAGGCTGGTTCCTTGCTGTCTGTGATTCCAATTTCTGATTACTGATGCATGTTTTCCATTATGTGCTGCATAGTTTAATGGCACTTTATTACATTGGTCAGTTCTTTGTAAATACTTGTTAATTTCTGATGCAGTTAGCTACCATGATTAGCTGTTGTTTGGTGGTTGTTTAAGGTCACTTGTTACTGATGTTTTGAATGTTATTTGATCTCTGTTTCTGCTGTTATTTAGCTGCTGTTCTGGCTGATATTTTGACTGTTATTTGAGCTCTCTTTCTGCTGATTTTTAGCTGCTGTTAAATTTCTTTGTTTTAGTTGTTATTCGCTAATATTACATTGTTGTTGAGCTCACTTGCTGCTGTTGGTTGGCTACCAGTTGACTGCTATTTGGCTGTTGTTTTGCTGTTATTTGCTACTGTAATCACTGCTGCATTTAGGTGGAAATTGTGCCCTGCACAAACACATGTTGTTGCCTTTATTTTGAGGCAGCTGTGGCTGTAAATTCTGGGCAGGGGCAGAGTGAAAAATCAGCAGATGTGTTGCTGCACTCTAGTCCAAAACCAGTGCAACAAAAGAATCAACTGCAATAGTATAAAATAGCTACATGGCTAATTGTATTAGTGTGTGAATTGTTTTAAATAACTATGTTGCGTATAGAACTCTAAAATTAGATATTAGGACCTTCTACCTCCTTTACCTATTGTTTGAATTTAAAGAATGTAGTCACCATGTGTTTATTTTGGTTTGCATACGAAACTTGAGTCTATTCTTTAGAAGTAGTCATAAATTGATATGTATCTCCTCACAGTTTAAAAGATAGTCTGAATTAATCCATGAGTGTTTTATCTTTCTTTTTTTTTATGAATTGGAATGACAATTTGTGTATTCTTTTTGTATGGTGTCAAAGATTAGAAATGTCGTACCGACATTCGAGGACGAATGTTTCTAAGGGGGGAGGATGTAACGCCCCGTATTTTTGGGTAGCGGTTGAACTCATAACGTAGGTGAGTAGACTCGGACCCGGAAATTTTTTTGTTGTACTTGTGTATATTAATAAGAGGATTAGTATATAAAAGGGCGTGATCCCGAAATGATTTTGGGATTTAGTAAGAGTGACGAGGGAGTTTAATAATAATTGTGTATCCCCGAAGAGAGTATAGACTGATATTTTATTACGGGAAGTATGATATTGACATAAGGGGATTTTAGTAATCGTCGGGATTTAAATAATTGGAGACCGGAAATTTAATTGTGTGTATAATTAATTAATTATGGGATTAATTAATTAGGGAGGTGACAATTTATAGTGGGATTTGGTACGTGTGTTCTTATAATCGATTTGGGGGTGGCTAAGCCCCAAATCGACCGACCGATATCAGCGCCCATAAGGGCCTTCTTTCTCCATAACCCATTTCTTCAACTCCATCTCTTCAACCATCTATTCTTCAGTGTGCTCTCTTCATCTCTACCAAATTCCTCCACCAAATTCATTTCTAGCAACATGAGTAAGCTCAGTTGATGGGTTTTCTGAATTTTTGACCAAAATTGGGGATTTTCGTGAGCTTTCATATATAACCAAGCGAAGGAGAAATTCAAGGTGTTCTTGGCTTTGATTCCAGTAGAATCGAAGCCAAGAACGAGCTTAGAAACTCAGAAGCTAAACAAGAAACCTTGAATGCGAAAGGATTCTGGCGCGAATCGATTTTGGGATTCTGTTTCAGTTTTGTCGGAAGCTGTTGGGATGACGGGTTCAACGACACTCGTCACTGCGTTTAAGAGAGGTAATCTTCCTTACTCTCTAAGTTTGTACAAATTCTAGACTTGATTCTTGCTATTAGTTCTAAAGACGATTGTCGAAAATGCGAATTTGGGTTGGGTATCGTTAGGACTGCTGTAATTGGGAGTTACTGGGATTGCATGTGAAATTGTGGTACTGTTTTGGAGATTGTAGTAGTATAAGAAGGAGGATTAAGAGAGTTGGATGTTTCACTACTTACATAGATTTCGATATAGAAGGAATATAGGTTCTACGCGTTCAAGGTGTTCGTTAGAATGTCCCTAAGAATCTGTTTTTAATGTGTTGATTCGATTGTGATGTAATTCGTCCGTATGATGTAGATAATCATTCATAGAGCTTACAAGGACTCGTGGAACTTAGATAAATTCGACAACAAGGTTGAAGTTCTAAAACGAGGCATACTTTTATATTGAGTTGATTAGTTCGTCTAAGAGGTATGTGAAACCCTTACTTCTTTCTTTTTGGCATGATTTAATGAAAGTACGGCGGACGTACTTAATTCTTATACAGTTTAATTCCTAAAGAGGATTGTTATGAGAAGTGCCTATGATTTTTCAGCACAGAGTTTATTATGACATTATTATAATTATTTTATTGAGAGTCAAATGATAATTTTTACTTGCATATGGTTACTCATGATATCTACTCGTGCTAAGTGTTACTACTTCACCTCACCGAGTCCCGGGCCGGGTTACGTTCGTGCACATCCTTGCATTTTTCACCGAGACCCTCAGTAGAGGGGCGGGTTACGTAGGATGGATCCATAGATGAGATATGACTTTATCGAGTCCCAGCATGGGCCGGGTTATGATATGATTCCACCGAGTCCCGCATTAGTGGGCTGGGTTACGTTACAGGTATATATATGTATATGGACAGGCCTTCATGTTTTCTTGACTTGACTCTCATTTTTATAAGGCACAACTGACTTTTATGGTTTATGGCACAGTTGGATTTGGATCCTGATTTTTATACTCATCTTCTGTTTATGTTGGCTACTTATGATCTCTTTTACAGCTTCATGTTTTACATACTCAGTACATTATTTCGTACTGACCCCCTTTCCTCGGGAGGCTGCGTTTCATGCCCGCAGGTACATGTTTTCAGTTTGGTGAACCTCAGGCCTAAGTTCCTACTCAGCAGGTTGGAAAGCTCCTTTGATCCAGAGCTTTGTCATTTTGGTACCGAACCTCTTTTAGACTTATGTTTGTATTTAGGGGCACGACGGGGCCCTGTCCCGTCATATGTCGTTGTTCTTCTTATAGAGGTCTGTAGACAGTGGTGGGTTGTACGTATGTAAGGGTTATGACTCTGTTTTGATCAGTCATGTTATTGTATTCTGTGATGGGGTGTTCCCATGTATATACGTTACTATATGGTGGCAGCCTTGTCGGCTTGCTTGTTATGTTATATTGGCTTGTGACTCCTCAGGAGACAAGTACATTCTTGGGTAAAGGCAGCCTTGTCGGCTTGCCTACCCTGACATATGTTGTTATTGCAACGTTATGCTGCCGGATTTCAGACTCATTAAGGGCTAGTTGGATTATGTGTGACAGGTTAGTATAATGACGTCATTAGGGCAGTTAGTCGCAGCCCGTCGGATCGGGTCGTGACAGATATGTAAACTGACCACTAAACCATCCTTATAGTTATTCAATATTTGGAATAAAAACTGGATAAATTAATGAATGGTATAATCTAATTTAGAACTTGAACATAAGAAAAATAAATTTATATTGAAAATTGTAAGTAATATGAAATAGTAATAGATAGTATTATCATTAGCATTAATATACTATGATTACATCCGAGAATAGTAATTATGCTATATAATAAAAAAAAACTATTTAGACATAAGAGGGAGAATTGGTAGGGCTGTTGAAATTTGCATTAGGATGGGGAGAATCCAGAGGACTGTTGAATTCTGCAAGAGCATGTCCTCTTTCCTCAAGAAGTATAGTGAGTATCCTCTCTATTCTTCTGACGGCCTTGTTGAGTTCTTCAAAACATCCCTCATAACCCCCAATGTTTAGTGTTGCAGCGATTGACTCATCATTTTTATCCCTTATGTCAGTTTCTAGAACTCCAAAATCTCATAACAAACGGCTTATCATTCGTTCTACATAGCTCAGGGGTGCTGAAGCTATGTCATTTGGTAGTCCATTTAGTACATCATTTGATAAGTCATTCCCTTGATCCATATCGAATTTGTCGTCTGGTCTTTTGGTTAATAAAATTCGTGAAGAATGGTAATTGTGAATGTCACTACAATTCGTGAAGCAGAATATTTATAGAACCGAAAGGGCACCTTGAAAGGTGAAAACGCACCTTCAAGTGAGGCGACACCTTTTCACGTGCCTTAGATATCTGTACTTATTCTAATAACTATCCCTTATAATAATATTGTAATTGTAGTTATCCGGACCATTCCCCGAACAAGGCACCTTTACGTGAATCAACACCTTATTAGGAGAGGTTTCATAAGAGTGTTTTCTAATAGACTATATTTGGATTCTACTACGCCATAAGGACCATTGCTATTCTAATTTAACCCGAACAAGGCACCTTTACTTGAAGCAATGCCTTATTAGGAGAGGTTTCATAAGTGTGTCTTCTAATAGACTGTATTTGAATTCTACTACACCATAAGGAGCATTGCTATTCTAATTTAATCCGAACAAGGCACATTTACGTGAATCAACGCCTTATTAGGAGAGGTTTCGTAAGTGTGTCTTCTAATAGACTGTATTTGGATTCTACTACACCATAAAGACCATTGCTATTCTAATTTTACTTGAATAAGGCACCTTTACGTGAAGCAACACCTTATTAGGAGAGGTTTCATAAGTGTGTCTTCTAATAGACTGTATTTGGATTCTACTACAATGTAAGCACCATTGCAATTATAATTCACCCCAAAAAAATTCAACTATGTTGGTATTTAAAATTAAGTTTAGTCTACAAAAATAAATTTTGGTAATTACCTTTTAAGCTTATCAAAATTTGGATATTGATAATAGCTGAAACAAACTACTTAATGAGGTGCTTTGTGACCTAAAAAGTCGTGTACTCATATTAATATATACAATGATTATTTATAGTAGGCTTGCAAGTGAATTTATTGTATCAAGACGAACAATCTATTAGAGTAGTCAAGATCACAAACACAAAACCCCAAATTAATACATAATTTTCTTTTTAATTCAAATACATGATTATCAAAATAGTAATCCCGTGGTATTTTGTTTTTACATAACCTAAAACATCATTATTGTTGAAATATTATAAAAATAAATTATTATTATTGAAATATTACAAAAACATAGATATTAATATCAACGTTACAAGTTTGTAAAGAGTTATCTAACGTTTGAAGTATAATCTATGTCGTAGTTGATGTGTAATTACACATTATTTCTAATAATTAATATATCAAGTCACCAATTTCATGCCTTTTAACATATTTTTAGTCACCATTTTAAGTTTTTATAAATTTAAGTGATATTTAATTAAAATCTTACATTAATAGTTATATTACATTATTATCATATGCTACATTAATATCCTAGAAACAGTTTATTAATAAATTTCATGTGTTCATCTTTTTCTTGTCAAATCACTTCGTAAAATAATGTGATTTAATGAATCACTGCACCAATCGATGCAATTGATGACTAAAGCACGAAATAACACATTTTCACTCCTATAAATTTAACACACACACCTCTTACGCTTCTCACTGGCAATTTTTATCTTCCTCTTCTCACTTGATCCAAAATGCCGCCAATGACAAAACACTTAAACGTTTGTCCCGACTGTCTCAACATAAGAGCTGATCTGAATCGGCTAGTCCAACGTATCAACGAGAATGCTGAGCGCCGGGAGATGAAAATCAGGCGCATTGCTCGCTTGCTAAGGGCCCTATACCTTTTGGCGGGGATTGGAATGGATGCTTTGAACATCCTCTCCCCCAACTCCCCTTCTCGTGTTTAAATTTTAATATATTTGAATGACAGTATGGACCTCTTTATTTAACTATATGAATATTTATTTTATCTAAATATATGAATATTTAAGTTATGTTTTGTTTTGTTGTTGTTGAGAGTTCTTATGTTTGCATATGTTTGAAATTTACAGAAATATCTCACCACTAGACTCACTAGACACAACATTCGTTATAATAACTGCTTCATTAGAAAAAATGTTATGCGGAGAATAACACTAGACTCACTAGCTAAAATAGTCGTTATAATAACTGTTTCATTATGAAAATTATTAGGCAAATTTATTTCACCACTTGACTCACTAGATACAACATTCTTGTAATAATTGCTTCATTAGAAAAATTGTTAGGCAAATTTAACACTAGACTCACTAGCTAAAACAATCATATAATAACTGCTTCATTATGAAAATTGTTAGGTAAATTTATTTCACCACTAGACTCAGTAGACAAAACATCTGTTACAATAACATGTTCCTTCTGGCAAATTGTTAGGCAAATTTATTTCACCACTAGACTCACTAGACAAAACATTCGTTATAATAACTGATTCATTAGAAAAATTATTAGGCAAATTTAAACAATAGAATCACTAGCTAAAACTGTCACTATGATAACTGCTTCATTATGAAAGTTTTAGGCAAATTTATTTCACCACTATACGCACTACACAAAACATTTGTTATAATAACTGGTCAATTGTGACAGTAAAAATTGCGAAATGGTAAGTATAAAAAAAAAGCAAATCAATGTTTTCCAATGAACTGTTAATGGTGAGAAATTTGCAGCTATATAAAAAAGAAACTTAAATAATTGTTCCAATAAGTGACTTAACTTAAATAATTATTCCAAAAAGTAACTTAAATAATTGTTTCAAAAAGAAACTTAAATAATTGTTCAAACAACTTCTTCATTGCAGTCTAATAGCCATTTTGAGCAGCATCTCCAAACTCTTCAATGTCATATTTGTCATGTATATGTGCTAAGACATCAGTAATTCGATCATCATTATCAACAACAGAATCAGCAACATCACCAGAAAGAGTCTTGCAACTAGCATCATCAACTTGGTCAGGCAAAGGACTAGAATGACCATCATTATTGTGGACATGACCAGTTAAAGGACTAGAAGGGACATCATGGGCAGGATCAGGCAAAAGAAGAGTCTTGCAACTCTCATCATCGACTTGATTAGGCAAAGGACTAGAAGGGCCATCATGGGCATCATCAATATGGTCAGGATGACTCAAAGGATAACCATCAAGAGTATTCACTAGATCAAAATTAACAAAAGTGAATAACATAGTAATTAACAGTAGACCATAACAGTTTCTACTAACTAACTTGAATATCACAGAAGTTGACAATACCTTTGGTCTTCTTAGCATTGGGAAATTGCAATGCCTTCCGGATCATCTTCCTACTGGATCTAACCGAAGAAAAAATATATTTAGAACGCCTTCTTGATTTTTTCTCCAGCAATTTGGAAAAGGAAACAAATTCATCCTCAATTAATGTCAATCTATTTGTAATGATAATCGTATCACGACCACAATGACTGCACGTCTCTTTAGCTATTCCTCCAAGATCTTGACATTGAACTTGAACTTGATCTTCATCATGATCACGTTCGTGTCCAGTTTCAGAAGTAAGTTTCATTTTCACGCGAAATTGACGTGTATCGCCAAACTCCCTCTTTAGGACATCAATATTCGGGTCTGATACTTCATCATCATAAATTACAAATTTTTTAATGTAGTTCTTACTCGTCTCCGCATCATCGGGGTATAAAAAGGTCTCACCACCTCAAATTAACAAAAGCACCAATAGATTAAATCAGAATAGACAATCACCAAATCAAGTTCTAATACATTAATAGGTTTGTATCATTACTGCACGGTCACTTGCATTTTTAAAAGGATCAACAGGTTCGGGATTCTACTCCATTCGCCATCTCAAAATTCTTTTAATCGGCAAAGGATGTTGTTTAGATAGGGCAGCAGTTCACCCAACAAATGACATAGCTTCATATGCCTATTCCCATAGTAAATAAATAAGTAGAATAAGCATAAATATAGCAATCACTAATCTATAATAATATAATCAGCATATTGGTTCATAATAAAATACTTACAACGAAGGCCCAGGGGTAGAGATAAAGAGCATACTGTTGTGGTTGCTTTTGTTGACAAGATACTCGGTACATCTTGTGAATGTCCGGCTTTATCAAATATTCAAAGGTCAGGTTGAAACATTCCTTACCCCATAAAAATTTCTCAAAGAAATTAATACTATACACCATGGTGATCCACTTCTTATCAACTTTTTTTGCAACATCGCGAGTCAACAAGACGGTATGGACAAACATGATCATTACAACCCTATACTTCTCTAAATTGGTCAATGTACCTTCTTCTTGAACCAATTTAAGCAGCGCACCAGTGGTCAACCCCATATTTTCGGTAAGCTTTCTTAGTTTATTCCAAAACTCAAACCTCTTGAGAAAATGGTCTTCTTCGTTTCCTCACTGAAAAAAGCTCTGCATTCAAACATGTGATCTGTGCAAACTCCATCAACCCAAAACAACAGGATACTCCCTCCACTATGAACCATATCTCATACTTCTTCTTATTCTTCGTAACTTGACGAAGAAGAAGAGAATGAATAAATTTTCCATTAAATCCATTTTTATTGAGTTGACAATGACATGAAGTTGCCAAAATAAGAGTTTTTAAAATATTCGGTAAGTCCTTGAGCTCTAATAATTTGTAGCAATTCAAAAAAAAAAACGGACATCCTATACCTTACTGAGATCTTGCCAGGGAAACTACCACCAAGCTTAGCCCTCCATGTGATCAATCCATACATTGTGAGGTATATAATCATCTCATTAACATTATTTTCTTCTTCATCCTTTTCTTCCTATTCTTCTTGTTTTTCTTCATCATCATTTTCTTCTTCTTCTTCAGTGTCATTTTATTCTTCATCGTCAACATTTTTTTCTTCTTCTTCATCATCATCATTATTTCCCCCTTCATCTTGAACACTATTTTCCACTACTTCTTCTTCTTCTTCTTCTTCATGAACATCACCATTCTTTCCTTTTTCAACAATGTCTTCTTCCTTAACATCATCATTCTTTTCTTTTGCTACTCGTTTATGGGAATCATTCTTTCGTTTATCAATGTAATTATGCAGTAAGTATTCTTCTTCCTCCTCCAATATAAATCTTTTTTTATGTTGCATGTTATTTTCAGTGGACTCCACCATCAATTTACCTTTCCGAACATATTTCTTACTTTTTTATTTATCTTTCTCAATAGAATTTGTACTTTTTGTATTATCTTTTTTGGAATTTTTCATCGTAGCCATGAATATAATCAAACTGTGAATAAAAAAAATATTACAAATCAATATCGGAAAAATAAAAACGAAGGATAAAATCAGTACATATATATCTCTTCAAGGTAATGTAAGTCTTGAAATCACAGCTTTCTAAGGAATTAAAATCACAGCTTTCTCAATAGAATTTGTACTCTTTATTGAAGAACTTCAAATAACAACTATATTTTCTCAAGTTTTTTAATATTATCCGTAGCGGGAAGATCAAACGATGAAATTTGGGGGAGTGAAGATGATCGATCAGTTGGAACCTAAATTCTTAGATTTTTGTTAGTTTAAAATAACTTCAAAGTTTTTAAAAATATAAAAAGACCCCGCATGTTTGCTAATCAGCTCATTAGTAATTGTTTGGGCAAAAATAAATGAAAAAGAAAACGAGGGTCCTTCCACTTACCAAAAAGAAAAATTGGAGTCCTGACAACTAAATCATCCCAATAAGATATAGAATTGGCGTATGAAAATTTTCCTCTCATCAAAATGCACTCTTATATTTACTACAAAAAGGGAGAGACACAAATACAAGCTACTACTAATAATTAATAAATTAATGCGTAAGTTTAGGCATTAATATTTGCTACCATCAACTACTATTTCTCTAATTTCTATGATAAATAAATATAGATGTTCAAAAATATTTTTTTCGCAAACAAGTTAAGATTCTCTCTTTCATGATACATCTTTTAAACGTACAAGTTAAAATTATATCTTTTCTGATACTTTTGGTAAGGATATTTAAAAATCTCTTTTCTCTAAAGGAAATGCAAATAATACTTAGATACTTATTAGATATATATATAAAAAAAATTAGAAGATCAGATCTACATATAAAAAATTTCCATATATTAAGACGATATTATAAATGACTAAATCTTTGCTTGCTTTTAATTAAATAAATAAATATGCAAATCTTAGAAAATCACTCCTACACGTGCCTTGCATGATTTCGTAATTAAAACCTTAATTAGCACTCATCTTCACCAAATGCCTTATTCTCTAATCCCTTTTCCCCATAATTGACTATTCATTGCAAGGTTAGATTTTCTTATTTTCTTCCCCATGTTCTTTACAAGTTTGGTCTCCGTTTACTCTAATCTATCATACATCCATATATTATGTAAATCATGATCAATGGGTATTTGATTTACAGAAGATAAAAAAGAAAAATTTATTTGTGTACAAAATAAATAATTACTCTCCCCATTCCAATTTATACGAGGATTGATCAGTTTGGGGAGTCAAATAACTCTTTCTTTGGCTACGACTTTCTCCAACTCTTTTCATGTATTGTGAATTATTTATTATGCAGACTTATAATAGTACTTTTATGTAATTTTCAAATATGTAAATTTTATTATAAAGAATACTTGAAAAACCTATGTTTGAAATTGAGTCAAAGAAAAAGCAGATTTACAAGAATTTTTCTCTTTTTGGTTAGTTACAAAAAAAAAATTGCAACATTTGTATATATCTGGTCTAATTGGTCTTCTTTTCCATTTATCAGTTGTTTAGACATGGAGCCCTTCGCAGAGGTGGTAAGTAAGAAAACCTTTACTTTCTTAAAAATTTGCATTAACCCTAAAGTTGGTTTGTTAATTATTAGTGTAATTTTAATTGCATCCGTTTTTTATTTTGTAGAGTTGCATATTGAAAGTGGATGTTCATTGTGATGCCTGCAAGATGAAGATGGTGGAAGTATTGAGCTCCGTATGCGGTAACATGTTTATAATTACATTTGGACATGTCAAAACGAGTTAAATTAATAAACATGTGCAGATTGAATTACATTTGAACATGTCGAAATGGGTTGAATCAGTGAATTTGTTTGTTTTACTTGGATCAAAATGTGTGGGGTCAATTTAGGCTAAATAATTGATCATATTTTAATTCGCTCAACTCAATAATTTGTTGTTCTTTTATAATTTCTTTAATTACTACATCAAAATAATAATAATTTTAAAAATTATTTATTTATCATGATTTTATTTATATCAATAAAAGCTAAATTCAAAAGATTTTTCGATATCCAATAAATTTTCTTACGTGTCAACCGAACTACGTATGCAACCCTTTCGGGCCAAGCTTTTAAATGAACTAGTTTGTGATTTTTGCCAAAATGGCCTGTGAATAAATATATGATTAATCCAACTCGCTCATCAAATTCAGATTCATAGTGCAAATTGTGTTTTCATGAGCTAAATTTGATATTTCTAGATTCTGAAAGTATGAAACGTGATTTTTTTTGTCCTTAGAATATAAGATTGAGAATGAAATTGCATGTTCTTACACTACAACATAAATTGAAATTAGCAATAAATTTCATCGTTAAATTGCTTGTAGCTAACAGATTTTTTTGATAATCCATTGCTTATCCATCGCTAAATAGGATTAGCGACGAATTTATTATTTAGCTACAGAATTTGTCGGATGGTTAATTCTTTTTTTAGCAGTGTTACTAGTGAATGTTTCTTTTTGTGTAGGAGTGTATGCATTGACAATAAATGCAGAAAAAGGAGAAGTAAATGTACGTGGGGGAAGTGGATTCAAACCTAATAGTGAAGGCACTAAAGGGAACAAGAAAACATGCAGAAGTAGTATCTGTGAAGCTCAATCATCCTGCTCTTACCCCCACAACACATTATCGTCCTCCTCAACGATTGGAATGCTTCCTTATTACGCTATTCAAAGCATCGAGAAAAAAATGGCTATGGCTATAACTACAGTGCACTAAACGGACCCTAGAAGACATGGTGGTGGTTGGTTTGGGAGAGTTAGGTGGTGATAATTGAGACATATTTCAATTTTGATCTGAAATAGCTGAGAAGGATAGAGAAATCGGTAGTCGTTTGGTTTGAGAGAGAGAATGAAAGAATTTTTGCTTTGGAAGTTCAAGTGAAGTAAAAAATAAGACTTTTGGCGTAGTGAAGGTGGACAAGGAACTGGTTATGATTCGGTGAAAAAAGAAAGAAACTCCTCGTTTCTCGCACTGTTGCAGAACAAATATGACAATTAAAGGTTCATTTTGGAAATGGATGCGGAAAGGAAATTTATGACACAATACTAGCAGTTTAAAACATGTAAGTATTGAAGAAGCTACTAACCTCAGTCACAAAAACCAGGTTCCTTGACATTTTTGAATCATGAAGGCAAAAACTCTGACAAGTTCAATACCACCTATACTTGTGTTGCCCAAAAACTTCCATGTGTGTACACCTATAACAATATAGAACTGAGTTAGATGCCACCAAAAAATACCTTAGCTTGTGGAGAGACAACTAGTTGAGCCTGATTCAATCCCAACTACAAACGATTTCTTTCAAAGTGCTACCTACTCATTGCCTTGATTCTTCTGTGTTGCACTAGAATATTTCCATATTTAGTGCACTTGTATTATCACGCAACAAGAATACACAATAAGTAAGCAACCACGATCCTCAAATTGTTGTTTGAGCCATAGCAATTGGGAACAACAGGAGGCAGTAACTACATATTCAGCTTCGGCAGTAGAAAGGGCCATAAATTTTTTGTTTCTTTGCACCCCATGAGATCAATTGTGGCCCCCATAAAATGTGCCACTTCGTATGTGCTCTTTCTGTCCTCCAAGTGTCTAGCATAATCAACATCAGCATATCCAATCTAGTGAAAATTATCTCTTAGTTCCACTTATTGTTCTGTCTGAGGATCTAGGGACCAGGTGCCACACTTTGTTTCTTTTAAATTTATGAAGTTCCTCTAGCACGGTAGTTATCGAGTCAACATATTTCAATGCTTCCTTAATATTCCCGGGCTCAGTTTGAGACAGGAAGATTGAGCAGACAACCATGTTTCTCGCCCTAGATCTAGTTTTAATACCAGTACATAAGGGAGTAACCGCATTTATAAGTGGATGTGATCCTTTGTGCTCTTCAGTTGGATACATGTACTTCCAGAATTTCTTGGGACCAGGTTCCTCCATATTAGATCTATCATTAACTTCATCCGAGGCTTGACTTTCATAATTGATCTATCTAGCCTCAGGGGTCCTGACTCAACATCAGCTACCCGATGCTCAACTTTCAGTGGATTAATGGAGGGACCCGGTTCCTACGTGCCTTTTGGAGGTTATATTGCATCTTCTTCATTGTTCTGCTGGACTTGACTCATTAATTTAGTCTTTCCATTTGATATTCCCATAGCTTCATCTGGAACTTTTTTAGAAAGTTTACCGTTTTCAGCTTCATCACCATGTGTCCCTTATGAGCCTTGCTCTGAGAAGAGCAACCAAGAGAGATTCCTTCATCACCTTTAGCATCAAACTTCCTCAAAGCTTCCTTACCGTTGTTGAAAACACAATATTTGCATCTAAAAGCTCTCAGGTAAGTCAGCTTAGGTCTTCATTCAATGAGGAATTCATAAGGAGTCTTCTCAAGTAGGGACCTGATCATGCACCTGTCAATCAAGTGACAGACAGTGCTGATAACTTCATCCCACAAACTCTTAGATATACCACTAGTTATCAACATTATTCTGTCCATATCTTCAAGAATTCTATTTTTTATTTCCACAACACTATTTTGTGGAGATGTTCTAGGTGCAGAGAAGTTGTGACTTATACTATTTTCAGTAGCCATGATCAGATCTAAAACTCACAATGTGATTTTATAGTTTTCACTTGAATTTGTTTCACAAAGGCGGTGAACACAGAATATGTCTCATCCTTGGTTCTTAGAAACAAAGTCCAAGTGAATCTATAGTAGTTATCAACAACCACAGAAATGTGCTTATTTCCTCCTTTGCTTGGAATCCTCATTGGCCCATAAAGATCCATATGAAGAACGATCAAGTGGCCTTGAGGAACTCACCTTTTTCTTTGGTTGGAAGAGGGATATGTCATGCTTCTTTTTCATGCAGACATCACACGCCTTGTGATCTTTGAACTTGGTCCTTAGCAACCCACGAATCAAGTCCTTCACCACAAGTTAATTCAGCAAAGAAAATCTTGCATGATCTAGCTATTTGTGCCATGGTTTTGTTACACCTCATGTTTTTATACATTGTCGATATCGTAACGCGGCCAAGACAAGATAAAAAAAGTAGGACCCATCCATGAGGTTTATGAGGGTTTACGAGCATGTTATATAAGTTTCGAAAAGGCTTAAGACTCATCATATCAATAGAGATAGGTCTAGATGAAATTTTTTCCAGACATCACCTTTCAGAGCTTTTTGTAAAGTACGAGGCACATTCTACGTCTCTCAGGAAGTTCCTACAAGATGCAAGGCTATCTCAGGAATAGAGGGGAACTATTAGTGCTCATGGAATGTCCTGAGACATGTCTTATGCGACACATGAAGGTCCTGTAAGTCGCAAGACCTGTCTCAGGACAAGTCAGTGCCATTATTTTTCCCAACTATAAATAGACCCTCCAACGAATTTGAGCTCATTTCATTTCATTTTCTTAACCCTAAGAGACCCTAAACTTACTCTAATAAGTCTCCCGTGATTTAAGGCTAAGACCAAAGGAAATCCAAAGGAAAACTATGCAAATCCGACATAAGGAATCCCGTGGTTATTGTGGAATCATCTTTCACTTCATTGTGGTGATTCTTGGAGGATACTTGATGGTGAAGGAAGCTTGGAACTGAAGTACCTCTTATACTTTAATGTATGTTTCATATCCTACATCTTATTCTTAGGATCATACAAGTATTTAAAGTAGAGTTATTGAAGGATTCTTGAAAAACAAGTGGTTTTAGACCTTAAAGGTGAGCTTGGTTGTTGTGGGCTGCTTTGTATGATTTGATGATGCCATATGGAATTGTGAAGTTATGGATGGAATGATGGTGATGAGTAGAAGTTGTAGTTAATATTGTTGTAAGGATATATGTGGAATTCAAACTATACATGGTCTTACAAATTACGCACGCAAGTTTCTCAACAAAATATCTAAATGAACTTTCTCATAAAATTTGAATCCGAAATTGATACAAGTTCTTCATATAATGTAGATTATCAACGCAGAACGTGCGAAGCTCGTGGATCATAAATAGCTTCTTCGATGAGGTATGTAAGACTTTACCTTCTTTCTTCTATTGTCGGCATGATTTAAGGATAGACGATATCAAATCGAATGTTCCATTAGAACTCGTATTCCTGGAAAATACTAGGATGGTTATCCCTAATTAACAAAATTGCATTCATTCGTGACATATGGAATTGTCTCTATGATCTTCACATATCCTTGTCAAAAGTATTTCCTTTTAATCTATTGAAATCCATTGGTTTGTTTGCCTTGTTAGGATGGTGTATCAATTTTTTTGGTAATCATGGTTATACTGTTATGCTCAGAGTTCATTATATATTGTAACGAATGCGGTAAATGAGTTCCATAATGATCGATGGAGGGTTAACGACCATGTGTCACCCCTTATTGTGGTATCCGAAATGACAGATTCCCCTTCTTGTTCCCAATGGTTTCCCTGATGTCTTTCATGTATTATTATATATATGTATCTGTTTTATGATACCGAACTGTGCTATAGCATGCCAAATGTGACATTTGTATATACATACCACTGTAGTCAGGTACGATAACCCCAAGTCCTATTAAGGCTGAGTATGATAACACCGAGTCATATTAAGACTAGGTACGCCCACACCGATTCCCTGTTAGGGTCGGGTACGACATGATATTGGCACTGCCCCAAAGTGTGGCTATACATACATACATAAATGGTTTTTAATGATAATATACATTGCATATGCCTACAGTGTCTTCCCAAGGCTTAGGTTGTTTCTTTATTTTGCCTTACTTTAGTTATTGTCTTTTCTTATGTTTACCTGCCTTACATATTCAATACATCTTTTGTATTGATATCCCTTTCTGGGGCACTGTGTTCATTTCCACAGGTACATGTAGACAGACTAATGTACCTCCTTAGTAGGACATCTACTCTCATCTATTGGTTGCCGCACTCCACTTCTCTGGAGTTGCTATACAGAGTCGGTAGGCGCTACTGCATATGCATATATTTATTTTGGGTAAGTCGGGGCCCTGTCCCGACTTGATGAGACATATTAGTACTCATAGAGGCTTGTAGACTAAAGGTTATTGTATATATGTTTTGTGTGGCCTTGTCGGCCCCTGTCAGTTGGTGGTATACTCGTGATAGCCTTGTCGGCCTTAGTTATGTACATATATTATATTGGGCCTTTTCTATGTGCATTTTCCGTTGCTTTCCATCTTACTGTTACTATTTGAAGGCCTTGTCAGCTCCAGTTTTGTATCGTTGCATCCACGTACTATAGTTGGTTCGCTCATGCCTTAGGGTTTTAGGTGCCGGCCGCACCCCTCACGGTTGGGGTGTGACGAGTTCAACATCATCATTCATGGCATTGAGGCATGTCAACTCGCTGTCATTTTAATAAATCAACATTTGCCAAATAAATATTCAATGTTGTTATCCTCGTCTGTATTATTCTCAATTTTTTCACTACTAGTTGTACTTTCATCGCTTGTTCTAGTGATTTTTCTTACTTTCTTTTTTCCTTTTAGCCTTTTTATCTCTTCTCTAAGGAATTGTATTTCTTCTTTTAATTCTACTAATTCTTGTTTCACCTCATTTAATTCTTGTTTTACTTCATTCAATTTTTCTTTTGCTTGTTTCAACTCTAATTTAGTTTCTTTTAATACTTTCTTTGTATCTTTAAATTTGTGTTTGCATTTTTTATACTTGTTATAACATTCTTCATTATTATGTGTTTTCAATTTGATATTTTCTGTTTCTAATTCACATATTTTTTGTTTTTGTTTATCTAGTTTCAGATTTAAATATTTGTTGGTTGTTTTCTCTGCGTCTTTTAAGTAAATATTTTCACCTTTTGAATTATTGTATGGTGTAGTTTTTTCTTTCTTTTTTATTGGTTCATACTTGTATCGTTCTCTTTCTATTATAATTTTTCTCATGGTTTTTTAAAAACGTAAGTATACTGGGTTCTTGATTTTCCATTAAAATTGTCCTTTCTTACTTAATATTGCTAAATTGTCCAATATTTTTTCTACTTTCTTTGGCAATTTGGTTTTATTTTACTAATATCTACCATTATTGGCTCTTTACTTCTTCTCCAGGCATCTATCGGTACTATTTCTGGTTGTTGAGTTGTAGTACTAATTATAGTGTTTTCTTTGCTCGTACTAGGTTCATTTTCTTCTACTTGTTTACCTTTATCTTTATTTGTCTCTTCTACTAATATGTTAAGTTTTCTAGTATTATTTTAAATATTGGTACTTCAGATACATTCCATAATTTTGTTAATTCTTCTATTATTACTTCTTGCATCCGTGTTTTTTTTTTATTTCATCCATGATTATTAATGTATTTTTCATTTTTTTTTCTTAATATTATTTCTTCCCATAACGCATTAATTTTTTTGTTAGGGTTAGTCAGGATTATTTATTTTCTTTTCCATCCGTTTTCCATATCTATCCATATTTTGTAAAATTTACCACATCGTTGTTCTAACTGTTTTTTCTTCTAGTTTTATTTCTTTTTTCTTGTATTTTAAGTATTTCAGTTGTGAAAATATTTCTTCTGATAAAGCTGTTTTTATTATTTTTAATTTCTGTTTTTTCTCTATTATTTCTCTTTGTATATTCATACTTTATTTACAAATCTTGTTTTTCCTTGGTCATTTATTTCAATTCCGCTATTATTTATCTTATAATTTATCATGGTTAAAAAGTCACTTCCTAAAAGCAGCTCATTGAAACTGTCATATTCTATTACTCCTATATTTATCTTATATTCTAAATCTTGGATTTTGAATCTTAAATTAATACTTCTGGTAATTATTATTTCTCTTTCATTTTCGGGATAATTATAAGTTTGTGGGTCTATTAAATCACAATCATTTTCATCAATCTTACTTATATGTATAAAACTTTTAATAGCTCCAATATTTACTTTAGCTATGCAATTTGTTGTTATTATACCTTTAAATATTATTACTTTAATTTTTAATCTATTTGTGTTTATATTTATTAAATCTAATATTCTACGTTGTATAACACTAGTTTATCGTGACATTGTTGGTTCTCTCGTAATACTCAATCTAGATCCTTCTATTTTTGGTATTAATCTTTTGGATGGTGTAAGAGTTCTGGTATTAAAATCCATATATATTTCTTTTGGTATCGTTATTTTGGAATTTTCTTTATGTTCTATCTGTTCTAATATTTCTTGATACATTCTTGGTACTAATATATTCATTTCATGTTGTTTCTTTACAGGGTGGTTTCCGGTTAGGGCATATATCATCTTTGTTTCAATACTTATGTCTTTACTTCCTGGTGGCATTGTTATTCCATCTAGTTTATAAATATAATGTTAAGGCTAAGTCTTTGTGTTCATCTTTTAATGATATACTAAAGTCTGGTTGTACCGTAAATTTTAGTTTTTGATATATTAAATTTCTTTTTATTACTGATATTAAAACATCTTGTAGATTTCCTAATATCCTTTCATCTAATATGTATATTTGTATATGTGTATCTATGTTTTTCTGAAACTATGCTTTTATAGTAAATTCTCCTCCTCCAAAGTATATGTTTATATATTTTCTAGCTTCTCTAGTAGATAGTTTTGCTAACTATCTTTTTATTACTTCATCTGTTATCAAGTTTATCTTTGTTCTTCCATTTATACTCATTGTATCTATTATATTTTCATGCTTGTGTGCTATATATCTTATTTCTTTATTTCTTTCAAACCATTTTGTTTTAAGTATTTTCTTAATAGATAATTCCTCTTTTTCGTCTTGTATCTTATGATATGTTTCTGCTTAAAGCTTAATGTTTGTGTTGATCCTCATTCATATGTATTCATTTGATAATATATTTCTTTAGAGTCTTCTATTATTTCTTTTCCTTTATCCATATTTTAATAGGTTGATGGACTTATATTGTTCTTCTATAATATCATTTAGATCTTTTTATTCGTTATCTTTTCTGGTTATTTCTCTTACTTTTCTCTCCAACAGTTTCAAATTTTCTTCTTCTTTTTGTCTCAACTCTTCGTCTTTTAATGCTATTCTATTTCTTAATTCTTTAATAGTTTCTCCCTGTTCATATATTTGTTTTGAATTTTCTTGTAAACGTTGATCTCTTTCATTTATCAGATTTATACCTATTCTACAACTTACTATATGTTGGTTTATATCTCTATTATATATAAGGGGTTTTTCTGCTATCATTCTAAGTTCTCCTAACTTATTTTGTTGTTCTTGTAGTTTGTTTTCATCCATAATATTCTACTGTCATTCGTAGGTCTTCTTTCAAATATGTTATTACCTGGTTTAGTCTAATTATTTCAGTATTGAGATCTATCAATTCTCTGTATATTCTTATAACCTTATCCAAATTTGTACTTATTGCTGCTAAGTCAGTCTTTTCATCTATCTTTTCATAATCTTCCAGTCTCTTTATCGCTAATTCTATTTTCTTTAATTCTACTAAATCACTATAGTATTTTAACAATATTTCACTGTGGTTTCTTCTTTGTAGTAAGGGGTGTTTCAACGCTTTAAACATAAAATTTCTTTTATTTAATTCTATGGCCTGGATAATTTCTGAACGCTTTTTTCATTGTTTATTACTTATTTCTTTTACATGTTTTGATATAAAACTAGAAGAAAAGATAAAACAGTTAGAACAATGATATGATAAATTTGACAAAATATAAATATATATGAGAAACAGATGGAAAAAAGAAAATAAATAATTCTGAATAACCTAAAAAATTAATAGAATCCTTAGAGAAGATGTTCTAAAGATGGGTGACCACAATCTGTCAGAATCCACACTTTGAAAAACAATGCTGAAACTTTTTAATTACTCCTAAAGATGGCCAAAGAATGAATATATGATTAAGCATAGATTTTGGCCGTATCTCCCCCCTAATAGTCATGAACTCTTTCATTCAATTTGTCGTCGGACCCAACACTTTCCACGTGTAGTTCCCCTTAACTTTGGCAAGGATGACCTCAAATTTCGACAGCAGAAATAATTTAAGATAAAAAAAAAATGCATGGATTGACCTTCACATGGATGCTCTTTAATTTTTGCCCCTCAATTAGCTGATTTTTAATTTTCTTCCTATTTTTCATTTAATGAAAATTTATGAATCAAAATATTTTTTATTCACGAGTCTACTAAATTAGAGATTCTGGATTTGAATCCCAGTAGAGGCAAAAAAAAGAAGAAAACATCATAATGCACCTATTATGTCAAAGTTATATAGAAATTATGCCTTAAGGGGCATAGTTTTTATTTAACTAAACATTAACTTCAGACATAATTATATAAAAATTATGCCCCTTAAGACATACTCTCAAAATATGCTTGTTCGGCCAAGGTTATATAGATATTATGCCTTAAGGACATAGTTTATATGTAACTAAACTTTGCCTTCAGGCATAGTAAGTCATAATCTCTATACAACTTTGGCCAAATATGCATAATTTCTATGAAATATTGCCTTACAATTTTTTTCTTTTTGACTTTGCTGGGATTCGAACCCACAATCTCAGAGGTATTTTCGGAGGCATAATTACATAGAAACTATGCCCCTTAAGACGTAATTTCTATATAACTTTGGCCGAAGAGACATGTTTTCTAATGAAATCTTACCTTGCGAATTTTTTTTCTTTGACTCTGCTGAGATTCGAACCTACAACCTCAAGGGTATTTTCAATCATTTTTTACGCGAACACAAAAATTAAAGACCACCCTAAAATAGGGCAATCGTGTGAATTTCCATTTAAGATCTGTTTGGACTTGATTTAAAAAAAAAAATCAAAACAGTGTTTGGTTAAATATTAAAATAATTAATTACTTAAAATTTGAAGATAAGTTTTTTTCAAATTTGAAAAAATGATCATCTACACGTAAAGTTATGGGTAAAATTTGCATATACTCTACCTTTTCTAGATTTCATTTGTAAGAATATACTAGGTATGTTGTTGTTGTTGTATAAGTGAAAGTGTTTTACTCACAAAATATCCACAACTTCTTTTTTTCAAGTGAAATGTATGTCCAAACACAATTTCAATTTTTTAATATCATTTTGCAAACACTAATTATTACTAAATTCATGTCCAAATGTCGATTAGTTTCGAGTTGAACAAAATACCATGATACAACAAAAAGGTGTGGTAAAACAATTGGAGTGCCTCCACCATTAATCATAAGTAGGCGTCGCCAGTGGGCGGGGCTCGGGACCGTCGGGTCGGATTTGGCGGGATCGGGACAGGCGGGATTCGCCGCCGTCCCGTCCCGTTTCCGATCCCGTCGGAGTCGGGATCGGGATCGTTTTTTTTTTTTGCACTTAATTTAAAAAATAACATATATATATATATATATATATATATATATATATATATAACTCAATAATTAAACAAGATAGTGTAATAAAAACATCTCAATGTTATTTTTGTGTCTCTTATATTATTTAATAGACATATGGTTTTTTTTTGTAATACAAATACAATTGTCAAAATTGCAACTTTGTGGTATTGTTCAAAAGTTGCAAATTACATAGTAAAATTGCAATTAAAAAAATTACATTTTGAAAAAAACATGTTCTAGTTTCTTGATAATTTCATGTGGTTCTTCGATTGGAATTGATATTTGTTGGTCAAATTGCTCCACGTCGCTTCCACCACATTTGAATAAGATTTCGTTGTAGTTTTCGTCTTCTTCTTCGTTGATCTCCGGTTGACCGCACCTTCTCCGCTCCGCTCGTATCCAATCTCTGAATAATACTACAATCTCCAAGCTGTCTCCGGCTAATGAGTGTTTGTGCTCTCCTATTTGATATCTGCTGGCAGAAAAAGCGCTTTCAAACGCCGTTGATGACGCTTGAATGTTCAAAACATCTCGGGCCATCATTGAAAGTGTCAGAAAGGTCTTCTCATTCCCCATCCAGTATTTCAGCAAGTCTTCACGTCATTCTTCATTGAGAACTGCTTGGTACGGTATAGAACCCTGGAAAACAAAAATATCAAACTCGCTAATTTGGTTAGTAGCGGTACAGCCGCACATTCTATTTTTGAGGCTTTCAATACTAGCCGCAGAAACAACATGTCTTTTGTGAGGTTGTGTTGAAAAAGAAGAAGATGGTGTGGAAGCCGGTAGGTTGCTAGCACTTTCTTGGTGGTAAAACCTATATATTTTTTTGCATTCGTCTTCTACGCTAGACAACACTTCTTATTTAGTTTGTTCAATAGGTGGTGCGTGATTTGGATTTTTGGGACTTGAAGGTGGTAGTACTTCTATACAATCGCAAATAGTTTCAATAAGTGATTTAGTACCGTCTATTTTAATAGTCGGATTTAATACAACACCAATAATATAAATAGTGGAATAGGAATAAAATATTTTTTAATAGTTGCCTTATAAGTTGGTTTATCCATATATTCATTAAGCAGTAAAAATATTAGAGTTATATAAAATAACATAGTTGAATTAGTAGGATAATATATACCAATTTTTTTTTTGTAGCTTGAAAAAATTTCTCTAAAACTACAATAAGTTCTGAAATTTTTCCCCAATAGCTATCTATAACCATATCAACTGGATTTTGATTATGAGAGTTAAAAATAAAGTTATAGGTTTTCTATAATCATAAGCAACAAGTAGTTGCTCGTATAAAGAATTCCACCTAGTGGGTACTTCTTCTGGAATTTTTCTATAAGGTAGTTGACAATCGTGACAAGTTTTTTTATATCATTTTCTTCGTAGTATTCTATTATTTTTAAAAATAAAATTTATAGCAAATTGTATTTTACTAAGAATGTTTTCAAAAAGTGATAGACCATCCTTTACAATTAAGTTATATATATATATATATATATATATATATATATATATATATATATATATATATATATATATATATATATATATATATGGCACGCACATTTTTATATGAAAATGATATGGAAAAGATGGAGTTAAACTATTTTTTAAAATTGTAATAGCGTAATTGTTAGAAGAAGCGTTATCTAATGTAATAATCATAATTTTATCAACTATTCTGTAATAATCGCACAATTGATAAATATTTTCTGCAATAAAAGTACTAGTGTGCCTATCATCTATATATATATACGCTAAGATACGTTTTTGCATAGATCATTTATAATCTATCCAATGACAGGTTACCGTTAAATAATCATGGCCGTTAGTACTACGACCTATATCAGAAGTGATAGCCACTTTGACATTAAAATGATATAATGAATAACTTAAATACTATTGATATTCATGCGCGAATTTAAATACATCTCTCTTAACAATTGATCTAGGAAAACCGTTAAAAGCAAGATTATACATATCTCTAATGTAATGAATAAAACCGGGAGATGAAGGAAATGAAAGAGGCAAACCCTCCACAACAACTAATTTTGCTATTGCTTCCATATCTCTATGTTTATCGTATTTAGGGCCTACAATTCCCCATGTTATAAGGTTAATTTGACCCTGTACTTGGTCCGGAATAGTGTCCCGATGGAGCGGACGTTTGCGCACCCTATTTTGAAGCCTCATATTGGGCATACCTAGCTGGATGAGCCCTTACTACGTGTCTCATTAAACCCCCGTCCCACCGTGACTTTTTTCAGTTTTAAATTTTAAAACATTTTTACAAAATTTACATCTAGCTACTTGATTCTCTACGTCCCTATAAAAAATGTCCATGCATATGATTTTAATGTTCGTTTTGCTGGACCTCGTCTCATACTAGGGGCAATAGGAGTCATTTCAGTTGAAGGTGCACTAGTAGGTGTGTTGTCATCTACATTAGTGGGTGTATCATCTAGATCATCGTCTAAATTAAAGTTTTCTTGAGTTCTAGAAAATAGCTCCTCGTCTAAATCTAATGGTATTGTAGGAAAATGTTCAGTATCAACAAAATCATCCTGTGTAGGAATATGATTCTGTCTAGAAATAGGACCCTTACCCTTGTTGCCCCTACTAGAAGAAGTATGACCCTTACCCGTAAGCATATGTTTAAATCCTTCCATTATAAATTTATAATTATACTAATAAATAATTAAAGTAAATGAAATTAAGTGTGTTAAATAAAATAAACAAACAATAATAATTTAATGAAGGAACGAATGTACCAAACGTCGACGTATCATCAAGATGTTGAAAAATTGAAACTTTACTCGATGGAAGATCCTCAAGCTAGTTGCCAACTTCACTCACAATTCCCAAATGAATAAATAAAATTGAATATTTAGTAGACAATGTAGACTTGTAGAGAGATAGATTGAGAGATTGTAGGAAGATTTGTGAGAAAGATGAAGCGAAAATGAAGTATTTATAGTTGAAAACTTGGGTTAAAGTGTAAATATAATAACTTATGGGTTAAAAATAAATATTAAGGGGGTAGAGGGGTTGGGAGAGGCCAAAAATGGCCGTTGCACAACGGCCAAAATGTAAAATGGCCGTTGGTACAACAATTATTTTTGCAAAACGGGGGGTTTTGGGCGGGATCTGGCGGGATCGGGGCGGGCCGGGACGGGTCAGGACGAGACCATGTCCCGTCCCGGTTCGATTCCCGATACCACAATTTTTTTTAATTAAAAATGTCGGGTTCAGGGCGGGATCGGACCGATTCGGGCCACTGGCCAGCCTTAAATCATAAGTAATAAATCTGTGTTCTGAGAATAAAAATCCTTTAGTAAGGTTAGTGATTCTATTCATGTGAATTCAAATTGATTTGACGATTTTAGATTTCAAATAAATAAAATTAAAAGAAAATAGTTATTCACTTCGTGAAACAGAAAAGGCAGAGGGATGCGCTCAAAGATGGTGAGAGAAGATCAAACCCCATTCACACAAACTAATACATTATTCTCGGATCTTCCTCGAACCCCACGCATAACGAAGGCTTAGTACACTGATTATCTTTTTTTTTAATGTATTATGTTATCTTTATCTCTTTCTCAGAAATTACACGCTAACTAATATTGATTATTTTCAAAATACTTAATATTACAAATAAAATAAAAATAATAATTTCATCTTGATTTTACAAAATAACAAATATTTTGAAATACATATTTTTAGTAACTTTGACAACTACGTAGAGAAGGGAGGAGTACACTTTAAGTTAGAAAAAAAAAAGTTTTGTTCAATATCCCGCAATTGAATAGACATCAAATCAAAGAAGCAAAAAAGCCACCAAAGCTGACTAATCAGTGTATTTATATTCCCCAACTCCTCCCACACACTTTGAACTTAGCACTACTATTCAGATCTAAACTTAAACCCTAAAACTTTTTCAATCAACCTCAAAAATCCCCAAATTGACTATGTTAACCGTACAACAACAATCAAGTTTATGGGACGGAGTAATTGAACTAACCAAGTCGGGTCAGTTAAGAGGTACTGACCCGTTAATGTGGGCCATACAACTTTCTTCAAGCCTTAATAAAGCTGGACTATCAATGCCTTCAATTGATGTTGCTAACCTTTTAGTTAATCATATTTGTTGGGCTAATAATGTTCCTATTGCTTGGAAGTTTCTGGAGAAAGCTTTGGCACTTCGTATTGTTCCTCCTATGTTTGTTCTCGCTCTTCTTTCTAACAGGTATACTCTGTTTGGATGGTCGTTACCCATGGTTTCATGATGTACAGTATTGTATTATATAGTGTTGTGTTGTATTGTATTAATGAATACAATGTTTTGTTAGACTGTATCATTTGTTGTGGTTTAATATTACATTTTTATAGTTTGGTTTGATGGTATGTTACTGTATAATAACATGTAAGTTTACTAAAATATCCTTAATTCCTAATTCCGGACTAGTTTATATATAATATTAATAAAACCAAGGTAAAGAATAAAATAAAAATAAGTAGCTGACGGGTGGGAGTGTGGCTGGGTGGTGGGTGGTGTGGGGTATGGGGTAGGGTGGGTGGATGTGATGGAGGGGGGTGGGGTATAATGGGTAAATGAAATAAGTAACCACGCAAAAACCACCAAATCTGTGGTTATAAAAATTGAGTTTTTTCATGATTATACAACAACGGGTTTACACCACCATACAATATTATTTCTAAAACATGGAAACAAACATGATATCAATAAAAACAACACAATAATGAGCCACGGGAAGCAGGGTTAGTCTTATCTCAACTTTAGTCTTTTTTCACTTTGTTTAATTGTGGAATGAAATGGACCTGAATACAGCGGAAATGGTAAATGAGAATGTTCAACTCTAATAGTTGAAGTGTAGGAAAATGTTTAATTCATAAATTCATAAATTTTTGAATGCTCTCTACAATTTCCACTACATGTTCTACAATTCTTCGCTCTATGCTCTACAATATGAAAATAACTAGTAGCATTCCTATTTATAATAGTATAAAACCTACTTTGACTATAAACTGGAAAACATATTCCTATATAAATTTGACTATAAATCCTATTTAAACATGAATTAATAAATAACAAATCCTAAACAAATATGGTTTACGCTCTATGTCTACTTCGAGAAAATAATTACTGCCCATATTTTGAGCTTGTTACCCAGCGTAGCCTATATCTGTGTATAAACACCTTTTATACACTATTATATATACTTTTATACAAGATTGATACATTATGTATAATGATTGCCCCATGTATAATGTTGTATAGTGGGGTACGTGGCATAATATTTTATGTTGGGCTTAATAATATTGAAATCAGGGATTTCTTTAGACTGTTTTACATGTTCTGTTTAATCTGCTTCATGTTTTGTTTGAAGCAGCTTTTTGCCCATCTGTAACCTTGCATCTTCTTGATGCTTTTCTAATGACATTTTATTATTTTACCAAAAAAAAATTTAAAAATTTCCCTTGATTTTTTGGCTCAACTTAAGGACCCGTTTGGCCATGAAAATTATTCACTTTTATTTGGATATTTTTTTCGTTTTATTTGAAAATCAGTGTTTTGACAATGAAAATTTCAAATCCAACTTAGAAGTTTTATTTCAATTTTGTAGACTTGTAACTTGTTTTCTAACTCACTTTTCACTTTGAAGTTGTTTAAGTAGTTCAAGCATGGACATTATTCCAAATATTCTTTACAAAAAGTATAACCAAATATAACTCCATTTCAACTCCCAGCTCTATAAATTCCAAATAAAGTGAAAAATGGTTTGGAATCTATGGCCAAATGCCTACTTAGTCTTTTCCCTTTTGTTTAATATTTGGAATGAAATGAACCTGAATACAACAAAATTGGTACGGAATATTTATATTAGGGGACATATTCAGTCGGTTAAAAATGATTAAATAATAATGTTCAACTCTAATAGTAAAAGTTTAATCTTTAAGATGAGATGATAGCTATTCAACAGACTTCCTAAGTTAAAATTTAGCAACTATTCATTGATCAATAAAAATATTTTCATGAGCTTGTTCTAATAGAAAAGAATGAGCACCCACGTAGAGGAATGTTGAGACATAATCAAATTAATGAAAGCGTCCTATTAGTAAAAATGTTTAGTTGAGGTGGTCATACAATTTAATTAAGGCATTTAGTGTTGTTAGTCTTTCGTGATGTGTAGTATTGAAATGATTGGCTCATATAAAATGATTAAATAATAATGTTCAACTCTAATAGTTAAAGTTTTGAGCCGAGGGTATATTGGAAATAAGCTTTCTACCTCCCAAGGTAGGGGTAAGGTCTGCGTACACTCTACGAAAGGTCTACGTACACTCTAGAAGGGGATGGATATAGAAGATTCGTATAGACAACTCCTACTAGTTTGGAAATTGGGATTGAGGTGTGGTGATTGGTTAATGGATTGTTAGTCTTATTTGTTCACACTTTCCTTTCCTTTTTTCCCTTGCAGAGTGATCCCTGCTCGAAGGAGCTATCCAGCGGCATACAGGCTTTATATGGAACTTCTAAAAATATATGCTTTCTCATTGCCATCTCTGATTAATGGTCCTAATTATCAAAAGTATGCCTCGTTTCTTGTATCCTCTCTTCAGTTCATCGCATTGCCAGCATTTTGTTTGTTCGTATCCTTTATTATTAAGTGTAATCTTAGCTCTGAAAAGCATTGATGTGATGTAACATGTGTGTTGACACCGTAGACTACCGCAATATGTGAATTCCTTTATTAATTTGTTTAGATTTCTTGGTTAGATGGTGAGCTCAGGGAAGGTGAAAGGTAAATGGGGGTGAAAAAGGAAAGCCTACACTTAATTACTTTTGTGTCAATAGTAAAGTAGGTTATTGGCCTTCTTTGGGCACTTTGTCCACCTAATCAAATAGGTAGCTTCAGTTGATAACATTCCAATCTTTTTGACCGTCCCAGAGTCCAAAGTATGATGTTTTTTTCCAGGAAAATATTAGTTGAGAGTCTAATTCCAAAAAATCTTTCTTCTGTAGTCTTTACTCTGTTGGGACTTGGTAGTTCTTTTTTTTTCTCCAGTAATTTCTTTTGTTTATATATATTCGATTTTCGCCTCTGGAGCACCGGTTTTCAAGATGAGGTTTCTTAATTCCGTCTGTCTTGTAACGTTCAGATGATCCTTCTTCTTGTGAAAATGATATAAGTGGAGCTCAGAGGACCTACAATTATTTTGCTCATGTTATGCTCCTGGAATTTTTCCTGTTTTTTATTAACCCGTTGATAATAAGATATCAACATGAATGAAAAGTATATTGACTCAGATTTGCCAACTTATTTTGAGTTTGTTTGAACTAACGCAAATGCAGTCAACTATTCAGTATCAACAGTTAACAAATGTGAATGCAATTGCAGGATCATGGAAGCAATAAATGATACATTACATCTTTCCCAGATATTTGGACTTCAGGGGTCTGAAAGTGGTCTAATTGTGGCTGAATTTGTTTTTACAATTGTATGGGAGTTACTTGATGCGTCCCTTGATGATGAGGGATTGCTGGAACTGACTGATGAAAAGAAGTCTAGGTGGCCTATTACATCTCAAGATATGGGATTGAATAATCATGATGGTTTTGCTGGGGGAAGAACAGAAAAGCATGAAGTATTATGTAAAATGAACACAGTTATGGCTATTGAAATAATTGGTGATTTTTTTCGAGATAAAGTGACTTCCGCAATCCTTTATTTGGCACACACGAACATGTAAGATCATATACCTTTATTCCCTCAACTGATACTCTTGTTAATAGTGACAGTACCCTTACTCAAGTTTGCATGTTATGGTTGCCTTCTTTTGCTGTTTTTAAGCAATGAATAAGTTCTAGCTGTACTAGACTAATAAATTGATATACCAGTGGCTCATTGTTCAATTTTCTTTCTTCTTTAGGTCCACACATTGGGAGTCCTTTACCCAGAATTTAGGACTTCTCGTGTCAAACTCATCAGCTTTAAGAAACTCTAAGAATATTTCTTCGGAGGCTTTGGTGCAGTTAACATCTGATAATCGTGTAGTCCTCTCTAGAAAATGCAAAACAAGCTCACATAAAAGGTTTCATGCTGTATTGGCTTCTGGTTCGCTTGTATCTTCTGCAGATCAGTGTCATGGTGCTAGTCCATCGGTGCTCTGGCTTCCCATTGATCTTTTTCTAGAAGATACCATGGACGGGTCACAAGTAGCGGTTACTAGTGCTGCTGAAACACTTACCGGTATACATAGTACAATCCTCTCAGTTATTGTGTATAACCTGCTCTAAACGACATTGCTAAACTGGAGTTGTATTGCAGGTTTAGTGAAGGCTCTGCAGGCAGTTAACTCTTCAACTTGGCAGGACACTTTTCTTGGATTATGGATTGCAGCCCTAAGGCTTGTTAATAGAGTAAGATTTATGATGGAATCCCTTCGATCCATTGTCAAGTTGAATTCAGGGCGTATTATCTTATTGTTTTTTCCTTTCTTTCTTTCCCCTAGAGCAAAATTATAGAAAAAAACTATGCTTCTCAATGTGATATTGCTGGGAAGGAATGGTTTCAAGTTTTAAAGTGCTGGAAAGTCAATCGATGTATTAGCTAAAGCTAAACTTAGGGTTACTTTTCCATTGAACTATTCAGTTTCTTTCTACAAAAGGTTCTGGGAATATGTATGATGTGCGTCTGTTACAATTGTGATTTGTGGGGGTGAGGGGAGCAGGATGACAGGTGCAGTTTATCAAAAAAACTGAAACTGCTATTTAACAATCTTGATAGGAGTGTGATTTTGTGCTTTTGGTTCCATTGTAGAGTCTTCTAACCGCTTTTGGTCAATTTAGGAAAGGGATTCAAGTGAGGGACCAGTACCGCGCCTGGATACTTGCTTATGCTTGTTGTTGTCGATTACACCACTAGCAATAGTGAATCTTCTTGAAGAGGAGGAAATGAATTGCAGCTCTACCAAACAAAGGAAAGATAACAACAGAAAACGTCACCAAGACTTGGTATCTAGCCTTCAGCAACTTGACGATTATGAAGGCTTGTTGACCCCACCATTGCCTGCTGCTCCATTGGCAAATCTAGCTGCCGCAAAAGCAATGATGTTCGTTTCAGGTCTAAGTGTTGGGAGTGGCTATTTTGAGGGAATGAGCTTGAACGACATGCCTGTCAATTGTGGTGAGTTAATTTCTTTATTGAATTTCAAGAAATTTCAGTGCGTCTGACCTTGTATATAGTCGTCCCATGTGGTTTAACTTGCTAATCTCCAACAATTTGTAGCTGGAAACCTGCGACACTTGATTGTCGAAGCCTGCATTGCCAGAAACATCTTGGACACCTCTGCTTATTTGTGGACCGGATATGTAAAAGGTAGATGCAATCAAGTTCCTCGTAGCATCTCGAGTCAAATGCCTGGCTGGTCATCATTGATGAAGGGGTCTCCCTTAACTCCTCCAATGGTCATCTCTTTGGTATCAACACCAGCATCAAGGTACAACAAAGTTGTCAATTAGAAACTTTTCCTTGTTTTCTGATGTCCTAGTTATCTTCTGCCGAGGATACTTGCTTCGAATAGTTATATTTTACATGGTGCCACTGGTTCATTTTGCCTAATTGGAGTTTTCAAACATGTTGAGGAGCGTGAAAAGATATACAGATAAGAGAACTGATGCAGTTTTAACTACTCACAAAGTGATACTTTCTGATTGAAAGAAAGACAGACCTTCAACATGAAGTATTCCATCCTCGCTGGGTTATAAAACGGGCCTTAGTGGATCAGAATCTGAATTAGAATGATTAAAGAATAAAACTAGAAGTTATAAAGAATGCTCAACCTACTCAAGTTTTCGGTAATGGTAGAAGAGGATATGGGAAATAAACCAGAATGGAGAAATTAAATGATTTTATTTAAAAGGAATTTCAGTGGGATGAGTTTTATATGGTGATTTTGAGTAGGTGGAAAGAAGATCGTGATCCAGTTTTAAAGGAGATCTTTTTTATGAAAAAGAATTGGAGAAACAGAGAAGGAACAACATGATAGAGAGGGGTGATTAAGATTGGGTGGCAAAATCAACTATAATGGAAAAGAGAATAATGGAGAATTTACTACTTGCATAAAGAATTCTTTTGAAGGTTTAATCTTATACTTGGTCTCGCTTTGAATTATCTTACTAGAAAAAAAGTTTCACCTATCTCATAAAGAAAAATCTTACTATTAAAATCTCTTGAAAATGCTGCCATAAATTGGAAAATAGATCTAGTTTAAGGGTTGATTAGTAATTCGGGCTTTCAGTTTCATCAATCTATATCTCCAAGGGGTATGACATGTTAATAGTCATGAATTGGAAAATGCAGTTGTGCCATAAGATAAAATCTCCCCTAAATTTTCTTAGTAATTGCCTGGTCTTCAGTTAAAACCTTTTCTTTCCTGAAGCCAGGTATATCAGATGTTTTTTTCGAAATTTATACAGTGGTATGGAACTGAAATTAAGCTCATGGATTTGATGGAAGTTTAGCAGAAATAGAGAAAATATATGAGATTGCCGTCAATGGCTCGGATGATGACAAGATTTCTGCTGCTAGTATTCTCTGCGGTGCTTCTCTTGCTCGTGGTTGGAATATACAGGTAATACTTGCCTTTCTCTCTAGATAAAACGTGTATGTTACTATACGGGGTAGTTGAACCTCAAAGCTCTCTTTGTTCAAAGCCTTTAAAGTCTAAAATATTTATGAATTTTTTATACACATTTGTTTTTTTCCGTTGTGAAAAAAATATTTGTTTTCTTCTTTCCCTTTTTTCCTTTTTCAAAGAATTCGTTTAATAGTTAGTACAGGTTCCGAAACACCACTTGTACTACACAGCTAAACCCACAACCATAACCAATTACAGTGTAAGTAGTGCACAAAGGCCGAGAAGCTCCAGCATTGGCATATGCAGTCGATCCCTAACCCATCGATAAGAAAAGAGAAGAAATTGAATCAAGGAGGGAGGTTGAGGATGCTCAGCTAGACACCATCTTTCAATCTCATTAATGTCAAGAGATGAAGAATTTCCACCTTTCACGGTTGGCAGTTGGTTGAGTGAGACTAAGTAAAGAATGTATCTGGTGTGTATGCAACTGGAATTAGAGAAGGCAAGAAGCTCCCCGCTGGTTGGTGGCTCGTATGACTTGTAGAACAAGAGATGGAATGGTAAAGGTGGTGACCATTAAGCATCGACTGGTGGAGGTGATGGTGATGAGATGAAAGAAAATAAGTTGAAAATGGAAAACCCCTTAAGCGAACATGGAAAGTGGCTCATTTTGGAACAGTGATAGTTTTTTCTGAAGACTACCTGAAATACTCTGCCTTAATAATTTAGAGAACATTACATTTTTTTTAGCTGCAAAAGAACTTAGATAATAGAGTATACTTGTTTTTGAAGTTGGTTTCAGGAAAGTCATTCCCAAGTTCAAAAACAGTTACAAAAACTGCCATTTCTATGTCGATACACTCATCTCCTGTGTTTCATCTGCATTGATGTAGGAACATACTGTTCTGTTCATCACCAGGTTGCTTTCGCCTCCTGTTCCTGCTAATTATTCTGGAACTGAAAGCCATTTGATTGGTTATGCTCGATTCCTGAATGTTCTTCTCATTGGAGTGTCATCTGTTGATTGTGTTCAGATCTTTTCTTTGCACGGATTGGTAAGTTGAACTTCAGCTGCTCCTATCTCGTTATAAATTACCTTAAATGACATTTATGTTGCTCGTGTGGCTGAAAAATCAGTAAAAAGGCATAGAGACTAACTTACAATTGCATGGCCACTCAACATGGATGGAAACTTTGTGACATTTGACAACTGTTCAAAAAAAGAATTCTGTGTACACTGCATGAAAGTTTGATGATATCACAAATTGTTTTTTATAAAGATACATGTATGCACTCAGGGGCCTATACAACATATTGTAAACTTTAGTATGCCATGCCAAAGGAATCCTGAAATAAAGTAGTCATTTATGTACCTATGAGGGCCTTGATGCTAAGCCAGAAATGGTTGTTGGATTTTGGGTCATTTCTTTAAATTACTTTTTCGATGGACATGTAACTGGGTTATGCTGGCATTGCTTATCTGTAAAATGATAAACAGAACTGTTTGAAGTAGGTTTCAAGAAAGTACCTAGAGGTGCAGCTGTCATAAGATTAAGATAGAGAAAACCAGATTGTTCATTTTATATAATGTTTATGCATTACATTTTCCAGGTTCCACAACTTGCTGGTGCATTGATGCCAATTTGTGAAGCCTTTGGTTCATGTGCACCCAATGTGAAATGGACTATAATGTCTGAAGAAATTTCTTCACATGCCGTCTTCTCAAATGCATTTACTCTTCTGCTGAAGTTGTGGAGGTTTGATCAGCCGCCTCTTGAGCATGTTAAGGATGTTGTTCCAATGGGATCCCATCTAACTCCTGAATACATTTTGCTGGTGCGCAACTCCCAGTTGACATCCTCTAATGATCTGCAGAAAGATCAAAGCAAAATCAAGCGGCTGTCTAGACTTTCAAGTCCATTAACTGGAGAACCCATATTTCTTGATTCTTTTCCAAAATTAACCCTTTGGTACAGGCAACATCAAGCATGCATTGCTTCACCTCTCTCAGGACTTGTCCCTGGAACTCCTGTTCATCAGATTGTTGAAGCACTGTTGAACTTCATGTTCAGAAAAATAAATAGAACTGGTCAGTCCCTGACACCAACTACTTCTGGAAGCAGTAGCTCATCTGGGCCTGGAAATGAAGATATATCTCTCCACCTTAAGCTGCCTGCATGGGATATTCTGGAAGCTGTTCCTTTTGTGCTTGATGCTGCTCTCACTGCCTGTGCTCATGGTAGATTGTCACCACGTGAACTAGCCACAGGTTAGAGAATCTGGTCTGGATTATAAATTAGCAATTGTCATTGACTTAGTGTCTAGCCTTCAGGAGGAAGTGTTTAATGTGCTGGACAGTCAAGCATGCAAGAAGGCGACTGTTTAGAGATAGATAGATAGATAGATAGAGAGAGATGTAGCTCTTAAGACCCAATTATCAGATGTAAGAGACTTACTGTTCATTGCTACGATGATAACTCTACAACAAATAAAAATGCATAATCAGAACCTCCACTTTTATCTGGAGGAGAGAAGTGTTGAGGGGAGATATATCATGTTGAAGTGTGACTTTCTCATCTAAAAGCTTAAATTGTTAAACAGAGCACTTTTTTTCCATTTCACGAAGAGAGCACATTTTTACGCCCTCTCACGTGCGACCTGGTTCTTATTCATGAGCCAAGGTTGGCGGTGAGACTTGAACCCAGGACTTCTGTCTGCACCATGTTGAAATGTGTGACATTCTCGTGTACTGCTTCTAGCTTAGAATCTCTTCCAGTTGAGCTGCACTAACAGGCTTAGGTAAAGTACAGATAATGTTAGTGACTACATGCAAAACCCTTTACTTCTTCCTAAGCTTAAGTTGTTAGATGCAAATTTTCACTCACAAGAGGAGAAAAGAAAGAAACAAAATGAAACAATAAGTATTTCTTAACTTGTGATTTCACTGGTTCATTGTTTAAGTCAATGAATTTGTATTTGTTAGTATTTTGACAGATGCATTTTCCCGTTCACAGGTCTTAAGGATCTGGCCGATTTTCTCCCAGGTTCTTTGGCAACAATCGTAAGCTACTTTTCAGCTGAAGTGACACGGGGTATCTGGAAGCTTGCTTCTATGAATGGAACTGATTGGCCAAGCCCAGCGGCAAATTTAGCAACAGTGGAGCAACAGATAAAGAAAATTTTAGCTGCAACAGGTGTGAACGTCCCAAGTCTCACCGTAGGTAAGCACTCATCTAAGTTGAAGTGATTGCTTTTTAAGACCAACAGAGTTGTGGCACAAGAAACCTATTTCCTGCTTCTCTATTTAGTACATACTTTTCTCAAACATATTGGTTTTGCACCAACTGGGTAATACCAGTTGTCTCTGGTGATAATTCCACAATGGGAGGTGAAAATGTCTACTCTCTTGCTGTCATATGTACGAGTTGGATATAATAGAGTTCTGATATCATAATTTTCGAAGAACCAAGTTATGCCAACTAAACAAATTTGCTGGTGCTAAGCTTGACCTCCCATGCATGTATAACCTGTCTCTGACCATTGATGCATTCAAAAGCTTTGCTATACTGACCTGGACATTCACACATCCTGTACATCTGGTTCAGGGTTTTTAATGTTCATTGATCTCTTTCTGCATGTCTAGCTTATGCTTTTTTTGTTTGTAGGTGGAAATTCTCCAGCTACCCTTCCATTGCCCCTCGCAGCCCTTGTGAGCCTCACCATTACATACAAACTTGATAGATCAACTGACCGCTTTCTGAACTTAATGGGTCCAGCCTTGAGTAATTTGGCTACAGGTTGTCCTTGGCCCTGCATGCCTGTCATGGTTGCTCTATGGGCCCTAAAGGTGAAGCGCTGGAGTGACTTTCTTGTTTTCTCTGCATCACGGGCCGTGTTCCACCACAATAGGGATGCAGTGGTTCAACTGCTTAGAATGTGCTTTGCAGCTTCACTAGGTCTAACTACATCTTCTATTGCTAGCAACGGCGGTGTAGGTGCACTTCTTGGTCATGGTTTTGGCTCTCATTTTTCTGGCGGAATCTCTCCTGTTGCCCCTGGTATGCTCTACCTGCGTGTCCATAGAGCTGTCCCAAATGTCATGTTTATGACAGAAGAAGTTGTTTCCCTTTTGATGCATTCTGTCAGAGATATTGCAAGTAGTGGATTACCTCCCGAGAAATTGGAGAAACTCAAGAAAAGTAAATGTGGTATGAGGTATGGTCAGGTTTCTCTTGCTGCAGCAATGACTCGTGTAAAGCTTGCAGCGTCACTGGGTGCTTCATTAGTTTGGATCACAGGTGGTGTTGCTTTGGTCCAATCATTGATTAAAGAAACCTTGCCATCTTGGTTCATATCAGCACATGGGTCGGAGCCCGGTGGCAGGATGTCAGGAGGGCTAGTTGCAATGCTGAGGGGTTATGCCCTTGCTTACCTTGCTGTACTGTCTGGAACATTTGCATGGGGGGTGGATTCATCATCACCTGCATCCAAGCGGCGGTCAAGTACTCTTGAGGCACACTTGGAATTCCTTGCAGGTGCTCTAGATGGGAAAATATCCCTCGGTTGCAACAAAGCTACCTGGAGAGCTTATGTTTCAGGGTTCATCAGCTTGATGGTGGGCTGCACACCAAGCTGGTTGCTAGAGGTGGATGTAGAGGTTTTGAAGAGGCTAAGTATGGGTTTGAAACAGTGGAGCGAGGATGAGTTAGCATTGGCTCTTTTGGGTAGTAGTGGTATTGGCGCAATGGGCTCCACCACTGAAATGATTATAGAATGTGGTATGAACTTTGTTAGATGAGTTGATTGCAGTTAATGTTCTTTCTACAATAGTTTGTATACCCAAGTGAGGGACTTGCCTGTATCATAACCTCTTTAGATTTATCAAAGGAGCTTTAGCTTTTGTACATAAATCATGTAGCTGAGTATAGAAACCAAAATATGAAAACCCTGCTCTTATGACTTATCTTGGACACTTGTATTACTAAATAACATGTGCTGGTATCCGTCTCTGACGTAGAGGTGATTTGTTATCTCGCTGTATGCGTCTTCTTTCTTATAGGATTCTGAAGAGCTTTATTTAAAATTGAGTTAATGGTCAAATTGAACTATCATTTTTTTTAGTTTCCTACCTGAACTAGCAGGTGTGTGAGTTTTCTATCTGAACTATCACAATTTATTTATTAGAACACATCTCAATTAAATATTTTTGTCCTATTTAAGAAAAGGATTAGGAAATGAACATTATGGATTTGAAAAAAAAAATTGACAACCTATTAATTCTGTCTTTACTAGGAGGATCTAGAAGCTCGTATTACTAAAATCTAGACCTTTTAATGGAGATGCCGACACTAGGAAAATAGTTTGATTAAAGGACGAATTCGGTCTAAGCCAAATGTATAATTAGATCAAAAACAAAAACAATTAGTAACAAGTTTTCAAAACAAGATTAGTTTCGTAGTCGGAATGATTCGTACTTGAATCATGTATGGGTCTTAGAAACGTTTAAATAAAAAAGAGAAGGAAATATAAAGCAAGGAGAAAATTAACCAAAGGGGGAAGACCTCAAGAGTAAACCATCTTGACTTCTCCTCAGTAACTTGTGGTTAGAGTCATACTGAGGTAAATATAATATTTAAATTTTACTCATCGACTGTGTAAAACTTTATACAGTTATTTAAGGTAATTGGGAGCTAAATAACAAAAATGAGAAAATTACACCATAAGTCCCTTAAGTATACATTGAACAGTTTTGATCTTTAGGTCTGTCAAAAGTTAGCACTTATAAGCTCCGTCAAATATTTACTAAACTCTGACTATTAAATTTAATGGAAACTTTTAAAAAAATAGTGTGAAACTAACATTTAGAGGTACAATTGTTATAGCTTTTGTTATTTTTGATTTATTTCTATAGTTCGATTTAGCTTTTTAAAGTACAATAATTTGCTACTTAAAAAATCAAAATTGCTCAGTGCATATTTAAAAAACTATTTTGAAGCTTAACACCATTTTTGTCATTTTCTCTAAAATGTCGGAGTTGGTTCCTATTAGGAAGTAAATATTGGGTCATTGGCACTTTTGCCCCTATTTTGTATTGGTCTTTAATTTTTAATCCTTATAACAAATAATTTTTTTTTATAAAAATATATTTATAAAGGTGCATTGTTTCGTATATATTTCCTCCTTCAAGAAAATATGGGAAATTAAAGCAAGATTTATCTGGGGTTTTAACTCTTAACAAACACTTGTTAACTGGAGTTATAGACCAATCAAGAAAATGGAGGCAATAGCTCTTGGGCTGACATGTACTGCTTTCCCTCATGCCTTTCCTTCAACTTCATCCCTTTCAAGAACTCCAACACTTACTTCAATCAAATATCTATCCACCACAGGTCAGCATCTACTTTAATCTCTTCTACTCCGTTCGTCCCAATCTAAGTGTGTTAGTTTGATTAGGCACGGAGTTTAAACAATAAAGAAAGATTTTGATCTTTAATTAAATATTTGTGGAATCTTTTAAATCTTGTGTTTTAACCAAAACTTACTAAATAGTATTTTTTTCTACTCATTTTTGAGCTTAAATGATTGAAAGAATCTAAAAGTTTCAATATTTAGCACTGCATAGGTGCAAAGGGATTGAAGAGCAGGACCTTTATGGACTTCCAAAGGAATATTATGATGATGTATGTTCTTTTTTTTGCCTATCATCTGTTATTGTTTGTGGGTTTGCTTTTTCTTGATATTTTACCATCTGACACCAATGAATTTACTTTATTTTTTATTTGGTTATCAGTTTCTAGTTTGATTCTTGAAAAAGGGTACAAGAGAGTTAATATTCCACCTGTTAGGAAAAAGATTGATGGGGTTATGGGGGTCTAAAAGCTTTCAATTTAGTGCAAATTTTGACATGTTTTCTTAACTTTTTTTGAAGTAAAATTTAGATATTTAGAAACTCTATAAAAATTTTGTAATTCACATTTTTTTTGAATTAAAATATATTAAGAAAGGCTTGATAAGATAGAAGAAGCTGTCTACCTCCAAATAGTAATAATGCAATAAAAATTACTCCCTCCGTCCAAATTTATGTGAAGGTGTTTGACTGAGCACGGACTTTATAAGGAAGAATTTTGGAACTTGTGGTCTAAGATAAGCTTATAAAATTTTTTGTGGCTAAAAATTATTCCATTAAGGGTAAAGTGAAATTTTTGAAGTTAAATTGTTATCCCTCCGTCCCAATTTATGTGGCACCATTTGACTTGGTACAGAGTTTAAGAAACAAATGAAGACTTTTGAAATGTGTGGTCCAAAACAAGTTTTATATAAATGTGTGGAGATAAATCATTTCATAAAGTTAAATTGTTTCTAAATATAGAAATGTGACATTCTTTTTGGGACATACCAAAAAGGAAATAGTGCCACATAAATTGGACAGAGGGAGTACTAAATATGAAAAGATGTCATTCTTTTTGGGACTGACTAAAAATGAAAGAGTGCCACATAAATTGGGACGGAAGGAATAGAGGAAGCAGTATATAAGCAAAAGGAGAGGAAAAGGGAAGTGTAATCTTGTTAGCATGCTTCAAAAATTGGTGCTAAGCTTTCTCTTATTAGGAATGGCAAGCTAAACAAAGGGAAAAGACTAAGGAATTCCATAGACTACGTCAACAGGAGGAAGATGAAGAGGAAAATAAGGTGGACGAATATCGTGAAATTGGATTGCGCTTGAAAGATTATCCAGAAGAAGAGCTCCTTAAGGCCAAGAAATTGGTTGCCAGCTTCATTAGATCAGCTGAAGAAGTGGAAGAGGTGAACAACTTTTATTGCTAATGTGTTCTCTTATTTATTTCTTTGTGGATATAGATAATATACTCAAGGTGTATGAGTCTTTCCATGTGATGCAACTGTATTTGTTTTCTAGAATAATAGAATTACAGCATTTATGAGAAAATTAATATTATACCTTGTTGAGTATTCGACTTACTTACCCAGCCGAGAATCTTAACAATGTCAAAGTTGTTATGGAGCTGGTGTTAATACAAAACAAGAAAATCACTAATTGCTTTGTCTTTTTTTCCCCCTTTAGTCCTACTGATGTCTTAATTAAGAAATCTAGTAGCAAAAGGATATTTTTTTCCTTTTTCTACCCCCTGTTACCTCATGTCCCCTTCACGAGAGTTAGAAGCAGCAATTCTTGTTCGCAAGGACATATATATTTTCGTCAATTGCTAATTCGAAGATGTTCAATTAAGTTATTGATCTTGTTGATTTATGTGACCTTTGAGAAAATTAATCAAAGAATTTAGTTTTGGAGCTGTAGTTTTCTTTCTTTTCTCTTTCTGTAGTTTGCAGAACAGATCCCAGCAACCCTTCTTTTTCTTTAGGGCCTTCATTTTCTGATTTATGGTGATCCATCATGTCGTTAATTTAGCCCTTTAGAAACTCATATTTCTTGTAAAATCTATCTATTATACACGAAGTGTAACTACTTGGATGCGACTATACATGATTCATTCAAGGTTTTATGTCCTCTTGTCGCCCAGTGGGAAGAATCCAAAAATATTGTCGTGTTGAGGGTCAAATTAGCTTAGATAAGCACTTCGAATCCAATGATATATGAGGTAAGCATATGGGTTGACGATCAAGTGCCACTGGTCATGAGCAGGGCCTGATCTTACCTTAGGAAGTTCCGCAATTACTTCCTGAGATAAGTGAAAAAGTAACAGTAGGCTATTTTAGGTAGGGAAACCTTACTTTTTAATCAAGCAGGCTCTATCCTTTCAATTTCTGTGAACCACATTTACCTGTTGCTTATTCATGATTTTGCACCTGCCTCATCTTGTTTGTTTGGTTTGACCCTGCAATAGAACTATTTTACTCTATCATGCCTTAATTATTTTTGAAGTGCATATAATAGAATTGGGTCATTGAACTAAATTCCAATTCTTTTTGATGACTGAGAAATCACCAAGGGCCAGCGGCTCACGTTTCGAAACACCGGTGGATAATGGGTCCGTCCCTCTACGTTTTCTCACTTAAATACTAGGCTTTTGTCTATCAAAACTGTGACATGCGCCTAAACCACACATCACGTGTTGCGCTCTTACCACTAGACCGAAGCCCTAGGGACAATTTTTTCCTTTCTGAATTCCAATTTTCTAATAGCTTTCTTATTGGACATTGCTTCTTGTATGGATTCTTATGTGCAGAAAATTGAGGAAGCTGCAGAAAAAGGTGAACTCGATGAACTTGTTCTATTGATCATATGGAATCGGCTTGATCTTGCTCGGCGTGATGTAAGTATTTTAATGCTTATCGTTCCTTTTTATGACCGACTCAATGACCCTTTTTGATTGCCTTTCCTTTTGCCTGTTTGTGCGATGGATTTGCCTCTTGGTCATGAGTATAAGAGTCACATTAACCTTAGCATGTTCTTTTGTTCATGAGCTCAGATGTTTTGGTTTCAATTACCGTAAGGGAAAGTGGTGTCTGCTTCAAAATTTAGCACACTTATGCAGTAGCAAATTTAAAACTGAATCTAGACAGGGTTTTCACCCAAATAAAATGGCTTTGTTTAAAAAAATTGTCCAAACATGCATGATATTTCACGCACTTATATTATAAGGTATTGTTCATTGACAATTCTGTCAACTACTTTGGATTCCATCTTGCTGTGTTTAAATTCTTTCATATGCAGTGTGCAATCTTTGCTTAGTATGGTACTGTTGCATAGGCAGTTGGAAATGGGAATAACCATCTTTTTCTACTTTGGGGTAGTACAGAATCTGCACCCTCTAAGTTCTGTGCTTGTATAGAATATCCTCTAGAAGTTGTGGCTTTTCAGTCCCCACTTCAACTCGTCAGGAAAAGGACCAAAAATAAAACAATCTAATGCATGTAAGATATCTTTATTGCTCTTTCCAGGATGAGAAGGATGCAGTTCGAAGTCTTGATCTCTTGTACAGGCGAGTTGAGGTATGTGAAAACGGGGCTTCAGTAGGAGTTCTCTTGACCAAAAACTCATTTTTCTGTAGTATCAATTAATGGAACGTTGACTATTTAACCTTGTATTTTCATTTAACTCATAACCTTGATAATGTCCAATTGAGTTTCCTTTCTCTCTTGTGTGTTGCGTTATTCTGCCAACCAAAAGTAGCTTTTGCATAGCTTATTATCACCTTGATAAAGTGCCACTCATCTTAAGTATCCAGTTTTGACAAGTATCTTACCCATTTATTGATCTTTGACGAATTCACAAATAGATGTGGTTTACTTTTTATTTCTTTTTCTTACTTGTGTCCTTTCTTTGTAGTTTGTTCTACATTTCAAATCGTAGGCTTTTACTACAATATGCATGTTGATAGATAGATAAGCTGAGCAAGAAATGCTTTCTTGTTGTGCCTTCTCTTTTTTTCTTTTTTCTTCCCCCATCTCCCTACTCCCTCTGTCTCTCTTTATTGTTTTTTACTTTGGTCTTTACACCTTCATCCCTGCATTTAGACAGAGATTTTGAAGCGGGAAGCAAGTCCTGCCATGAGACTACTGAATGATCTTCTGAATATGCATGATGGTGGACTAGACAATGAAGGATGGCTCAAAGCATGTAAAAAACGTATGGTTGATACATTTCCTCGAGAGGACCCGTTTAGTATTCTTGTACCTGCAGGTTTTGACATTGACACGGTATATTTATACTCTTTCAAATTGCTTTTCTGGTTTGATATAAACTGTTCATCTTTCTAATATTAGTCTGTGAGATCCATAACGCAATTTCACTTGTTTGATAATTACATTCACCTTTATATATGTGACGAGCGTGTTAATTTCGTTACTTCAAGACATCTGAAGTTGCTTTTCTTCCACTCTCCACGTTTCTTGTTAGCATCAAGGTCCTATAAGACCAGCTTTGGTCGTTGAAGATGTGCTTTTGAGGGTAGATTTTGTCAGAGAGGTGGACGAACTGTTAAAGGAGGTACGATCTGAATATACTGAATCATTAGACGCACAAGGACTTGATCCAGAATCAGTTGCAAGTAGATTGAAACAACAGGAGAAGCAACGCGCAATACACCTAGTAGTAAGTCTTTTGGATCTGGCCATCAACTTGGAGTGGTAGTTAAGTTCACTGCCTCCTTCCCAATTGAGAAATATTGGCAGCGTAGAAATCTCATTAGAGAAGAAAAGTTCACAGAAGGTTCATCGACAGTATACCTGGTTCACGAGGTTGTACCATTTTGCAGTTAATATATATGGAATGTCCAATTCCAACTATCATTATAGTAACGACGACTCCATGCCACCAAGTTGTAACAACTCATTTCAGATAATTTTGCGATGTCTCCTTCCTTCCTGCCCCATGGAACAACTGTGTGCTGCTGTTCTCTCCCAGCCGAGAAGAGTTTCAATATTTGAGAGCTGGAAGCATAGCAATTGAAGCTTTATTTATTAGCCAGTGTACATTTGTAGTATCAGTCAGTAGGGGAACATGGTACTGTTTGGATTCAAACTGTTATAAGAGGAGAAAACTCAAATTATAACGACTATTACGCTTGGAAACTAAAAAGCGACTCTTGGTTGTCTTCAATCAGCATTCGAGAGAATTATTCCCTTCGGTGTGTTGTCCAGACACTCTTTGTGTAATGTCGTATGAAATGATTCTGATTCTATGTGTTTGGTTAGGAAAATGTTTTCTGTGAAGAAGCCATTTCCTAGTGTTGATTACCAGAAAATGTTTTTCAAGTAGGAAAATGACTTCCATTACAACTATTACTTGCTCCAGCTAGTACTTAGATATTATTATTGATCTTTAAAACTAAAAAGTTTCATCAAGACACTATCCAGTTTCCTAGAGGGTGTTTGGATTGGCTTATTTTAAGTGCTTTTTGACTTTTAAACCTTTTTTTTTTTTTACTTTTTGTGGTGTTTGTGCAAGATAAAAAAAAAGCTTTTAAGCATTTATTTTTAAGCTAAAAAGGTACAAAAATAAGTCAAAAGCCAAAAGTTAGGTAGGATCAATTTATCGCTTTTAGCTTATAAGTCACTTTTAAAAAGTCAATCCAGACACCCTCCTAATCCACTTACCAATAAAATACCGGAAACTTTTTCCTCTCTGTAAAATATTCTTCATCTTACCAAACACACTAAAACTTAAGTACGGTCAAACCTTTGCAACTATGTAAAGAAGCTCTAATTTGGCTGCCATATGCTTGTTGGCAATCTTTTGTTTGAATCACAGTAAGTAGCAACTGTTATATTTTAACAGGTAGGTGCATATTTAAGGAAAATCAATCATTCTGGGTTTGTAGAGTGACCACTGATGACTGATTCTGCAGACGTGCCAAATTCCCCTTTCATCTTTCCACGAGGACGAGGTGTTTCAAGACTTAAGTGGCTTTGGTCATCTACTTGAGCCTCCAAGCATAAAGATAAGATGAACAACCATTTGATATCCATTACAATCGGCATTGAATCCCTTACAAACTAATAGACGTAAATAAATAGCACGTCCCTCCACTAAAATGGGCTGGTATGCCTATCTGCCTAATCTATGTAGAGTGTGTGCTCTATTCAGCAATAGAGGATATAATCACGTCAATAAACTTGCAGCAACGAAGCTACAAGGGCATTACTCTTTACATGCTTTACATAAGAACTTTCTTTGAGCTCAAAAGAGAATGTTAAGACACAAGTGTTCTCGGAGAAAGCCTCTTGTTTATTCAGCTGTTAAAAAAAGCCTCTTATTTAAATATATACGAGCTATACAGATTGCCTCTTAAAAGAAATCTAAGATGCTCTATTTACTTGCTAAAATCTATAGTGAAGGAAATAAGAGGCCACATGATACATGACTCAAATTGAAAAAAGCAACAGGCCAGTGTAAAGGGAATCAAGTTTCGGCTAGTCTATGTGCTTCAAACAGCAGACAGCTGTGAGACTTCATCTCATATGCAAGTAATCCATCTTCAACTGGAGTTCCCTTCTCATCAAAGAATCCGGGGAAAGGGAGGGCTGTGTCAACAAGACGATGCCATACCATATCTGTTGGAGGTGGTGGAAGGATAACACTCACTGAATCGCCTGCACTATTGAAAGCAACAAACAGGTCACCTCCGTTATCAGAGACGGATGTCTGGCCGTCTACAACATCAGCCTTCAAAGTCATAGCCAAGAATTTGCTAGACAGGTCATCCCATTTCGGAGGAAATTGGTCACTCCCATGCCACTGGATATTCTCTTCCTTCAAGAAGGTTCTCTTTTGAAGAAGATCACTTCTTCTCATTCTTAAACTACTCAAGAATGAAATAAACTGGGTAGTCTGAACCCCAAAACCAGTTTTTAAAGTATCCCAATTAAAAGATTTTCGAGCATCATATGCAAGGAAACCTCCTGAAGACTGACCACACTCATCTCCCATGTTAAGTACTGGTACACCTAGAGAAATGAACAATATGAACAGAAAATTACGAACTTGTTTAAGTCGTCTCTCTAGGACAATATTATTACTCGTAGCACCTTCTTCTCCACAGTTCCAACTTAATTCTGAAGCCACTTCACTACTACTGAAGCTAACCAGGTCAACAAGAGTAAGTCCAAAATTTCTGGCGATATAATTAAAAGAGAATGCAGGGCCTCGTCCACCTGAGAAGATATCCCCACTTCCACAAAGTCGCGTTGCTAGATTGCTTAGAAGACCCTCGCCTCTCAAGAAGTCTCGAATGTCATCACAGAATCTCATATTTATCTCTGCCCATCTCCTCCAGTGAGGGAATAAATCTTCCTTCGAATCATTGGCTAGTGGATTCCAATTATCTGCAATCACCTTGACGTTTGAAAGTATAGGATCAAAGGCAATGGCTTCAACTAATGGAGGACGAGATAGAATCTCTCCATGGAACCCTCTCAACAAGGAAGAAGCGTTTACAAAAACAAAGCCATCAATATGAAACTCAATTACCCAGTGGCGGAGACAGTCCAGAATCATCTGTTGGACAATGGGGTAATTGCAATTCAATGCATTTTGAATATTCAGATCCTGACCACTTCTTATGCAATACGAAGAGTTATCAACATGCATCAAAGCTGCATCCTCTGCAGTGTGACTGAAAACAACTTCAAGAAAAATCTCTATCCCAGTAGCATGTAATTTCTTAACCATATCCTTCATAGATTTAATGGCAGAAAGAGGGTCATCAGAATGTCCATACATATTTCCAGGTGAAAAGAAATTCCACGGAAAATAGGGTCCTTTCTGCTCCTCGAAAGGGAAAATTGGCTCCAGTAACACTGCATTCACACCAAGATCTTTGAAATGGTGCCAATTTTCACTAATGCCAGAGAAAGTTCCAGCAAGGTCATCAGGTAGCTTACTGGACTTGTCCTTTGTAAAATGAGTCACATTTAAGCGATAAATTATTAATTTCTCCATAGGTAAGCTAGTACGGACATTACCGCTCCAATCATACCCAGGTTCCTGGCATAGTTCTCCAAGATATTTTGGACATATCTCAGACCCGCCCTGATGAGGAATAACACTTCTTATAACCTTAGCATATGGGTCCAAAAGAACCAGCTCTCCCTTCCCAGAAGTAGCTGCCTTGCATCTATAAGCATAAGTCTTAAATGGCAAAGAACAATCTAAAGCAGCATGCCAAATATCACCCGATCGATTAACATAAGGATCTAGATCAATCTCTAAAGAAGGCTTTTCAACTGCTATGTCATTATACAAGCACAAAACAACACTTTTTGCACTGCGTGAGAAGAGAGAAAAATTCAAGGATCCATCTGGGTTAAAGGAAAGACCCAATGGATCAGGATGCCCTGAACTGAGACCAACTGGTACAACAAAATTCGTCTTCATGTGGCTTCTGATTTTTGAGCTTTCCATGCCAGAAACTAGTTGTGACTTCATATAGAAGGAGATATAGAAGGGGGCTAAACTTGCTTCAAAATCCAGCTCAACTGTGACCTTGCCTGAAGGTCCTTTCACAAATGGTGTTTCAGCAGTACTACTTTTTCCATCTGCTCCACGTCTGTTTTGATCTAGAGGCATAAAGCATGATGCATCAGATCTAAATAGGCCCCAAACCATAACCAGCTCAGCATGTGCATCTGAGAGCTCTAATGGCAAAACTTCTACCAGCACTTTGTACTTTCCATTTGTCTTTTCCACGAAGACTTTCACTTGACCACCAATATCTGTCCTGAAAAGGTAAGTGGGAACCCTTTTTGCAGTTGGAACAAGTGAAACTCCCGATGCTGATAGTGCTTTTATTCGATGAATTTTCCTAGAAACTTCTTGATCATTTTTTCGACCTATGCCAGAGAAATTCATCCCTTCCAATTCCAGCTTCCTTAGACTGCATATTATTTTTCCACGGTTACCTGGAGATGCAGGAACCAAATTGGTTGATTCACTACTGCCATAGCTCAACAAACGTGAATGCACAGCCAACTGTATTGGTGAAGTTGCCATTTAAAAATTCAGCACAAAAAGTTACAATAGTTCAGATATAGGACTTGGTGGATCATATATTCTTAATCAAGTCCTGCAAAAGCACAAAAACAAACATTATTTTTTTTATAAGGTAAAACATTATATATCTCAAAGGAGTTGAAAGAGGTGGTTGCCTTGGCGAGAATCCTTTAGCAGGCAGAACAACTACAGAGTAAGACACCAATAATGGAAGTAATAGATAAATTGAACGTGGAAACAAATTACAAGAATCATTGGCAAATCCATCATAGAACTGCACCCACTGCCTCCAGAAACAGTGGACTCAAGAAAGATTTTTGTAATTAGTCCTTTATGTTGTGCTTGGATAATTTTTGAAAAAATTCTTGGAAATATTCTTTCGAAAAGATTTTTAGGAAAAGTTTTCTGAAGAATTATTTGTCTTTGGATGACTATCTTTGACGAAAAGTCTTTCAATATATAAGTGTTTGCCTTTAACATTGTTCAAATATAGAAAACTATGATTGGACATGCATTTACTTTGATAAACTATCTGTCAAACCTCCAGTTATGTAAACACTATAACGATATTCCAAAATCTACATCATTAGACAAATAATATGTTGGTAAAATAGAACAATATAGAAAATAGTAAGAACATAAGTAGTTTCTTTTTTTGGAAATAAATTAATAAGTTTACATTTTCAAACTGGAATTGCTGGAGAATATGAAAACATAGGGAAAAAATATGTGATGATTATAAGGGGAAAGGGTCAAAAATGCCCTTTAAGCTAAGTTGCTCGGATTCAGGTGCGGGTATCCGATAGGGTACGGATCCGAGTGTCGGATTTGGCAAAATCTAAATTTTAAGATTCGGGGGTGCGGATCCAGGTATGGATACGGGTGCGGGAATTCGGTTAAGAAAATTCAAAATTATAAAAATAGAGCTATGAAGACTCCAACTTCTTCTTTCAAGCTCTCTGATTCTTCCCCTCAAAAGAAAAAAAGAAAGTCATTCAAGGCCTTCCACCGACTCTCCTTACATGGCTACTACTGTCTACCAGAAGTAAGAACTTAGAACACAACCCCTTGAATTCTTGTTTCTCTCTATTTTTGGCCTAAAACATGAAGCAACGAGTATGAGACAAAAGGACTATAATATTGAAAGTATGTCATTTCCCATGTCTTAAATATGTTTTATCTTTCATTTTGAGAAATCAAAATCTCAATTGTTTCCCCAAATTTTTCCATGGACTCCAATTTCGTATCTAAAGTTGGTTGACCGTGTCCGAAACGTATCCCGCTCCCGCACCCTGTTGAGACGGATGCGGCAATAAAAATGAAGAGTCCGTGCAACTTAGCCTTTTAAGTGTGAGAAATATACAACATTTGCCCTCCGCTAATAGGTTGGTCCAACCATGCCCCTGCCATTACTTAGTTGGGCCAAATATTCCCTTATTTCACATGAAACCTAGCAGAGCATAATTAGAAAACTAATTGGAGGGCAATTATGGACCTACACGCATACATTAAGCGCATATTTGGTCAAATTTAGTTCCTAACGCAATTATGCAATAACTTAGTTACATTGTACTGAATTCACTCATCAATTTAAGGCATCACATAGAGCATATTTTGTGCCGTTTTTAAGCAATTTAAAGTGTCATTTTATGCAACTTAAATTAGAAGCCCTAGGTAAAGATACAACAACCATAATATCATTGAAAAAGAAAATTCATTACATTACTTCAAACCATAAAATATTTTTACATTCCATCAAACCACCAAATGCCATTAGATTCCATCAAACTACAAAATGCATTTACATTGCATCAATATAGCATAACTAAACTCACCGATTGCTTCAAAAAATATACGCATACAAAGAACTAGAACATTGAGACATTTCATAAACAATTGAGGGAAATAAATGAGGAAGATGACTTTAATAACACTCCAAATGCTTAAACTTAACTCAGAATTTACCAACATTAAAGGAAAAAACTAAACCCACTTGAACAGATCTATGAAATTTAGAAGAGGGGGTGGTACACTAATAAGTCTAATTAGGGGCCATTTGTACTTTGTCCCTAGTTTATGCTGGCCTTTAATTTTTTTCGTTCAAGACAAATAACTTTTTTCGTGGGACATAAATTTATATCTTCACGTTATAATATCACACATAGTCGGATTCTTAAAGAACTTAGGCTACTCTACGCATAAGTTTGCTTTTGAAGGGCAAAATTAAAGACCAGTTCATTTGAAGAGCAAACCGTGCAATTTCTTCATATTTGACCCAATTAAGTAACGGTAGAGGCATAATTGAGACCGAAAGGCAAATGTTATGAAGTAAATAAACTAGGTTAAATTAAAAAGGTCATTACTAAATAGAAATTAAAATAAAAATATATGTAGAGAAAGAGAGAAAACATACCCATTTGATTTACTCAGAGAAGCAGAATGTGAGGAATTTGGTGAGCAAGTTAAATCTGGGTCCATTTATTTGTTCTTTTATTTTTTGAAGGAACGTGGAATGGGCCCCAATTGCTTTTTGATTCGTGAAATATCTTATAGAAATATATATATATTTTAAAAGTCTTTTTTTATTTTTAAAAATTTGTGTCACACAAACTAAAATAATTTTCTTATTTTTTTTCTTCTTAAAAACTAAAAGTAAATATACTTTATAATAAAAACTAAATATTTTTAATTTTCAAAAACTTGATTTAAATTCGAATCACCGAAATTTAAAAAGTATTCTAAGTTACTTTAACATATCAAAACAAGGGTAAATGAAAGTGTAACGTCCTGGCACTATATTTGTGGATCTCGAAGATCTTCAATGATCAAGTTAGCACTATTATCGGCATTCAGCAGCCAAATACTGTTTGAAAAAATAGTAGGCATAACTTTATCAAATTTACTTTTGAAATAAAAAACAAAGAATTATACGTATCCAGTGATTCCTTAATATTTAGCAGAAATAACAATTAGGACTAAGTTATTTTAGGCTATTATGATTATAAGTTTTATAATTATGATTATAATCTGACTTAAACCATAAACTATGGATAAACCAAGACAAAAAAGTTCATCTATCATCCAAGTGAATCACAATAAGTTCAGCAAAAAATCCTAAACATATCATCTATCAGAACTCAGAAATGGTATATTTTTTCTTTGGAATGAAAAAAAGGGGTTTTAAGATAACGTTGGCAAGAAATAAAGTAACTCATTGAATGGTCCAAATTGGCCTCTATTTTCCCTCCATTGATGTCCTGGTCTATTGCTAATCATTTCTCCCACTTTTGCAAATTATCACTGATCTTGTGCTTGAGGGATGAGAATGTCCTGCCTAATGCAACATGCCTGTTGGCTCATGAAAATTATTCCCAATTTAACATCTTCATGGAACTTATTATACAGACCTTTTTGGTTGTTTAGATATTGAAGGGATGAATTGAAGTACCATTATGGCTAAACACTACTTGAGTTTACAGACTCTACCGTTTAGGCGACAATGAGATAGAACTTAGGTTCACCTAAGGCTGGCCAGTGGGCCGGGACGGCCCGACCCCGCCTCGATATCGCCCCGACCCCGATTAGTATTAAAAAAAAAAATCGGTAGCGGGACTCGAACCGGGACGGGACAATGTCTCGTCCCGACCCGTCCCGAGCCCGCCAGACCCGAGCCCGCCCCTATCCCGTCCGTAGTCTCCCATTGCAAATATAACTGTTGCACCAACGATCATTTTAGATTTTGGCCGTTGGGCAACGGCCATTTTTGGCCTCCCCCCTCCCCCAACCCCCCTACCCTTTAATATTTATTTTTAACCCATAAGTTATTATATTTATACTTTAACCCAATTTTCCAACTATAAATTACTCATTTTCTCTTCATTTTTCTCACAAATCTTTCTACAATCTCTCTAATCTCTCAATATCTCTCTCTACAAGTCTACATTGTTTACTAAATATTCAATTTTATTTATTCATTTGGGAATTGGGAGTGAAGTTGGCAACTAGCTTGAGGATCTTCCATCGAGCAAAGTTTCAATTTTCAACCTCTCGATTACACGTCGACGTTACGTCGGCGTTTGGTACATTTGTTCCTTCATTAAATTATTATTATATGTTTATTTTATTTAGCGCACTTAATTTTATTATCTTTAATTATTCATTATCATAATTAAAATGAAATGATTAAGAGGTATGTTTAAGGGTAAGAGTGCTTCTTCTAGTAGGGGCAACCAGGGCAAGGGTACTTCTTCTAGTCATCTTATTCCTACACAGGATGATTTTGTTGATACTCAACATTTTCCTACAATACCATTAGATTTAGACCAGGAGCTATTTTCTGGAACTCAAGAAGACTTTAATTTAGACGATGGTCTAGATGATATACCCACTAATGTTGATGACAACACACCCACTAGTGCACCTTCAACTGAAATACCTCCTATTCCCCCTAGTATGAGACGAGGTCCAGCAAAACGACCATTAAAATCAGATGCACGGACATTTTTTGATAGGGACGTAGAGAATCAAGTAGCCATATGTAAAATTTGTAAAAATGTTTTAAAATTTAAAACTGGAAAAGGTCACGGTGGGACGGGGGGTTTAATTAGACACGTAGTAAGTGCTCATCCAGCTAGGTATGCCCAATACCATGCTTCAAAACCTGCATAAGAACGCCCGCTCCATCGGGACAAGGTTCACATCGACATCGTCAGGACCAAGTCTGGTCAAATTAACCCCACGACGGGGGGGGGGGGGAATTGTAGGCCCTAAATACAATAAACATAGAGATAGGGAATCAATATCAAAATTAGTTGCTGTGGAGGGTTTGCCTTTTTCATTTCCTTCATCTCCCGGTTTTATTCATTACATTAGAGATATACATAATCCTGCTTTTAACGATTTTCCTAGATGAACTGTTAAGAGAGATGTATTTAAATTCGCACATGAATATCAACAATATTTACGTTATTCATTATATCATTTTAATGGCAAGGTACTATCACGTCTGATATAGGTCGTAGTACTAACGGCCATGATTATTTAACGGTAACTTGTCATTGGATAGATTATAAATGGTCTATGCAAAACGTATCTTAGCGTATAGATATATAGATGATAGGCACACTGGTACTTTTATTGCAGATAATATTTATCAAGTGTGCCATTATTATGGAATAACCGATAAAATTATGACTATTACATTAGATAACGCTTCTTCTAACAATTACGCTATTACAATTTTAAAAAATAGTTTAACTCCATCTTTTCCAGATCATTTTCATATAAAATGTGCGTGCCATATATATAACTTAATTGTAAAGGATGGTCTATCACTTTTTCAAGACATTCTTAGTAAAATACAATTTGCTATAAACTTTATTTTTAAAAGTAATAGAGTACAACGAAAAAAAGAATATAAAAAAAATTGTCACGATTGTGGACTACCTTATAGAAAAATCCAAAAGAAGTATCCACTAGGTGGAATTCTTTATACGAGCAGCTACTTGTTGCTTATGACTATAGAAAACCTATAACTTTATTTTTTAACTCTCATAATTAAAATCCAGCTGATATGGTTGTAGATAGTGATTGGGTAAAAATTTCTGAACTTTTTGTATTTTTAGAGAAATTTTTTCAAGCAACAAAAGAATTTTTCGGTATATATTATCATACTATTTCAACTATGTTGTTTTATATAACTCTAATATTTTTATTACTTAGTGAATATATGAAAAAATCAGCTTATATGACAGCTATTAAAAAAATATTTTATTCTTATTCCCACTATTTATATTATTGGTGATGTATTAAATCCGACTATTAAAATAGACGGTACTAAATCACTAATTGAAACTATTTACGATTGTATAGAAGTACTACCACCTCCAAGTCCCAAAAATATAAATCACCCACCACCTATTGAACAAACTAAAGAAGAAGTGTTGTCTAGCGTAGAAGACCAATGCAAAAAAATATATAGGTTTTACCAACAAGAAAATGCTAGTAACTTACTGGCTTCCATACCATCTTCTTCATCTTCAACACAACCTCACAAAAGACATGTTGTTTCTGCGGCTAGTATTGAAAGCCTCAGAAATAGAATGTGCAGCCGTACCGCTACTAACCAAATTAGCGAGTTGGATATTTTTGTTTTGCAGGGTTACATCTGTACCAAGAAGTTATCAATGAAGATGGACATGAAGACTTGTCAAATCTTTGGAGGGAATGAGAAGACCTTTCTGACACTTTCAATGATGGCCCGGGATGTTTTGAACATTCAAGTGTCATCAACTGCGTCTGAAAGCGCTTTTTCTGCCGGCAGATATCAAATAGAAAACCACAAACATTCATTAGCCGGAGACAGCTTGAAAATTGCAGTATTATTCAGAGATTGGATACGAGCGGAGCGGAGAAGGTGCGGTCAACCGGAGATCAACGAAGAAGAAGATGAAAACTACAACGAAATCTTATCCGAAGGTAGTGAAAGCGACATTGATCAATTTGACCAACAAATACCAATTCCAACCGAAGAACCACAGGAAATTATCAAGCAATTAGAACATGTTTTTTTGAGAATGTGATTTTTTTATTATGTAATTTGTAACTTTTGGACAACACCACAAAGTTGCAATTTAGACAATTGTATTTGTATTACAAAAAAATCATATGTCTATTAAATAATATAAGAGGCACAAAAACAGTCTTGAGATGTTTTTATTACACTATCTTGTCTTGTTTATTGAGTTTTTTTTATACATATGTTATTTTAAAAAAAAAAACCCACCGGAACCCGCCCCGCCCCGATTCAGACAGGATCGGGATCGGGACGGGACTGGAGCAAGTCCCGCCAAACCCGACCTCGCCCCCTTCGCCGGTCCCGCCCCGACCCCGACCCCGCCAAACCCGGCCCGCCAGACCCGAGCCCGGCCCACTGACCAGCTATAGGTTCACCCGCTCAAAACACAACTAGATTATCAGCAAATGAACTAAACGGACAAGAAGATCTACTAATAGGAGGAAAAGGTGATAGGGGAGCATACATTAAATGAATGTAGAATGGAAACAAGGATAGGAACTACTGGCAAATCTTTCCCTAGAACTGAAATGTGTCTATTCATATGGTACCTAACGTAATTCTATAATTTTCTGTGTGCATTGACAATCATCTCGATTCAGAATTTAATTTAAGTAGGCAGCAACGCTAATACGTAACTTTTAAGATGTCTTGGTGGAGAAATGGTAGACACGCGAGACTCAAATCTCGTGCTAAAGAGCGTGAGGTTCAAATCCTCTTCAAGGCATATAATATTGAGAATGCTCATTCATTCTTTTAGCTTTTGAATTCTGCACAAAACCAGATCCCGGACATCAGATAGTATGAACAAGTTAAAAGAATTCTTTCTCCTATAGTGAGCATTTACAGGCGCCTGAAATATCATCATCACCATCACCATCACCATCTCTGCACGTATGAGTTCTGCATTCGGTACATTCTGATTGTGTTGTGTTCTACTGCAGAAATCCCAACACAAGCTATAGTGGGGAACAGAACAAAGAATAACCGCTTCCTTAAGTTGTTTCTATCTGCTTTGGGTGACAAAACTGACTGTACAGCCCATGTCTCAGACGCCCTCTTCAGAATGAGTCTTACTATTCCTACGTGATCTCTTGGTAGCAACAAGTGGATTATTCTCCTCATCGTCAAGTGCTATCGGTCTGTCTAACTCTACACCTTTAAAAACTGGGTGTACATAAGCATCCTTGAGATATGCTTTTAAATTGAGGTTTGGTTCTGTTGCCCGTTCTAGTGTATCCTTCACCATTGCATCCTGCACCAAACACTTAACAATCTTAGCCTAAGTTGACCAACATGGTAAATAGCATTCTTAGATAGAAGAAGATATAAAAAGTATGTGTGAAGATTGAATTCCTTCCTATTAGCACTAAAACTAGCACGATGGTAGTATAATTGACCATAAATTTTCTAGGGTGTGTTCGGTACGAAGGAAAATATTTTCTAGAAAAATAAGTGGATTTCTTACTTATTTTCTTGTGTTTGGTATTTAAGCAAAACATTATACTAAAGCATGTATATAATCTAGACAGATACTATGGGAGGTGGGGGTGGGGGATATGGGTGGTGGTGGTGGGGATGGGAGCTGTGAGGGTGTAACAACCTTGGGCCTAACTCACACCGCAAAAGCTAGCTATTGAGGTGGGAGAGCCCAAGTTTATTTAAGTCCCACACCAATTTCCCATTCAGATGATGTGGGACAACATATGATCATAACAATCGCCTCCGCTTGAGTACCAACGACCTCGTTGGTCACGATTGGGCCCAGTTGGTCACGGTTGGCACCCCTCTAGAGTCCAGGCCACCACTCCTGGCACGCAGACCACCACTCCGAGCCTTGGCCCCACGCGGCAAACGATTGGCTCTGATACCATGTAACAACCTTGGGCCTAACTCACACACCAAAAGCTAGCTATTGAGGTGAGAGAGCCCAAGTTTATTTTAAGTCCCACACCAACTTCCCATTCAGACGATGGGGGAGAACAAAAGATCATAACATAGGGTGGGGGTGGGGGTGGGGGTGGGGAGCTGATGAGGTGTGTTGGAGGGTGGGGAGGACACCATTAATGTGGAATGTCACTTGTGGAACTTGTTTTCCCTACTTTCATTAGTGAAGTATTTTCCACATTTTTAAGGAACTTGTTTTCCTAGAGAAAATGTTTTCCAAAAATTTTGACTGGGAAAATTGGAAATCCTCCATACGAAAACACATCCCTAGAATATAATAATTCTCCTCTATGAATGTGTGTTTTTTATTTACAAATTTGGAGTCCTAGCTTATAACGTGTTGCAGTAGGTAATGGAAGCTAACCTGCAAGGGGAATTTAACAAATGCCGACTCATATCGGCCCTTGCAAAATATATGGAACCAGATTGTCAGAACTGGAAGTGCAATCAGTATAGGTGTTGATCTGGCAACATTTTTGGTGCTCAACAGACCCAGCAAGAGAAGCTGGGATATCACCAAACCTGTAAGTATACCGCGATGGACATCTGGCCAAAATGAAGCGCCGCTCTCATACTTCTGATCGTACACATTAATGATCTAGAGGAAAGAGCAAATTTCAGTATCTAACCATTTGATGGATCTAGGGAGCAGAAACAGCAAAATATTAAATGTTGAAGTTCAAGACCTACAAAATTGCACCATCTAAAATAGTTCAAATTGCATGAAATGGATAAAAGAGCTAATAATTTCAAGCTGTCGTGAAGGGAAAGCAAGGCAAAGTAGCACAACATAAGTACGGAAAAACATCATCTAATTTCTAACGAGTGACTTGCAGAGCCGAGTAGCAATTAAAGTGCCATATGTATATGGTGATGAAGTACTTGCTTATTCTTGTGCCTAAATGTATTATAGTAGTTTTTTTTGGCTTTATATAATCCTTTAATTTCTCTCTGTAGACCTGCTACTCCATTATTTTAGTAGGTACTTCTTACATCTGCCATTTGTTCAGTTTCTTTTCGAAAGAAATCTGCTAACATCTGTTGCAAAAGGAATAGTGAACATACCTGATGGCGAAAAACCATATAAGAGAATGCGAAGAAGACGATGATGAAAGGCAGGAGTATAGGTGTAACCACCGAGTACACAAGCCCTAGTAGGAAGTAGAGTTGTATGCGAGGTTCTGATATAGAGAAATTTAACGAACCGGGATCTGTTGCCTGCTCTCTATCCTGATCTGTCTTTACCAGAAACGTATTCTTAAGATGAAACACAACTAAAGGAACCAATCTAAGAATCTCTGCAGCAATTCCAGCCCAACCATCAACCATTATGTAGGTAATGAAGAAAGTAGCCTTCAAGGGAATAGCTACACCAACTGTTTTTGGAATTCTGAACGAAAAAAGAAAGAGGTTAAACTAACTGTGTATGATTGACAGAAGAAGAAATGCTTACAGAGTATATAACCATTAAACCAAGGAATCCTTTGTAATACTAAGGAATTTCCTATAAACACGTTCAAACTCCTATCACAATAATCTGAAGTCACATAAATAATCCAAACTCTTTGATGCCTCATACTTCAACACAAGATGTAGCCCTATAATAGATCGGTCAATGTAAAACATCTGCAGTTACAGTTTCGCTGAACATCATATAATGGAAAACTGTTGCTGCACTTTGAGGGGAAAATATTATTCAAAAAGTACTACTAAGAATCAAATGTCCCCATCTATATTAGATTGGTCACAAGCAGGTATCAGCTATCAAGTTAATGTAGTTTATGTCACAAGGAACATTTGACAGAAGCAATTCTAGGTAACAGTGAGATCCTAATGCCAATAGGTTAATTTTTCAAATAATTCCATCTCTGAACCAAGAACTAAACAATTATAGGAGGTAACATGTTTGTCGAGGGATAATGCTAACATAATCCTCTTTCGTAAAAAAAATTGTTTCTTTCTAGTAGTCCAACGGTAAGATCCGTCAACATTTCATGGCTTCCATTTAGACAAGCAGTAGGAACTCACTCTGATGGAGGCTCTTCCACAAATCTCTGAAGCTGCTCAAATGCTGCTCCAGTGATGATACTTCCCAAGAACACATTGACAAGGAGAAAAAAATGATACTTAGTTGCTGATCTTCTGTCCAAAGATGAAAGTGATGTATAGCCTTCTATTTTTGACATGGCCATTAGAATCATAGGAAGAAAAACCAGAAAAATCTTCAGTATAATCCCAGGAAGAACACCTTGGATAAAAGATTTGACAACTTCCCTGTAACAGAAATCCCAGAAATAAGAACCTCAGATATTGATTTCTTAAATACATGAGATCCTCAAGTGCAAATATTGAAGTTTGATGCTAAATTTATGGGTTTCTTTGTCTTTCTAGATAAGTAAGCTAAACTGATTACCTTCCCTAGGAAAATATTTGGCAAAAATGAAAGAGATAAAGGGAGACCACTGAAAAGAGTATAAAAGTATATACATAGACCTCTAGTTAATTGTATCCGGTAATCTGAACGCTTACATGGAATTGGTAGAAATATTCTTATGGTATAATCATCCATCAATAATCTTGTGGTCCGGCCCTTCCCCGGACCCCGTACATAGCGGGAGCTTAGTGCACCGGGTTGCCCTTTTTTTTATAATCATCCATCAATATAACTACATTTCAGAAATTGCTCCCTTCCCTTTTTTTCTCTTACTTGTATAAACACTAGTACCCAGTTTACTAATTTAACAACAAAAGATCAATTTTCATTTTATAAGTAAAAAATGACAAAGTAAGAAGATCACTTACATTTGTACCAATGGCCTCAAGACAGGAAGTTTATTCTCAATACCATCAATGCTTGCCAAAGATTGAACGAATGCAATAGGGATCATAAAAAAGAATGTAAGAAAGAAGAAAGCAACAGCCATTATCAGTTTCCGGACATTGAGTTCAACAAATGGTATTGATAGATTATCCCAATAGACATCACGTGGTTCAGGAGCCCATTGTGTCAACCAAATGGTTGGGTTACTTGATTGTTGTGTTTGAGCACAGACAGCCGCTCCCCAACGAGATTTGAACGAAACAAATGCTGCAGGAACTATTGTCTTGGGATCACTCATTACCTTTTCTCTTTCTATAGTTTCCTAAATCAAAGAGTAAGTTGATTACCATAATGCAACAGGAAATCCAAATATTTATTGCTAAAAACTTCAAGCCTTTTCCATTGGCAAAGTTACCTTGTGTTACTAATTGATTGCCATAAAGTGAAGTGTTAGCGGTAAATGGAAAATCATCTTATTCAGCAGAGACATTAATGATATTATGTATATTAAATTGAAACCACAAAGTCATTCACAAGCTTAGCAAGTTCTTAGAGAAAGTTTAGCTACTGGTAAAGTAAAGACAGGAACCCTATGTCTTATTTCAACATAATCAAACATTAATCGGTCTACAATCACCTTGTACAAGCTAGCATACAAAATCAAGTTCAGCCAATAAAATTTTTAATACTTTCTCAGGTTCTGTTATGTTTTTCTTGACTCTAAATCAAAGAATCGCCATATTTGACAAGAGACAACAAAAGAAGTTGAAAATATTTTCTCGCATGTAACTACTGCAAAATATTAGCGAGAATAAACATTTGGCCCAATTCATGCAAGGTACGGTCACACATTTTTTTGGATTTCCTGAATGTAAATTAGATTTCCCAAAGTTCTACATTAATATAACTATGCATTGTGCCACTGCCCCATCTTCTTTGTTCTAAGTTTAAAAGAGCTAGTTGAAACGCGTGATTTTTTCAAGATGGTGCTTAAAATATGGAAAATCTGAAAGGTCGCATTTTTATGTACCAGATTGTATTTCAATTAAATCTTAGGCTCTGCTGAAGGTTTGTATGTACGTACTGTTAAATAGTCATCTATGACACGTTTATCTCTCCAGATTCGATCAAGTAAGCCATAAATACAAATGCTTATTGCTTATTTCTCAGCAAACCTCCAGTGTTCAAAATCAATTTGGTTTTCCAACATGTAGTGCATTTGATGGGAAAGAAAGAAGCGTGATTTATAAATATGAATTAGTTACGCCTGTAACATAGAATGAATCAATTGGGAAGTACAACCCAACCCATGAAATTTTTAAAAATAGTGGTGCATGTAGATCAAGCAAGAAAAGAACTTATTCAGATGAATTCATAAAGAAGCAAGAGAAATAAGATACCACATTCAGAGACACTTACTTCTTTACTCAACTTCTCAATTTCAGCGGTATAATACTCGATGGCATCCACAGTTTTTCCCCGAAGGCCCCAAAACCCTGTCTATACATGACTGAACATGAGATTTGTTATGTATGATTAACACAATAAATTTAACAAGAAAACAAACAGGAAATGAAATTAAACCAATGCTTTGGTGTTTAGAAAGGTAACAAGGTAAGGGGAAAAAAGGTACCTTCGTTTTTGGCTTAATCTTAGGGTTTCTCTCATACTTGGTTTGGTAGTACGTAAGCCAATTTTGATAGCTCTTCCTTTTTTCCACCAATTTAGCTAAATTATTTGCATTGTAAACAACCTACGAGTTGCATAAATATAAGGCTGATCAATTGCAGTAACTGCAAAATGCAGGACATGTAAGAATGAGAAATGGCTAAATCCCTATACAACTCAGCATTACTAGGCTAGATAGGACATATCATAATTATGTCATCTAAGAAGGGAAGAGACATGATATTAAACAATATCCGTATATTTCCCTGTCAATGTATGAAATACATCATTATTGACATTGAAATGGATAGAGACCTGGTGTGTTAGATAATGATCTGGATGATTCACGCAAAAGAAATGTTCGACATGCTCGCTCACTGATTCATCTGGATCTGGAGGGACATTTCTCACAAGGACCTATAAGAGGAACAACAGGTAAACTAACCAAACAGTTTACTACAAAACACTCAACGTTTCAATGAATTATGTCATGCACCTACAGTGAACTGATCAGGCCGGCGATTTTCAGAGGCAAGAAACCGCAGCCTCATGGTTGTTATAATATGATATTCTTTGTACAGTACATAGCAGGTCCAAAATGTGACTATGTAAGCCATTACCAGGTGCGCCCAAAACCTGAAAATTACTTTAGTTAGTAAGTGTGATCCTTATAAAAAGTAAAAACCACTAAACAAAGGAAACTGCAGCAGCTAAGCCTGACAAGAGTACCAAACGAGGTGCTATTTTATACATTACTTACTATGTAATAGATGTGAAGAAACAAGAAGGTATATCAATGTGATGCCATAAAATCTGAGCATGAATATATGTTTTATTAACATGTTTTGCAAAACATACAGATGTGTGTGAATATCTTTTTGAAACCTTGATAATAGTATTCTATTATGACTTGTGAAGTGCAATTTGTTTACCAAATCAATTGTTAATGACGAACATTTTACACAAGAAACTCAATTTATAAAATGGTTGAATAGAAGCAAGTAGCTTTTTCACAACAATGTCAACTTGAGATACCAAGACAGAATGGGAAAAGTCAATCCTCACCTCTGTGATCCAGGTGGGACATTGGATATCGAAAGTTTATCAATAGTGCTGAATGTTAGATCCTCAATGCGCTCTAATGATTTCCCAGTCCAATTGACAGGCATTAAAACCCCAAAAGAAAGTAGTGCGATAGGAACGAAGATTTTCAAGCTGCATTGATAATACCGGAGTTAGCTCTGATACATAGAAACAAATAACGTAAATCAACTTTTTTGCCCACTTATCCTTTAAAAGTTCCTAGTGACAACGAAGGAAGCATTTCGTTATCAGTAAAAACTATAGCCTTTTAGTGAAATGGACAAGGAATATTATAAATGTCCTGAACTTACCCAAGAAGGTATATCCGTATATACACGGCAGAATCAAGACCAGCATGATCGATAAGCTCTGGTTCTGGCATTCTTAGAGCTGCAGGCATCCAATTCAAGAACCTTATGTATGTTCTGCAATCCAAGTTGACAATTTTTTTCATAAATGCTCCGGAACTTCTCGGGCTTGCTCGTATACCCTTCAGATACCATTTTGAGAAGTACACTCTGTCGTTGATTGGCTGGAGTCGTAGAATAGCAAAGGCCACAAGAAATGCAAATGCAGATAGAAGATTGAGCACAGCTGACAGAAGAATATCTTCACTGCTAGCCATGTTTCCCTTGAAATGTTACTTGTAACCTGTTATTTCGGCAAGAACAGGTAACCAGTGAGAACATTTATGGCGGAATTGACCAGAGAAGACAGGTAAGTATAAGGGGTCGTTTGGTACGAGGCATTAGAGAAAATAATACTGGTATTAGTTTCGGTATTATTAATTCCTTGTTTGATAATGTTTTTAACCTATTTATACAACTTATTCATTACTATTCTTATACATAGAAAATCACGGCATTAACAATATCAGTATTACTCTAGTACACTATATTCAATACTATTCATATTCTATTACACCCTATTCATTTAATGCAACAAACCAAACAATCGGTAAAAAATAATGCCATCATAACTAGTCCCGACCAGTAATTCTAATCTCAATATTACTAATACACCCTATTCAGTACTATTCTTATACACCCAACCAAATGATCCCTAAGAGTGACAACTTTGCATATTTTAGAATTTCTCATAATAAGACAAAACTACTCATAATTAAGTTCAACAACAATGCCATCAGTTCAATCAGCAGTCAGCAGAGGGGGATGCAACCTTGTTCACACTGGGTTCAACTGAACCAGTAATTTCAATAGAGAACATAAATTTATGTGAAAACTTAGTACAATTTCAAGAAATCCTAATAAATTTTGAACTCATTTCAAAAGTTCATTTCAATAGAGAACATAAATTTATGTGAAAACTTAGTACAATTTCAAGAAATCCTAATAAATTTTGAACTCATTTCAAAAGTTCAAGGAATTCAAGAGCAAGAACTTAAAGGTTGAACCTGTTAATCTAAATTTTGTGTCCCTTCTGGCAGTTAGCACCTTTTGCTTTATTAGACATGTTAAAATAATATCTAAAGTCAAAATGGATTATTAGCCCTGCCGAGTCTTGATTAAAACCCAAACCAATATATGACTATAAAATTCTGGGTAATTACTAAGAGGCTAAACATTAAATAGTAAACTAAATGAAGATGACATTGGTTCCACAAAAGATCGATAATGAGAAGTCAATGTTCTTGGTACATAATTTCATTATTATTTTTGGTTAATAGCAGGTTTTAATGGTTAATTATTTTTCACAAATATTCAATTTTTATGATAAACAGTAAAACATCTTTATAAAAAATGAAAGAGACCTATGAATTAAGCCATGTGGTTGATTGTGTTATTGTCTATATTGTCAAATAAGAAAGAATTGATTAGAAAAAATTGTTACTCACAATTTTGTACTTAAAAAGGTTAGAAAACTTAAACACAAATATATGTCAAATTCTTTATCAAGGCAACCAGATGAACCTGAACCTAGGCGCTCCTTTTTGCCAGCCACAATAATGGCGCAATTTCGAGGTTTGTCAATCACCCTTTCACTCTATCAGCTGTACGTTTGTAGTAACCTACAAGTTCAATGACAATATCATCAAATTAAATACCAAAATTTACATACTTCACCACAAACTAGTTGAAGAAGCATCAAAGTTAGTATAACAAAAATTATTCAGAGACATGTAGGTAGACAATTCCCTGTTTTTGCAAAACCCCTCATAACCAAAAAATAAAATCATAAAATAAACTTATTGGGTCACAGAGAGATGGCAGAAATCTTGAATATGACATTCAGATCATGATAATTATGTTTAAGCTCTAGTGGAAACAAAAGCACGAGGCGATATTCTTTTCATCTGTGAAAGCATTATTGATGACAGAAATAGTCGTCAAATTAGTGGAGGTGCACACAACCTAGCCTCGTCAAACGGCTATGCCATTGATGATGGACGATGTAGGATGTTGAAAATATTTTCTTTTACTACATTAATGGTCTATTAAACAAATCCGAATCAAGAACAGAGGCCCATCAATTTCGTTTGTTCTCCTCTTTCTTTTTATGAATTCAAAGATTATGTTTTCCAAGATCAGGGTTTGAAAACAGCTTCTATATCTCTCATTATCAATCAAAACAAAAACTCATGACTAGGAACGTTGAGAAGATTAATGAACAAACCGGAAACGACCCGATATTCTTGCTTTTCGTCCTCACGTACCCACAAAAGAAGTTTTTTCTAGCCAAGCAAAGAAAGGTCATTATAAATATTTTTAAATTTTGTGAGCTTAAGAAAATCTAACTTAAACTATTCATAGTAATATTTATGTGACTATAAATATTTTAAATTTTGTGATCTTAATATTTTATATTAATTAAAATTGAAATAAGAGATTTTATGTTACATTACTTTTAAATTTTAAAAACTACCATCCTTTTAGAACGGGTTAAATTTAAAATACTTTCACATAAACTAAAATAAAAATGAAAATGGTACACCTGAGCGGTGGTTGACAGGTTGTTGGCAGTTGACTCCTGAACCTTTGTTTGTCCTAGGTTATTTTTGTCTTCCAAATTTGACATTTTGTTTGTCCCAACTTTTTCTTTTTGAAATGATTCATTTCTACTTATTTGTTGTGACTAAAATACTTCTATTTACCTTGTGAGTTTGTGTTTGAGGCAGACTTTAATACTTGTCTCAAATTAATATTTATTTTAATCGACATTGGATCTATTATTGTGTACATATAATTTTTATTGGCAGCTACATGACATTATCTATAATTTAAAGGTAAACAAAAACTTACTTAGCAGAAACCGAACAGTAATTTGCTACGCGTTAAACCATTTCAGGCAAGTAATCATAGTGATTTATTTCATTTTCAAAGAAATGGGGACATCAACAGATATAGTTTAAATTGAATCATGGGTTGATATACAGCCGTCTCTTTATATGCATTCGTGTGGGTAATCTTGAAGGCTCCTTTTGTACTACATTGATGGAACATATATGTTTCCATTCACATTGGAACAATCTCTTATACAAGATTAATTATCTCCCTACCGGGATTAGTAAAATTGGTGGGTTTTATAGAATTTGAGATTAAAATGGATTGAATTAATAAATAAATGGGTCATTAATTTGTTTGAAAATTGCTTGAATAAGATGAACGGACTCAAAATTTACTATAGATAACTCACAAAATGTAATTAAATGTAGTTTCTATATGTCCACCAATCATTCTTTTGACATTTGTTAAAATTATATTGTAAATAGTTGTGATCAAGCTTAGCGTCAAATGAACAAATACGCAGTGTAAAATTGCTCATTATAGTGATATCAGTTGCTCCTCTCGGCCCGTGATTTTTCCCTTATTCAAAAGGGTTTCCACGTAAAATTCTCGTTGTCATTATTGCTTCTCTGTTATTCTTGCTAATATACACTGTGAATATTATTTCAGAGGGTGAATATATTTTTGGGGCGGTGCAGTAATTAAAGTATCCAATATTTATTTCCGCTAATCATTTACATATAAGTAAAATTTAACTGACCAATTATCAACAAGTGGCATCAGAGTTTGGTTAAGTTAAGCAGTAAATTTTATCTTTAGTAAATGGAGGACACCTTTAAATTTACCGGCACCATAATAAAACTCACGGCGATGAACTACACGTTATGGAGACCAAAGATGGAAGACTTGCTTGTGTGCAAGGATCGGTTCGAGTCGATCGAGGCCAAAGGAGTTTGCATGTTCGACAAAGACAACAAAAAAGACAATGAGTGGCCGAAGACAATAATTAATATAATATTTATTGTAATTATTTAGTCATAATTGTAATTGATGTTATGATCATGTGAATATGATAGGTAGATAAGTTAGTCAACTAATAGCCTAATCATATATTAATCTTAGCCTAATCCTAGCCTTAAATGATGATGTATTTGTGATATAATTACCACATATTTGGAATGTTACAATTGAGGAAAATATTCTTACACTATGAACATTATTTTCTTTTAGTTTTTGCCAAGTACTAAGAAAAAAAAGATCTCCCTAATAAGTTAAGATAATTACCATGCTTAGTTGTTTATAAAGTATGTTTTTTTTTTTTCTAAATGACAACTTAGTTTTCTTGTGCTTAGTTAGAATTTCATTAGGTCAACATTGTTTCTTTCCCTGTCATTATGCTCGTTGGTGGAATGATATTTGTGATAACCTTATTAATTGTGTTTATATGAGAATCTTAATTCTAGAAGGAGATATTTTAAGTCTTTTCTTCATTCAAATTTCCTATTATTTTCACTGATTTTGTGATAGATTACAAGCAGAAAGCTAATTGTTTCATCTTGGTGTAGATATCATGGATGTCTTAGATGGGAAATAATATAAAGGATTCAAGTAATTTGTTTGGGTATTGATAGATTTTGTCTTTATTTTTCGTTTCTTAGTTCTGAGTAAGTTTGCCTATGCAATGCACCTTGAAAGCTATCATGTTTCTTTTGCTTCCAGGTGGAAAGTTGGTTGCTGAAATTAGGATGGAGAAACGGTGATATCAAATACCAAGGATTTATTGTGCAGATATAAAGACTAAAGAGGTTATACATAAAAATTAGGCATGCACGCATATATATTCTCTTTCTTTTATCTCCTCTTAAAATATGTTAAACAAAAATGATGCTCATCTAAGTCCTACATAGAGATGTCAGTGGATCCTGGATCCGATCAGGATCCGGTGGATCCAGATCCGTTTGATAGGATATGGATCTTCAAAATTTGAACCCGTCGGACCCGGATCCGTTTCTGAAAGATCGGATCTGGATTTTGTATTTGAGATCCGTATTCGATCCGTGGATTCGTTTTTTATTAAATATATTCATAACCTAGAATGTAATTTTATAAGTATTTTCTTAAAATTGCTAAGCACATCCTTGCAAGTTTAATTCTCAAAACAAGTTTAATTTATCCCTGTGTTAACTCAAAAATAAAAAAATAAAGAGGTAACTTCGATAATAAAATCAATGTTATATTAGTGAATGACTAACATCTCCATAGACAAGTAGTTAAAATTATATTCACTTCGTTTGTGAAGATTCCAAGCACATGCAAGTTTTGCATTGTGGAAATACTAGTCAGCATTTTCCACAACTATTGTTATTGTCCAACATTTTTAATTAATAGCTCACAATCAAAACGAGACAACAAACAAAATATCTCATATGAACATTTCAAAATTGAAACATAGTAAACTGTTAGCTAAGTAAAAATCGTTTGTCAGTTCAAAAAAAAATTCTTAGCAAGACAATTTTTTTTACATGTGGATCCAGTTCCGATCCGTGGACTCGGTGGATCCGATGGATCCGAATTTGAATATGATTTTTATGGACCCGATGGATCTGGATTCAGGTATAAAAACGGATCTGGATCTAGTAGGATCCGGTCCAGATCCGATCCGTTGCCATCCTAGTCCTACATCTAATAATAATTTATGATTTGATAAATTATAAAATTATTTATCATATGAACGTTCATGAAAATTTTCATCTATTCTATCTTTAATAAATTTTAAGTTTTAATTTTACTAATATTGTTTATAACGGCACCTAGAGCGGCCTAATTCACTAGTAGTTCATAAATACGGTAATAGAATATCCTAAGGCGCCACATTAATAGATAACATATTTTCATGTTCCTTTCATAAATAAACACTTTCGATTACATGCTGATACAAACGTTCAAATGCACATAATCTAATAAATCAACATTAACTAGCTATTTTTAATATAAACCTCTCACATGGTACAAACAATTTCTTCACGTAAAACATCAGTCTTTTTTCCAAAATTTAAAATGATGTATTTTTGTTTGCACAATATAAATTTATGACAAGTTTTACATTTTTTAAGAGCTGAAATCACAACTTGGAATCGAAATAATACTTTTTGGATAATTTAAAATTTCAAATCATATTTTGAAAGTGAAGTTGAAGTTTTGTTCAATTTTCATAAACAAACATTGATTCCAAACCAGAACTTCAAATTTGGTCCGCAAATCATATGACCAAACATTTACTTAGATTGCGAAAAAATTGAATTCCATCGATCATTTACATAGTTTGAATTCTTAACGGTTTGAAGCCTGCGAACTCCATAAATCAATCATGCAGTTTGAAATTCCTGTAAGTTTTCACGCTAGAATATGAAGTTTGAACTCCATGAATCATTCTTGGGGTTTGAATTCAACGAATCGTTCATACAGTTTGAAACTCTAGCAAATTTGTGAACTCTCAAATTGTATCGAAGTTCCACTTATTAAAGCTTTATATTTCAGTTGGAGTATTTTTGTCTAAATATTAATTTTGCTTTTAAAAATGGTTATTTCAATTACATTTCAAACAATAATTATTTATGGGAAAATGACATAGGGTACATATTTAAGACTCTTTATTATAAAATATATAGATAGTTTTCCTTATTTACAAACACATAACGATATATTACGAAACATGACGGATCTTCATATTTTTTTCCATTTCTAATTAATTTTTTTAAAATATATTTTTAAAACTTTTTTTAAAAAACCAATTTTTATTTTTTTAAATATTTTTTTTAAAACAAAATTGTACTTTATTTTTTTTCCAATTATTAATTTATTAAAAAAATTAAAAGTTTTTTTTTGCTCAAGACTTACAAAATTAACTCAAATTTTGTGTATGAAAATGTATGAAATGAGTATATGTGAGCGCAATTTTCAATATAGTTTTCATACCGAAACTGTGAGCAAAAATTTTAAGCCTTGAATATTGTATGAAAGTTGTATACAATGTTGTAGTTGTATTTTATACATGAAAAATGTGAGCGAAATTTTAAATCTTGAGCGAGATATACATTTTTCATACATACAATTTTGAGTGTAATTTTTAGGCCTCTAGCAAGATAAACACATCATACATTTTTCTTACACAAAATTTTGAGCGATTATTTTAAGTCTTGAATGTTGTATGAAAATTGTACACAATGTTGCTGTAGTTGTATTAATTTAACAGAAACTTAACATGAACTTTATACATGAAATGTGAGGGGAATTTTAAGCCTTGAGTGAGATATAAATTTCATATCATTTTCCTACACAAAATTATGAGCGAATCTTTTAAGCCTTGAACGAGATATACACATTTCATACACTAAATATTGAGTGAACTTTTTAAGTATTGAGCGAGATATACACATTCCATACACAAAAAATTAAGTGAAATTTTAAGCCTTAAGCAGAAAAAAATAATTTTTATTTTATAAAATATATTTAAAAATAATATTTAAAAAAAATACTTTTTTTAAAAAGTTAAAAAATATTTTTTAATTTTTTTTTTAAAATTTAAAACTGTATTTATATATATATTTTGTAATATTATGTTTTGTAAATAGAAAACTATCGTCACGTTTTGTAAATATTTTTTCTTAATATATACATATATATATACACGTATTTTGCCCATTATTTATTACAACTACAAGCAGTCCAAAAACTGGCCATTCGAGCTACGTAATATTTAGCAAACACACCCTAGCAGATCCAGCCTAATCGGCCCAGTCCAATTGAGAGAAAATTCGGACCCAAGTGTATGGGCCGTAGCCCATCACAGGTTTACTCACATCCAGCCCAGGTGTCAAAATAAGTCGTTGAGTCACACATATCATCATCTCAAATTGCAAAATATCCGCACCACGTGCACGATAGCCAAATATACGTTTCAAAAGCCTTAACTAACGCCCACCCCCCTTTTAGCGCATGTTAGCAACCCAACCCCTCCGATACACATTCATATATACTCTCCTTTCTCCCTTCTTCTCTCTTCCCTCTAACATTTAGGGTTAGGGTTTTATAACCCACCGCTATCGAATTCGGGTTAGGGTTTGTTCAATTCGTGAAATTTCGATCAATCAATGCCTGGGAATCTACATATAATCAAATTGGGAGGGTTTGGTTCCTTTACGTTTAGGAATCCTGTAAAAAATTGTTCTTTTCTGTTCTTTGTAGAGTGTATATCGAATTAGTTAGGGTTTTTTATGGCGCCGAGCCGAAGAAAGGGTACAAGTAAAACGGCGGCGGCGGCTGCAGCTTGCCGTCAGTGGAAAGTCGGTGATCTTGTGCTTGCTAAGGTTAAAGGTTTTCCAGCTTGGCCTGCAACGGTATGGTGGAGTTTTTTTGTAAATAATATTATTTGTGGTATTTGTGATTATTTGTTGTTTTTATGAGGCGCCTTTTTGTTTTATAACTGTTGTGAGTAGTGGATCTGTTGGGTTTTGTTAAAAAATGCACCTTTTTCAGATTAGATTAGGGTCTTTTATGTTCTTGAAAATGCAAAAAGACTAGTTAAAAGTGTAATTAGAAACAACGACGACAAACGACAACATACCCCGTGTAAACATGCTGGTGGGGTATGGGGAGGGTACTTACCCCTACTTTTGTGCGGGGTAAAGAGGTTGTTTCTACTAGACCATCAAGCTCGAATATAGACGTATAAGAAACAAGACCTGTGGTATTAGGGCCTCCAAGTTCTTGAGAATGCAAAGAGACTGTAATTAAAAGTGTAAGAAACAACAACATACTAGTGTAATTCCACAGATGGGGCCTCCCCATAGTGTAGGAGGACCTTACACCCATTCACAACAACATACCCATTATAATCCCACAGGTAGGGTCTTGGGAGGCAGAGTGTATGCAGACCTTACCCCTACCACCCCTACCTCATAGAGATAGAGAGGCTGTTTCCAATAGACCCTCGGCTTGAGTATAAAAGTGTAAGAAACGAGACCCTATTACCTCAAAGTCTCCAATCTTGAAACAACTGATTTCCTGAATCATTGTATAGGTATCATTTAGAATGTATATAGCTAGTTTACCCGGTTTAGGAATCTAAGAACACGAGACATTAAGTATAGCTAATTACTCTTCTTCATAAAAAATGTCTAGCTAGTTACTCTTGCTATATTGACATGAGCTGAACTGCAAGTGCACTCCTAAGTTGTTGATTTGGAGACTACAATTTGGGTTGACTACAGAACTTGAAGGGTACTCACTGAGCATATCTGCTTTTGTAGCCAGTTGGAATATAGGGTAGATGGAGCGGATTTGGGTGAATTTTTGTGAAGTTTTAGTATTTGGCCGTTTGATCACTTTATCAGCTTTATATTTTGTGAACTAGAGGTTGAATATCCCATAAATCTTGATTCTCCTTTCTAGTTAAACTCTGATTCTTCACCATTCTGTCAGAATTGTTACTTTGGGAAGTGAATATATGATATCAACTTGTATATCACACTATTGGAGTTGGAAATGTCTGGTTAGACATGCTTGAATTTTTAGTTTATTTGTTAATCTCTTTAGAGGTAACATTTTTTAAAGTAACACACATAAATAGAAATAGGAGGAGTATTCTTTTTGTTCCTCTGTTTTCATTTTTCTTTCCGCAATTTGAGTGAAAGATCTGGAATGATTCATGAGCAGAAAAAGGAGCAAGAAACAAGTTCAGCTAGGTTGCCAAGTTTGATTTTTTTTTTGGTCAAGTTAATGTACATTCATAAACATGGCCAAACTGGCTGCATATATGCCTAGTTTGATGGTTTCAACTGAAAAATAAAAATAAATAAATTTATCGGCTCATCTAATACTCTAGCTAATATAACAATTGAAAATCTCAAGTCTTTTAAAGCAAAATGAGTTTCTTTGGCAAATTAGTAAGATTGTCATTAGAGTTTCATAAGGGTTTAGACAGTTTCACTAAATTGAATTTTTAGCAACATAAAGTTCTTTTGGATGTGAACACGTACATAACTTTAAACCTACCAGACTATGTCTCTACGATGCATTGACTGATGCGCATGTGAAGATCTTGCAAAATGGAGACATGATGTGTGAAAGTTGTGGGATCAAGGAGCTTAGACTTAAGATTTCCTAATCTTACCTTTTGTCGCTCCTACATCTTATTGTAGTGATTTCCGACTACTTTTAACTGCTTTCTGATTCCTCTCACATTGTGTTTTGAGTTGGAGTGTATCTAAAGAAGTTAGCAGCTAGTTTGCTCATGTATACACTTGATTGTTGGTCGGTTTGATACTTGTGTAGCTTAATTAGGAAATCTCAAGTTATATCTAATGTATTTCCACTTTCACAGGTATTTCTTTAGCGGTCATGAGTAAAAAAGAATATGTTTTTGTTGATTGAGCTATGTTGATTCCTTGTGCTGTCTTCCTTTCTCTTTATAGCTTTTGTTTGTTTTCCTCTCTTTATACTCATATTGTACTACCATTGCTTATTTTTTTAATGCCTTCCCTTATTACCGTCTTACTTCTTCGTTGGGCTGCTTATTCTATCAATGGTGCCTATTTTTACCACTTAAACTTTAACACACTAGCCTATTCTATCAATGCTTAACTCTCTCGTTAGCTATGTCAATTTGGCATTATGATGTGGTAGTTGTGCCAAATCTGGTTTGGAGGACGTATTCAGTGATTACTTAGGAGAGAGGTCTTGGAAACCCTATTGCGAGTTAGGTGTATTGTAGGTGGGAAGTTTCACCTAGCTTAATCACGGTTTAGTGCGGGCATGGAGGCGCTATGGCATGTGCTCATTTTATGAGATCTATATTGGAGACGCTAAACAATAAATGTGTCTGGGAAGTTTATTTTAATTGTCAAGTAAAACATTCTAATGAACTTGTTCTTAAAAAAACATAATAATTGGTCTGTTACCACTACTACTAGGGAATTAAAATTTAATATATAAAGTTGGTCCCAGACCTTTACCTTATAAAAAATTTGGTCACTGAGCTTGAATTCGAAAGTTAAAACTGCATATTTGCACTTGAATTAGAAATTTAAGTTGATTATTGCATACATTTCTGTTAATCATAATTTTTCCTGTTTATTTGTTTGTAATTCTCATTTGTTCTAATAGATATACTTTCTTGTGCTGCCTACATATATATACATACATTTGTTTTTTCCTTTATTCAGACACTTCTTCGCTGAGGCCTGCACATTAATTGTTATTATAGCTGGAAAAATTTATACTAGTTGTTAACTAAGCAGCGTAATTAGAACGGGTGGTTGCCATTTATGAAGAAAATTAGAAATTTAGTATAGGAAAGCTAGTCGGGCAACTTAAATTCTAAACTCAAACCTGCGTATTTGCATTTGAATCAGGACTTTTAATTCATTTTTCAACATTTTTTAATTAAAGATTTGCTGAATCTTTGGTAACTGCAGGTTCTTATGAGATTAGTGGGACTTAAAATGGATTTCTAGGGGACTTAACCAACTAAGACAAGACATAGGATAGTTGCTCTCACTTACATGCTGTTAGACTTACATAAATGTCCTTATATTGCCTGGTGTAAATCTAATTACTTTATAAAGAAATGTTTTTCTATTCAGTGATGTGTCATTAATGAAGAATTTGGCTGGTTTAGTGCAAACAAAGCTTTTATTTGTTTGAGAAAGGTTGAGGAGTTCTATTTCGTTCGTTTTAGTGCAAAAGCGGGCAACCTTGTATGGTGACCTGGTCTTCCATATCTGTCTCCATGGCCAGTCGTTATGGTTCTGCTCCAATGAACTAGAAGCCATCATGAACGTGTAGCAATTATTTACAGAAAAGATTCCTTTGTTCTGAGGAATCCAGAACGACCTGTCAGACCCCTCCTTGATCACTGAATGAGTTGAATTACCCTTTCCAATTCCCAATCATTACAGTTCCTCCTGAAATTTAGATCCCAACAGTGCTAGATCTACACTGAGCCACGGATTGCTGCGTATCTGTAACAATGCTATATAGTGCACATATATAGGTTCATAAGCCTGAACTATGCCAATTAAAGATCTAGTTATGCCCTAGATTAATAATGTCATATTGACTCACCTTGCTCATTTATTAACGGGTTGTTGTGGCCGTACATGACTATCTTCTTTTGCGTTTATGAATCATAACATTTAGGTGAAGACATACCCAACCTTTAGAATCCTGCCTTTATTGGATATCAATTTTGGGATCATTGTCGCATAAAACGAAACTGAAACTAGTGCATATAGAATAACACAATGCAAAATTGAATCTAGTGCGCACAGAATCATTCAAAGGTTATGAAAATTCTACATAATTGGTATTTGGAAGTGATGATTCTCTTTAAGTGAAGATGTCACTATCCTTTACGTTTAGGTTGGGCATTAAGGTGTGAGTTGGTCAAAATATCTTTGTTAGATGATTACTGATTGTAAATTTGTTTTCTAATATAATTGAGGAAATGAATCGTTTGCCTCTTTGACAAGTTAAAGGCATTACAAAGTTTAATGCCGCTCATCCTACCAATGTAGTAAAAAGAAGGAAAAGAGTTGGATAATGTTTGCGAGGGATATTTGTTTTTCATTTCACTGCTAAGAAGATAAAAGGTATAACCTTAGCCTTTGGGTAGTAAATTGCCAATAAGTGGTAGCGCCACTATTTTCCATGTGGTGCATCAAGACTTGAGGATGAATATGAGACTCCCTGTTTCACTTGTCCCTTTCCCTATTTAATCGACAAATGAATAAGAAGGCTAGGAACAAACAATAAAGTATTAAAATGTAAAGCGTGTTCAAGTAGAAAAGAATTTAGATGTCATTCTTCAGAAAGTATTGATTGTTGACATTGTGAGGAAATCCTGTCGTACATGTAGTATACATAAAAGGCGGAGGACTTGCGAAAAATACGGTTTGCTGTGGGGGTCATTTAATCATACTCAATAATATGGTCCTTGCATTTGCACCAACAATTCACCAAAAAACAAAAGATATGTCCTCAATTACAGAAATTCATTTACCACTCCCTTAATGCTCTTCTTTCTCTTCCCTTCAAAGTATTCATGTAAAAAGACAATTTAGCTATTCCTCCTTTTGTGCATTTGGCTTGTGACCTGGCTATGCACCATCTTCATCTGACTGTTTGAAGGTGAAGCCTAGATTGGCAAATGCTATCTTCTCTCTCTTTAGATTTTTGGCTGTTTGATATTACTCCTGGTTTTGGCCACATAAGTATGTATCCTACACCACTTTGTGGATCCAAATTAGTTGGTCTGTGGCCCTCGTTCTCCTCTCTTTTCAGTAGCCTGCATATGTGATTGTTTTTTTTGCAACTCCAGTAGGTTTTCAAATGTCTTAATTCACCTGATCTTAAGTGCCTTCACTGTTTTATGCTTTGTGATCCTGATGAATTGTCATATCCTTCTGGTCGATATGCTATAGATAGTTGGAATAACAACTGTTTCAGAGTGTGTTGCCATCCACTTATCTTATTTTTTTATGAAATAAGTGGTGTATTGATAAACAAAGCATCCAGCAGATGCATAATTACAGAAGTAGGAAGAGTCAGCTCCAAGTAGGAAGATAAGCTTCAAGAATGGACAAAAAGAAATCTATCGAAGAACTAATGAGCTGACAAAATCAAGAATACATAGAACTAAGCATCTGGCCTGAGCTTGGAGTTGGCAGTTGAAGTCCCATCAAAGCATCTTTGTCACTAACCTGATCTTGCTTCCATTCCCTTCTTTAAAAGCAATGTGTCTGCTAAAGGTTTCACATCCCTTCGTGATACTTGTCCATATTAGATTTATGTTATTTCATTTTTGGCTTTGCTGGTGTAGAAAGTATAACTTCCATTACCCTCATGAAGTTAAACTCCTTTCAAAGTCATGGTGAAAGGTTGCGTGCCTCAATGGAGATATGGTGCACGTCTCCCCCAGTGTGGGGCCTGTAAAACATTGAATTAAAGGCAAAGGTAGTACATATGTTTGTACGAACACTAGATCTCTATAAGCAAAATTGTGATGGCTATTTTTTAGATTCATCGAGTGAAGTAGAGATTGAAGAGAACGTTGACTTTGCGTTGTTCAAGGCATTTTAAGCATGTAGTTCGGTGCAACGTAGAATTTTTTGCCTCGATTTACCTTCTACCAATAACTCGGATTTTCTTCTAATTTAAGCAGGAATTAGTATCCTATAGGATACAAATAGCACCGATTAAGCTCAATTTATGGGTTTTTTGTTTTTTCCGTAAAGCATATGCAACCAGTAATTTTGTCTCTCCATTTTCTTTGACATTGCAAATGGACTAGTTCATGTTCTTAATAAGTTAATGGGTTTGAATCCTGCCATACACAGACGTTTGGTATTTAAGTTGAGAAGGGTAGAGGGCCGGGTCCATTATATATTGAGTTTCGAACCGTGTGTCACTGTTCTTGGGGATTTCCCGGTTTTTAAAAAGTTCTATTTAATTAGTTACTACTTACCCTAAAAATTGTTTTTTTCATTAGTTTCAAATTTGTGCATCTCATGTGATGGGCAGAAGCGCCTAGCGCCTAGTCGCTGCGATCGTCTATTTCCTTTACCTATCACTTGACCAAGTTATTACTTGTCCTAAAATAATCTTCATACATTAGATTAAAAATTGTGTATTCTCACATGATGACCAAGTCTTTCGGAAACAGCCTCCCTATCTTAGGGGTAAGGTCTGCGTACACTCCTACCCTCCCCAAACCCTACATTGTGGGATTTCACTGGGTATGTTGTTGTTGTTGTCACATGATAACCAGAAGCACCTAGTCGCTTTCTTCGTTTATTTCCTTTACCTCTCATTTGACTAACAGCTGTAAGCTCTGCAAGGAGATGCCTAAACATGTTTTTGTTGCTTATGACAGGTGAGTGAGCCGGAGAAGTGGGGTTACTCGAGAGATCGGAAGAAAGTGTTAGTTTATTTTTTTGGAACCCAACAAATGTGAGTACTCTATTTCTTGATCGTGACTTGTTATATTTTTTCTTCTAATCCTTGGTAACTTCTGTGTGGTTGAGCCTCTTTCAGTATCTGCAAACTTGATTGAATGAAGTTGTCCTTGCTTAGATTTCTTAGAAGTACTCTCTGTACTTTTGGTAAGATAATGATCATCAATAGATGCTTTCACTGTTGAAGCATACTTAAGAATTAAGAACTTACCACTGTAATTAAGAGAACCATTTTTTTGAGGATGTATGCTGAATGCGAGTAATTCAAGTTTGTGACATAATATCTTGCAGATGCACCACTTAGTAAGATTCATTGACTGATTTTTTTTTTTTGGTATTTGGGAGCTTCATATGTTAGGAGTTGATAGTTCTAACTGACAGAATGGTCTAACTCAATTTTTAGCCAAGTAGTTGGAATAAGGCTGAGGTTTTTCGACCACATCTAATTTGGCCCCCAGTTTTTTTAATCACATGGAAGTAATACACTTAGAGTGGTGTTGCCTGTTAATTCTGGTTTGTCTTCACACTTTGCGTGTATGGCATCTTTTATTTTCTATGCTTCCATTCCATGACTTTGCTATTTGGCAATTATTTTTTGAACCCAGCGCCTTCTGCAATCCTGTGGATGTCGAAGCATTTACCGAAGATAAGAAACAATCTCTTTTTGTTAAACGTCGTGGAAAAGGTGCTGATTTTATTCGTGCTGTGCATGAGATCATTGATTGCTTTGAGAAGTTGAAAACGGAGCAACCACTCAATGGTAGTTCTACCGATGAAGTTGCTGTTAGGAGTGACAATGTGGTTGTTGAGTTGACCAAAACTCATTTGGAGGGTGAAGGTCTCAACATACTTGAATCTTCATCAAAAGAGAACGTTGGAGATGAAAGTGAACCAGACTCTGAAAACGAGACTGGTGCAGTTGCTGCAAAAGACGATGTCTCCCATGATGGTGAAATGCTGTCAGTTGATCCTACTAGTTTGGAGATTATGGATGGGCCAGCTACAAAGACATATTCTACCCGAAATGGTGCTATAGAAAGGGCTCCATCTGCACGCAGGTTGAGAAGTTCTTTGAGAACCGATCCTGAAGTTCTTCAAAATCGTTTGTTGCCCTCTGGCCCTCACAGCATTCGTGCAGGATATGGTGCTAATACAGTAAGGGATAGATCTGGGAGAAGGAATAAAATGGATGGAAAACCATTAAATGGTTTAGATAGGAACAATATGGAACAACCTGCTGTTGTTTCTAATGGCAGCACAGAAGAGAGTGATTCCGAAATTGCTACTGTTGACTCTGGCAGTTTTAGATTAAATGAAGGCAGCAGTGTGGAGTCTGGTTGTAAACCTGTGTATAGGTGTGCTGTGCAATGTCAATCGGAGGTTGAGTTGAGCGAAAGGCTCGAGTTCCAAAGTAGTGCGGTAATACTCAAGAAGAAACGGAAGCCAAATAGAAAGAGGTTGCACACTGATTTAACCGAGACCTCTGCTGGTTTAGACAAAGATCCAGCTCCGGAGACACTGACTGCTAGAACTACAGATGTTTTGCCTTGTGACCCTGTAAAATCTGATGAAAACAATTCCAAGGAATTGAAGGAAGATGGTGATGAGCACTTACCACTGGTCAAGAGAGCCAGGGTGCGTATGGGTAGATCAGCACCTGAAGGGGAGGTGCTAGATAATGAGGGTCTGAATGATGCAAAATCACCAGGAGATTCTGACAAGTCTTTGGAACAGGTACCTGAAGCAGATGGATCTTGCCTTCAGAACTCTACTTGTATTAGAAGTGATGCATACGATTCATCTCCATCAAAGAAATGTTCTCCCAAGAGACCAACTTTTTGGGAAATCCGTAAACAGTTTGGTGGTTCGCTGGATGGTGAATCTGCTTTACCTCCATCCAAACGGCTTCATCGTGCCTTGGAGGCTATGTCAGCTTATGCTGCAGATGATGACAAACAAGATGCTGATGGGCTCTGTAAAATGAAGACATCTATAAACGGGTATTACTCGAGTTCCAAGGAGGTTTGCTCTGAGCTGTCTGGAGGTATTAAACTTGAGAATAACTCTGATGTGGGTAGAACGGGAAGCCCAGCTAGTACTGTACAGGAAGATGTTACTATTGTGGCCAGTGCTAAAGCGGTAGTAGCTCAGGAAGGCTTGGAACAGTTATCAGAGGTTCCAGCTCGTACTACACCTTTAGCTTGTAATGATAGCTCAGTAAAGGTGTCTGGTGAAGATAAATGTGATTTCCTCTCGGATGCTGTTATAAAGACACCTCAAAAAGTGGAGGCATCAAATAACTGCCCTTCTAGTACTTCTGTTACCCATTCTGCTAATGACAAGTCTGATTGTGAGTTGCAGGGTACTGTCAAATGTGAACGTCTCTCACCAGGGCCAGTTATGACATCTGATGAGAATTGTGAAAATGAAGCCGCAGAATCAGCAAAACATTTTGAAGATCCAATTTCTGAAGTTTCTGGGAAATCTGCTGATTGTGGATCTAATGATGAGGTAATGATGAGTTCACCGGAAAAAGGTGGTACTATGGGGTTGGGTAATGCAGAGGCTGCATGTGGTAAATATAACAAGTTGTGCAGGGTGTCATTAGATGTGAGCATTCAAGACAATGAAGAGTAAGATGTTTTTGTTTTTTCCCATAATAATTTATTATTCTGCATCTTATTTGCTCTTGGTCCCTGATCTGTTGTACCTGATGACTGATGTATTGACTCTTACCTGTATGCCTTGTCTTAGGTCAATTAATATGAAAGCATCAAAGAATATAAGTGCGACTTCATCTTCAAGACCTGAAAAAGTTGTGGATGTGTCACTCAAGGAGATGCACATGTCTGGTTTAAGCTCTGTATCGGATGATCAGTTCGGCGATAAAGCTGTCTCAACCACCCTTTCGTCATCCTCTCTTACTGATGGGATGGACTCCTTTGCTAGGGCATCTACACCAAATACTTTAACATGCAACATGTCTACTGTAGATAGTGGGATGCATGTAAGTATTGGAAGCTCTAGTCCTTTGCCTCATCAGCTACTTGACAAACCAAGGACCGGTGGGAAACTCAGCAGCAGAGGAGAAGCCAATGTTGCTTTAAGTTCCTTTGAGGCTACTCTTGGGATACTGAGAAGGACAAAAGAATGCATTGGTCGGGCTACACGTGTTGCTTTAGACTGTTCTAAATTCGGTATTGCTTCCAAGGTAAAGTTACATGCTTCTCACAATAATTTTGTTTATATTAGTTTGTTATGGTGCGTGTTACCTGATCTGCTGAATTTCCTTGATTTGTTTTCCTATTTTCCCCTGTACTATTGCAAATAACCTTCTGTACACATGAATAATGTAGTCTTTTCCTTGAATCCTTGTCTGCTTTCAGAAGCTTGGGTAGGATGTGTTGTTTTTCCCTGATTTTTGGGCAGTTCACAAGTTGTCAGCTTTGTTTATTTAGTGTCTATTTTGGCTTTCGGCGTGATTCACTAGGGGAGGGAAAACGGGGGTCTGACGGAAAAGAAAGTGTTGCTTGGTTGTTTATCTTCTGCTAAGGGGGTCTGATGGAATAGAAAGTTTGTTACTTGTTGTTTATCTTCTGCTAGAAAGAGCTTTATTGAGTTGAATTTTCTAAGCTTTAATCCTGTCTATTTATTGTATTAGTTATGAGCGTTCAGGTCTCCTCAGATTGCAGAACAAGTAATTTGGTCCTATTTGTCTTAAGGGACTGTGAAGTGTATGTTAATACTCAACAGGGAGGGGACATGATGTTTATCCGACCCCTTAATGTTTTTTGGTGCACCCAAGCAGTTTCTGTTTGTATAGAGGATTGGGTCTCTTTTGGAGAGAACCATATTTTGTAGGTTTGTCCTTTTTGGTATATCTCTTGTATACCGCCAAGATGGCGTGTTTATATTATTAATGAAGTCTTTACTTGATAAAAAAAAGAGGATTGTGTGGTATTTATTTGGGAACCCATTTATGTTGTTCTTTTGCTGGCTGAAGTTTGATTGAAATAGAGATTCTAAGGTGATTCAAGAGTAAAAAATGAAATATTGTATGGATAGAATTCGAGAAATGGAATTAAAGGTATCTGCCCTCTTCGAGAAAAATCGAACTACAGGTACAATAAGGTGAGGTTAATCCTGAACATGGTTGACATTTGTTTCCTGAGTTCCCTACAAATATTGAACCAATCTGCTTTCCTAGATGCATGTTTGATGTAATTTCTCAGCTTTCATAAAGTTCAGTTACATGTTCCTTTTTCACCTAGACATAAGTTGCAACAGGCCCTTTTTTTGGTGCCCTGAGTTTAGCTGTATTTGACAAGTCCTTACATCTTGGCCCCTTGTCCCGGAGAAGAGGAAATACAATTCGGAATTTTAAGTTTTGAGTTCTTATTGACAAGGATTGGGAAATTTTGGAAGTTTTATCTTTTACTTCCCAATATGCATGGTAGTCCTGTTTTGTCATGTTGATTTAACTTTTTTTGGTGTTGAATGGTGGGACTCAGGTTGTGGACATCATTGCTCAAAAGTTGGAAAACGAGTCAAGCTTACATCGAAGGGTGGATCTTTTCTTTCTTGTTGATTCCATCGCGCAGTTTTCTAGAGGACTGAAAGGTAACTTGTACGAGTATTTTCTCTGTGTGGCATTGCGTTTGTATGCTTCTTTTGTATCTTCCTGATACACTGTTGTTCCCTTCTTGTATTTGTAATTATAGGTCACATTGGTGGCATATATCCTTCCGCGATTCAGGGTGTGTTGCCACGCCTAATATCAGCAGCTGCTCCTCCTGGAAGTAGTTCTCAGGAAAATCGAAGGCAATGCTTGAAAGTAAGAGGAACATTTCCTTTTTCTATTCCTTTCGTTGCATTTCAACTTTAAAGTTGGGCCAACCCCTAAATCTCAATTGTCTTGTTTCTTCATAGGTTTTGAAGGTTTGGCAGGAAAGAAAGATTCTTCCTGAGCCAGTTATTCGACCCTACATACGAGACCTTGAATCATTTTGTGGTTCATCATTAAGTCATGCATTCTCTCGACGTCCCATGAGGACAGAAAGACCTTTTGATGATCCAATTAGAGAAATGGAGGGCATGCTGGTTGATGAATATGGAAGGTAACTTATTTAGTACCCTTGTAGATGTTATTGTTAAAGGTAAAAAAGAAATACTTTATGATTTCAGACTTTTCCCTTGAGATGTTTCGATTGTGAGTCTTTTTGTACTTCTTCAGCAATTCAAGTTTTCAACTTCCTGGGTTTCATATGCCTGCAATGCTTAAGGACGAAGAAGTAAGTGATTCTGATGGTGAGAGTTTTGAGGCTGTCACTCCAGAACACCCTGCTGGAAACCCTGATGGGGAGGAGGCTATCTTGGCTATTGAGAAGCACAAACATATCCTTGAAGATGTTGACGGTGAGCTTGAAATGGAAGATGTGTCTCCTGTGTGTGAAGGTGAAAGTGCTCCCATCAGTTACAGTGTCGGAACTGATTCTGCTCAGATTTCACGTCCTGATGATGGGAACAGTCTTGGAGCCTCCTTCCATCCTCCACTTCCGGAGGATGGTCCCCCCTCAGCTCCTCCTTTACCAATGTCTCCCCCTCCACCTCCACCACCTCTGCCCTCAGTTACGCCGGCACCATCTTCTTTTCCACCTCCATCTTCTATACCGAATTCTAGTGTTCAGTCAAAGTGTTCAATAGGTTCCCAGGTAATTTTCTTGGGCTATGAGTAATTTTCTTTTTCTTGTGAATTTGTATTGGTAAGATCAAGCTATTGTTTGGAATTATTTTAACATGTGGAATCTGAATGTTCATGTTCTACAGAATATCAAAGACAACTTGCATGGAAATGTTTTTCAGCAGTGTACAGTTGCACAAGTTCATCCGGCAGTCTCAGATGCTCTTCATTGTCAACCCCCTGACGACAGAGATATTCATGCTGAGGGGCCGTTGAAGGTGCTTGACTCTGCTAGTTCACATCCTTCCAGCAATGGAGCTGTTTCTCATCCACCATTCTGCTTGTCTAATGGGGCGCAGCCACCTGATGTGGCTTCTGGCAAGGGCTTCCACTTACGGCCACCTCACCCCGCTCCTTCAAATCAGTTCTCTTATGTTCATGCTGATCAGCGGAAGGATATAGCAACCCCTTATTCCAATGTACACCATATGCAACACGCAGATAATAGAAGTTTTCCCAGAGATTGTAATGGAATAAAGTCAGCGCGACGGGAAATTGGAGAGAGCTGGATGGCACCATCCCATTATTCTGGTAAGGCCTTTGCCGTTTTTTAATGCTGAGTATTTCAATTGTCTATAATATCCTTTGGTTTCACTGTTGCTCGTCTCTTTCAGGTCCATTTTACCCAGATGGCTTCAGAGGTCACTATGCTGCTGGACAATATCCTGTTCCACATGAGCCACCTTTACCAAGCCACAAATGGGGTTACCCTCCCCGGGGTATGAATAGGAGGGAAATTTTCACTCACAGACCGCCGCCTGACCGCCCAATTCCAGTGACATCTAGAGGTTGAGTTCTTTTATCCATCTGGAAATTACATGGACTGTTGTTTTTTTTGCGGCGTACTTCTGCTTTTGAAGTACCCTTCGCGTTTTAAGTGTGACTTTAGCCAACCAGATCTAATATTTCTCGAAGCCTTCCAATTGAACTGTGAGCCATTTTAGGCTAGTAAATGGGGCATGGGATGCACACCTTGCACTCCGCATCAAATTTCTAATTGAAGCTTGGCAAAAATTTAACCGAAAGTTTTTATATTCTATCCACTGATGTACAGTTGTAGATTGCAGGGCTTGATTTTACACCTGCTAATGTACTTTCTATACTACTTTTGCTGTTAAATATAAAAACAGAATCGTTTACACTATAGCCCACTGAAGTTGTAGATAGGGTGAAGTTGATGGTGGAGAACAAAACATTTAAGCATTTAGTGGCCCAAAATAACATATAACCTTTCAATTTGAAATTGAACAATAATACACAACTGAAGGTTCCGAGTAATAAAGAGAGTAAGTGTGAGTGGTGTCAATTTATTGTTATTGTGGGCTGCCTTGCTCTTTCTAATTTGATTTATTATTATCAATGCAATAAACGAGAATGCAATTTTTTTCTATTTTTGCTTACACAATACTTAGTTGGTGGCTTCTGCTGTGCAGGTCCTGGCTTTTGGAGACCAAGATAAGATGATGCAAGAGTGGAAGCTACAGCTGCTGGTACTGCTACTTTTGAAAAATTGAACAGTTTAGGCAGTGGTTTTATGTCATTATTTCAGGCATTCGTTCTTATGCCTTACCTGTTCTTGCAGGTAGTGCAGCTTGTTTATACTAATCTGAGTAACTTGTGCGCAGAGGTGTTACTGAAGCAGAAAATGGCGAGGCGATTCGTGGTTGTATATATATATGTATTTTAGCGTTCCTTTGCAATTGTAGAGGGGCTAATCCATCATCTAGAGAGCTCTGTAGCATATTCCTAGGCAGCTGAGTTTTGTATATTAATGAGTATATTTTTTTTTTCCTTTTAGTTAAACGGTTTATGTTCTCTCATCTCCTAGTCAATATCAGAGGTCTGTCAACAACATTTGGCAATAGTTAGGGCATTTCAGGTTATTACTCATCATGTGCACCCATTGTTATAGTAGTCTCACATGATCCCTTGTACATTCTGGACTGGAGCAACTCACGCTGAAGGCGTAAGGTGATAAATTAAATTTGTGGTCTCTCTCGGCAAAATATATTATGATTCGGTGTGTTACTGCTGCAAGTGGTAGTAGCCTGAGATATTATTGATTGGTGTACGTGCACTATATTAATACATTGGGAATTACCCTGGCCATTTCATCCCATTTCACCAAAAAAAAGACTGATCTTTTAGCAGCTTGCTTCGTTGTTCTAGCCTACATTGGACGAATGAAAATGTGGCATGACAAAAACAGATAGTTACAGTTGGTGTTGTCTAGCTGTTACGGAACTAAGGACATCTCCAATATTGGTAATGGATATGGAGAAGTTCTTTGGTTCAGGGTCAGACAGTCCTTTCTCTGTGTTCCTCATTCATTAGCAGCGAAGCTTACACGTATTTTAGGTTGAAGCCAGAAACTTACGATCTATAACAAGTTAGCTGGTCTTGAACAACTTTTTGAAAATATAATGTAAAGTAGTACTTATATTAATTGAACATTGCTTTATTTAGCATGACAGACTGGCACCATTTAGAAAGAGAGACTCGACTTGGAAGTCATTATACCATACAGTATTAGTATAAGTTCTTTTCTGTTTGCAGAGAGGCCTTCTGAAATAATATCTCAAAGCGGCTTTGAAAGTAAAGAAACACTTTACTAATAAAAGAATAAATAAACACAAAACTAACTTTGAAAAAAGTATGCAGCCTTAAAACACCATTAGTAGAAGTGGCCATTGGTTTATAATTGATATGTTAAAAGTCATGAAGGTCATAACTTATAAGGACACGAGATATTAAATATATGAAGCAGTCAAAAGAAAGAAATAATCCAAAATTGTTAAACACTTCCTGGATCTTGATTGACTTTGATTGTCGTTTAGTAAGACTTTAAGGTGATATAAAAGGTACTTTAAACAAATACTTTTACTATTAATGCTACTTATTAGTTTTTCTTCTTATGGAGCGTTCAAAAGTCAAAACTAATACTGGTAGTGGTAATTTATAATTATAACTATTTCGTATGTATTTGAATCTGAAACTTGATTAACTTAACCTAATTTAACTTTTCAGTCAAAGTTTATAAATTTGGAAGTGAAGTATAATGTATTTCTTCTATTTCATTTGTTTGTCTTACTTTTTTTTTTTTTTAATTTAAAAAAGAAATGTGCTTTTTTAAATAATCTTTTTATTTCAACGATCATAAGATTAAAGCGTATTTTAATATATTATATATATTTTTAATTTAAGATCACAAGAGTATTATTTTCATATGAATTATAGTTAAAAATTAATTAAATTGGCCTAATAGGGACAACTCGATACATTTAACTCCGTTATGTAGGCTGAATCAAAACAGTTTATTATACGCAATCTAATCCTATTTTTGTGCAAAAAAAATAATATTTTCACGACAACCCAACCTTGTGATCCCATAACAACAAATTTTACCGGTTACGGCTTCCCCTTCACAAATTAACAACAAAACATAATAATATCTGGGCAAAGTAAAAGATTAGGTGGCAAATGAAGATCCCAACCACATTCACATTCACATTCAAGATTTACAGATAGAATTTGGCCAAAAAGCTGTTATCTTTGAAATCCCCTCTTTATTATTAGTAACTATGTATTCTTAACCCCATTTCTTTTCTTGGGTAAGACACATAATTGGCGTTGACAGAAAAAAAATGGGTGCTTCTAAATCAGTTCCACAGAAATCAATCCATGAATTCACTGTCAAGGTGATCTTTTTTATCAACTCATATTGAATTCTTTATATCTATGTTTGAGCTTTTTTTCTTTGTCATTGCTATATTTTTCTTTAACTTCTTGTTGATGGGTGTTCATTATTCACTTGTTTTGTTCTTGCAATCTTTTATCTTTTTTCATTGTTTTCCAGGACATCAAAGGGAAAGATGTAGACCTCAGTATTTACAAGGGCAAAGTGCTTCTTGTTGTTAATGTTGCTTCCAAATGGTTCAATTCTTCTTCTTTTTTCTTTTTTAAATTCAAGAATCCAACTTTAAACTACTCCCCGTTTCAAAATGTTTGTTTGTTTTTGACTTAGACACGGAATTTAAGAAAATAAAGAAGACTTGATTCTTGTGTTTGTTAACTAAAGATTTGTAGAATGTACCAAAATATCCTTTAATCTTGTGATTTTAATCCTGTCATGTGGAAAGTTAGAATAAAAGAGTTGCAAAATTTTAAACGGACTAAAAAGCAAAGTAAGACAAACATTTTGAAACGGAGGGAATATATTTTTACTGGTTTCTTTGTCATGTCATTTTATTTTGATGATACTATTACTACCTCCTTGTGCATATTGTGATAGTGTTTTTTTATGTTGGGTGAAACAGTGGGTTCACAAGCACCAATTATACCCAATTGACTCAACTCTATAATCAATACAAGGATAAAGGTGGGTGCTTTGTTAAGTATCTTGGTTTCTTGAAATGTTTCCTCCTTTTTTTTGCTTTTTCAATGTTTTGTTTCTCTGGGGTTTGTTCACTCTAACTAGAAGTGTATGCTATAGAATCAAAGAAACGGGAGACAAAATTGAAGAGAGAAAGAATGAAAACTCTTTGTATTGATTCTTGCATTGAAAATGAAAGACTACATCACTATTTACTGATAACTAAAGCAAATAGAATAAACGAAAATATGTTATTTTCCTTATAGATATTTATAGATACTAAACGAAAAGAAAACTAAATACTATATTTTGTAATTAATATAGATCTAGACTTAGAAGGAAAAAGAATCTTCTAGAATATTCCTAAACTAAAAGACAAGTAAATATTATAGCATTAATGTAAATCATAACATAGAGAACGTAAATTTTAACAGTTTCTTGGTGCCTCTATGGAGACCCTTATATATATTTGAATTGATTTTTTCAGGTTTTGAGATCTTGGCCTTCCCTTGCAACCAATTTTTGAAGCAAGAACCTGGTACTAGTGAGGAAGCTCAAGAATTTGCTTGCACAAGATTTAATGCAGAATATCCCATTTTCCAAAAGGTATGCTAATAGAATGTACCTAACAGTAAACTTATGGTCCTTTCACTATATTGTAATGACTTGCATTGTTTCTTGTTACACTTTCAACAACCCTATTATAGGTGCCTTGGCTTACACAAGTCATAAGCATATGTTTAGTATCTTTGAATCCTCGCTATCTATTTCACTTAATTTGGCCCTTTTTAATTCCAATATTCAATAAGCTAGATTTTCTATGTAATCTTGGACTAGATTAAAAAAACTCGTAGCAAATATTGGACATAATGTAAGCATACAACATGGAAAAATCTTAATCCCAACTAGGTGGTATGGTCTACGTAGATATTTTTCTTACATTGTATTCTATTTGTTGGCTAAGTCTATATAGATTCCAAAATATTGTAGCTGGGGACTAATTGTAATAATTACAAGCTCAAGAATTTGCTTGCACAAGATTTAATGCAGAATATCCCATTTTTCAAAAGGTATGCTAATGCCTAATAGAATGATTGCAAATAGCATTTGAAAATTTATGGTTCTTTCACTCTATCATTATGACTTGCACTATTTCTAGTTATACTTTGAACAACCCTTTTATAGGTGCCTTGTCTTACACAAGTCACAGGCATATTTTCTACTGGATGTGGAAACAATTTGTAATTATTAGACTTAATCCCGAGCTAATTAGGGTAGACAATATGATCTCACAATCTATTTCACTGATTTTGGACCTGTTTGATACCAATATTTAATGATTCAGATTTTTCTAACACTAGAAGTGCCAATGTTGGACAAGATTAAAAAGACTTGTAGCAAATGTTGCATAGTGTAAGCGTACAACATGACACAGTTTCATCGCTACATGGAAGGCTTTTTGGTAAATATATAGATAGGATAGCTTGATATCTAACATAAATAATTATGATCCTTATTGTACATAAGAAATTGGGTGGGTATAGGGCATATAACAACAAGGTTTCCTCGGTCATAAAACTAAAAAGAAAAAGCAGAAATTCTTAATCCAAACTAGGAGGTATCGTCTATATAAATCTTTTTCTCACATTTTGGTCTATTTTTCGCTAAGTCTACATATATTTCAAAATATTCTACATCTTTTGAGATAAGTTCCTCCATGCAATTTAAGTATATCTTGTCTCTCTTAAACACTTCCAGTTATCTTGGTTTCACACCTAGGGACCAGTTCATCTGGAAGTCTAAATAGGACATGACGAAACCATCTCAAGCAACCTTTACTTTAATGCAAAATTACAAAAGTGATTAAGTTTGCTCCAATACTCTCAAACAATATTTTCTTATTTATACTTTACATGTGTAAATTTGCGCCTTTGATACACTAGTCTTCTCTAAATTTGTCTAATCTTGTATGGTCATACATCTACGACACTCATCTTATGGACTGTTCAACGGGACCTGTCTTTCACTTTATTATGTATCCTCTTATCGCATAGTACTTCAGCAATACTTCTCCATTTCATGCATCCTATTTCAATTATGTGTTACATCTTCATCTATCATACCATTCTCCTAGAATATCTAGTCTAGACTGTAGATATTTGAAATTGTCTACATTAATGAATCGCAATCTCGTGTAATCTCACCTCAACTTCACTTTTCTTATGATGGCTATATTTACCATGCATATATTCTGCCTTCTACTTAATGTTAAAAAAACTTACCTTTTAGGGTGCTTCTCTATAGTGCAAACTTCTGGTTAACACCCTCGCTAGTTTCATCAATGCAAAGAGTTTGTGCATCATAGAAGGACAAATTAACTAGAAAGCAATGAATGTAGAAGCTTTTGACTATGTACTGAGAACTCTAATTCAAACCAAAAGAACAAAACGAGCTGCAAAATTTCCTAAGTAAAAGAGAAAGAAACTGAATGAATTTTGAAGGAGAGAAATAGGTTCAAGCAGAACGATGCTGCTTAGGGCTCAGGAAGTTACAATGATCTCAACCTCAAACTGAAATAACTAGTAAGAACTTCACAGTGAGGTTAATATGAGAAAATAATGTGTTACCTGGGAGGCGGGGACTAAGCTGAAAATTTTGTACAGTTGAACTTTGGACATACAGTTGTAACTGCCAAATGTGGGCTTACTTTTTCGAGCTTAAAGTTCTATATGTTTCTTTCTCCTTCAGAAAGACCTTGTCCTTGAGGTTTTAAATCTGGAAACTGAGAGCAAAGAAAGTGATGGTTTTCATGTGGGCTCCTTGGTAATAGATTCACCTACTGAACTAAAACTTGATTAGTTGCGTTCCTGTTTTCTGTCACTCTCCGTTCAAGTATTGCGATTGCATGATTAAGGTGGTCAATTGGGGGTGCAAACTGGTAAGTCAGTTGAAGGAGTTACATTCTCTCCAACCCTCTTTTTCAGCTGCTAGACATGAAATATTTGAGTGAATCTTTAAATATACTGGCATTTGCAAATCATAGGTTGCTGCTTCTGCTTTCAATCTTTGTATGATTTGATATCACCTAAAATATTCAGTGGACAAATTCAAGTTCTTCCTGATACACACTAAGGATTGCCAAGAGATTTGTGACTTTGTATAAATGTAATTGTTAGTCGCAAAACCCCTTCACCCTCTTATTATCACCCTGCACTTTTGTCCCGCCTTGTGCTCTTTTTAAATTGTTATTCTACACCTTATCCATAAGTTATAACTTGAAAAGTTGTAGAAGGATCTGTTTTGAAAGGTATAATGGAATTCAACCCACTATAGTCAACATACAATGTACATATGGAGTGGTTCACTTCTTAATTAGTAGGGCTAGTGAAGCAAATAACTGGCTGGGGATGGCCTTGTTAGCAAGCAGCATTCTTTTGAGAATTGTTTCTGACATTTTTGCTCAGAGATACCTGTAGGGTCTTTGGTTCATTGACTGGCCAACAGGTACAACAGTGAAAACATGATTACAGTTTAGTTGGGGGTAGCCGTTAGGTTCCTCAAATGCATCAGCATCAATTCAACTCCAGAACTCAACTGCCTGAGGGAAGTGATTATGTGTGAGCTGTGGCCTCTAACATATCTGGGCCACATATCCATATACGCTCTTTCTGTGGGGAAAACTAGTCAATCCAATCCATACTTAGGAATATATCAGCACCTTGATTACCTTGCTCAATGTGCAACAGAATGTCCCTCTTGCGTAGTTCATTTGAAATTGAGAGACTGGTATCAGAAGTCATCAGGTGGTCTGGCTATAATCACATACGTTGGATAGGTACTTAGTGAAATGAGGAATTTTCAACTGATTAATCACTTGTGGATCAGCAATACTGGGAGTTGATCCGTTGTCTGTCAAATAACAGTGGTTGAATTGATCTCCCTTTTGAACTCATTAAGAGACACTTAAGATTGCTCTACCTCCATTATGTTTTGCCCTTCTGGTACCTATTCTTCTACTTCACCTGAATGACCTTCCTCCTCCTGGATAGCCATCATACTGTGTAGTAACTTAGGCTTACAGTGAGGACCAGGGTAGTAATACCTGTAATAACTCTCAAAATAAAACTTTTTCATCTCTAAAGGCATCACAGATTCAGTGTATTGCTTTTGTGACTGGAGTTTGGGAGGTTTAGTGGCAGGAGATAGAGATCATTGTGGTTGGTTTCAGGGAGGAATTATGACAGCTACTATGTGATTTGAAGTTTTAGCGGGTTTAAGAAACAAGGGCAAAAATAATCTGTTTAAAATGTCTGTGAAGAGACTAGTGGAGAAACCGTTGGCTATATTGTTAACAATTATATACTTAATATCCATTAAGCTGATAAATATATATTCAGAAATGGAAGCCGCAGTTGTAATTGTTTGAATACCTCTAAGAATTATCACCATGTACTTTGCTATCGTATGATATGGACTACCAAGTTAGTCTGGCTCTACTTAATTCTATGATATAATAAAGGGAGAGAATGTGATAATAATTGCCTTGCCCTTTCTGGTTAGTGGATACCCTACTTATTTTGCCACTTATCCTTGAACACCCACCCCCACCCCCACCCCCCACAACTAAAAAAGGCTGCTTAAGTAAATTGTTCTAAACTTTATGTTACTCGGGACTTTTGGCAGCATCTTGATATTCATTTTGAAATTTGTATGACGTAGTGTGTTACTCAGTTTCTTGCCCACATCAACAGAATAAGATGCTTACAATATTTGACTACTTATCAACAACTTGTAATTTCACTAAGCAAAAATGGTCTTGCATAATTTGGTTTGAATTCTCCCTTGATGTTATAATGGTCTTGCTGTGGATTATAGTTGTTAAGTGCCCACATTGGTTGAGGAAATGGATTGTGGTCTTCTTTTGATCAAGTTATAATTTTGTTTGATCAAGTGATTGTTGTCTTCTTATATTGTCATGAGCTAATATTTGGGGTTGAGTTACCCAAGATTCATTTTTCTTAGCGGCAGCGTCAGAGTCATTGTGATTCTATGTTTACTCAATGTTGGGTCCTCATGTTAAGTTTTCCACACTCCAGATGCTCAGTCATGGGCGTGTGGGGAGGTGTTTGAGAAAATGGGTTGTTGTCCCCTTACATGGTTTTGGATGATCATCACCTCATGAGTTGATACTTTTGAGATTGAGTTTGGTCCAAGATTCATTTTCTTAACAATAGTCATAGTTTTTGGCTTAATTTTAAACCAAGCCTTCTTATTTTTCTCTAAAACAATTATGCTTTGATTGTTATGGTCTTAAACAGTCCAATTGTATATTCCTTTTTAATCATACATCAGATAACTTGAAAACTGTCATCTCTGTTAAGCACATATTATACCTAGGAACTATTAGGTTTGGAGAATATTATAATCTAAAATCGAAGAGTTTAAGGTTTCCAGTTATGATGTGTCAGGTACACAGTCTTGACTTTTACCCAAATCTGGAAGCAGCCATCTTTCTGAGTATAACATTCTGCATAGAATGTGTTATGCTGTTATTCGGTCTTGTTAATTAAGATTTTGAATTAATATGAATAAAGCTTATATTGCTGTTTGATTGCGACATAGAGTACTTATTAACAAACTTTAATCACAAAAAATTGATTCTCAGGTGCGAGTTAATGGTCCGAATGCAGCACCAGTGTACAAATTCCTTAAGGCAAGCAAAGGTGGGTTTTGCGGTTCTAGTATTAAATGGAATTTCACAAAGTTTTTGGTTGATGAGGAAGGGAAAGTTATCCGGCGCTATGGCTCAACCACTCCACCATTATCAATCAAGGTCTCTCTCAGTCTCTCTCTCATGCACACACACACAACACTACATAACACAACACACTAATGCTGATGTTCGTGCAGTTATCCTTCCCTTGCCCTTACATAAGTTCTCAAGGTACTGCTGTCACAGTAGTTTCGAGTAAATACACCTTATCAATTCTCCTGAAGAACTCTGATGAACCACTTTGATTGTCCTATATAGTTGTTTCCTAATGAAGCCGAATATTGATTGAATTCCCTCGGTCACCATTCTTTTTAGTCCAATGACCATGGTTGATAGTGTAGCACAGTAGGATTTGATAAATTTATCTAGATCCATCTTAAAGTTGAAAAGAACTGTCCATGAACTGATAGTAGTGCTTGTTCAGAAGAATTCTACTGAACTTGAGAATGCACTATAGTTGATAAAGCAACAGTAGACATTTTTAGAGACAAAGAAACAACGGAAGGAGCAAGAAAGGTTAATAAACTATTCTCTGTATACTACAAATGTAAAGCATTTATTATATCTCTTGTTTGGGTTCATTAATTTCTTTCAAAGATTATGATATATAGACATGTTACGAAGGATTCTTAACGCCACCTTGTTAGCCTCTAAATCTGAAACTCTGATTCTCCTTCAGAATTTGTCAACTTAATCCCAGTTGAATTTTGGAAGAGCAGAGGCAGGGTAGGCTTGGAGTGGCTGACTGAGCTGTTGAACGTCATTTTTAAGACGGCGAGAATGCCCGAAGAATGGAGGTGGAGTACAATGGTTCCTTTTTACAAGAACAAAGGCGATATCCAAAGTTGCAACAACTATAGGGGTATCAAGTTGATGAGCCACACTATGAAAGTTTGGGAAAGGGTCGTGGAGATAAGGGTGAGAAGAGGCGTGTCTATTTCCGAGAACCAGTTTGGATTCATGCCTGGGCGTTCGACTACAGAAGCCATCCATCTTATTAGGAGGTTGGTGGAGCTGTATAGGGAGAGGAAGAGAGACTTACATATGGTTTTCATCGACCTTGAGAAGGCATACGATAAAGTCCCTAGAGGGGTTCTCTGGAGATGTTTGGAGGCTAAAGGTGTACCTGTGGCGTACACTAGGGCGATCAAGGATATATATGATGGAGCCAAGACCAGGGTACGGACAGTGGGAGGAGACTCGGAGCACTTTCCTGTGACGATGGGGCTGCACCAGGGATCAACTCTTAGCCCATTCTTATTTATCTGGGTGATGGATGGACTGACGCGATAAATCCAAGGGGAGGTGCCATGGTGTATGTTATTCGCAGATGACATAGTCCTGATTGATGAGACTCGCAGCGGGGTGAACGCTAAGCTGGAGGTTTGGAGACAGATCCTGGAGTCTAAAGGGTTCAGGTTGAGTAGGACTAAGACAGAATACACTGGAGTGCAAGTTCAGCAACGAGAGCGACCGTAACACAGATATGGAGGTGAGGCTTGGGACCCAGGTCATTCCGAAGCAAGTAAGCTTCGAGTACCTCAGATCTATTATCCAAGGGAATAGAGAGATTGATGATGATGTCACACATCGTATTGGGGCAGGGCGGATGAAATGGAGGCTTGCATCTGGAGTCTTGTGCGACAAAAAGTTGCCACCAGCTAAAAGGCAAGTTTTATAGGGTGGTGGTTAGACCGACTATGTTGTATGGAGCGGAATGTTGGCAGTCAAGGCGTCGCACACCCAAAGGATGAGAGTGACGGAGATGAGGATGCTGAGATGGATGTGTGGGCATACAAGGAAGGATATGATTAGAAATGAAGATATCCGGGGCAGAGTGTGAGTGGCCTCGGTGGAGGATAAGATGCGGGAAGCGAGGTTGAGATGGTTTGGACATGTGCGGAGGAGAGACAAATGCCCCAGTGCAGAGGTGTGAGAGATTGACTATGGACGGGTTCAGAAGGGGTAGAGGTAGGCCGAAGAAATATTGGGGCAAGGTGATTAGACGAGATATGGAGCAGGCGAGACTTACTGAGGACATGACCTTAGATAGGGGTTGTGGAGGTCACAGATTAGGGTAGAAGGGTAATAGGTAGTCGAGCGTAGTCCTACTTACGCTTACAAACTGGTAGGTGTAGTGTTATTACTGTAGGCATGCTTAGCATATCATACGAATAGGTGTAGTATCGCTCTATAGTCTTCTGTAGTTTTATTTCTTCTGCTATGCGTTCTTGAATGTACTTGATTTATCTCATTTATCTGTGTAGTTACTGCTTCTTTTCAGGATGTGCTATCACGACGTATTCGCACATTTTCTTACTACTTTAAATTTTTGATCAGGTCTTGACTTTTTTTTTTCTGATGTGCTTGTCCACAGCCGCTCTACCTACCAAGGTAGAGGTAAGGTTTGTGTACATTGTACTCTCCCCAGACCCCACGTCGTGGGAGTTGGGAAAAAAGACTATATATTAGTGCCAATTAGGTTAGAGGAAATCTTCAAGTTGCTTATGTTTCTGCTCATGTAGACATTGTGGGCTAGTCAGTTACTGTATTTAGTCTAATACTAAAATTTTCATGTTAACAAGTTTTGGGTATGCTGATTCCAATTGAAGAACTAGTTCCTTGTCCCTGTAGTTGGTCCCTGGCCGAGCTCAGGATTTCACTAAGGGGATACAATATATGAAATAAACTCGCGAAGAAGTCAAGTGGATTCAACATCTACTATCTACTATAAAAATTAATTGACCTTATATATACAATGTAATTTTCTAGTGAAGGGGATTCGAATGAACCCCTTGCGTCAGGGGTGTCTCAATGATATTTGTGGCCTAAGACCAAACTTTATTACGGGACCTAAATTAAATAAACCATATACTTATATTTGTGTGAAATCTTTTTCTCTCCACCTTTTTGAGATGCAAAGTTATTTAATTTTCTTATAATCCATTTTTATGCCAATAAACTTAGATTTTTTCCTTAAAATTACTCTAAGAGACGTGAAAAACTAACAAAAATATAGTAATACAGTAGTAAAATGGAGCTCCATAAGTCAATACCAATCATCTTATGGTAAAAAAGAAAAGTTTTCTATAAAAATACTAAACTAAAAAAACTAACACATAATAAATATATTAAATATAATTATGGGTCCTAAGGCATATGCGAGACGCTGCCTTGTGTGCGCTCTAGCTCCACCCTGGCCTTTACATTGTTAAACGGTGTTGACATCTAACATATCTTGCTTGTATTTTCTTGCAGGCAGACATCGAGAAGGCATTAGGGGAGAATTGAGAAGGTTGTTTCTAGTTAAGAGGACAGTAGAAAAAGCTTTCTGACAAATTCAATTTGCTAATATGTTAAGTTCATTCCTTTTTTGGGTCTTTGTTTGAAGGATTCATGTGCTGCAATCCCTAATATTGTGCATTGTGTATATTAGCTTGAAGTGTTTAACTATTGCTCTGTCTACTGCACTTCCACTATCCCCAGTATCTTTTTGTATGTAAACTGATATTAGCTATTAGAGGTTGTTCGGTTCTTTCTCCAGACCCCACTTGTGGAATTATACGGGGTATGTTGTTGTTGTAGGAGGTTCAATTCACAAACAAGTTTTGTATATGGATTATAATACAGAATATTATAACATGGTTGCTATAATTGTTGTATTTTATCTATTGTTAGATGTTGGTTCGTCATATTAAACCTCAAATGGGGGATATGAAGTACATATGAGGTATGCTTATAAGTAATTGATTGTGTAAATATTTTTATCTCGTGGCAATTTGTGTCCCAAATATGTACACCAAAAGGGCGTTTTTTTGAAAATACAAGAGCACTGAATTATACATGTGTGAACGTGTGTTATAACTTATATATAGCTCCTCCCAATGTCACATCTAATCAAATTTATATCTGTACTATTTGAAAACAGTAACCTTATGCAGTATTATTAATTGCTTTATGTTTTCTCCAGATTGTTCCAAAACTTTGCCTGCTTTTAGAATTGAAAACAGTTTTTATAACGTTTAGCAATTAAAAATATTTCAATGTCTTTAGTTAATCCTAATTAATACAACTTATTGTTTTTTACAGTCTCCTTTAGGCTGTACATACACTGTACAACAAGCGTTATATCCGATTCTGAAAATGAGTCTTTAACTCTTAGAAACGACTTATAGAGAATTAATCGACTATCGTATACAACATACCCAGAATCGGATGGAAAACATGTAATGTTGCTCTAATAAAGAGGGAGTAGTATTTATGGCCATCAAAGCTGCTCACTGCCCTTTTTTTAGTGTATGCATCTGTAAAACTACAAGTAAAGGTAGTAAAGTATCGGTTTGTAGATGGGTAAAGACAATAAGTCGGATCTTATGCCATCACTTAGCAATCTCCACACTCGTCTCACCGAATTATTGATTTTGATATCAAATTATTGGCAAAAGCAACTCAAAAATATCCTTAATATAATATTATGATATTATTCGTTTTAAATTAAACCCGCATAGTTTTTTCAAAAAATCTTACACTTAAGAATATCATTCTTATACATAACTCTTTGCTTTTTCAAGTTCGCAATATGAGATTTTATTCGCAAAGCTACGCACAATGTCACGTCTAATCAAACATCAATTGGAAGAGTTGGTTAGATAAGGTTTTTGGTGGTTTCTTCTAATTATTATGTTTGTCTTTAACTGAACGTATTGAACAAGGGAGAAGTATTATAGCTCGTGGGCTTGTTGGACCATTGACGTTATATAGGAATGTCTTAAAACAGATGTCACTCCCACAACCAATATTATCTTTTAATGTTGGCCAATATTTGTCTCTTAGACGAGTCACAGACACGTGAAAGTAATTTTCATGTTCCCTCTTTGTTGATTTATTAGCTCCATCTAGCATGGAATTTCAACATTTCCATCATCATCATTGATCACAATATAATTATTCAACTTTACTTTCTTATTTTATGAAACCAACCTTTTAACGTCAATGTAAAGAATGAATTTTGTTTTTAACTCAATTTTAAAAGCTAGCTTATAAAGTAAGAATTGTTTAATTTTATATAAAGAGTTCATATTCTCATTTTATATCTAATGTGTGACTCTTAACACTCCCTTGCACGCCCAGACCTTGTCAACTGGAGCGTGTATGATATAATTTGGTCTTAACACTCCCGCACGCCTAGACTTTGTTAACTGGAGCGTGAATAATATAATTTGGGGGCCAACATCAGTGAACAAATAATTGAAATGGCCATGACTCTGATACCATGTAAAGAATGGATCTTGAGCCTAACTCAACCGCAAAAGCTGATTCCACATTGGATATGAAATGATCAGCAATGACACGGAGTCGCGGAGAGAGATCTAAGATGTGAACTTTTTTTGATGAAGTATGAATCGTACACTTTTTTTTCAATCTTCTATTTGATATCTACTTTGAGATTTAAATTAATTCGAATTCGTATCGAGAAATTCGAAGAAAAAATATTCTCTATTAAAGACGACTTCATTTTATGATTTGAATTATGAGACACAATTACCAACAGTGAGATATTAACTACTCCATCACAACCTTTAGTAATATAAATAATTACATTCACAATGTATAGTGTGTAATTGCGCGATTACTAGACTAACGATAATTCCGTCAAGGATTTTTGATTACTCAAATTAAGTACTTGTTGGTAAGAATTTTATATTTTCTCTTCAGTCGGATTTAGTATTGAATTGAATTTTAGATACCGGATTGATGGGATTTCTTCCTGTATAAATCTCAACATTTACTTATGAAAACCAAGTTAATTACTTAGGGTCTAATTAACGTATCAGCATCTGAGGCCAAGCTAGATCAATACTAAAGGTATTCATTGTGTGTACCTTTTATTTTTTAAATTTATTAAGAATAATAAATCTGTCTTGTTATGATTCTTGGTGTAAAATTCACCGGAACAAGGAAAATTAAACAAGCTTTCATAGTATAATTATTACTGTTCTTAAGTTAAGAAAAATTTAAACTTATCACTAACTCTTCTCAATCATTAGCACATATATATCATTGACTAACATGTACACTACTAAAAATCACTATTTTCCCACGGTGGCTATCCTCATCAAATGTTGGTGGAAAAAAAACCTAAATAATAATAATATTTTCATACGAAAAAATTACGAAATTTCCTCACGTTTCAATGGAAACTTGTACAGGTGGGAAAACCTACAAAACATTAATTTCTACCATGTGTTTTTCTAGTGAGCTGGTTCGATAAAAATTAATGAGGTAAACAAATCATATTTTGTAATATAAATTTTTCACTGAATGTACGTGGAAAAAACTCTATTTCTAGTAGCGGTAGGTAAACGAAGAGGACCAAGTTCAATTTGGATGGAAAAATTAAAAAACTGTATTTATGTCAAGATGATGGAAATTAATTAGATCAAATTTGCCGTACTGTCAATAATTGAAGAAAAGATTGGTAAGTGGGGATTGAAAAGACATTGAACTGGTTTGCCTCTCGGCCGGCAATATTGATAGTGGCCGGCAACTGATATTTGACCATACACCCTTTATAGTTTGGTTTTGTCACATGATACTATACATTGTCTCACACATTATAATTAAATTAGCTATAGAGACAGTTGACGTGAGACCACACACATTCTTGAATGTACTTGAAACTACCTTTGACCTGGCCCCCCTCTTTGATATAAAAGACACTTGGCAAACACTAGAATCTCATGGTAGGTATCATGTCAAATTATTGGTCTAGTTCATGATATTCTACTCTCAAGATAGAGTTGGTTTACCAAAGATTTTATTCACAGAAAGTGTACTTGTATACATCCCTCTAAGCTAGTTCAACTTGGTTGTGTACTGATATTTTAAATATTATCAGACCCCTTTGGCCAAACGCCAAGCAACGAGAGAGAATTTTTTCACCGATATTTAATGAAAAATTATTTGTGCTGTAAAATATCACTTCATTTTTATCGAATAAATTCATTGGGATAACACATGATGGAAAACAGGTCCCATTGAAATACTAAAAAACTTTTTAATTTTTTCATATAAAAATACTGCTATTTAGGTTTTTTCCATCGTTATTTAGTAAAGAATAACCACGGAACATTTTTCAACGAAAAGATAGAGATTTTTTTAGTAGTGCGGATGCTATAGCCAAGCTGATATGTCACAGATGGAAGAAGAACATGTTCATCAAGGGTATAACAACTTGAGATCCCATGCTAAGAATGGCAAAAAAGAAGAAACAAGAAAAGAGAGAATAGATCAGAATCTTCACAATATCAAGAACAATATGAGGAAGAGGGTAGAAAGTACTGAGATCCAATGTTTTGATACCCCAGTCCAAATATAGAATATGAACACCACTTTGATTGAGATTCAGGACACTGGAAAGAAAATTACCAATAGGAGGAAAAGTTCAATAAGAGTGTTGCCATCCCTCCTGAAGTAGTGTTGTGTGCTAAAGAGATGAGCTTGGAAGAGAGACAAGCTAGATTTCATATTGTTCCTCCTCTTTTTGGATTAAAACCAAATCTGGCTGAGATGATAAATGGGAGAAAAGCAAAGGAAAAAGCTGAAGAAATACATGAACCTGGACCATATTTGGTCAATACAACAAAACAGGTTCCTCATGTAATGGAGAATAATAGAGAGGATCAAGATGACACCTCCTATAAAGATTGTGAAGAAGACTTGTACATGGTTAATACATATGGTGATTATGTCCATTCAGCCTCTGATGATGAGCACATGAAAAGCGAAGACCATCACTAATATGTGTCATACCTAACAAGTCCAATCAAATTCAATAAAATGTGGCTTATTTCAATAAAAAGCCACATTTTATTGTTATTACTTGTCCTGAAGAGCTGAGGGATATCTCTACCAGAATGACTGGATCATGGGGTGTAGTTGAAGATTTCAATGTTATTACTTGTCCTGAAGAGAAGAGAAAAGTTTGGACTTTATCTCTTGTTTGGAGGACTGTGGTCTTCAATATGGAGGATTTCTAGGTGCTAAATACACTTGGAGTGATAATAGAGACCCCCCTAACACCATTTGAAAAAGATAGGATAGACTTAATTACAATAGCCACTGGTTTGATAAATTCAGTGAGACAACTGTGTCTTATCTTTCTAAAACATGTTCTGATCATGCCCCTCTTCTAATTAAATGTATACCTGATAACTCTAATCATATTAAATATTTCAGGTTTCTCAACATTTGGGCTGCACATAAAGACTACTTGACAGTTGTTTAGGAGGCTTGGGCACAAAATCAGGAAGGCAATCCACTTCAAGTTTTACATCAAAAACTCAAGACTCTGAGCAAAACCCTGAGTACTTGGTCCAGAAATGCTTATGGGGATTTCTATGAGAAACCTAAATGACTAGAAGGACTCATCAGAGATCTAGAAGAAACATATATCAATAATAATACTCTAGAAAATATGATGGAACTGTCAAAAGCCCAAGTTGAATTCACAAGATTCCTTAAGCTGCAAGAAAAAGTCCTTGGCCAAAAAGCAAGGGTGAAATGGCTTGAGGAAGGTGACAACAACACTGCCTTCTTTCATGGTGTGATAAAAGATAAAAGAAAGAGGCTTTCCATTCATAAAATCAAAGACCAAGAAGGGAATTGGGTGGAAGACACTCCCCAAGTTGTAGAAGCTGCTGTGAATTTTTTCTCTCAATTGTTCAAAGCTGAAGATATTGAAGAAGATAACTCTGTTCTAAATGTAATAGAAAGGGTGGTTACTTCTGATGATAATGTCTTATTGACTGCTTTGCCTACTTTACAAGAAGTTAAGGATACTGTATTTTCCATTGATCCAGACAGTGCACCAGGGCCAGATGGTCTTAATGGAAAATTTTATCAATCAACCTTGGCCTATTATAGGACTGGACCTTCATGCTCCAATCATTGCGTTCATCCAAGGTGCTATCCTTCCAAAAAATTTCTCTCATACTTGCATAGTTATGCTTCCTAAAGTTAGCTCTCCACAAGAATTCTCTGATATTAGACCTATTAGCTTGTGTAATACTTCTAGTAAAATTTTTGCTAAATTCATCAACTCTAAATTGTCCAGAATTCTTCCTAGAATCACTAACCAGAACCAAAGTGGTTGTATAAAAGGGAGAGACATTACTGAAAATATCCTTTTAGCTCAGGAAATTGTAAATGATATTTCTAGACCTAATTATGGTGGGAATGTTGTTATTAAATTAGACATGTTCAAAGCTTATGATAGTGTCTTGGCCTTTTTTATGCTTTATCTTAAGAAAATTTGATTTTACTGATTCTTGGATTAATATGATCTATAGGTACATCTCTAGCAATTGGTATACTATTCTTATAAATGGTAGCAGACATGGTTTTTCCAAATCAGGAAGAGGGCTCAGACAGGGATATCCTCTCTCCCAAGTCTTTTTTGTTCTTTCTGCTGAACTTCTTTCTAGATTGCTAAATGCACTTCATAGAGTACCTACTTTCAATACTTTTTTCATGAACAATCCTGGTCCCCAAATTAACCATCTCTCTTTTGCAGATGACACTATCATCTTCAGTAGTGGAAGAAAGTGCAACCTTCAGACAATACTCAAAACTTTGGCAACATATGAAAAAATGTCGGGACAACTCATCAACAAAAGCAAATATTCCTTCACTATGACCACTAATACTACTTTGAGTTCCATTAGAAGGGTCGGGAAAATATTACATATGAGATATGAACATCTTCCCATCAAGTATTTAGGTTGTCCAATTTATACAGAGAGGAAAACTCTTGACATCTTTCCTGAAATGATCAATAAAGTCATCAACAGGATTAAGGAATGACACCTCAAGTTCCTGTCCTCAGGAGGAAGAGCAACCCTCATCAGACATGTTCTTTTAGCCTTAAATGTACACACCTTGGCAACTGTGCATCCCTCAAGGGCATTTTTAAAATAATTGAAACATATTTGGCCAGGTTCTTTTGGACTGGCAATGAAGAAGGTGGAAAATACCATTGGATATCTTGAGACAATTTAAGTTATCCATACAAATAGGGTGGTGCTAACTTCAGGAAGCTTGAAGATACTTACAAAGCTTTCACTGCAAAGCAGTGGTGGAATTTCAGAAATAATAACTCTCTGTGGTCTATTTTTTTTCATTCCAAGTACTGCAATGAAGGGCATGTTGGGATACAATTGTTGCAGGGAACGGGAAGTAACTATTATAATAATAGAAAGGATAAACTAACTATTACAATAAATTGGAAATCAAGAATTTAACCGATTGCTTGTGTGATTCGCTGAGTCGGGTGATGACACTCTTTCTTTAAGACAAGATTCCCCCGTATATCTCCTTTTACGGTGTTGAGCAATAGTCTCCCAAGATACAACATCAACTTTAACAAGTGAGTAAAGGAAACTCAAGTGTTAATCTTGAAGAACTTTGAGTATAGTGACTTTGCTAGAGAGGAAGAATATGAAATCAGAAAATCTGGAGAATTTTCTAAGTGTTGAGTGTAGTGTGTTTCAATTGAGCCAAATGCCTCAATTTATAGTGTAAGGAGAAGACCCCTCAACTAGCCAATTAATGACCTTCAATAGCCATGTAATTGCATTTGATTGAGGGGTTACATTCAGCCAAATAATGGTTGAATTCATGTGGCAAGTAATGGAGAATCAATGCTCCAAAACCAGCCCAAACGTCAGATTTTTTCAACTTCCCGTCGCAGCATTCTGCCTCCGAAGCGCCGCGGCGCTGTGAATTAGCGTCGCGGCTCCAGTGACTGCCCAGCCATTTAGCGCCGCGGCATTGCCTGGGAGGCGCCGCGGCGATTTCCGACTCGTTTCATCTTACACTTCTTCCTTCTTTTATAAACGCGGAATACTTTGTCATTTGGCCAATAACCGTTAGCCATCCTAATAGAAATTTAACCTTCTTGTATATATTGATTGTATAATTCTCCATATGAGACCCGGGGCTTCCTAGTTAATAGAGCCTTCCAATTATTTTTAACTCTCACGAGGCGAAAATTTAATGGTCCAAGTCGTTGGTAGAGAAGCTACCTTTAATAAAGGTCTAGCTAATTGATAGGGTTGGAAACGCTTCGTGATTTGCACGGTAAAAGTTATAGGTTTGAATGTTTGATCATCGAACTCAATAGCTTTAACTCAATTCTTGCATAAATATTAAATTTCAAATTAAGTAACTCAAATAATTAGTGAATTCAGTAACATGTTGAATTCGTAAAATTCAAATTCTCTCTTCAGCATAACGGCCTCTTGATTCATGGGAGATGATTGTAAAAATCTTGAAATAGGAGGAGCTAATCCAGTAGGGAGCAAGTAAGTAGAGTGTAATAGTTATGCAGGCTCGCTAGTCAGATGTCTCTAAAAGTTCAGCCTATGTGTGCTGAGTATGGGTAGTAAAATTGACCCAAACTCATGTGATATGTTCAACTCTGCTCAAATTTTAATGAATTTGGGATAGAGCGATTATTTAAGTTGTGTCCAAGTTAAGTTAACCCATCAAAGGTTAGCCGCTAAAAGTTAAATAAATTTATGGTGATGTTCAATCTTGACCCATGAAAATATTTAATATTACCCCATGAAAATGTTTATTTTGACATTGTATTATCCATTTGGTCTTGATGTCTAAAAAATAGTAATGCACTCGAATCACTATTTTAATTATGTCATATCTTATATTGCCATAATCATGGAATGTAATTTGGAATTATAAAAATGATGGGTCTTTGAACGGGTTGAACTACGACCCATTATTTAGCCTCATATAATCTTTTGGATAGAATTGAACAATGACTCATTTATTAATTCAACTCAATTTTACGTGTCTATTTGTCACCCACCAGATTTTACCACTACATATAAATCTCAAAAACTGTTGGTAGCTTTTAAAATTTGGCAAGCCATGAATCGTGTCATTAATTTTGTCCTTTGGTCTCTTATTGCTTCCTTATCTCTGTCCAACTTCACATATGCTTGTACAAGTATTTAATTTGTAACACCATGAGTAATGCAGTTTATAGATGATGGAGCTTGGAGTGATTTCACATGAGTACAAAAATACCTTATCTTATTACTCCTATATAATTGTGGATACAGCAAACCTGTATGATAGAGAGATTAATGTAGGGTACCCATACAATACAAAGACAAGACAGTGATGGCCCCCAACTTATTCCAATTTATCCATGACATAAGTTTGATAACAAGTCTCTTTCAATTGTGGGGTTGCCTCAATAGACAAAGCCATTGCTAAACCTATGTCCCATGCATCCCTATTGAGTCTTTATTCACCATATGTTTTCCTTTCACAGATCTACTCTTTAGTCTTTCCCTTATATATATATATATATATATATATATATATGTTCAAGTCTTGAACACTACTCAAAACATTTTTCTTCATTTCCAAATTAACACTTGTTCAACTCTTGAGCGTTTCAGTACTATTATATATGGCTACTCTTGCAAGTTCAATGTCGTCGTTAAAGGGTTCGAAGATCAGAAAATGGCAAGGCTCAAAGCAAGTTAGAGAGCATAGAGCAAGACTTTACATTATCTGGAGATGTACAGTCTTGCTTCTCTGCTGGCACGATTGACCAATCACCTGGAATATATGGTACTAGAAATAGCAGTTCTAATAGAGATAATCGTTGTGATAGGCTCAATTTCTAGTAGTGTAATTAAGTTTTTTACAGATTTTTAAAGGGTTTGCATAGCCCTGATTTTTGTGTAGGAGTAGAGAGTTAAATTACATGTACAATGTGAAGTATATACAAAGAGCCGATGAGTGAATAAATACTCTGACACTTTTCTTATTACTAATTGGCCTTTCTGTTTTTCATTTATATTTACATCTGCAGTGTTATAATCTGGAACCGGACCATAAGTTATGGACCACTATTCTTCTTTTCTTCTTTTTGCAATTTGGTTTAAGAAAATGAATATCAGCAAGGGGTTCTACAATTATAATTTAATTAGAGACTTACATATAAGTGTAAAGATAAGTATGAGATATGGAGACCTTTTAATTTAGAAAACACTTCATTTGCATAAAACGCTATTTATTTGATATTAGAAAAAGAACTTTCATACTTTCTTCCTGCTTCGTCCCGCAAGGACGCCTTTTCTTCTCACTTGAGAGATGCGATTTGAAAGAACGAAGTCGAACTAAATTAAGCCGTTGACTGATATATGAAGCGGAGGTTGTGCATAGGATTTGATGTTGCGTGATTAAGGAGAATAACTGTGTTGGTGGAAATAAATGATGTGTGGTAAAAATGGAGAATATTAATGTAGAAAGATCGTACAAATGTTAAAACTCTCCTTTCGAACAGAACTACTATCTCAAAGAGTCGAAGGCGATCAAACAATCACGACTAACAATCTGAAACCATTTCATGACATTAATTGATCAAATCTATGGAGATAATAACTATGACCCGTAACCACTCCAACCCCCAAAACAGCACAATGACTTAAGGCTTTGACAAATACTTTTTGCACTCTATTTAGCGGAAAGAGGAGAATACAGCTATGTCTTAGTCTCAAACAAGTTCAAAAAACTATTACATGCATCAAAGTTAATTGCTCCCCGTTTATATTATTTTCCATGCGCGCACGCGAAATGATGTAGAAAAATTTGAGGAAACAAAACCGAGAAGATACAATGCACCACTAAATGGGAGGGGGCACACGGCTACAACACTTTCTTATCCAAAATGATGATGTCCAAATGATATCCAGCTCTAAACTGGAAATCTGTATTTAACTCGTACAAGAACATTTCATAATCAACCTCTGTATCTCTGCCTCACAAGGTAACAACACTTCCAGTCAGAAAGATTATTGCCCCAGCGATAAAGAATGCAGCTATAAACTTGAATGCCTACAAAGATATTCCTAACTACGGTAGCTCTGTAGGCTGGAAATATAATCATGCTAGAACAATCGAAACAACTAAAAAGAGACCAAAACGTGGATAAATTATACTACGCTGACAAGTCCAACTGAACAAAGTAATCTGCTTATGGAGAACTTGACTAAACACATTGATAAACTTCTCTCTATATATAAGGTGTTATTTATATACTTGTTCTGTACAAATACTCTTCTAAATCGGGATAGGATACTTCAGGTCTGAAATAGACCTCGATCAATGTTGCAAAATGAGCATAACAAACTGAAATTCTAGAGATGTTTGTTCTACCAAGAAACTTACTTAATAGACGAGAGATATCTTGGAACTAAAGCAAGCAGTCAAATGGCTTTTCTATACTAGTCACAACTTATACCCACTTGATCACATGCATAACTCGCGGTTGTCAAAGATTTCCCATCCATCATCTAGAAGATCCTTGTTATGGATCACTGACTTTACATCTTCAGATGCCTTGTGCTCCTCCTCATGATTAGATACTGTATCCATCTTTTCTGGAGCAAGCAACAAATCTGCAGGGTCAGGCACTTGATCCGGTACCATACTCTTCAAAGATGAACTTGACGAGGCTAAGATACAGCTAGTCTGGCTGGAACAAAAGGATTTGCTTAGAGGAACACGATCATCAAATTTCTCCTTCAACAACCTCACATCTTGGCATATGACAGAGATTTCACCTCTGCAAAAGGGTGCAACAATCTATTGAGTCTTTTAAATGACTAACAAGTAGAGCGATATAGTGGCATAAGGATCTGGGTGAAGGGAAAAACAGGAAAGAACTAATGGAAACCTCTCCAGTCTGTGTTATAGCTTTATGTAATAATACTAGTTGAGGAAAGCCAGTGCTAAGAACGGGCCCAAGCTCAAGATATGAAAGTAATAACTTTGATCAAAGAAAAATAATTTGTCATGTTCTATTTAGACACTGCTTGTTAAAATGGTAACAATATATCATTGAATAAGTCTCCAATGATATTTAAGTTTTCTAGTCAAAATAAAAGAATATTTTCTTAGAAGATTAACTTTAAGGTAGCAAGTTTGACAGAGAATAAGCAGGTAGCGAAGAGAGTAAAATATTTATAAGGAAGCAAGTTTGGCAGCGGATAAGCAGATACCAAAGGGACACAAGCATACTTTTAGACGAAATTCAAGGAAAACCAAAATTTGTTAATTCTTCATAGATACTCTATACTTAAATGCTCTTTTCTCTTCTTTTTCCCCAAAATATGCTAATGTATTAATTCTTGAAACATATAATCACTCTAGGTTAATGTACTAAAAGCTATTGTACTAACTTCTTTCACAAGAAAGATTAACATATAATGCAAATTCTAAAGGAGAAAACACATATGGATATATGACATGCACTTATCCTTGAAAAGGCCTTTAAATGATCCCACATTTTTGTAAAAACTATTTTTATTCTGAACAGCTGAAAAGCAATTTACAAAATTCGTGAAAAAAACATGAAGTAGGGTGCATTAAATAATGGTGGGTGAGATTTACTACAAAAAACACATAAATTTAACAAAGTGTAACAATCTCACCTAATAACCAAAATTTCAAAGAAGTATGTTTCAACAAAAACAATATCTCATTTTACAATTTTAGCATTTTAATTTTCATAGTTGATGGGAGTTATATTTACTTCAGAAGGCACTTCATTGTTTATGCTAAAATCTTTAAAGATTTTAAGAATGTATATCCGTTTTCACCTCTATTAGCAAAGATTCATGTTTTTCTCCTCAACAATCAACTGATTAACCCAAGAAAGTTCTAAATAACTTCCACTTTTTAATATCTATTAAGTTATTTTGGACAACTAAGTCCAACAATTTTACAAGATCAGTTTTTTTTTTAAAGTGGCAAAGGTGTATTCCTGAGCATGCCTCAATGCTGGAGACCCAAAAAATTTGAATAAAATTTCATACAACATCAATAAAGTAGAAAGATTTTAAGGACCCGTCTGTACATACAACATTTCACTTCTTTTTTTTAAATCAAAACGTGGTTATAGATTGACTGAATTGGAAATCCTTTTGGAGACAAGTTTCAAGTTTGAGGATGTTGTTTTGACCAATTTTTCAAGTGAAATTTTTTCACTAACAAAAGTTCAACTTTTTCTCAAGCTAAATGCATATCCAATAATTTCCAAATACCCCTTTCAACTTTTTCTAAATACTACTCAAATATCACATTTTTTATGTTCTAGGGCCTACTGACACTACGGCTTAAAATGAACAAGGCAGGCTCTTTATAAGCACACATGACCTCAGTAAAGAAGGAAACTACCATGTTTAAAAAGAGGAAGAGAAAATATAGAAAACAGCATATGGGATAAGAGCATGTGTCAATATATGGTAAGAACAAATATGCTCTGGTAAGAGGGGGTTGGCAGTAAAAGCCTCCAAAATTGTCAACACTTAACAAAACGTACGAGGCCAGATAATGTAAAAAGTGACTTAATGAGGGGCACAAAAAACCCTCAAAATGAGACAAGACACACAAATTACATGGGACTGACTGGTCTTAAATAATAGTTGAGGGAAAGGAAGGACTAAGAAGGGAAAGAACAGCTGCAACAGCCTTAAGTACAACAGTATCACAGAGACCAAAAAATCAAAATTTTGATTCTACCTCTATGAGGAGGATGAAACGCCTCTTATTAAAGAAAAGCATGATGATATTGTATGATGGACAACGTATACCTGAATACAGTCTGTGTACTATGTAAATATCACATAAACACATGAATACAGTGAATCGCGAGAGCTGATTTCCCCCCGATACTATGTAAATATCAATTTGCGGTTGAATATACTAATTTTAAGTAAAAACCAACTTGAATCAGACAGCTGATTTACCTTGGTATCCCAACCAAGCACAGTTCCATATTTTTCAAGCAAATAATCCACATTAGGAGAGCACAGATATCAAAGGAAATTTTTAAAGAAACCTAAAGAAGTTATACTTACTGCAACGTAACAACAACACGTCCACGATCAACCAGGAAGTCCCTCAACTGTGCAACAGAAAACAAGATACAATTATAAGACTACAATTTTCTTTTTGCAGAAAATCGCATGCATATAAAAATCCATTTAATTAACAAGGGTCATTACCTTAGCATTTTCTTCGGCCTCTTGTTTCAGAATATTAGCCTCTTGCACAACTTTTTCCATAATGATTTCCTGGTCAGTGAGTGCTTTATGGGAAACCTCTTCCTTGTCTAGTCTTTCTTGCTCAGCAGCTTTCATCTCTTTCTCAGTAGCAGCCATTCGCACCCCAAGTGTCTGACGCATCGACACAAAGGGAACTTAAGATGTTCAGGTAAAAGAAGAATATCATGCTGCTATTTTCATCCACCCTTTTCTTCTACTTGAAGAGAACCATTAGTACAATCAAGGCAAAGCTTGATATCTACGTGAAAGCTGCCACTCAAGTCCTTAAACCAGCAATATGTAACAGGAAAATTTCAAGAACAGAGCAAAATAAAAAGGGCAGCCTGGTGCACTAAGCTCCCGCTATGCGCGGGATCCGAGGAAGGGCCGGACCGCAAGAACAAAGCAAAATAAAGAAAAATGAGCTTTGTCCACTTAGCTAATGAAGGCAGAATGTCTTTAAAAGTGCCTTATCATGTTGAAAACACTTGTTCGACCACCTCTATTCTCCTCTTTTTTTTGAGGGTTTTGGAGGGGTAATGCTGTACATGCCACAAGACATACAAATACAAACATTTACATTAGTAAAGCTTTTCTTTCTTAAAAATTCCCTGTGTTTAATTTGTGTCCTCTCACCTTCTCATTAAAAGTCCACCCTTTTTGTGTCAGTCCAGTCCTAAATGTTTTAGATATAATTCAGCATGTCCAAGACTTTCAGTAAACCTTCTTTCCGAGGACAAGCAACAGTACATGACAGTCCATTTACATGCAATATTTGCAAGGCATAACCCATGCTCATTCGCTCTTTGACAATTCCAGGTATTAATCAAAATAGTAGAACAAAATCGAGTTAGGACAAGAAAATAAACAGAAAAGGAACATCAAATCTGAAACACACACACACAAAAATACCACTCACCAAAACTAGTGATTCCTGTCTCACAGCAATTTCTGTCTCACATTAAAAGTGCGGAGAAGTTATGGATGACTGTATAACATACTCTCCTCACAGAGTCTCTTATACCGCTCCCCACTTTCACAAACAAAGATTACAAGGTTCCCTCACCTCATCAAGAACTGCGAGAGATTTGTCCCTTTCATCTGCCAAGTCGAGCAGGCGAGATTGAAGCTCTTTAACTTCAGTAGCTAAGATGGCCTTCTCACCATATACTTCACCTGCATGCTGCAAAAACATTGTGTAGCGTAGTTGTTGGGTCACAAGTAATGAAAGAACTAAATCATCGTATCAAACGGAAACGTATAGCTGTAAGAGAATGCCAACCATATCATTTACTTCCTTAGCATGTCGTAACATTTCTTTCAGATCCTCTACCCTCCTAAGCATATCCAGTCCCCCCCTTAGCAGCTTCCAGCTTCGCCTGCTCTGTAGCTTCCTCTTGGAGTTCAACTTCTCTCATCAAGCAGATAACAAACTCCACCGCCGAAAACAGTGTTTTCTGCACCAAGTTTTAATTAGACTTCCAGGAGTTCCCAAGAAAATTGCTGAACTTATTAGACTTCAAAATATATTTCACAAAAGTAGACCCTTCTCTAATTCTATTCTCGGTCCCCATCTTTCATTAATTTTAGATACGTTCGGCATGTGTTACGGCCAGAACATAAAGTAAATAAGGGGAAGTGTCTAAACAGGGAGGAGTAAGAACATCTATGAAAAACTGACCTGTCCCCTACAGAAAGATACAAGTCCAAGCTGATACCAAAGTGTAACAAAGCTAAAGAAGAGTCACTACTGACTAACAAATGATAATGGGCAGTGGGTGTGCTTGTACAGGCTATTTGCATCACAAAGAGATTCTAATATCAGAAATAGCTAAGCAATTGATCAGGCATTCATCATGAAACACTATCCAATGCTACCTAGTCAGTGAATTGACAGCTGAGAACAGTTTGCTGTAACAGAGAGATGAGAAAATGCATATGCAGTAGCAAAACCTAATTTATGAACATTTGACATATATAAGCAGCAACGGAACTTTTCACTGCAATTGAAGCCCAAATATATATAATCCACACCGCATACCACTAAAAGAAAAACCCTACATGCGCAACCGAACTACGCCTAAGAGGTCTTTTGACTTCCACTTGAAAGCAGCTAATACTCCCAGCTTTGCACAATTACAGTCTCCAATATCAGCATTGGCAAGTTACTCTAGAGGGGTAATAACATATTTAGCACAGGCTCTAGTAGTTCACATTCTGTGAAATAGTTAGTCCAGAAAATTATATACAGCATACCTTGTTACTTTTGGCTTCTGTCATCATATCCTCAGAAGGTCGATGCTACAAATTTGACCAGATGCAGTGACCACTGAATTTGGCATAGACTCTTCTCCATTTACAAGAACTTCACCTGCCAAATCTTTATTAGGTGTAGCATCGACTAAATCATTGAGTTCTGTTTTTTCTAGTTCAAAGTTCTGCACATCTGGTGCAACCACAAACTCTATACTACTTTCAGGATCGCTTAATGTTGAAGTTTGAACATTCAAGGGTGCAACCTGAATGTTTCATGTCCTTATTGTCTATTGAAGATACTTCTTCATGTATCCTTTGGTATATAAGTGCAGTAGAATCATCAGAAGGTGAGTTATGAGTCCCTTCAAGGGTATTATGCGAAACAACACATTCCGTAGGCTGACAAAGCTGATTGTATGCAACGTCAGCTCCGTTGTCTTTGTTTACTTTGAAAGAAGTTGCTTCATGACTTGCAGTGTGTCCACATTTCTCATTTTCAATAAGTAGGTGTGAACTCTTCTCATAAACATCAACTCTAGCCTTATCTTAAGCATTTGACATGACAGATGTGACTTGGCAGGATTCGTAGGCTCTAACTTTGTCATTGCTTTTATCACACTTCTCCACGGAGACCGGTGTACCACCTCCATCGACTTCAAAGTTTTCGTAGGAGCTACCTTTGTCATTGCTTTTATCACACATCTCCACGGAGATCGGTGTACCACCTCCATCAACTTCAAAAGGTACATGATCTCCACCAACAGCATCATGATACTGCTGAAGGGATTCACCATCAGTATCTTCAATTGTTTGATGATGTCCACAACCAGCATCAAAGGATGATGAGCCATTTTGCAGTTCATCTGAGTCTTTTGTTTTGTGAAGAAGAGCAGCATCAGTCTGTGGAGCTCCATTAGAATCTACTGCAGAGCATATGAAAAAAATAATACTTCATCTGATAAAGCCAGTAACGAAGAATATGGAGAGTGTCCAAATTCAAGAACTCAGGCTAATGTTTATATTTAACCAGAGAAAAGATTGCAGTTTCACCAAGTTAGGCCTTACCATCAGAAGATTTGATAGTAGCCCCACCATGCTCAGAAGAAGTTGAGGGAAGCTTAGTCAAGCAGGGGATAACTTCACTAAGGACCACCTCGACAGCTGTGTCAGCATCCTTAGAATGCTCAATAGCAACAGCTCTAAGAATCCGAGAATCAACCTGACCAATTAAGAAAACAGAGTGTCCAAATTGTATCTTTTCTTGGTACATGTTTTGCAGCAAATCTCGAAATAAATTTAACATGGATAATTTGGAACTACAATATTGGAGGATAATGATGGCAAATCATTTTATTTATTATCATCAAAACCGATTTTAAAACATTTGCAGACAAAAGACTTCAAACGTCCCAAGGAGTAAGACATCAAATACGCACTCTGAGCCATTTTAAACTAACCAATTAGGCACAAAGTAGATGATGTTAGTTTGATTCCTGAATTATATAAGTAGTGGTAGAAGAAAATATTAACAATAATAGTTGAAAAATTCATATGTAGGAGAAACATCATATAAGAAATTAGTACATAGTTCAGCATATGTAAATTCTAGAAACTTGTGAAAGTTGTATAGAATAATATTATTAGTAGAACGCTATCAGATGATTATCATATAAATTGGAACTAAAAGAGGACAAAGCGAGTAATATTGATCGAATTGTATGATTATGGCACACAATCTCATAAGGGAACGGACATTTGTAACAAGTCGTGACTTTCACCCCCATTAATAACAGAGTTCATTCAATGTCCTCAAATGTGAATTGATGTCTTACATTGCTCGAAGGATATGCTGCACAACTAAACACAGATGCTAAAATTATGCCACTTCACTGTAAGCCCAAACGAAAATTTGAGCATATTACGGTATGTTAAACTAATATACATATCATCATACCTCAGGAAAAACCTCCTGCAATGCTTTATAAACTTACTTAAATCCCATCTCCGACAGCTATGGATGTAATTCTGCTAAAAAGATAAGGAAATATGGGCAGAGACCACAAAAGTATCAGTACTATTAAATGACATCACAAAAAACTCAGATTGAATAACGTAATGTCATAACAAAAAGAACCGAATTGATAATAAAACGCAATAAGCAAATAAAGTGCCGAGATCAAATCAACTAAATACACCTCAATCACAAACTAGTTGAGTTATATTATGCATTCATCCTCTTCCATCCATTTTGCTCTATGACTTCTCGTTTCGTTCTAATATTTATAAAATTCTAATGCATGCACGAGTATAATTTATTGAAGAGAACAAAACCCTACTTTGTTTGAATGGTTGTTACATATCGTTTCTTAATGTATCACATTATATCGTATTGTGTTGTCTTGTACTATATTTATAAATACAATATTTGGATAGATTGTATCGGTTCACGTGCCACACAACAACAATGTGAAGGATAAACCTAGAAGAACAAAATAGGACTATTAGATAATAAGCAAAAGACAAAAAGAGGAAAAAAACTAAGATAACGACGGGATCACTTTTCATAAAGATGGATTTAACAATAGGATACGAATAAAATTAAAGTAACAATCAAAACAAACATTGTATTTACACAACACAACAGGTAACAACCATCCAAACAAGGTGTAACCCTTAGTCGATAAATGGATCCTATCAAACGTGGAGAATTTTGTACACAAAACATAATCAAGCTCATTGAAAAAACACCAGACTAGACAATTCTGATTACTATCACGTGTAACAACTAAAAGGTAAAACCCTAACAAATCATCCAATTTCATCAGAAATTACTAACGGAAGAAGTCAATCTCTAACCTTTTGGAAAAGTCAAGGATTTGGAATGCACGGAGGAGGAGGAGAGCGGCGGCGAAGGCGGTGACGGGCGGAAGAGAAATTAGGGGGAATTTATCCACAGGATAATCTTGTAAATTTATGCACGGATCAGTTTTGGTATTTTTAGTCTCATCAAATATTTATAGAACTTTGTATGTTAAATCTGACCCGAGCTATCAAAAGTGAAAATTAGCGAAAACTCATATAGCATATAGCAGTTTGTTTTGAATGCCTATTTATTTTCTATCCGCATCTACGGATTGATCACAAGTGGTTAGAGCTTTACTTGTCTTGAACTTATATTGAATGCCGTTATTTCTGCTATTTTTATTTATTTTCAGAAGTTGGTACTATTTTTTGAAATTTAATTTATGCTATATTTCATATTATTTTTTAGTGTCTAGTACATTTTTTTGTATTGAATATTTTAGTATTTGATGAATCTTTTTTGTTATGGTAAAATCTTTTTTGAATGTGTTTATCAAATCTAACGAACATAGATTGTTAAATTGTTAACTAAAGATGTTAATTTTTGCTAAATTTAAAGGATTAAAATTAATCAGTATATACTTTGGACTATTGTTGTCATTTTCCCACTCTACATCTTCGGGTAGTTCATTAATGTGGAGGGTTTTGCTTGGCCCCATTTATCCGTCCCTTTTTGGTCCTGAAAGACGGAGGACCGACGAGACAATGGATCACGACTGTAATTTTTGTTCTCTTTAGTACACACTAACGGTTGCTATCCCAAAAATCTGAACTTGGCTGTCTTAGCAGAAGAGGAAGGAAGCAGCACTGGGAAAGTGGACAGCTTATCCAGGCACAATACATCCCGAAGAGTAATAAAGGTGCACTAAGATAGGCTCAAGTTAAGAACAGTCAGGTGCATAAAGCATCTCGCATTCACACAAGATTCAGGAAAGAGTCGCACCCCAATAATGTAAACAGTCTACCGTGACACAAACATCAAGGGCTAACTTCACAGCTGAAACCTATGAACTATAGATCACATTGAGACAAATTTATCATTGCTATAGGCTCCCTTCAAGATAGGGTTGTTAAGATTAAGGATGAAAACAATTTTGCAAGAATACCAAGTCAATGAAACAGCTAAGTCATGCTAGTTGCAAGAAATGATGAATCACCTACTATTTCAGAAGAATTTCATCTGCTATGGAGTTTTAAGGATTAAAAAATATTTTGCAGGAGGAAAAGAACTCAATCAGGAGATGAAATGTTCTATATTGCAACGACCTCATACCCAGTTGCACTCCTTCTATGTTGAAGAAGATGTTATTATAAACAAACTGGAGCAAAGTTAAGTCCTTGCTGGGCAAAAAAGAGAGTAGGGGAATAGTTATCTTTAGGGGGGTAACAAAGAATAATTTGTTACAGTTCATCTAAGAAGCCACTGTACTCGAGCTAAATACAAGGTGATAACAAGAGTCGCATATCATGAGGGAAACTGGAAAACTTTACATTGCCTGATAAACTGAATATGACTACAAAATTTTATACAGACTGCAGCTGCATGGTAAGCTTACGCTTAATAAGCCGCATGTTGGTGTCACGGAAAGGTCTCTCTCCCCATTATCTATTGCAATCATCCCTCAACTGACTTCTCTTGCGTCAGTCCTTGCTTTCCTTGCCCTACATGAAAAGTTGGATAAATTTTATTGACAAGTTAGCTGTAGCAAATAATCAGACACAAGGTACCACTTCTGGTGAACTGCAGTGGAGCAAGAATTCTTAACCAGGAGATTCAAATAAACCTAGAATTCAAGCCTGCAATTTAAAACTTAGCCACCTTTGCCACTAAACTAGAAGCTTCCCTTATGTCAAGGAAATTAAACAATTTATATATACAAAAAAACTGGTTTTACCCTATTTGCACCATATAATTTTCCAACGAAAAGGATTCAATTTGAACCCCTACCGGACCATGTAGCTCCTCCCCTGTTGTTGAAGAGTTTCTAAGTTATGCACTATTCCATTCAAGAAGAATGCAAAATTGCAATACCCCTCCAAATAAGGCGCTCAACCAGCATTTGGTTACCCTATGTGAAAGCGCCAATATGCTTATACAATGACAAATGTCACTTTTACTATCTATTCATATTCTATCACTGGATTTTCTTCTATAGAACAAAAGCAACAAATTCTGAAGATATATAATCCAAGCATGGATGGAATGTGCTGAATCAGAAATATTTCCTTTTCACTAGGTTAACATTGAAATCTATTGCCTAGCATCCTTGAAATTATACACTATCTGACAAAATACCCTGTCTCTATCAGCTTCTATCCACATACAACAACATACACAGTTTAATCTCGCACAGTGGGATCTGGAGAGGGTAGAGTGTACGCAGACCTTACCCCTACCTTGGGAGCTAGGGAAGTTGTTTCCGAAAGACCCTCGGCTCAAGAGAAAACATGACAAAGAAGGTCACGTAAGGTTTGAATAAAAGTAAAGTAAAGCCACATACAGAATGATAATCAATTTAGCCATCAAAGGCAAAATAATATTATACTTGATTTATAAAATAAGAGAAATGGCAAATTAACATCTTTCCACCACATATATGCTTGAACACTGCACCAAAGAGGTAAAAGTTTAAATGTCTCTGATATTTATGCAAGCACAAATGATAAAAACTAACAAAATGCCTCTTAAATGATGTGTAAATTAGAACTTGTCTAAAAAAAGAAAGGAAAAAGTTTGTGTCATGATTACATCATGCTCATGCAATAGAATGAAGCTCGTGCTGAAATAAAAATGTTGCTACTGTAGTCACCAATGCACTAATGATGTTAGCAAAATAGAGTCAAAATTGTCTCGATGGTCAAAGATCCAGAAAAAGTTTGTAGGCCTCAAACATGAAATCCTTTTGGGTTCAAGCATTCATACCCTAGAAAACTGTAAATGCAGGACTGCCAAGTTTTTTGCCAAGCAATTCTCGAATTGTGAAAGAAAGACGCTCATGTGCCAAGAAAATTGGCTCCCGAGCTACCAGGATGATTGGGTGACAAATTTTGTTCCGCACCATCATAACTCACAAAAGCATGAAATGTTATGCACCAACAACCAGCTTAGTCCAAAGAAATGAAAATAAATACAATTTAAAAATTAAAAAAAATCTTGTTTTGATATCAAAGAATGAAACACATAGAATTTAACTTATGACGTCACAGCAGTATAGATTTATCTTAGACCTTGCTAATTAAACCACAGGACACAAGCATGAATATGATAGAGATTCCAACATGCAATAATACTTCATTTCTACATAGTAAATATCAGAAGAAATTGTTTGAGACTCACTGAAGCCTTTTGACCTGTCGCTTTCCTAGCAGAAGGTGCTCGAGCAACTGATGAAGCAGCAGCAGCTACACGTATTCTGAAGTACAAATCGTACCAGAATGAAAGTCAACAACTTAGAATCATACAGCAATGCCACTAGGGATAATTATAATAGCAAGCCATGAATATCACCCAAAAAAAGACAATTTAGAAGTTAAGTCCGGTTCTTAAGACCTTTTATGAACGTCTACATATACATCTGTCTCGTCCACGATTTCCTCCTGCATCCATGATGAAACTGGTCAAAAGTATAATGTGGTTTAAGTTATTGAAAATGATAAAAACTGGAGAAAAGGGCATTCAGTGAAGGGAAAATAAGTCTAATTGGATAATGAATGTTCATGAATTTGAACTAATTTTGGAGGTTAGGCAACAGGATGTTCAAAAGCCCCACTTGCAAACTTGCAATAAGTTGCAAGCACTAAGATAAATCCATATGAATTGATCCATAAGGTACGCTTGGGGAAGACAGTGAAGAAACAGATTACCTGCAGGAGTTCTTCAAAAACATCTTCCAGAGTAATGATGCCAATGACTTCCCCCTCTTCAATATCTTCCGCTAAAAATGTTGAATTATTTGTCGTTACACCATTTTGATGCAACGACGGGAATTTAATTTCTTGATTCTGCATCGAGACCTTAGCAACATTTATAATAACAGTGTCTGATTTTTCATCATGCGTGCACAGGAGTGGTGTAGTTAAATGTGAGTCCCCATTCCAAAATTTGTTTTCTCCACCTTTCACACCTGCTCGATCAGAAGCAAGGTTGTAGTCTTTCTTGCTTACTTTCTCTACGGCTGCCATGTGACTGCTTCCCTTTTGAAATTCATTGAGAATATCATACAAAGGCATATCCGCTGGTACCCTGAAATACTATGTGTGAGAATTTATATTTCTCAGTACACTCCACGTCAAAAATCAACACATTACGTACCTAGGCATTCTCCTGATGGAAACAGCACTAACGGGGGTCTCTGTTTCTGCTCGTATTGTAAGAAGACTCTTTACCTGTCCCGTGTAGAAGCAAAAGGGAAGCTGATTCTTCATTCAATAACCAACAGGGACATAGATAATGAAATATTTTGAGATCAAATTTCACACAAACCAGTAGAAGTCCAATAATATTCTTTGGATGTCCAGAATAAACAGGAACACGGCTATGACCTCGTGCTAGGATTTTCGCAATTGCTTCCCTGAATAGAGGAGACTGTTAGATAGAGAAATCTGCAAGCATCTCTCCGTGCAGATTCCTTGCCGCAAACTTTTAGTTTTTCCGGGGGGTGGGGGGCATGGACCAAAAAAAGCCAACAGTGGCTCAAGCTTCAAATTTGTACCTCTAAGAAAGTGATCACAGTTTCTTAAGCTTATCTCTATGGAAGTTATAATGCTCTCTTGAAACTTCAGTTATATCTTCGGAGTTCAAGCAACAGCAAAATATTTCAGCCGTTCACTCTCTAGAAGATTAAAACTTCTTAGATTTTCTTAGCACTCTATGTATTTTAAAGCAATTAGACGAATAGCCCATGAAAAATGCAGAACTTAGCAACAAAGGAGGTAGAACAGAATTCTTCTATTCCTTCTCAATGTACCATTCAAATATGGAAAAGAAATTTTATGAAGGATGAGAGGCATAGACGTATCACAAATGGGACTCGTCTTTTAATTGTTGCATGAAAATAGAAGCCAGATCACTGTGGCTGGCCTATGTTGGAAAGACTTTAAAGCTTAAAAATCAACTGGAATGTGCTCTTTTTATCATACAAGCTACAGAGATGGGTATCCATGCAAATTTTAAAAAGTAAAGAACAATGAAAATGGACTAATTTATCATAAACTCACCAGTCCAACTTTGAATTGACATCCAGCGAAAAGGTTGATTCGATAGGCGTCATAGCCTCTGCTGCAGTCTGCACAAATCTGAGAAAACTTAGACCACTGTTCTTATAAGTTGTGAAAACATGTCCGACTGAAGTTACTAAAAGACAGAAGAAAACATTATTTTGGTAGGTAACATGATATCGAGAGCCTATGTGAACTTGCTGACTATCCATTTATTATACTCCCTCTGTCTCATTTTATTATTATATGTGTTTTAGTTTGACTGCTCACAGAATTTAAGAAAGTAAGGAAGACTTCTGAATGGTCTTAAAATGTACCAAAATTTCCTTTGAATCTTGTAATCTTAAAAATGCCATGTGGGATGTTGGAATTAAGAAGTTACTATAGAAAGTGACATTCTTTTTTAAAGAGACTAAGAAGGATAGTAAAATACGTAAATTGAAACATAGGGAGTAGCATTTTGAAGCAAAACTACTCTAAGAAAGCGCAGAAGGTTATATCTTCTTTTGCCAGAAGCAGATGCTTTACCAAAAGCTATCCAGATCAAAAGAAAAAGGAAAGAAGGAAAACAAGGAAAAAAGTGACGAGCAAACAGGAGAATGCTGTTGCAAACCTTTTCTGTCAAATCCAGTGCTCCGCTAATAATAGTAGTTTCATCATGTGTGAGTTCGCCACCTTTACCAGCCTAAACTTAGAAAAATATAGTGTTATTTATAACAATATTAAGTTACTTGTTAGGGTACTATACTAGAGAAAACTGTCGCATAATAGTGGTAGCTTTTAGAAGGAGACACTTCGATCATGACCAGCAGCTAAATCAACTTCAGTCTTCTGCAATGAACACCAATTAAGAGGGATTACCTCTATACCGTGGATAGAAACAAGGGCTTTCAACTGAGCTCGCCTGAACAAAGCATCATGATGTCCCAATACAGCATCAAGAACCTAAGCCATGTCAAGTTTCAACATTTAAATGTGATGACTTCACAAAGAAGTTCTTTAAATTGTAAACAACAGTATCGACTGCATGAAGTCCTTCAATAGAGACCGTATATCAAGTGTAGAATAAAACCCTGATAGTTTTCTAGCCACAGTAATATAAGATTTCAAGTCTGCCATGTAAAGATTAGTCACAGTTATGAACCAGTACACTACTGCTTACGAGGGATGAGATCCACATGCAATTTTTTTTCGTTTTTGGATAGAGATCCACATGGAATACTAATAAAAACACAGTTGAAAGGATGGAAATATCATTTGTTCTGACGTGCAGATCATTCAAATTCTTGATACCCACAACAAAAGTATGGCATTTCCTTTACAGTACTTTGACACTGTGACCTTAGATGTTACCATACATGGCCCCATCCAGCAACTGTGCAAAACAAATTGCAGCACGACCAACTAGAAATATAGGGATAGACCACCGACCAATTAAGTGCTAGTAGAGACGCAAGAGAAACAAAAATTACCTTTCCAATTGGGTAAGAAATGGGATAGCAAATGATCATAAAAACACGAACAAGCCAGACTAAGTTTGCACCTACAGCAAGCCCATATCGGGAGCATATTGCTTGTGGAATAATCTGAATTTGCAAAGCAAAAGCAATGAAATTATTGCAGTTCCCAGTTCAAACATACATGTCTAACAATTAAACAGTGGATGGAAGTTTATTACCTCACCAAAAGCTAAAACAAAAGTCACAGAGAGAATGACAGCCACAACAGGATGGAAAATTTTGTCCAAGTATATTGGAAGAGCCTGCAAAGTCCAACAGAAATTGTATCACTTATAAATGTAATTGATCAAAACCGCAACACTACACATTGAATGCCAGAGCCAAAATAAACATGCGATATATATTGCAAATTTTGTAATATATGTGTTCCATGTAGGTGATATCTACTATTTGGGAATAGGTTTTAGTCTAAGGCTGGCCAGTGGGTCGACCCGCCCCGACCCCGGTCCCGCCCCGATCCCCCCCAAAAAAAACGGTGTCGGGACTCGAAACCGGGACGGGACCTAGGCTCGTCCCGCCCCAGACCCGCCCCAACCCCCCCTTTGCAAAAATGACCGTTGCACAACGGTCAATTTATATTTTGGCCATTGTGCAACGGCCATTTTTGGCCCCCCTATCCCCTTAATATTTATTTTTAACCCCTAAGTTACTATATTTACATTTTAACCCAATTTCCCAACTATAAATACCTCATTTTCTCTCATTTTATCTCACAAATCTTCTTACAATCTCTCAATCTATCTCTCTACAAGTCTACAATTACTTTGCCTACTAAATATTTTATTTTATTTGCTCATTTGTATAATTGTATCAAAGTTCAAAAATTGGGACTGAAGTTGGCAACTAGCTTGAGGATTATCCATCGAGCAAAGTTTCAATTTTCAACCTCGATTACAAGTCGACGTTACGTCGGCGTTTGGTACCTTTGTTCCTTCTTTAAATTATTATTGTTACTTTATTTTAATTATCGCACTTAATTTCATTATCTTTAATTAATTATCTTTAATTATTTATCTGCATAATTAAAATGGAAGGATTAAGAGGTATGTTTAAGGATAAGGGTAAGAGTGCTTCTTCTAGTAGGGGTAACAAAGGCAGTTGTACTTCTTCTAGTCATCCTATTCCTAGACATGATGATTTGATTGATTACACTCATATAGATGAAACTGAATTTTTTAATGATATACCATTAAATGATGAGATATATTCTGCAACTAAACCAGACTTTAATTTAGAAGATAATCTAGATGACACACCCACTAATCTAGATGACACACCCACTAGTGTACCTCAAACTGAAATTGGAACGCCTCCTATTCCCCTAGTATGAGACGAGGCCCTACACAACAAAAATTAAAATCAGCTGCATGAGATTTTTTTGATAGGGACCAAGAGAATCAAGTAGTTAGATGCAAAATTTGTAAAAATGTTTATAAATTTAAAATGGGAAAAGGTCAGGGTGGGACGGGAGGTTTATTCAGACATGTACAAAGCTTTCACAAAGCTAGGTGGGATGAATACGAGGCTACAAAGTCGGGTGCGCCAATGCGCTCTTAGTCGGGACAAGGTTCACATAATGTCCCGGACCAAGCACATGGTCAAATTAACCCGACGACGGGGGAATTGTAGGTCCTAAATATTTAGAGAGATTGTGAAGAAACTAGAAAATGTGTTTATAAATATGTAATTTTTTTTATTGCAATTTTAGTATGTGATTTGCAACTTTCAATATCACAAAGTTGCAATTTTGAAATTGTATTACAAATTTTTTTTGCAATTTTTATTACACTATCTTGTTCAATTATTGAAGTGTTTATATATACTATTTTTTAAAATTAAGTGCAAAAAAAAAAATGGAAATCCCGACCTGACCCGATCCCGACCCCGCCAAGATCGGTCCCCTTTGTCGACGGGATGAGGGACGGGACAGGACGTTGGCCAGTCCCGCCGGAGGACTGGTCCCGACCTCCCCAGTTCTGTCGGGTCCCGCCCCGCCCCGAACCCATCCTGTTGTACACCCCTATTTTAGTCTTGTTAGTACATTGATTTTTTTTTATAACCGTGGTGTCCAGGCCAGCTTGCGCGCACCTCGACTAATTCACGGGATACCTGCCACCTCTTACCAAGACCTCCTACCAGGTAACTCTGTCCGCCAAGGCTAGGACAGAGGTAAGAAATCGCCTAGTACATTGATTTTGAACCTATTGCTTTTCCAGGAGTATTTTTACCTTATTGTAAATTTATATGGCAGTACTAATATAGAGAGTTTTTAATATTATTATTCATATATATTCAACTTATTTCTTACTTATTTTTGTTTGGTATTGGTATGATGATGCCATGAGTTGAGCTTAAAGGAGCCTTCATTATGGAGGAAAACATTTTTTGGTTTTCTAACTTCTCATGTTCGGTTGATCAAATTTTTTGGAAAACATTTTCTTTGGGAAAATAAGTTTTTTAGGAATGAGCTTCCCCAGTAGGGAAAACAAGTTCCATAAGTGGCATTCCACATTAATTGGGTACTCTCCCCCTCCAACACACCTCATCTTCACCCCACCCCCTAAGCCCCATCCCCACCACCCCACACACCTACCCCACCCTACATCTCATAGTATTTATCTACATTATATACAAATGCTTATATTTTTTGCTTGATTACTGAACACAAGAAAATAAGTAAGAAAATCACTTAATTTCCTGAATAACATTTTCCTTCGTACAACACACACCCTAAATAGAGAAACATGGCGAATGAGGATTCACATAGCCGAACTCAACTTGTTTGGGACTGAGGCGGAGTTGTTACTGTGTCTATTATAGTACTCCTAGTGGAAACATTTATACAGTAATAAGCAGTGAACATGATAAAGAAAGTTGATCAAATTACAGCTAGTTTTTTAAGAAAAAAAAAACCTTATCAGAAACCCGTGCATGTCCTTGCTATGATTAAGACTTTACCCCATCTACATATGCTATGAGTGAAACAACTCACCTCCATTGCAGCAGCATTACACAAAAGCAAAGTCACAAGAAGTTGATGTTGCTTTAGAACAACAGGCAATATAGTAGCTGAAAACAAATAAGTACAATTAATTATTTCTTGATCAAATACCCACATAATAAAGATTCAAGAATTCAAACAAAACCTGCTTGTTTCTTCTCAGTAGAAGTACCACTTCTTTGAAGAATTTCAAGTTCAACAAGTCCCATAGACATTAACCCCAACGTAAGTCCCGACATAATTCCAGCGAAAAGTACGAGGAAACAAGAAACACCTGCATAAACAAACCACCATGGGTTACCAAATTCAATGTCTTGTTCATCAACACCAAATGGTCTTTTAGTTTTATGGGCATTAGCTAGGGCTATTGCTAGGACATTCATTAGCAAACTCATTAATGGAAATTCTTGAAGAAACTGATAGGGAAAAAGAAATCGGTGACTTGTTGATGATGTGTGTGGAAGTGACAGCAAAAATATTATATATACCAAAAAAAAGAAAGAGAAACGGAGCTGGTGACAAACGGCAAGAAAGAGACATAAATATATGGACTATGTAAAAGGGAATATAATAAAGGGTGTTTGGTTGTGAGTTATGCAAGATTTGGTATTAAATCCCGCAAGTAACATCACGTTTGGTAGCCGGTTATAACGTAATTTATTTATATATAAAATTAATATGATGTTTGATTTGTAATTTAGAAATATATAAATATATATATAAGTTATAAGGGAATTATATATTATTTTATACATAATAAAAAGTGAATAACTAATATTTCTTTCGTCACAATTTATATGACATATTTCGGATTGTGAGAGTTAAAATAAAAAAAGGCCGTGATTTATTCGTATGTTTTTTTTAAATTGTTAATTCTTATAACTTATAATACTCTCATCGGATAAAAAGAGTGTTCATTTAGTCATTTGCACACCCCTTAAGAAAATATTAACTTCTACGTAAAAATATGTAATTTAATTAAATATATCTAATTAAATAGGTATTGAAATTTGGTCACCTAACACTTAATAAAGGCAAATCTGAAAAAGTAAGGTTAATTTTATCTTGATTTGATAAGTGAACACTTTTTTTGAACAAAAAAATTAAACGTTAAGTGGACACTTTTTTTTATCCGGAAAAAGTACATTTTATGTAGTTTCTAACTATGTACATTATTTTTCAAAAATATTAAAAGATTGTATGTCCAAATGTGCGGTCAAAATAAAGGAGTTTAACTCTCGAAATACGAATTATGTCATATAAATTGAAACAAAAAGAGTATATTATTAGAAACCACCTAAAATGTATTATAAGTTACAAGAATTAACAATTTAAAAGACATATGAATAAATCACAATTTTTTTTTATTTTAACTCTCGAAATTTAAACTATGTCATATTACTCGAGACATAGAGAGTAGATGAGTAATATATAGATGATTAATTAAATTCTGAATAACTTAATTTTACATAAAATAATATATAATTTTTTAAAATTAATTTATACATTACTAATACATGTAAGTATTAGTAAGACTTTAACTAGCTATCAAACAACCCTTTAATTAATGGTGTTAATGTCATAATAGGAGTAAAAGTAATTTTTCAACTAGTAATAGTCTTTACGTTACTTGAATTGATTTTATTTTCGTTTACTAAATTAAGTAACGGAGGGGGTGAGGTATAAATGGAGTGTGGTAGAGAGAATCAGCAAAATGGGACCATATGGAAATTCAGTTTTTTTCTTGGGATACAAACAAGGGGTATCTATGGGAAAAGGACTAGCAAAATGTTGAGTGTGGGACCAAATAAGACAATTTGTTTTGAGTCAAGGAAGCAAATTAGTACTCCTTTTGGACTCAAAAATTAATGACATTGATGCAAATAATACTCAAATTGCACAAGTTTTAACTTTTTTTCCAACTGGAATTTATGGTTTTGTTTCACTTCAAATATGTCTTTAAAATTCATTTGTTATGATTTACTTATCTTATTTGGTTTTTTTTTTTCATGAATGGAGCCTTAGAGTAACTGATAAAGTTGATGACATGTGATCAGAAGGTCATGAGTTGAAGTTGTGGAAACATCCTCTTGCAGAAAGGCAAGGTAAGACTGTGTAACCCTTGTGGTCCGGCCTTTTCCCTGACCCCGCGCATAGCGGGAGCTTAATGCACCGGACTGCCCTTTTATCTGAGTTTCTTTTTCTTGAAGGAAGACAAATCATTTATCATAATTGATTTTTATTTTTCTTAAAAAAATACTATAAAGCTTTCATACCTTAAATAGGATGATATGGAGGTAGCAAAAGAATAGGTTTGGTGGTAATTAGCATTAGCATTATTCTTGTAGTTTTGTTCTTCCATTTTTGTTACTACTTGTTATTTATTGTGCTTCAATTATTATATTATTTTGCTTTGAATGTTATGTTACGCTCTCCATATTATTTGTTATGTCTTATTTATTGTGCCTTATTTATTTCTGTATTTTTTTTATCAAACTGTTTTTTTATGAGTTACTTGATTCATGATCTTTCGAAAACAATCTCTCTATCTCCACGAGATAAGGGTAAGATCTGCTTACAGTCTACCCTCTTCAGGCCCCACTGATAAAATACATCAAATATATTATTATTATTATTATTATTATTATTATTATTACTATTATTATTATTATTATTGTTTTATTTGAATAAAAGGTTTTACTATAATTGGTTTTTATTTTACCAAGGCAATTCAGTTTTTTCATGGGATACAATCAAAGTATCTACGGGAAAAGGACTACGAAAATGTTTGTGTGGGACCAAATTAGACATTTGTTTGAGTCTGGGAAGCAAAGGCAATTCCTGCAAATTTATCTCTTGGTCCTGAAAGTTAATGAATCGATGCAAATATACTCACTTCAAACTATTTTCCAATTGAAATTCCAAGTTTGTATTAGATATTTGTCTAAATTTTCTTACTTTATTTAATTTTTTAAAATAGTATTTACCATAATTTTTTTTCTTTTTTTTAAAAGAAAAATATATAAATCTTCTTGGAATAAAAGGTTTCGATTTGTATATAATTTAAGCTCTCGTATAACTACATCTACAATGTAATGTTGGAGAGCCTTGTTTAGAGGGCTCTCTCGATATTTTCTTACTCACTTTTTTAGTTTAATTGACCAAATCATATTAATTTATTATATTTTTAATATTTATTACTTATTTGTTGTCTGATTTATTATTATTTAAGGTTTCATTATTACTAGCTTTCACATGATACCTAGTTATTTTGATCCTACCATTTTGAAGTTGAAACAATGGATTAAACTGCATTATAAATACGTATTAAAATAAGTTTCATGTAGATAATATTTGGACATAGATGATAAAATTTGCAAATAATGGAATGTCATATGCATATCAATTTTTATTTATAATTTTCCCATTTTTACAATCTCAAATTGATTGAGATTGGAAGTTGAAAAACTAGTTTAGATAATGTATTACAATTGAAATATTGGGTTTCATTCACATAATTTCAAATGTTCTTTTCAAGTGATATTTATATTCAAATTCAATGTTCAATTCAAAATTAATATTGATTTGCATTTACATGACTTCACACGTTCTTTTAACTGAGATCAAGCCAAAGTTTGCTTGATTAAACTTCTAAAAGTTGCTTTATTTTTAGAATTAACTTTGTCAAAATAAATTTTATACAGAAGCACATTAGAGAGAAGTAGTTTGTGTTTCGTCAATTCATCAATTTGACAAACAAACAAATGTAACTTCAAAATATTTTAATTTTTTTGCATGGACAAGTACCTAATCGGGCGGTCTTCTAAATAAATAAGAAAAATTCTATTATATTATATGATATTAGATTATAAAGGCAAAAATTAATTATTATATGAGAAGTGGCATGACTCGTTAAGGACCTTAAGCTTAGGGTCAGATGATTATTGAGGTTTTAGGCCAATTGCAAAGCAAAACAAACTCTTCATAATAAGAAGAGTCGCCTAAACCTAGATTACTTAAACAATTATGGAAACTCATGCAAATTGCCTCCTTTCTGATAATTAAATAGTGGTAGCAATTTGCACCATCCCAATTTTTTAAAGTTACGTGCGGGGACGTTGTTAATATAGAGTACTCTTATTAATAAATAATTTAAATCGATGATTAAAAAATGAAGACTTTACTTTAATTAGTTCATAGAAGAAAACATAATAAAACTTTCGAGGGGAAAAAAGAATGATATTAATATCAGTAGTGGTTTAACACAGACAAAATTAGAGTTTGGTAGCTTAATCATATATTCAAGAGTGTTTTGAGGGGAAGAGGCGGCATTGAATTGGTAGAGCGGTGATGGAAATGGTGTCGGAAGCTAAAACAAAGGTGGGACGACAAATAGAAAATTGGGCTGACCGGAAGTAATTAGGTTTACAAAATTAAAACCTAAAATTACGGGATTTCTATGCTTTGTAAAATACTGTTTATTAGGCAATAAATTTAAAAGTATTAATAAAAAAGGTAATTAGGAGGCTTAATCAGATTTTAGGTATAAAAGGTTTTCACGTAACCTTGAGAGCTTCTCTCTCTAAGCGATTTTTGCACCTAGTTAGAGAAAGCTTGTTTTCGGCCATTAACGGCCTCTCAGGCCACCGGACAACCTCAGGAGGAGGTTGTCCAACCCACCCAAACCACCCATGGATTACTCTCATATATTAAAACCAACAACTTTGAACCCTAATAGCTACTGCCGCCACATTGATCCAAATAACACAAAAACCTATTGTTTACCTACATGGAGAACCTACATTGAAATATGATATGGATGACATATTTGATGACTATATAAGAAGAATTACAATTTGCAGTTGTGGGAAAGTTTAGTTATGGATGGCCGGATTTGATTCATTGAGAACTTTCATTCCTAAACAATGTGAGCTGAAAGGAGTGGCTAAGATTGGGTTTTATGTAATAGACATGTGTTGATTAGGTGTACTTTTTTTGAAGATTATGTAACTCTTATGTCAAAGTTTAATTTATGGATTAAGGAGAAGAATATCTACTATTCCATGAGAACTCTTAAATGGGATCCATGATTTACACAGGAGGAAGAAACTAATATTGCTTTGGCTTGAATTTCTTTTCCAACTTTAGCTCCTAGTTGGTTTGGTGAATCACAACTATTCACCTTGGCATCATCAGTTGGAAAGCCATTAACAATTGATGTTGCTACTGAGAATAAAACAAGGTCAAGTTGTGCTAGGGTTAAGGTTGAAGTTGATTTGCTTAAGGAATATCCAAAGAGAGTAAGAATTCAAATTGATAATGGGTGTGAAACTAAGTCAAGATGGGTGAAAATTCAATATGACTTCATGCCAAAATATTGTAAGGAGTGTAAATTACAAGGTCATGATGAAAGTGGATGTTGGAAGATTCACCTAGAGTTGCTACCTGAGAAAGATGAGGAGGAAACTGTTAATGGTGATGAGCAGAAGCAACTTGAAGATCCTAACAAAGCTAAGGCAGTCGCAAAAGGAAAACAAAAGATGAACCCTAACTCTGACCCTAATCATGCAAACCCTAACCCTAGATATGTAAACCCGAACCCTAATCATCCAATAAATATTCTACAAAGTGGGAAGGTTGTGGGCAATGTGGATGATATTTACAAGTTGAAAATTCAACAAAGTAATAATAACAAAAAGGATAATGATGGTGATAAGTCGCACATGCAATTAACACTGCCTACATGAAATAATGCATATAAACATCTTGCTACAGTACCCTCTGATACTATGTAAGTTGGGAATAAATTTGATGCTTTAGGTAATGTTCAAAAACAACAAGATGATGTGATGGAGGTGCATAATATTGAGGAAGGAAAAGAGATGGTTGCAGCGGGAGTAGTGCATGAAACTGCAGATCTTGTAGCTTCAGTTCATGTAGATGTGAGCAAATGTGGTGATAGACCTTTAAATGTTCATGCACTTGTGTACACACTAGGTAAGAAGGCTAAATCACCTACATGTACTGTTAAGAGTCTCACATCGGAAATGGAATGGGAACATGAACTCCTTATATGGACTTGGACAATCCTCACCCTACAAGCTAGCTTTTGGGGTTGATTTAGCCCAAGATCCATTATTTACATGGTATCAGAGCCAGACCCATTCCAATTATTTATTCACCGATGTTGGCCCCCCAAATTATATTGTCCACGCTACAGTTAATGAGGTCTATGCGGGGGAGTGTTAAGAGTCCCACGTCGAAAATGGAATGGGAACATGGACTCTTTATATGGACTTGGACAATCTTCACCCTACAAGCTAGCTTTTGGGGTTGAGTTATGTTGGATATGTAAAGCAGTACGGGAAGTAAATAAATATTACAAGTGTTCGAAAGGATAAACAAGTAGCCAATACAGAACTGCCGCAAGCTTGTTGAGTCTTGAATCTTGATAACCTGAAATCAAGAAACACTAAATCTGGATTGTTACAACTGTGGCTGAATCGAGAGATGACTCTCTGTCTTTAAGACAAGATTGCCCTGTATATATGCTTTTACGTTAACGGGCAATAGTCTCCCAAAATAAAACAATAATTAATCAACACTACAAAGCAAATAGGTTTATTCTGACGAAGAAAATAAACACGAAATGACTTGATGAAGAATGGAAAAGGAAGGAAGAGTTTCTATTTTCGTCCACTATTTCTGGACAGAATTTGTGTCTCTCAGTGTCTTGTAGTCTCCACAATTGAGCCAAAAGGCTGCAATATATATCATAAAGGGAGGGACTTCTCAACTGCCAAATAATGGCAATTAGTGAGGGAATTAATGTAATGACTGATTTAATGTGCATCTTGAAGGAGCTTTTAGGAAGGTGATGAAGTGCAGATTAATGGTTTTAACGTTCCAAAAACCAACCCAAATGGTAGGCAAAAACTTTCTGCCTTCCGTCGTTCCCAATTTCATATTTCCAGAAACTCCAGAGACCAAACTGTAAATATTAAACAATTTGGGGGTCTATCAGAAGAAGCCCAAGGTCCGTGACCCGAGACCGGACCGGACGGGCGGGCGGCGGCGCGCGTGTGGGCTTAGCCTCGAACCAAAACACATTTAGGTCCTCCCTCCTTCAAACACATGGGTTACCCCTTGGGGTCCCAAACCCTTAGCCAATTTTGAGACTTATAAAGAGAACAATTCTTCCTTTTCCCACCGATGTGGTAGATTTGTCCCACACCATATTTCCATGCCTCAAACACCTTACTTCGTGGACCAATATTTCTTTCATTTCTCAATGAACTTTGATGATTCTTGGCCCTACGGTCATCTACTCACTTAGTAGATTATGCACGTGTGAAGAGACATAGCCTCAAACATACGGAATCCTAGTGTTTAAGTTATTAAATCCAGGTGGACGCACCTCCCCACCAAAGGCAAATTTTCAACAAGTTAGGCCCATGATCCATTCTTTACATGTACTAAACAATGGGTTGATAAAGTTTTTTCTAAATCTGTTGATATGGTGGTAATCTGAATCAAACATGTCAAGAAGTGCCTTATACTACATATGCAAATGGTAGTGCAAGACAACTATGTAAGTGATTAGATGGAAAAGGATGGAGAAGAAGGATAAATTATTGGAGAAAATACAAAAGATGTTGATCAGGAGCAGTAACTTCTTCACAAGAACTTAATATTGGAATATCTGTAAAGCAGTACGGAAAGTAAATAAATATTACAAGTGTTCGAAATGATAAACAAATAGGCCAACGTTCAGAACTGCCGCAAGCTTGTTGAGTCTTGAATCTTGATAACCTGAAATCAAGAAACACTAAATCTGGATTGTTATAACTGTGTGCTGAGTCGAGTGATGACACTCTATCCTTAAGACAAGATTGCCCCGTATATATGCTTTTACTTTAACGGAAAATAGTCTCCCAAGATAAAACAACACTTTAATCAACACTACAAAACAAATAAGTTGATTCTGATGAAGAAAACAAATACGAATCGACTTGCTGAAGAAATGGAAAAGGAAGGAAGAGTTTTCTATTTTCGTCCCAACGTTACTGCTCACGTTTTGGACTGTGTTTTACTCTTCTGTTTTTCTTTGTGTATATATTTCTGTCTCATTTTTCTGTATCTTCTCTCTCACAAAATTGAGCCAAAAGGCATCAATATATATAGCAAAAGGAGAGACCTCTCAACTGCCAAGACATGGCTGTTAATAGCTATTGAAGGAGGGAGTAAACAACCAAGTAATGGCTATTTATGGCCACAGAAGGAGGGAGTAATTCAGCCAAGTAATGGCTGTTAATGGAGGGAGTTAATCAGCCAAGTAATAGCTAGTTAATGCACAATAACGCCCACAAAAATCAACTCCAACGGTAGGCAGAAACTTTCTGCCTTCCGTTGTTCCCAAATTCAACATTCCAGAAACTCCAGGGACCAAACTGTAAATATTAAACAATTTAGGATCCAAAGAGATAATACCAGAGAAGCCCAAGCCCAAGCCCAAGCCCAAGACCCATGACCCGTGACCGGACTGGACAGGACGGGCAGGTGGCGGCGGCGCGCGTGCGGGCTTAGCCTTGAACCCAAACACATCTATGTCCTCCCTCTTTTAAACATATGGGTTGCCCCTTGGGGTCCCAAACCCTTAGCCAATTTGAGACTTATAAAGAGAACAATTCTTCTTTTTTCAGCCGATGTGGTAGATTTGTCCGAAATCATATTTCCATGCCTTAAATACCTTACTTCGTGGACTAATATCTCTTTCATTTCTCAACGAAATTTGACGATTCTTGGCTCCACGATCATCTACTCACTTAGTAGATTATGCACGTGAGAAGAGATAAAGCTTCCAACATGCGTAACCCTAGTGTTTAATTCATTAAATATGGGTGGACGCACCTCTCCATCAAAGACAAATTTCTAACAATCCCCTCTTGAAAGAGAGATTTTGGCGCACACACATGGTGCCTACTTTCAGCAATCTTTCAGCGAATTACATCAGGAGAGGTAGTTTCCGCTTTGAAAGAAGGGAGTTAATCAACCAAGTAATGGCTGGTTAATGCACAATAACGCCCCCAAAAATCAACTCCAACAGTAGGCAAAAACTTTCTGCCTTCCGTTGTTCCCAAATTCAACATTCCAGAAACCTACATGGACCAAACTATAAGTATTAAACAATTTGGGGTCCAAAGAGATAATACCAGAAGAAGCCCAAGCCCAAACCCATGCCCAAGCCTAAGCCCACGGCCCGTGACCCGAGGCCCGATGCCGGACCAGATGGGACGAGAAGAGTGGGCGGCGGCGGCGCGCGTGTGGGCTTAGCCTTGAACCCAAGCACATCTAGGTCCTCCCTCCTTTAAACACATGGGTTACCCCTTGGGGTCCCAAACCCTTAGCCAATTTGAGACTTATAAATAGAGCAATTCTTCCTTTTCCCACCGATATGGTAGATTTGTCCCACACCATATTTTCATGCCTTAAACACCTTACTTCGTGGACCAATATCTCTTTCATTTCTCAATGAAATTTGATGATTCTTGGCCCTACAGTCATCTACTCACTTAGTAGATTATGCACGTGAGAAGAGACAAAGCTTCCAACATGCGGAACCCTAGTGTTTAATTCATTAAATATGGATGGACGCACCTCCCCATCAAAGGCAAATTTCCAACAATCCCCTCTTGAAAGAGAGATTTTGGCGTACACACATGGTGCCTACTTTCAACAATCATTCAGCGAAAAGGTATTGCATCATGAGAGGTAGCTTCTGCTTTGAACCTTCCCTAGTTGAATACCACCGGACTTACTTACTGCACGGTGAACGTACCGTCAGTGTTTAGTGTAAGCCAAGACAATGATACCAACACAATAACTCTCATTATTCATTTTCTTCTTATGGTTTTATCCGTTGTGGCCGTGGACACACTTGGATTCTTAAGTGCGTTCCTTTGAGGCGGCTTGTCCTCGTACTTAAATAAGTGATCTCCTACAAGGTATCCTACTATACCCCACTTCACAAGTGTTAGGAATTAATAAAAGTTTCCCCAACCTTAACCTCAACCGTTTGAGGATCGTTAAAGGTTTGGAAGCTTAACCTTTACCCACCATGCAGGTAGCACTTTAATGTCTATCGCGGGAACAACTTTGGATTCATGTTTTCCTACAGAAATCATCATCCGAGGTGCTCTTGCTTCCATCGAAGCGCTCAACTGAACCTTTTACAGCTTAGTTTTCCCATTGAACCAAATTCTTGGGATCTCCAATCGGTATGGTTGGGTTACCATCGCAAAGGCTCGTATTGTTTGGGTTTTAAGCCCATTCCCGTAGACAGGCAGAACACTTGATCTCCGGGTAGTCCCTTAGTTAAAAGGGTCCGATATATCCTTTGATTAGTAATCAAGGAAATGACACCCGTAATGATCAATTGCCATACGGTCTTATATCTCCGACATATCCTGACAGATATGTCCAGTCGCCGTCATCCGTGTCATTCCTGAAGCCGACCGGCTAGCCACAATGTATAACTGCTGAAGGCACGGGTTTCTCCCAATAAGGGACGTCTTCTAAGGAGTCGTGAAGTTACTCAACTTCTTTCATGCATTGTATAACGCGATAAACTCTAATTCCATCATGAATCGACCGATGCAAGTTTTCTTAGAGGTTTTTCTAAGACCCACCATACACATTTACTTGTGGCTTTGGTGTTCTTCAAATCTGATGTTTAGTTTGCATCACTGTGTTCTCCCAGAACTGCTGGACATCCAGAATACCATGATCCCTAGATAAGTGAATATTTCAGATATCGTCATATCCGACTTAACGCCTTCTATTGATCATTTATTAAAATCATCATTGAACCTTAGTTCAACTGATCTGCTTTGTAGGCCGATACCAGGTCGGTTGTAGTGTGTAACATACATTGAACTACATGTGACCTGCGCATATCGCTCATTGTATATGGGTGCACCATGAATTCAATCATTTATATGATTTAAATCCATTGGTGGCTTCAACAAGACTGTCAATTATCTCACAACTGAGTTTGGAGCTAAACCAGTCCGTTAGATGTCTTAGAAATCCAATTCCTAAGATGTCATCTGTGATACCTATATCTTTTGTTTCAATATAACTTCCACTCTCAGACTGTTGGTTTTCCAACTGTTGGCTTTCTAACTTCAGAGTCAATGTTTCTGTGGTCAGATTCATTATTTCTGTTTTATCTGAAACTTCTAGGACCAAAATGTAAACATTTTAGGGACCAAAATGAAAGTTCAGGAAGAAGCCCAATAGTACATGAAACCAACTCTGATTCTCCCCTTCTAACTCTCCGGTTAGGAAGGTTGTTTCAATATCCATGCCACGCAAGACTGCAATGGCCCTGGATGTTAAGCTACTCACAGGGGAACACATGTACAAGTAGTCGAGGCCTTATACTCGTCAGTAGATCCATCTACTTTGTACTCACTTTTGAGTATCCACTTTTACAACCCAAAGGCTCTTTTCCCGGAGGAAGATCAACCATTACACAAGTATGATTCTATATAATGTAATCTATTTCTCTCTTTAGCTTCTTTCCAAATCAGCGCTTTTGGAGATGACAATTATTTGTTAATTGTTCATGGTTCGTTCTCAACCATACAAGCTAGAAGGCATGGAACAAGTCTTTGTCCCCTCTTTACTCCGTCTCGGTTCAACATCTAGAATCCCTGAGTTTTGTAGATCTGGAATATTAAGTTCCGGAATATTAAGTTCCGGATAGACATCAACTTCCGAGTCCTGTAGATACGGAACATCTAGTTCCGGACAGTCAGGCACTCGCGGGTTCTTGTTAACCTCGAGCAATTACTCTTTTTTCCTTTTCAAGGAAAGTTATCTTCAAAGAATTCAGCATTCTTTGACATCAAGAGGCGATAAGCACTACTGTTATTTGTAGATCCAGTGGATATGCAATTTACAGTCTTAGGTCTAACTTGACCTGTTTTTGTATTCCAATTTCTACCAAATCACCCCACATCACAACTTTTGTATGTGAGATCCTTTCCATGTCTCACACGGAGGGTTATCATTATCCTTATGCGGAGTTCTATTGAGAATCGCATTAGCAGTAAGGATCATCTTGCCCCACATAATTTGGGCGTACGACTTTGCGCTTGGCTAACACCGTTAGACTGAGGTGAGTAATGAGCAGTCATTTGATGAACGATGCTTCACATTCTCCCCCTTTATCACTACAAATTCCTCAATCCGTAGGCTTAGTTGATTTTTAACTTCTGCTTTGTAGCGCTTATCTGCTTCAACAACTTCATCTTTGCTTTTCAACAAAGAAAGGATACAATACGTTGTACCATCATCAATGAAGGTCACATCGTACTTGTCTCCCCCCTCTATTTTTTATAAACGTTAAATCACCCATTTAGGTGTGACTAAGTTCTAGAGGAGAGGTGATTCTTTCGCTATTCCTTTGACGGAACTTGAAAAGGTGATTTTGCCTCTTCGCCTACGTCACATTCATTTTGAGGGTTTATGTCGACAGAAGGAAACAATCTCAACATCATTACCTTCTGATTGACTTTCTATTTAACGTGTCTTAATCTATGATGACATAGATGTACGGATTACAAATATATCATTCATTTGGCTACAGACATACTGTACCATTCTTTGTTTTTATAGACCTGTTGGACTAGTCTCAAACCAGCTTGACCAACAGCGTCCATTAAACCAAGTTTGGAACATGTATCACCTCATCTGAGAGTGATCTCATCCCCTGAAGTCCTATTGAGGACAACCTCTCCAACCCCTTCTACTTTAGAGGTGGCGTTGCTTCACATGAACAACCTCTTGCCCGTGGTTAGGGCGTAACCGGATCATACGTGATCTGGATACTCTGGCCCACTCCAGTTGCTTTGGCAGACTGAGTGTCCAATTTCTTTTCTGTCTTTCTTTAGGCCTTCAGATCATTTAAGACCTGGAAACTCTGGTCCACCACACTAGGTGTTCATTACTTTTCCTATGAAATGAATTCTGGCCCCACTCCAGTCAATATTATCCTATCAAATGAATTTTGGCCCTACTTCAGTCACCCGGAGGCTTAGTATGACTGTGTCTAATATCATCCTATCAAAGGAATTTTGGCCCCACTCCAGTGGCCCGGAGGCTTTGTATGACTGAGTGTCCAATATCATCCTATGAAGGATCTTCTGCCAAATAGTGTGACAGGCTCAACGTCTTTAGCTTTTAGTCTTCTTCCCTTATGATTGGTGCCCAGACAATTCTTGGGCCTTACTTAAGAGTGGTAACAGTTTTCGCAAAGTCAGTGAATCTTTCTTCCTCGTATGTGCAAACATACTTTACACACTTTTAATAAATACACTTAAAAGAACAGATCTTTTTAAGTCGTTTACAAAATCCAATCTTTAAACGGGAAGGAAGATGAGATTAAACTTCTGATTTTAAGGCGTAAGGAATATAAATTATTTCGGAAAACATTTTCATATTCCTCCTTACTTTAAGCCATTTTTAATCAGACATCATTTAATCTTATTTTTTGACAAAGAAGGAAAATTACTTATCCCAATTTTGGATTCTGCCTCACTTCAGTCACTTCATCGGACTGAGTGTCAATTTCCTCCTTACCATAATTCGGATCTTTTGTCTGGGACAAATATAGGCCTTCTGCTATAAGATAGAACCACATCTTCAGTCTTCTCCTCTTGTCCCAGTTGACATCCCCAGCCTCTCGTGGGCACTTGTTCCCAGCACTCTCAGGAGCGGTGACACCATGAACACGTTGACCTTCAACATCATAATCACAACTCTCTTCTACCAGAAAACCACAGCCATATCCAGATTTGGTCACACAACTTTTGACCGACATCTTTCGAACACTAATACAAATTCTTGTCTTAAACTGTCGGATATTGTAAAGCAGTACGTGAAGTAAATAAATATTACAAGTGTTCGAAAGGATAAACAAGTAGGCCAATGTTCAAAACTGCCGCAAGCTTATTGAGTCTTGAATCTTGATAACCTGAAATCAAGAAATACTAAATCTGGATTGTTACAACTGTGTGCTGAGTCGAGTAATGACACTCTGTCCCAACGTTACTGCTCACATTTTGGACTGTGTTTTACTCTTCTGTTTTTCTTTGTGTATATATTTCTGTCTCATTTTTCTGTATCTTCTCTCTCACAAAATTGAGCCAAAAGGCATCAATATATATAGCAAAAGGAGAGACCTCTCAACTGCCAAGACATGGCTGTTAATGGCTATTTAAGGAGGGAGTAAACAACCAAGTAATGGCTATTTATGGCCATAGAAAGAGGGAGTAATTCAGCCAAGTAATGGCTGTTAATGGAGGGAGTTAATCAGCCAAGTAATATCTAGTTAATGCACAATAACGCCCACAAAAATCAACTCCAACGGTAGGCAGAAACTTTCTGCCTACCGTTGTTCCCAAATTCAACATTCCAGAAACTCCAGGGACCAAACTGTAAATATTAAATAATTTAGGGTCCAAAGAGATAATACCAGAGAAGCCCAAGCCCAAGCCCAAGACCCATGACCCGTGACGGGACGGGACGGGACGGGACGGGCAGGTGGCGGCGGCGCGCGTGTGGGCTTAGCCTTGAACCCAAACACATCTATGTCCTCCCTCCTTTAAACACATGGGTTACCCCTTGGGCTCTCAAACCCTTAGCCAATTTGAGACTTATAAAGAGAGCAATTCTTCATTTTCCCACCGATGTGGTAGATTTGTCCCACACCATATTTCCATGCCTCAAACACCTTACTTCGTGGACCAATATCTCTTTCATTTCTCAACGAAATTTGATGATTCTTGGCCCTACGGTCATCTACTCACTTAGTAGATTATGCACGTGAGAAGAGACAAAGCTTCCAACATGAGAAACCCTAGTGTTTAATTTATTAAATATGAGTGGACGCACCTCCCCATCAAAGCCAAATTTCCAACAATCCCCTCTTGAAAGAGAGATTTTGGCGCACACACATGGTGCCTACTTTCAACAATCTTTCAGCGAATTGCATCAGAAGAGGTAGCTTCCGCTTTGAATGGAGGGAGTTAATCAGCTAAGTAATGGCTGGTTAATGCACAATAACGCCCCCAAAAATCAACTCCAACGGAAGGCAGAAACTTTCTGCCTTCCGTTGTTTCCACATTCAACGTTCCAGAAACTCCAAGGACCAAATTGTAAATATTAAATAATTTGGGGTCCAAAGAGATAATACTAGAAGAAGCCCAAGCCCACGGCCCGTGATCGGTGACCCGATGCCCGAGCCCGGACCGGACCGAACGAAAACACTTGGGTTACCCCTTGGGGTCCCAAACCATTAGTCAAATTGAGACTTATAAAGAGAGAAATTCTTCCTTTTCCCACCGATGTGGTAGATTTGTTCCACACCATATTTCCATGCCTCAAATACCTTACTTCGTGGATCAATATCTCTTTCATTTATCAACAAAATTTGACGATTCTTGGCCCTACGGTCATATACTCACTTAGTAAATTATGCACGTGAGAAGAGACAAAGCTTCCAACATGAGGAACCCTAGTGTTTAATTCATTAAATATGGGTGGATGCACCTCCCCATTAAAGGCAAATTTCCAACAATTAATGCAATGTTTGGAAAAGTGGCAGATGAAACAGATGCAATAGATGAATGACATGCACTTAAGAATGCTATAGGTATGGAAACTAGGAATGATGCAGTTAAGAGTTTTAGGGGAGATGATCAAAATCTTACTTAAGGCATTTGTTGGTGACAAAGTTTGAGAACATGACATGGAGGAATCAGTTGAACCCCATGATATAAATGCTAAGGCATACTTGATACTGGTAATAGAATGCAAGAACAATTATGTGATGGTGGTGGTATTTCTTGCAGTGAAGAGGTGAATAAGGGCAATCGTACTCCTTTAGATGTTCATGAGGATGTGCAGAGGATGGGAACAGGCCAAGAGGAGAGTAATTTGAATGTAACTACTGTTGGAAATTTGCCTTTGGCGGAAAGGTGCATCCACCCATGTTTAATGAATTAAACACTAGTATTCCGCATGTTGGAGGCTTTGTCTCTTCTCACATGCATAATCTACTAAGTGAGTAGATGACCGTAGGGCCAAGAATCGTAAAATTTCGTTGAGAAATGAAATAGATATTGGTCCACGAAGTAAGGTGTTTGAGGCATGGAAATATGGTGTGGGATAAATCTATCACATCGGTGGGAAAAGGAAGAATTGCTCTCTTTATAAGTTTCTATAGTGGTAAAGGGTTTGGGACCCCAAGGGGTATCCCATGTGTTTAAAGGAGGGAGGACCTAAATGTGCTTGGGTTCAAGGCTAAGCCCACACGCGCGCCGCCGCCGCTTGCCAGTCCGGTCCGGTCCGGTCCGGTCTCGGGTCATGGGTCGTGGTCACGGGTCGTGGGTCGTGGGAGTGACGGAAGGCAGAAACCAACCCTCCTTCAATGACCATAATCAGCCCTCCTTCAAGGCCATTAACAGCCCTCACTAATGCCATTAACAACCTTGTTTGGCAGTTGAGGAGTCCTTCATTCATGCTATATATTGGTGTCTTTTGGCTCAATTATGTTACATATTTTTCAGTCACGAAAATAGTGCACTAACAGCTACACTTACATCACGAAAAACAGTGCACTTTCAGTGAGAAAAATAGCACGAAACAGTGACAAAATAGCAGCACAAAACAGTGTTGAAAAATAGTGAGCAAAGACACACATATACACAAGATATACACAACAGAGACACACTATATACACAGAGATAAATCAGAAGAGAAAACAGAAATTCTTCCTTCCTTTTCTATTTCTTCAGCAAGTCGATTCGTATTTGTTTTCTTCGTCAGACTCAACCAATTTGTTTTGTAGCGTTGAGATAAAAATGTTGTTTTATCCTGGGAGACTATTGTCCGCTAACGTAAAAGCATATATACGTGGCAATCTTGTCTTAAGGACAAAGTGCAATCACTCGACTCGACACACATTTGTAACCATCCAGATTTAGTTGTTTCTTGATTTCAGGTTATCAAGATTCAAGACTCAACAAGCTTGCGGCAGTTTTGAAGATTGGCCTATTTGTTCAACAAGATTCAATTTCTGAATATTGAATGTTTGTTCATCCTTTCGAACACTTGTAATATTTACTTACTTTCCGTACTGCTTTATACAATAGCATCCAACAATTTAAGACAAGATCGTATTGTATTAGTATTAGTGTTCGAAAGATGTCGGTCAAAAGTTGTGTGACCAAATCTGGATATGGCTGTGGTTTTCTGGTAGAAGAGAGTGATGATGATGTTGTTGAAGGTCAACGTGTTCGTGGTGTCACCGCTACCAAGAGTGGTGGGAACAAACGCTCATGAAAGGCTGAGGATGTCAACTGGGACAAGAGGAGAAGACTGAAGATGTGGTTCTATCTTGCATCTGAAGGCCTATATCTGTCTCAAATAAAGGATCCGAAAAATGGTAAGGAGAAAATGGACACTCAGTCCGATGAAGTGACTGAAGTGGGCCAGAATCCGAAATTGGGATAAGTAGGTTTTCTTACTTGTCAAGAATAAAGATTAAATGATGTCTGATTAAAAATGGCTTAAAGTAAGAAGGAATATGAAAATATTTTCACGAAATAATTTATATTACTTACGCTTTAAAAATCAGAAGTTTATCTCTTTTTCCTTCCCGTTTAAAGATTGGATTATGTAAACGACTTAAAAAGATTCTATTCTTTTAAGTGTAATTATTAAAAGTGTGTAAAGCGCCAAGATTCTTTTAAGGGAGAAAAATCCACTAACTGTGCAAAAACTGTTACCACTTTTAAGTAAGCGCCAAGAATTATCTGGGCACCAATCATAACGGAAGAAGACTAAAAGCTAAAGACGTTGAGCCTGTCACACTATTTGGCAGAAGATCCTTCATAGGATGATATTGGACACTCAGTCATACAAAGCCTCCGGGCGACTGGAGTGGGCCAAAATTCCTTTGATATGATGATATTGGACACTCAGTCATACAAAGCCTACGGGCGACTGGAGTAGGGCCAGAATTCATTTTATAGGAAAAGTAATGGACACCTAGTAAGGTGGGCCAGAGTTTCCAGGTCTTAAATGATCTGAAGGCCTAAAGAAAGGCAGAAAAGAAATTGGACACTCAGTTTGCCAAAGCAACTGGAATGGGCCAGAGTATACATATCACATATGATCCGGTTACGCCCTAGCCATGGGCAAGAGGTTGTTCATGTGAAGCAACGCCACCTCTAAAGTAGAAGGGGTTGGAGATGTTGTCCTCAATAGGACTTCGTGGAATGGGATCACTTTAAAATGAGGTGATACATGTCCCAAACTTGGTTTAAGGGACGCTGTTGGTCAAGCTGGTTTGAGACTAGTCCAATAGGTCTGTAATAACTAAGAATGGTACAGTATGTCTGTAGCCAAATGAATGAATATTTGTAATCCGTGCATCTATGCCATCATAGATTAAGACACGTTAAATAGAAAATCATTCAAAAGCTAGCGAAGTTGAGATTGTTGCCTTCCTTCGACATAAGCCCTCAAAATGAATGTGAGGTAGGCGAAAATGCAAATTCACCTTTCCAAATTCCGTCAAAGGAATAGCGAAAGAAGCACCGCTCCTCTAGAACTTAGTCACATATACTTGTGTGATTTGAAGTTTATACAAAATAGAGGGGGGAGACAAGTACGATGTGACCTTCATTGATGATGGTACAACGTATGGAATTCTTTGTTTGTTGAAAAGCAAAGATGAAGTTGTTGAAACGGATAAGCGCTACAAAGCAAAAGTTGAAAATCAACTAAGCCTACAGATTAAAAAATTTATAGTGATAGAGGGGGAGAATGTGAAGCATCGTTCATTAAACGACTGCTCATAACTCACCTCAGTCTAACGGTGTTAGCCAAGCGCAAAGCCGTACGCCCAAAATATGTGGGGCAAGGGGATCCTTACCGCTAATGGGATTCTCAACAGAAATACGCATAATGATAAGGATAACTCTTCGTATGAAACATGGAAAGGATCTCACATACAAATGTTGTGATGTGGGGTGGCTTGGTAAAAGTTGGAATACCGAAACAGGTCAAGTTGGATCTAAGACTGTAGATTGCATATCCACTGAATCTGCAAATAACTGTAGTGCTTATCGCCTCTTGGTGTCAAAGAATGCTGAATTCTTTGAAGATAACTTTCCTTGAAAAAAGAAAAAGGAGTAATTGCTCGAGGTTAGCAAGAACCCGCGAGGGCCTGACTGTCCAGAACTAGACATTCCGTAACTATAGGACTCAAAAATTGCTGGCTATCCGGAACTTAATATTCCAGATCTGCAGAACTCAGGGATTCTAGATGTTGAACGGAGACGGAGCAAAGAAGGGGACAAAGACTTGTTCCAGTCCTTCTAGCTTGTATGGTTGAGAATGAACCATGGACAATTAATAAATAATTGTCATCTCCAAAAGCGCTGCTTTGGAAAGAAGCTACAAAGAGAGAAATAGATTCCATCATATAGAACCATACTTGCGTAATGGTTGATCTTCCTCCGGGAAAAGAACCTTTGGGTTGTGAAAGAGGATACTCAAAAGTGAGTACAAAGTAGATGGATCTAGTGACGAGTATAAGGCCTCGGCTACTTGTACATATGCTCCCCTGTGAGTATCTTAACATCCAGGGCCATTGCAGTCTTGCGTGGCATGGATGTTGAAACAACCTTTCCAACCGGAGAGTTGGAAGAAGAGGATCATAGTTGGTTTGCTAAACCGTTGGGCTTCTTCCTAAACTTTCATTTTGGTCCCTGAAATGTTTACATTTTGGTCCTGAAAGTTTTAGATAAAATAGAAACAATGAATCTGACCACAGAAACAATGACTCTGAAGTTAGAAAGCCAACAGTTGGAGAATCAACAGTCTGAAAGTAAAAGTCATATTGAAACAAAGTCTCGATATGAAAGATATGGGTATCACAGATGACATCTTAGGAAATGGATTTCTAATACATCTAACGGAATGGTCGATAGTTGACAGTCTCGTTGAAGCCACCAATGGATATGAATCATAGAACTGATTGGAATCATGATGCACCCATAGACAAGGAGCGATATGCACAGATCACATGTAGTTCAATGTATTGTACACACTACAACCGACCTGGTATCGTCCTACAAACAGATCAGTTGAACTAATGTTCACTGATGATCTTAAATAATGATCAATATAAGACGTTAAGTCGGATATGACGATATCTGAATTATTCACTTATCTACGGATTATAGTATTCTGGATGTCCAGCGATTCTGAGAGAACATAGTGATGCAAACTGGACATCAGATATGAAGAACACCAAAGCCACAAGTAAATGTGTATGGTGGGTCTTGGAAAATCCTCTAAGCAAACTTGCATCAGCCGATTCATGATGGAATCAGAGTTTATCGCTTTATACAAAGCATGAAAAAAGTTGAGCAACTTCACGACTTCTTAGAGGACGTCCCTTATTGGGAGAAACCAGTGCCTTCAATAGTTATACACTGTGGCTAGCCGGTCGGCTTCAGAAAGGACACAGATGACGGCGTCTGGACATAGTTGTCGGAGACATAAAACTGTATGGCAGTTGATCATCACGTGTGTCACTTCCTTATTTATTAACTAAGGGACTACCCGGAGATCAAGTGTTCTGCATGTCTACGGGAATGAGCTTAAAACCCAAACAATATGAACCTATGCGGTGGTAACCCAACCATACTGATTGGAGATCCTAAGAATTTGGTTCAATGGGAAAACTAAGCTGTAAAAGGTTCAGTTGAGCGCTTCGGTGGAAGCAAAAAACACTTCGGGTGATGATTTCTGTACGGAAACATGAATCCAAAGCTATTCCCGTGATAGACATTAAAGTGCTACCTGCATGATGGGTAAAGGTTAAGCTTCCAAACCTTTAAACGATCCTCAAACGGTTGAGGTTAAGGTTGGGGAAACTTTTAATGATTCCTAACACTTGTGAAGTGGGGTATAGCAGGATACCTTGTAGAAGATCACCTATTTAAGTGCGAGGAAGGCCGCCTTAAATGAACGCACTTAAGAATCCAAGTGTGTCCACGGCCACAACGGACAAAAACGTAAGAATGAAAACGAATAAGGAGAGTTATTGTGTTGGTATCATTATCTTGGCTTACACTAAACACTGACGGTTCAAGACATCACGTTCACCGCGCAGTAAGTAAGTCCGATGGTATTCAACTAGGGAAGGTTCAAAGCGGAAGCTACATCTTCTGATGAAATATCTTTTCGCTGAAAGATTGCTGAAAGTAGGCACCTTGTGAGTACGCCAAAATCTCTCTTTCATAGAGGGGATTGTTGGAAATTTGTCTTTGGTGGGGAGGTGCGTCCACCCATGTTTAATGAATTAAACACTAGTGTTCCGTATGTTGGAGGATTTGTCTCTTCTCACATACATAATCTACTAAGTGAGTAGATAACCGTAGGGCCAAGAATCGTCAAATTTCATTGAGAAATGAAAGAGATATTGGTCCACGAAGTAAGGTGTTTGAGGCATGGAAATATGGTGTGGGACAAATCTACCACATCGGTGGGAAAATGAAGAATTGCTCTCTTTATAAGTCTCTAAAGTGGTAAAGGTTTTGGGACCCCAAGGGGTATCCCATGTGTTTAAATGAGGGAGGACCTAGATGTATTTGGGTTCAAGGTTAAGCCCACACGCGCGCCGTCGCCGCCCGCCCATCCGGTCTCGGGTCACGGGTCACGGGTCACGGGTCACGGGTCACGGGTCACGGGTCACGGGTCACGGGTCACGGGTCGTGGGCTGTGGGCTATGAGGACTTTCTGATATTATCTTTTTGAACCCCAAATTTCTTAATACAGTTTGGTCCCTGGAGTTTTTGGAAAGTTGATTTTGGGAGTGACGGAAGGCAGAAACTTTCTGCCTACCGTTTGGACTGTTTTTTTTAGCATTAACCAGCCATTACTTGGCTGTTAACTACTCCATAAATAACCCTCCTTCAATGACCATAATCAGCCCTCCTTCAAGGCCATTAACTCTCACTAATGTCATTAACAGCCTTGTTTGGCAGTTGAGGAGTCCTTCCTCCATGCTATATATTGGTGCCTTTTGACTCAATTATGTTATACATTTTTTAGTCACGAAAATAGTGCACTAACAGCTATACTTACATCATGAAAAATAGTGCACTTTCAGTGAGAAAAATAGCACGAAACAGTGACGAAATAGCAGCACAAAACAGTGTTGAAAAACAGTGAGTAAAGACACACATATACACAAGATATACACAACAGAGACACACTATATACACAGAGACAAATCAGAAGAGAAAACAAAAACTATTCCTTCCTTTTCCATTTCTTCAGCAAGTCGATTCATATTTATTTTCTTTGTCAGACTCAACCTATTTGCTTTGTAGCGTTGAGATAAAAATGTTATTTTATCTTGGGAGACTATTGTCCGCTAACATAAAAGCATATATACGGGGCAATCTTGTCTTCAGGACAGAGTGCAATCACTCGACTCGACACACAATTGTAACCATCCAGATTTAGTTGTTTCTTGATTTCAGGTTATCAAGATTCAAGACTCAACAAGCTTGCGGCAGTTTTGAAGATTGACCTATTTATTCAACAAGATTCAATTTCTGAATATTGAATGTTTGTTCATCATTTCGAACACTTGTAATATTTACTTACTTCCCGGACGGAAACACATGGGTTACCCCTTGGGGTCCCAAACCCTTAGCCAATTTGAGACTTATAAAGAGAGCAATTCTTCTTTTTCCCACCGATGTGGTAGATTTGTCCCACACCATATTTTCATGCCTCAAACACCTTAATTCGTGGACCAATATCTCTTTCATTTCTCAACGAAATTTGACGATTCTTGGCCCTACGGTCATCTACTCACTTAGTAGATTATGCACGTGAGAAGAGATAAAGTTTCCAACATGAGGAACCCTAGTGTTTAATTCATTAAATATGGGTGGATGCACATCCCCATCAAAGGCAAATTTCCAACAATTAATGCAATGTTTGGAAAAGTGGCAGATGAAACAGATGCAATAGATGAATGACATGCACTTGAGAATGCTATAGGTGTGGAAACTAGGAATGATGCAGTTAGGAGTTTTAGGGGAGATGATCAAAATTTTACTTAAGGCATCTGTTGGTGACAAAGTTTGGGAACATGACATGGAGGAATCAGTTGAACCCCATGATATAAATGCTAAGGCATACTTGGTACTGGTAATAGAATGCAAGAACAATTATGTGATGGTGGTGGTATTTCTTGCAGTGAAGAGGTGAATAAGGGCAATCGTACTCCTTTAGATGTTCAGGAGGATGTGCAGAGGATGGGAACAGGCCAAGAGGAGAGTAATTTGAATGTAACTACTACCTATTTAGTACAACACAAGTCATCAGTTGTGGATTTTCTCAATAAGAGCAATAGTAAGAAGCAAAAATCAGAAAAATTACAGAATGCAGCATATCAACAACTTATGCAACTTTCCTTCAAAAATCAGTCTACAGCTACTCAACAAGTGCATGTCAATAACCAGATGGTAACTAAGGTACCAAGAAAACAGAATTAGGTAATGCCAATTCAAGGTGTCTCTGGAGATTTGCATATCACTGTTGTAGACAAATAAAATGTTAGGAATGACTTTGATGAAGAGTCAACAGCCCAAAACTTTCATAATACAGATAGGGAGGGTAATCTATCACCTACACATATTGAGAAAATAACTGGGAAGACAAAGAAGAAGTCAACTAAAGGAAACCTTATGTCTCAAGGGTGCAAACAAGGAGAATTGTCTCTCAATCTACTATGTTAGTGATCATGAATGCACTCATATGGAATATTAGTTCAGTTAATACTAAAAAGGCCTTCAAAAGGCTTTTGATAATGCATACAAGACACATATTTTTTTTTATAGGTTTGATGGAACCCTCCAACAAGCTTACAAGATGGAATCATATAGGAGGAGGTTGGGACTAGAGAAAGCCTATAGTAATGTTTCTTGTAAGATGTGAGAATTTGTGGATGAAGAGTATGAGGTTACTATATTGATGTATAGTGTACAATACCTTAATTTGAAACTTAACAATTGGGATCTGCAGTTTGAGAGGATAGTCACTCTTGTATATGCAAAGTGTGATAAGGTGGAAAGAATTGAACTGTGGGATTCATTATATCATCTTGCATCAGATATGACATTGCCTTGGCTTGTTGGTGGTGACTTTAATGTTATCACAAATGATTCAGAGAAGTATGGTGGTTAGCCAGTGTCTGTGAGTGAAGTAGAATATTTCAGACATTGTATCAACATCTGTAATCTTTCAGACTTGGGTTACAAGGGTAGTGTCTTCACATGATGGAATGGTAGAGGGGATGATGCTTGTATTTTTAAAAGACTAGACATGTGTTTGGGTAACTTGAAGCTACAACATCTATTCCCAGGATTGGAGGTGACTCACTTGATAAAAAATGGCTTAGATCACCCCCCTTATTGCTTGAATGTAAACAGGAGGCCCAACAGTTTAAGAAATCCTTCAATTTCTTACACTTTTGGACAAACACATGCTTCTTTTATGGAGGTTGTGAGGACTAATTGGTAGACATATATGGAGGCAAATCCTTTCTTCACTTTCAATAAAAAATTGAAGAATTTGAAGAAAGTTTTGTCTAATCCATTGGGAACAAAGTATGTTGATAGTTGATAATGAAAATTTCTATTTTGCATTTTTGGCATCTAGCAGTCCATGCAAGAAATGCACATTCACAAAGTGTGCGGTTTGGTTGATAATGCACAGTAGAGGCCTTAGTTCTTGCATGATTTGTGTATTGACTATCCCCCGGTGTGTGGTATTAGCACTAGTTACTCATTTTGATGAGGGCAAGACAATGCATGAAAAGTGTTATACAGGCCTGTTTTGAAAAATGCATGCAGACAAAAACTTGGTACATAGGTCACATGTTACTCAGAATGGAAATGCAGGATATACAGCGGATATACACCTTTATACACTTCAAAAGGCAACAACAAGGACATGGTTGGCACTGGTTCTCATCAACAGCATATTCAGAATCACCTATATTAGTCTTAGGATGCTTGTTTCCATTTTTGGATTCATATAATACCAAATTAGGATACATAGATCCTAGCTTGGTCTTTAGATTATTTTTTGCATTTTTGAGCCTTTTGGCTACATTGGGCTGTGTGATTTTTTTTGTTTGAAAAAAAAATATAAAAATAGCCCTAGGCCCTAAAAAGTCTAATGAATTTGCTTTAAAAAACCAGAATTTAGGTCATGTAATTCTTCCTTAATGAAAAGGGTAATTAGGGGCTTAATCAGTTAGATCACGTAATTTTCCCATCTTATAACAGGCAGCATAATCGTCCGATCCAAGCCCAAATCAAACCCGTCCAACAGGAACATTCGGGTGGCCCCGAAATTCCTCATAAACCCTAAACCCTAGAATCCGCAATTCTCCTCATCCCTATTCTTCAATTATACCACAAACCCTAAACCCAAATATGCACTTCAAGAATCGCCTTATACATCCCCTTTTAACCTCAAACCCTAAACCCAACAAATTTAGGGTTTTCATTCAATTCAAAGCATCAATTTCAAGTCTCAAAGTAGCATGGCGAAAGGACCCAAAACTAGACCAAGCAATTGAAGACGACAAAAAATGGAAACAATGTGCTAGAGTTGTTAAAGAAGTGTTAAACGAACCGGGTCAGGTAATACCACTTCATTATTTAGAGAAACGCCGTGAAAGATTGAAATTACCCATAAAAATCAAGACTTTTCTTGATTTGAACCCGGGTTTATTCGATATATATTCGGGTCGGGTCAGACCCAAATCCGACCCGGTTATGTTTGTTAGGCCTAGTGATAGATTGAGGCAATTCTTGGAAGAGGAATGTAGGATTTTTGTTAATAATGAATCTTTATTGGTCGGTAAGTTATGTAAGCTTTTAATGATGTCTAAGGATAAGGTTGTAAGTGCTGATAAGTTGGTACAGGTTAAGAGGGAATTCGGGTTCCCGAATGATTTATTGGTAAATTTGGTGCCGAAATATCCAGAATATTTTAAGTTAATTGGTGAACCCGGGGAGGGAAAATCGTTTTTGCAGTTGGTTGAATGGAACCCCGAGTTTGCAAAGTCGGTGATCGAGGTAAGAGCTGAGGAAGAATCGAGGTTAACGGGGATTAAAACTAGGCCAGCATTTAATTGGAAACTTCCACCGGGTTTTTTCATTAGGAAGGAAGTAAGAGAGTGGATTCGAGATTGGATGGAGCTTCCTTATATATCGCCGTACGATGATGTATCGAATTTGGATCAATCTTCGCGAGAGATGGAGAAGAGGAATGTTGGGGTTTTCCACGAGTTGTTATCGCTTTCTCTTTATAAGAGGGTTGCTATCCCCATTTTAGGGAAGTTTAGTGACGAATATAGGTTTTCAAATGCGTTCTCGAATGTGTTTACTAGGCATTCGGGGATATTTTATGTGTCGTTGAAGGGTGGGATTAAAACTGCTATGCTTAGAGAAGCATACAAGGATAGTGAGCTGGTAGATCGAGATCCACTTCTCGAGATTAAAAACAAATTTCTTGAGTTACTTTCTGAGGGCCACAGGCAGAGAGCTGATCAATTGAGATTGCAGAGAGAGATGGTTCAGGAAGACATGAAAATGATGGCAGTCGGCAATACTAGACTAGACGATCAGAAATATGAAGAGGAGCTACTGGGAGAGGAGGAAGATGCAGAGCTATGAATGCTAGCTTCATCTTGAAAGTCAAGTTGGGTGTAAATATAACTGCTAGTGATGTCAGAATGAGGAGTTCTAGTGTGTAGCTTCACAAGCCAAAGCCCAATATAATTTCCTGGGTTCAGTGTGGGATTTTTCATTTTGAAGATGCTACATTTCAGAGAGCATTTTTTTTAATAAAAGAAGCCAAAAAAATGGTAACTACTGACTGGCAAAGCAGAGAGTTCTGGGAAATGTGGCACTGCTCATTGTTTGTTGAAATTAGCAGAACACTTTTGATCTAAGACACTGTTGCAGAGCAACTGCATCTTTTCAGTTTTTCGGGATAATAAGTTATTGTTGAGAAATCCAGCTTCGTAATTTCATATGGACGTTAATAGTTTAAAGGTTGATTGCTTTATATGACTATATGAGAATAGCTCAACCTGAATCTCCTTTTGTTTTCAACCTGACAAACATGTTTTGAGACCAATGATGACTGGAGTTTTAAATTTTATGAACCTTCTTTGGTATGCATCTCTCTCTTCCACACACTGCCATACCCTCATATCTTTCGTTTCTACTCTCATTTGTTTCCCATCCATTATCTTAACGGCTACAAGAACTGCTACGTATAATGGAGGATAATACTGCCTTATCTTCTGCTTAAATTTTTTCCTCTTTCTTATTGATAAGTTATCCTCCATTTACTACTAAGCCAATAATCATTTCAGGACTTTCTGATTTTAGCAAGTTTCCTTCCTGGTTTGCCTATAAAGCTTCAACAAATGACAAATCTTGTCCACCAAAATATGGCAGATGAGCTGGATATGGATCCTATATCCCTCTATCAATTGTTACTTTTATCTGCTTCATCATGCATGGTTCAGTGTATAGTTGCAAACAGTTCAGGGCAGGTATGAAATTTACAATATAGCTTCTGAACTGAGATTCTATGTCTCCGCATAGAAAAAAAATGCTCCAATGTCAATTGTCCACTGGATTCGTTTCTACAGTGAGAAGCTGCGTAAAACTCCCTGAGACAAATAAACTGTTCCATAAAGAAAAAAAAAGATAAGGATTAATAAGAAGGTTCTCTCCCTTGGGCTGCCATATTCGCTAGTCATTTTGGTGTATTAGAATGGACAGAATGGGTCACCAATAGGTCAAATTCCAGAAGAAAGGAGGGAAGATCCGGTGCGTAGCCAGAGATTTGATTTGGTCTTATTTCAACAAGTTAGAAGTTTCAATAATGTACAGGAAAAACTGATTGAGTGCATTTTCCTGCAACAAGTTAGACGTTTCAATATTGTACAGAAAACAGCTGATTGAATGCATTTCCCTCTTGCAGGCATCTTCAGTTCAATGTCAACAGCTTCATTGGAAGGGAGAATTGAGCATTAAGGATGAAGAAGTCAGAAGAAACTCCAGTGGTGCAATGTGAATTATGGTATTCTGTTGCCAACCTACAAATATAACATGGCTTGTAGATGAGGCACAAACCTCGTATAAATTCAGTGCATAATGAGAGGTGGTGACTACCGAACGCCAGCATCCTGGAACTGGAGATAATTGAGGCGATAAAATCATCAGTCATATTGGTATTGAACGGATGAAAAGAGTTGGACAATCCTATGAACAGACAACAGTGACGTTTTGTGGATTAAGCGACATGGTGGGAAATTTACTGGCCTAATGGTAACTGCAGGGGATGTTTGAATGTGATGTAAATTTTCAGTATTAGCATCCTGCAGACTGGGAACAGGCTACAGATGCTAATTTCCTTGTAGAATAAGTCTAGTTCGATGGAGTTAAGCATGATCTTTATATAATCATCTTTGTTTCCTGAAATTCTGAGCACATTGCATTATACCAAACGAAAAAGTAAGGAACAGGGAAATGGTCTGGGTTGTACTAATCTTTGACACTACTCTCACCTTGTTTCTCTAGTTTGCTTAATATTCGGATCTCCCTCTATTTGGGATTGAGGCGGAGTTATTGTTGTTTGCTGTTGTTATTAGACCCCCCCTCTAAATTATGCCTTTGTGAGGATAATATGCACTATTTGGATTTCCTGGCATCGGCATAGCTCCCAGAAGCTATCTCACATATTTGCTTTTAAGTTTCTTAAAAGTACTACTACTATTTTACGATGTCAAAGTGTTCTGAGGAGTTCCCATTTGTAATTTTAATTCATAAAGATATAGTTGCGGACTGGACTTAGCGGACCTGCATTTACCCCTTGGTATTGGAAGAGTATTATGTTTTTGCAACAAGTGCCAAGCTTATGTATGTAATGCCACGGTGGGTCTGTGCAGGACACAGAGAGTCATTTTTGTATAATCTACCTTTTTGATCACCAAGGCTTACAATTTAGTGGTACCGGGAGGGGGTTCACACACAATAAGTGTGAGTTTAATTCTCGTTCTCCCCCTTCCCTTCATTGATCCCTCAATGGTATAATAGACAAACCAGGCCCTGCTCATTGTGAATGATAAATCCTATAGGTTGCTTATCTTTATGTGCTTCAACTGGTAATGTTTTTGTCTAGTTCTTTATATTATATGCTTTTGCTGACTCATAGAGATGTCTGATTATCGAACAATATCTGATCACACGATCTAGCTAATAACATAATGTAGACATTCAAAAAGTCTATAGATCACAGGCTGCCAATAACTTTATTAAGTTGTTTATAGTACTCCAATATTTTGGAAAGATAAAGCAGAAACTGAGAAACATTGGAGGTGGCAAAATCTTAATGGCATTTCCATTTTGGCGCGACTCTATCCCCTTCCCTCAACAGCTCCTAAACAAGGAGTACTGGAAGTACACAACAAAAGGATGGATTCTTAGTGCAATATGATAAAAAATGAGTCAAATACTTTCTTTTTTGTTTCCCATCCGGTGTCCAGTACCAGCTTTGGGGCCCCGGCTAATACGAATTTGCTCCGCGTAAGATCCATTTAAGGGGGAGGTGTTCCCTAACAGATTTTTTTTCATACCTAGGGCTCGAACTTGGGACCTCTCGTTAAGGGTGGAAGGCTCATATTCATCCCACCACAACCCTTGTTGGTAGTCAAATACTTAATTGTAAACACTTCCATTTTTCATACTTATGTTTATTTGTTTATGTTTTTACCAGTTAGGAAGCTTTTAGTTGTCTTATTTCTCAGGTAAACATTACTTGAGAAAAAGAAACACCAGTCACACAAAAAGGATGAGGCTTTCTCAACCATGGACCTAATATACTCTACTACAGGTACATACCAAATTCACCCTTTTTCTTTCAATTTTTTTGGCTGATGAAACCTGAAAATCAGTTCCTAACTTGACTAACATGAAAAGCTTGTGACTTTAGGTTTAGTCTATATAAATGAATAAGATAGATTGTTGGCAGGTAAGTACTTGCTAGCTGTTAGTGAGGACATAACAAAGATCTTGAAAGCTGTTTTTTCAAGTGTTAGTAGCAGAACGTTATGGACATACATAACATCCCGAAGATAGTATTGATTGTGGTATTCCTAGTGCTGCACCCAAGTGGATCAAGAAGCCAATGGGTGACTAACCAACCTACTCGTCCTCTTTGTCCCGCTCAATTTGCACTAGTGAATCATGCGTGTTCGTTGCTTCCATTTGTTGGGGTCCCACCACCATCTCCACCATCCCCGCCTCCGCCATCCCCGCCTCCGCCATCCCCGCCATCCCCGCCTCCGCCATCCCCCCCACCTCCTTCTCCTACCGCCCCTCCAGAAAGAAGACACAGACGCAGGCACGGACGACATCACGTGCATAAGGAAACTCCTGTAGAAGAGGACTGCTGCAGGTGGCTGAAACAAGTCGATAACGAATGTGTGTGCGATCTGCTGGTTCTTTTGCCTCCCTTCCTGTCTAGGCCTGTCCACCAGTACACCGTCATGGTTGATCCATCTTGCAATGTTACTTTCCAGTGTGGTTCGAGGATAAAGTTTGAAAATCAAATGTTACCCCCTTTTCCATGATGCACCATCTCAATATACCGATGGTGTTTATATTTGTTAACTACATGTTCTTGAAATGAAAAAAAGTTAAGTATAGTAAACCTAGTACTTCGTTTAATGCTGATGAAAGTCTGTAATGTGTAGTTGAAGTATAAGAAATAAAGTTATGTACCCGTTTCCATCGAATTTTGTGGCAATCCATGTTACTTCTATATCTTTCAAATGACAAAAAATGGGTTAAAGCTTTTCTTGTTATTTCTTGACCAAATATTGAGAACACTGAAGTCAAATTGAGAAAGCCTTTATTGCTAATTTTATCGGAGGGAAGTTACATATTGGCCGCTCGTTGAAAATAGTTACGGTCGTCAGCCAAATATACAAAAATATACACCTATTTATGTATAAATGGGTATACTATATGTATATATATGTAATATATCAAAGATATACATTTGACGGCTATTTTTTGGTGGACGACTATACAATGTAACAATCCCTTTTGCGAAAAGATAGATCTAGAAAGAGTTCGTGGGTTTAACTCAATCCATCGCTTTTAGCTCGAACTATGCGTACATATACAACAAAGGCAAACACATATACGTAAATTACATTCATTCTGAACTCACTGATTTCGCTTTTTCTTTTACATATCTGCAATAAATAAAACTTGAAAAAGCCACCATTCTCTTTGGCCTTACATTTGGTGCTCAAGTAAAGGGTAAAAATTAGGGGTCAGTCGACAAAGACCCGAGCCCGCCCCGAGCCTCGCCTTGCCCCGCCCGACAAAAAAAAAAAAAAAAATTTACTGGCGGACTCAACTCGGGACGGACGATGTCTCGTCCCGCGAGACCCGAGCCCGCCCCAGTTCCCGCGAGACCCGAGCCCGCCCCACCCCGCCCCACCCCGACCCCAACCCCGCTTCTTTGTAAAATGACCGTTGCACCAACGGTTATAATCTAAAATGGCCAGCCAACGACCATTTTAGCCCCCCTCCCCAACCCCTACCCTTAATATTTATTTTAACCCATAAGTTATGATGTTTACACTTTAACTCAATTTTTCAACTATAAATAATTCATTTTCTCTTCATCTTTCTCACAAATCTTCCTACAATCTCTCTAATTTCTCAATATATCTCTCTACAAGTCTACATTGTTTGCTAAATATTCAATTTTATTTATTCATTTGGGAATTGGTAGTGAAGTTGGCAACTAGCTTGAGGATCTTCCATCGAGCAAAGTTTCAATTTTCAACCTTCGATTACACGTCGACGTTACGTCATGCTTGGGTACATTCGTTCCTTCATTAAATTATTATTGTCTGTTTATTTAGTTTATATCACTTAATTTTATTGTCTTTAATTATTTATTTATTTATTTATTATCATAATTAAAATTGAAGGATTAAAAGGTATGTTTAAGGGTAAGGGTAAGGGTAAGAGTGCTTCTTCTAGTAGGGGCAACCAGGGCAAGGGTACTTCTTCTAGTCATCTTATTCCTACACAGGATGATTTTGTTGATACTCAACATTTTCCTACAATACCATTAGATTTAGACCAGGAGCTATTTTCTGGAACTCAAGAAGACTTTAATTTAGACGATGATCTAGATGATATACCCACTAATGTTGATGACAACACACTCACTAGTGCACCTTCAACTGAAATACCTCATATTCCCCCTAGTATGAGACGAGGTCCAGCAAAACGACCATTAAAATCAGATGCATGGACATTTTTTGATAGGGACGTAGAGAATCAAGTAGCCATATGTAAAATTTGTAAAAATGTTTTAAAATTTAAAACTGGAAAAGGTCACGGTGGGACGGGGTGTTTAATTAGACACGTAGTAAGTGCTCATCCAGCTAGGTATGCCCAATACCAGGCTTCAAAACCGGGTGCGCAAACGCCGCTCTATCGGGACAAGGTTCACATATCGACATCGTCCCGGACCAAGTACTGGTCAAATTAACCCTATAACGGGGAATTGTAGGCTCTAAATACAATAAACATAGAGATAGGGAAGCAATATCAAAATTAGTTCTTTGTGGAGGGTTTGCCTTTTTCATTTCCTTCATCTCCGCTTTATTCATTACATTAGAGATATATATAATCCTCGCTTTTAACGGTTTTTCTAGATCAACTGTTAAGAGAGATGTATTTAAATTCAGCATGAATATCAACAATATTTACGTTTTTCATTATATCATTTTAATGGCAAAGTATCCATCACGTCTGATATAGGTCGTAGTACTAACGGCCATGATTATTTAACTGTAACTTGTCATTGGATAGATTATAAATGGTCTATGCAAAAACGTATTTTGGCGTATAGATATATAGATGATAGGCACACTGGTACTTTTATTGCAGAAAATATTTATCAAGTGTGCGATTATTACGGAATTACCGATAAAATTATGACTATTACATTAGATAACGCTTCTAATAACAATTACGCAATTACAATTTTAAAAAATAGTTTAACTCTGTCTTTTCCAGACCATTTTCATATAAAATGTGCGTGCCATATATATAACTTAATTGTAAAGGATGGTCTATCACTTTTTGAAGACATTCTTAGTAAAATACAATTTGCTATAAACTTTATTTTTAAAAGTAATAAAGTACAACGTAGAAAAGAATATAAAAAAATTTGTCATGATTGTGGACTACCTTTTAGAAAAATTCCACAAGAAGTATCCACTAAGTGGAATTCTTTATACGAGCAACTACTTGTTGCTTATGACTATAAATTACCTATAACTTTATTTTTTAACTCTCATAATAAAAAGCCAGTTGATATGATTTTAGATAGTGATTGGGAAAAAATTTCCGAACTTATTGTATTTTTAGAGAAATTTTTTCAAGCAACAAAAGAATTTTCCGGTATATATTATCCTACTATTTCAACTATGTTATTTTATATAACTCTAATATTTTTATTACTTAGTGAATATATGAAAAATCAACTTATAAGGCAATATTAAAAATGTTTCTCAAAATAAAAAAATATTTTATTCCTATTCCCTCTATTTATATTATTGGTTCAGATAAATCCTACTATTAAAATAGACGGTACTAAATCACTAATTGAAACTATTTACGATTGTATAGAAGTACTACCACCTCCAAGTCCCAAAAATCTAAATCACCCACCACCTATTGAACAAACTAAAGAAGAAGTATTGTCTAGCGTAGAACACCAATGCAAAAATATATATAGATTTTATCAACAAGAAAATGCTAGTAACTTACCAGCTTCCATACCATCTTCTTCATCTTCAATACAACCTCACAAAAGACATGTCGTTTCAATGCTAGTATTGAAAGCCTCATAAATAGAATGTGCGGTCGCACTCTACTACTAACCAAATTAGCGACTTGGATATTTTTGTTTTGCAGGTTCTGCATCGTATCAAGAAGTTATCAATGAAGATGGACATGAAGACTTGTCAAATATCGGAGGGGAATGAGAAGACCTTTCCGACACTTTCATTGATGGCTCGAGATGTTTTGAACATTCAAGCGTCGTCAATCGCCTCAAAGCGCTTTTTCTCGCAGCAGATATCAAATAGGAGACCACCGACACTCATTAGCCGGAGATAGCTTGGAAATTGCGGTATTATTCGTAGATTGGATACGAGCGGAGCGGAGAAGGTGCGGTCAACCGGAGATCAACGAAGAAGATGATGAAAACTACAACGAAATCTTAACCGAAGGTAGTGGAAGCGACGTGGATCAATTTGACCAACAAATACCAATTCCAACCGAAGAACCACATGAAATCATCAAGCAATTAGAAATGTGTTTTTTTGAGAATGTAATTTTTTTAATTGTAATTTTATTATGTAATTTGTAACTTTTGGACAACACCACAAAGTTGCAATTTAGATTTTAGACAATTGTATTTGTATTACAAAAAAATCATATGTCTATTAAATAATATAAGAGGCACAAAAACAGCCTTGGGATGTTTTTATTACACTATCTTATTTTGTTTATTGAGTTTTTTTTATACATATGTTATTTAAAAAAAAAAAAAAAATGAAAACCCGCCGTATCCCGCCCCGAGCCCGACCCCGACCCGAGCCCGCCCCGACCCGAGCCCGACGGGATCGGGATCGGGACGGGACTTGCTCCAGTCCCGCTGCATCCGACTCCCGCCAGAGCCCACCGACCACCCCGACCCTTCTCCCCCGTCCCGCCCCGCCTCGACCTCGCTGCATCTGCCCGCCAGACCCGACTCGCCCACCGCCACCCTTAGTAAAAATTAGCTTTTGCTAAGTCAACCAAATACATATATTAACGTATATATACTCTGTTCTCTGAATAAATGTTCAATATATACTTATAGCCCATATAGCCACTACTAAATTTGATGGGACTTTTGCTCTTTATAAAGAAATATTAAAAAATTAAGAAGATGATTGTTAAGGCCTCAAATAAAACAAGACCAAGAGTATTTCAGAAATAACACACACGTGGAATAAAGTAGTGTTTGACTAATAGAGTATCATAGTATACCCAAAAAGGGAGGCTCCCAATGGAATTACATGCTGATTATGACATTTGATTGATTGATTTGAGTTTATTCTCACCTTAAGAAAACTACTTACCATTCACAACGAGTAACTAAAATAGAAAGAAAAGACAAAAGGAGAACCTTATGCGTTCCTTCAATTTATGCAAAATTGAGCGATAATATTTTTGTTTGAAAAAGGATATTTTCAACTCAATTAAGTAATAGTATGGGCATATTTAATTAATTTTACATAGTTTAAGGACATTTTGGACAAAACTATTAACGGATGTCATTTTTGTTTAATTTCACATAATTTAAAGATATTTTTACCCTTTTTTGTAAAAGATATTTATGCAGTTAGGTCACTGAAAAACAACTACTACAAATAACTTTATAAAAAAGTATTTATTAATAATTTATTATAACAAATTAATTACTTTGATAATAAAATAATTATTTATATCACTTGTATATAATATCTTAAATTCATTCCAAAAAAAAAATACTTGATCCAGTGGATCATTGGCCATGATATAAGTTCTATTAGTGATCGACTCCCACTCTTTTGTATTTGTTACGAAAATACTACAACTAGTTCTTCTGTTAGGTCTATTCTATTAACAGTATTAAGCAAAAACAAAATTAGAATTCTTTTTAATTATAAATAGGGGGAGAAGAGGGAATGACAAGGCGGAAATTGAATTTTTTTAATAAGATAAAAATTTAGATAGTCAGTCAACAATATGTTAACTTACTATAAATAGTTTTTGTCCCCATGTGATAATGGGACCTCCACTTATATTGTGTAACAAAATCTCTGCAACTAATATTATGTTATGATGTCCAGTCACAAAAAAGAAGAGATATTTTCTTTTTTGTTTCTTGATACTAGCAATGCCATCCAACTAATTAGAATGCAATGGATCTTATCCTTTTGATATAACAAATTGAAAATGAAAGCCACCTCATATGTGTGTACACAGTACACACTATAATTATGTGAATGAATCTTCTTTTACTGCTCATTTCTTTTTAATTTAATCATACCTAAGAAGACCATGTTACAGACGGCAGTAACCCCCACCGATTTTTTTCCTTCTATTTCTCTTATCATTTTTTCTAATTTTCTCCACTATCTATTAAAATATATGTTATACAATAATTTATTAGTACTATTTAATTCTGCCTATCCCCCCACCATTTGTAGGATAGTTTAACAAAAATTGTACTCCCTTTCTTTTCATGTTTCGCTTTATTTAACTAATTTTTTAAGTTAAATTAGATTTGATAAATTCAATATTTTTTAATTAAAATACAAATATTCAAAATTGTATAAAAAGTACCGCAAATTGCAATTCCTTTCCTGTCAATTTGATGAAAATATACGTTTAAAATGTTGATCAAAAGTTACATAGTTTAACAATCGAGATGCAAAATATGACAGCTAATTTGAGACGAAGAAAATATAAAGTAATTTCATTTTACACGACTTGGAGATAACGGTACTGCCAATTTATATAAACCTTAATACAGGAAATAATCATAAACTATTTTAAAACTTCTTAACTGAGAAGAATTAAATATATGATTCATCCTTGTTATATTAACATTTACTGTACTTCAAGAAATTCAACCCCATAATATAGGAATGGAAGAACATTTGACTGCTGCAGCAGCCTGCAGTAGAACTCCACCAATCTTTTTTTTTTGGGTCCAGAAAGATTCTCCGCTATAACGTCCATGTTTAAATGTATACAATATACACACAATATACATGGGCTCTTGTGTGTATATTGGGCTCTCGTGGCTCTCGAATACTTCACCTTTGTACCGTGTAGTTTAGGTAATATTTAGTATCTTAGTTTAGGTAATGTTGTAATGTAATTAGTATTGTATACTTACCATAATATTTGTATTACCATAAATGTATATTTAGTATCCAAGTAGAATAAGATTTTAGGAGTAGAATATGAATAGAATTCTCCTATTATGGAAATATGTAACTTGTATAAATAGTCTTTCAATCAATGAAAATAATTAAGGGGATTATTTCTTTCATGGTATCAAGAGACTATGTCTAAACTTGCTCCCGCCTTGCTCTCGGTTTTTGTGCCACTTCTCGGCCACAACTGCCTCGATTTTCGTCCCTCTTCACCGGAATTGTGATATTTTTTACCTCCACTCTTCTCAAATTTTCCCTCCTCTCCCTTTGTTCTTTCGTTATGTCTAAGAACACTTTTTATCCTGCCCTCACAGTTTCTAACATCAAGAACAACATCCCTATTGTTCTTGTGATGGAAAACGTCCAATATGCGATGTGGGCAGAATTGTTTAAAATTCACGCTATCTCCCATCAAGTCATCCATCACATAATTCCCCCTGCACCTATTCCCGTGGAGGATCCTCAGTTATGGATTACTCTTGATGCTACCGTTCTCCAGTGAATTTATTCCACTATTTCGGTTGACCTCTTACAGACGATCATTGAGCCGGACACTACGGCTATGGCTACCTGGAATAGATTGCGTGACATATTCCAAGATAACCAACATTCACATGTTGTCACACTCGAGCAGGAATTCTCTCAAGTTCGCATGGAACAATTTCCGAACGTGTCTGCATATTGCAAGAAACTCAAGGAGTTGGCAGACCAACTCCGTAACGTTGGCGCACCTGTGACAAATAATCGTCTGGTCCGATAATTGGTTGCCGGCCTTTCTGAGGCCTATAATGGCGTTGGGACTCTCCTTCGTCAAAGCAATTCACTTCCCGCTTTTTATCAAGTCCGCTCCATGCTTACTTTGAAAGAAGTCGGTTTGGCTAAAAAGGCGACTACCGGTGCAAGCCCTTTAGTCATGATGATGTCCTCCACAAATTCTTCGCGTTTTGTTGATAATTCGGGCCAAAACCGTGCTCATGGTGGCGATAAAAATAATCGTAAGAATAATGGCAAAAACTGCAAGGGCAAACGCGACGGTTCTGGTGGACAACATTCCAGCAGTGGGCCCCGTCCAGTCAACAGTGGGCCACCTCCCTACTGGTCCCAGCCATGGGGCCCATGGCAGTGGGGCAGGGGCAGTGGGCCGTGGCCCAACAACCCCTACTTACCAAGTTCTTCCAACGGGCAGTGGGCTGGACAACCCCAATTCAGGCCTAACAGTCAGGCCCTTTCTTCTTGTTTCAGCACTGGGCCGGGGCAGCAGGGTGGACTATTTAGATAAAAATAATTTTATTTAGTGTAAGGGTACGCGTAGTACTCCAAATTGTCAGTCTTGTTCTTTAGAAAAAATTGTTAGGTTGCCATTTGTAGACTCAAATTCTCATACTTTAATGTCATTTGATATTATTCATAGCGACTTATGGACGTCTCCCGTTCTTAGTTCATTGGGTCATCGGTATTATGTTCTTTTTTTGGATGATTATTCTAAGTTTTTATGGACTTTTCCGATAGCGAAGAAATCTCAAGTGTTCCCTGTCTTCCTAAAATTTAAAGCATTCATTAGAACACAGTTCGAACGGAAAATAAAAAATATTCAATGTGATAATGACAAAGAATATGACAATGGTGTGTTTCGGGAATTCTGTGCTAATAATGGGATCAATTTTCATTTTTCTTGTCCTCATACGTCTTCACAAAATGGGAAAGCCGAACACAAAATTCGTACCATAAATAACATTGTCCGAACTTTATTGATTCATGCTTCCGTACCCCCATTTTTTTGGCATCACGCTCTACAAATAGCTACCTATCTCCTTAACATAATTCCTTCCAAAGGTTTGACTTATTCTTCCCCTCTTCAAATTTTATATAATAAAATTCCTTCATATTCACATCTTCGGGTTTTGGGGTGTTTGTGTTATCCGTTATTCCCGTCCACCACAATTAACAAATTTCAGGCCCGGTCTACTCCGTGTGTGTTTTTGGGTTTTTCGTCTAATCATCGTGGTTACAAATGCTTTTATTTATCCTTTAATAAAATCATCATTAACCGCCATGTAATTTTCGATGAATACCAATTTCCATTTTCTAAAGTTAATACTCCCGTGCCTAGTTCGTATAATTTTTTGGATGATAGTATATCTCCGTATATTATTCACCATTTTTCAGACGTATCCCGCACCCAAAATTCTCCAGCGGGCCCACTGTCCACTGGTCCTACTGGTTCCTCACCCATCGCCACCCCAAGATCGCTAATAGGCGATTCAGCCGATTGGGCGATTCAGCCCACTCGAACTGGTCCGGCCTCGCCTCTGTTTACCGAGTTGGGCAGCCCAGCCCATCAAGCTAGCCAGTCCGTCCCGAGCCCAGCAGATTCCTGAAATCTGCCCAATTCTTTCTCGAGTCATAGACCGGTCACTCGTAGTCAACGGGGTGTTTTTAAACCAAAAAGACATTTTAATTTATATTCGAATGTCCCTAAATCCCCCTTACCCCGTAATCCTGTGTCTGCTTTAAATGACCCGAATTAGAAAATTGTTATGACCGATGAATATAATGCTCTTATTGATAATAAGACGTGAGAGTTGGTGCCCCGTCCATCTAGTATTAATATTATCAGGTCTATGTAGATTTTTTCTCATAAGGAGAATTCAGATGGTTTATTTGCTCGACATAAGTCGCGACTTGTGGGTGATGGTAAGACTCAGCAGGTTGGTGTAGATTGTGGTGAGACGTTTAGTCCGGTGGTCAAGCCAGCTACCATTCGCACTGTGCTTAGCTTGGCTCTTTCGAAGGCATGACATATTCATCAATTAGATGTAAAGAATGTTTTCCTACATGAGGATCTCAAGGAAATAGTCTATATGCATCAACCTTTGAGATTCAAGAATCCCAAACATCCTCATCATATCTGTTTGTTGAAGAAGTTCTTATATGGGCTTAAGCAGTCTCCCCGGGCCTGGTATACGAGGTTTGCAGACTATGTTTCGACTATTGGGTTCACTCACAGCAGGTCAGATAATTCCTTGTTCATCTACCGTCGTGGTTCGTCCTTGGCCTATATTATGTTATATGTGGATGATATTATTTTGACTACCTCTTTCGATGCCTTACGCCAGTCTATCATGACCATGCTCAGCTCTGAGTTTGCTATGAAAGACTTGGGGCCCTCGAGTTACTTTTTGGGGATTGCTGTCACTCGTTATTCAGATGGGTTGTTCTTATCTCAAAGGAAGTATGCAGCTGAGATCATTGAGAGGGCTGGGATGCCATTCTGTAAGTCCACTTCCACTCCAGTTGATACTAAGCCCAAGTTTAGTACCGCTGCCGGCATACCATACGAGGATCCGACCCGCTATTGTAGTCTTGCAAGACCAGATGTTACGTATGCTGTCCAGCAGGTGTGTTTGTTCATGCATGATCCCAGAGTTGAGCACATGAATGCACTCAAACGCATCATTTGGTATATTCAAGGTACACTTGACTATGGGTTGCATTTATATCCTTCCTCGACGTCCACACTTGTCTCATTTACGAATGCTGAATGGGGTGGCTGTCCAGACACCAAACGATCTACATATGTCTATTATATGTTTCTTGGCAATAACCTGGTCTCATGGTCTGCCAAACGTCAGTCGACATTATCCCGATCCAGTGCCGAGGCCGAGTATCGAGGGGTAGCCAATGTGGTCTCGGAAGCATATTGGTTACGTAATTTACTTTTAGAGCTTCATTATCCCATTCAGAAAGCAATATTGGTTTATTGCTATAACATTAGTGCCATCTGTCGCACCCTATTTTGACCTGCTCGGGTCAAAGCGGAGCACAACGTATCCGGTGATTCCTGGGTATCGAATTAAGGATTGAGGAGTCGCCACCTAATTATTTTTTACGGTGAATTAGGACACCTAAATATTAAACTAAATGCTGCAATGTAACTCCAATTTTAAGGTCTGCGAAACTAGTGAGATTCTAGGTAAGGGTTCTTTATTATCCTAAAGGGAAGGGGTTAGGCATCCTTTAAGATCCGCTAACTGCGGTTATCCGGTCAAACTCAGGTTAATTATTGCTAGAAAAAATGCATGTTTTACAAGTATAATAGATTTAAAGATGTTTGCAAATAATTAGTAAATGATGCATTTTAAAAAGAAAGATACATGTAAAGTTTGAAAAAATATACATTTGTAACAATAAATTATTTATAATGCCAAAGAAGTAAAATTTTGGGAATCATTGACTTGTAAATTGACAAAAGATAAACTTATTCGGTATGATTAGTAAAGCAAATAAAAGATGACAAAAGTTGTTTTGAAAATCTTGAATACGCGTGGCGAGCCTAAAATAAATAACTAGCGGAGGGTTTCTAAGTTTGAGTTAACCGAGCCTACAAATGAATAAACTAGCGACGGTTTTGAACTACCCTATTAATTAATTCTAAGCTTGCTTATTCTAAGCATTTCAATGGTTACATAAGTGCGATAAATAATATTACAATACAGAGCGGGATAAAAGCTAAATTAAAGAAAGTAATTAAAATAAATAAACTCCGAGGAATGTCTGCCTTTATTTACCTTGTTCCCTGTAAGCTATCAAGAACAAACGGTTAGAAACAGTTAAATACAAATAACTTCGGATCCGTATCTAAAACAAATAGTGTTTTGGTCACGGAGGGCTCAGACTTAAATTTTGAAAAGACCATTTCAATCACATGTGGCTGCAAACATATGACTAATGTGGTTATTTTGATTGCCTCGCCTACTAAACATATTGGTCTCTCAGATGAAAAAGAAAAGATCAGTATAATCACGTCATGGTTGCGAACATATAACTTGTCGGTTATTTTAATCGCCCCGCCTACTAAACATGTTGATCCCTCGGATGAAATAAAAAGGTTTAAGCCTCATCCTTGCCCAGAAGTTATATTTCCGTCTTTACGACTGTGGAAGCCTCAAAATCGACGAATATTTTTCATCGGCCAGTGTAGTATCGTGCTCGAATCAGCAAAATTAAATCGAAAACAGTAAGCAGCCGCAGTAAGCAGTAGAAAAAAAACAGAGAGGCAATTCCCGAGAAGACGGGATGTTTAATAAAAAACAGTAAATATCCGTTGCCCGGATGTTTAAAAAAGTGCTGAAAAACAGAGAATCGAAACGAAAAAAAAAACGTGGCCTCAAATTCAATTTCATCGGCCTAAACACGATATTAATAAAATAATAAAACAGTAAAAACAGTAAGATATCCGTTGCCCGGATGTTTAAAACAGTGCTGAAAAACAGTGAAATGAAACGAAAAAAAAAGCGCGGCCTCGAATTCAATTTCATCGGCCTAATTATTCTAAATATCCTAACAACCACACAAGCATTAAATAATTATTACAGACCCAAATAGAAATAACGAAATTAAAGAATAACAATAAAAGGGAACTAAAGTGGATGACGATGTCATCTCGCCCTATTTGTTTGGAAATCCCTAGGCTGAAGAATGCCAGGAATGTGGATGCGGGTCTTCATTTGACAATAATCATGATGAGTCTCATAACGAAACTCTTCGTAGCTCCCGATGCATTTCCTTTTCCGGGTAGCGAACCGAGGCGTTGCTTTGAATCGTCGAATCCGCTTGGAAATGTTTAGAATTCTGATTTATTTTAGATTTCGAATTCTGATTTTTTCTGGAAATAGGACTCTGTTTTCTGATTTTCGGATGTTTGACCCGACCCGAAATGACCCGACCCGACACGGCAGTAACCAGACCCGAATTGAACCGAAAAATAGTGAAAAAATAGCTAAAATCCAGATTCTTCAACACAAAAAAAAAACAAAATTTTCGACCTATATTTCGGAATCTTTAAGTTGAAGAACACATGCAAGAACAAAGAAATGTTCCTATAATTTCGGATCTTTTTAGTGAAGAACAATACTAACAAAATTGAAAGGAAACAGAGACTTGAATCTAATTTTCAACCCGAAAAATCGAATTAGAAAACTCCTAAAAAGAACCCTTTTATCCGAAAATCGAACCCCCCTAACAGCTGCAAAAGGGGGTTTTTTATAGGTCTCAAACTCAACGTTCAACCCCCTCATACCCCCCCTAAAAACGAATTCAAATTTCAAAATAAAGGGGGGACAAAATCTGATTTTTGGGGCGTGTGTTGCGGATTTTGGGGGTATGGGTCGAAGGGTTGGTGGCAGGGATTTGGTGGCAGGGGAGTTGGTGGTGGCAGTGGGCGAGGTGACCGGCGTGTGGGGTCGGGGGTATGGGGTGTGTGGCGCCGGTTTAGGGGGAGTAGGGTTTGATTTATTTTGGGTGAGGGGAGATTAAATGGGTTAGAAATTGTTTTGGGTTTAAAAAATATAAAAGGGGTTTAACATTAAAAATATTATTTTTGTAAAAGATGTGAATTATTTAAAATAACATAACGATGTGATAATAATAAAATATAATATTTGCGAAATGTTTAATGCTTAATAAAAAAAATGGAAATGCGATGCAATTGAGAATCATAGAATTTTCGGATAAAACTTATGATTATGATAAAAAATGCAAATGATAGTAAAAAATGCGAATAATAATAATAATAATAATAATAAGAGAATAATAATAATATATATATACGCATGTATGTATATTGATTAAAATTGTTTGAGGTGTTAAAAAATATTTAAAATTACAAATAAATTGGAAAAGACGGGACAAAATTGGGTGTCAACACCATCTACCTTTTTGGTAATCCGATTCAGCACCATCACACTAAGCATATCGAGATGGACATTCACTTTGTCCGCGAAAAGGTTGCTCGGGGTCAGATACGCGTCTGCCATGTCCCGTCAAGATATCAAATTGCCGACATTTTTACAAAAGGTCTTCCCTCGGTCCTTTTTGAAGATTTTAGGGACAGTCTCAGCGTTCGAAGACCACCCGCTATGACTGCGGGTGTGTGTTAAATATACACAATATACATGTATATTGTGTGTATATTGGGCTCTCGTGGCTCTCGGATTCTTCACCTTTGCACCGTGTAGTTTAGGTAATATTTAATATCCTAGTTTAGGTAATGTTGTAATGTAATTAGTATTGTATACTTACCATAATATTTGTATTATCATTAATGTATATTTAGTATCCAAGCAGAATAAGATTTTAGGAGTAGAATGTAATAGGATTCTCCTATTATGGAAATATGTAACTTGTATATATAGTCTTTCAATCAATGAAAATAATCAAGGGGATTATTTCTTTCAGTCCACTTTATAGTAATCCATTCATTTCAATTTTTATGTACTACTTTTTTTTTTATCATCAGACTAAAAAAATACATCACCTCTTTATAATTAAAACGTTTTTTTATTCCAAACATTTTCATTTCGCCCTTCATGACACTACCTTATAGAAACAACAAGTCATGCTTATAGTAACAAGATTCAAAGAATATTTTAGTACGTTAGACACCACTAGTTTAAGACCATATATTTAAATATCATTCTTAAATTGAAACGAAAGAAATAGTAATAATTTCTCAAACATAAAGAACTAGCAAAATTCTCTTATTGTATTATCTCTGTCAATTATTATTTGATGTTCCATAGCAAAAGGGTTACAGTCTTATGTAGTTACAATAGAGTGATCAATGAAAAATAATTAAACTATATGATGCTAAAAGCTAGCTGGTGGACATATATGAATGTTATCTCCCAAAACTGGCGAATCACACGCTCATCAACTAATTAAGGTACAAAATCAAATTAATACACAACTTGTTGCTTCTTTCTTTTTCTTTAATAGTTAGATGCTGCTGCCATGGCCGATGCTGCAATGGTTGTCCCATCATTTGTATAAACCATTGATTTCCTATTTTTTTCGCATAAAAATTTATCGACTATCTTTATGCTCTGTCCCATCACTATATTCTTCCATATTTCCTCTGCTTCATCTTCATCTGCTTTCCTCTTTTTTCTGAATACTTCAGTTGCATCTAATCGATGAATTTTCCATCCCTTAACGTTAATCAATCGTTTAATTTTCTCTAACTGTTTACTAGCTAGTATACAGTTATTGATCTTCACTTGATTAATGGCTTCCTTTAGAAGTCTCTCGCGAGTCTCTATGTCCACGGAATTTGACAGTTCAGCACGAAAGTAACTGTCAAATTCCGGGACACCAATGGCTTTACGTATGCCTTTGGTGTAATCTTTGTTTTTTGGATTGAACATGTTTCTTACCTCGTTAATCATTCCTTGATCGACCATTTTGTCCACACGTTCGTACAAAAATGAATTTAGTACGTTCATGGACACGTCCACCCATAGGAAGCAACAATCGTACCTCGTACTAAAATGATAAGAATTGTCGTGGACAAGTGCCTCGATGAACGAATTGGATCCTCCAACGATGATTGGAAGTTTCCCGGAGTCAGTTATAGAGTTAACAGCAAATGAAGCCATGTTGCAGAAGTTTTTTGTGGTGAATTCTTTGTAAGGATCAATTATCCCTAAGAGATGATGAAGTACACCACAACGTTCTTCATGTGTGATTTTGTTGGTCGCGATATCGAGACCTTTGTACACTTGTATTTTGTCGGAGTTCACTATTTCTCCTCTAAATTGAGTGGCTAAGTCTATGGAGAGTCTTGATTTTCCAGCACCGGTAACTCCCATGACCACCACAACCTTGTCTTTTTGAGGCAAGTTTCGCAAGTTTAGCAAATTTGGCCATACTTGTTTGCACATTTGTGCAGAGTTCATCATACTTATCATAATAAGATAATAACAGTAATAATTACGTCTATAGTAATTTTTTTATGGCTATGAAAAAATGGGTACGGAGGGAAGTACTTTAATGCGGCAAATTGACAATGTGTTTGTTTTGGAGAAAGAAATGTTCTTCTTTGAGGCTTTGGGTGGTAATGGTTTGTCAGCTTTATATAATGGCTAAAGGGAATATAACAATGATATAGCAAATGATTGATTTGATGAATAAAAGTGTCATATTGCAGGTCCCAATGGGTTGAAAGTGGGTTTAAAGTTGTTGAAATTGGTAGAACTTAGTGAGAAGTATTGAAGATAAAAGTTACTACTCCTATATGATTCGAAAGGGGGTTCAATTGAATTGAGAAAAAAGAGTCATGCTAATTGCTAAAAATCGATCACCATATATATTTGAATGAGTTAATTATCTCTTATACGCACATCCACAACTTGATAGCTTCGCTAATTACCACAACATCAAATAGATATCACATCAATGCACTAAACAAATGAAAATTGTTATTCTTTTTATTTCTCACCTGGTATTTCGTATTCATTTAAAGATTTGATTAATTCAAATCTTCGTTAAAAATTTCACTTTGTGGGTAATTAAAATATTCTCTAGTAAATATGATTCTATTCTTAGGTTTCAAACTCGAAACTTCTATTTAAAGGATAGAAGAATACTTACCATCCTATCACAATATATAGTGGTCCATAATTACTTACTGACTAATCGAACGACGATAAGCATGGCTACATATAGTCACAAAATATCGTGTGTACGTCAATGCTTTGGTTTGACAGATTATTTTGTGATATTTATAACATATCATTTTTTTGCTTATTTAAATAACCAAAATTAATTTTTTCTAAATCGTTCCAATCCGTTTGATTTTCCCCCCAAACATCAACACAATACATTAATTTTTGGTACTTTATTTAGAATGTCACATAAGAGTCACATAGTAGGATGTTCCATTTGTTACGTGTAACATAATAACAAGTTACATAACACATAAAGTATAAATTAAGAGTTTACTAGATGTCTCATCTTAAGGACAAGAGCTTATATACGTGCAATGCTCAAGTGAGATTTTAATTTACACGGCAAAGGTTGCAACAACGAGGTTGTGCACTTCCAAAACTAATATTATTATCTATCTTAGAATGGTTACTAAGTTGCTAATAAGAAAATTACAATTTAAAAAACACAAATCTGGAAAAAAATAACGTGTAGCATCACTATCTTATAATAAAAACCTATCCAAATTTAAGAATTCTTAAGAAAAAAAATCTAATAATCAGTTTGATAAAGTTGAGGTCCGTTGATTTTTTTGGAAACAACATTGACATCCTTAAATTGGTACTTACGAATAACGCAGAAGAGATAGTAATTCTTGTCCCACATCCATTCTTTTCAAAATTCTCTCCTTATGTCAATTAGTTTACTGATTAAGATATTGAAGTACAAATTCTGGCATGACCTAAATTTTACTCTCTCTTATATATAATGAACTTAAAAAGTAGAACCTACTTAATTCACCAACAAAGTGTTAGTGTCAATCTAGTATCATCAATGATGAAATGAATTGAGCACAATAATATAATAATAACTCAAAATAACTTGAAATCAACAACAATGAATTCAATAAATCGAAAACACATACTAACTTGGTGTTGATAGAGGCATGCTTGATGCAATGTCCTAAGACAAAAATTCGGCCCCACTTATGCTGAAGTTTTACAGACGTCTGTCTAGAGGATACAACTATCTAAGTGAGAGTTCTAGCACAAGAACTTCACTTCTGGCGAATTTACTATATGTGTTCTTCAGAAACTTGTTTTGAAGAAGAAGAAGTAGAAGCTACAATCTTAAATCATTAATTGTGAAAAAACTGATTGATTGTAGTTTTTTCTGTCTTGTTGTGTATATCTCTCCAACCAAGTGATCAACCTTCTTTATATAGAGTAGAATATGAACAGTTACAACCATTCATACCAAAGGTTGTAATTGTTCTGAAAAGTTGCAACCTTTGATTCGAATTTTCTGTCCGTTGATCACTTTATTTCTTCTTAATTCCATACAAGTTCCAACAATACCCCAAATTTTCTATTCAAACATCAACAATACCCCACATTTGGATAGAAAATAAGATAATAAGGAACTTTTCGTTATTTCTGAACAACGCGATATGACATGCATCGGAAAAGGTGTCTTGTGGACTTGAATCGTTCGTAGTGAATGCCTATCGGATCTACTTTGTGAAATAGTGGATGAAATATCTTGAACTATTCACGTTTTATAGTAAATCAAGACAACAAGTATTACACAGATCATATCAACATATTTCAATTCTACGGTTGTGTTCATTTCGGTCGTGAACAACTCCTTTGTGAGATTTTTTAGAGAATGTAGCCATATCGGTTCTCCCAGATGCGACCCCACATCAATCTCATATAGGTAATACCAAATAAGAATAGTCCGTACTATCCCACCATAGGCTTTTAGTATTATTAAAAATAAGATTCAGCCCTTAAAACATCAACGGATTAACACACTTAGTACACCATAGGAATGATCATATGTGTGTTTTATGCTCCTTGAGTCTTCCCCAACTAGTTTTTCTATTGAACCTAAACCATGGGATCTCCAATTATGATAGGTTAGGTTTTCGCCAGTTAACGACTCATTGTGTTGGCTTTAAGCCCATTCCCCTCGATGTAAATACGACTTGCTCTCTGTTAAGGCCTTTTGTCAAAAGATCCGCTATATTGTTCTTTGATCTCACATAATCAATGGAAATGATTCCATTCTTTAGCAAGCTTTGTATTGTATTATGACATCGCCTTATATGTCTCGACTTGCCATTGTATATCTGATTCTTTGCCCTCGTCAGGGCAGCCATACTATCACAATGTATGCAAATGACTGTCACAGGCTTTGTCCACAACGGAATACCTTCTAGGAAGTTTCTAAGCCATTTTGCCTCTTCGGCAGCTTTGTTTAAGGCTACAAACTCTGCTTCCATAGTTGATCGCGTATTTATCGTTTGCTTTGATGATTTCCAAGATACCGACGCTCCACCAAGTGTAAATACATAATCACTTGTGGACTTACTTTCCGATTGGTTGGACATCCAACTAGTATCACAATATCCTTCTAACACATGAGGATATTTTGTATAATGCAATCCATAGTTCATTGTATGCTGTAGATATCAGAGTGCTCGTCTTAGTGCAAACCAATGATCCTTTCCAGGATTATGTGAGTATCGACTTAGTCGACTCACTGTATATGCTAAATCCGGTCTCGTACAATTCATTATGTACATCAAGCTTTCAAGAACTTGTGTATACTCCAATTGAGACACACTTTCACTTTCATCCTTCTTAAGGTGACTAGCGGGATCAAATGGTGTAACAACCAGTCGATCATCATAGTGTCTAAATTTTCTGAGGACCTTTTCAACATAATGAGATTGTGTTAAGATGTAACCATCAGAATTCTTTTGAATTCTAATACCAAGAATGACATCCGCTATTCCCATATCTTTCATATCAAAAGCGGCATGCAACATCTTCTTAGTTTGGTTAATTACATCTTTATCCGTTCCCATAATTAGCATATCATCAACATATAAGCATATAATGACACATGCATCTTTACATTGTTTAATGTAGAAACATTTATCACATTCATTTATTTGAAAACCATTTGATAATAACGTATTATCAAACTTTTCATGCCATTGCTTTGGAGCTTATTTAAGTCCGTATAAAGACTTAATCAATTTACAAACCTTTCGTTCTTGACCTTTAACAACAAAACCTTCGGGTTGTTCCATGTAAATTTCTTCATCTAATTCACCATTCAAGAATGCGGTCTTCACATCCATTTGGTGTATTTCCAAATTGTGAATCGCCCTTATAGCAATTAACGTTTTTATAGACGTAATTCTCGTTACTGGTGAGTAGGTATCAAAGAAATCTACACCGTCTTTTTGTCGAAACCCTTTGGCTACTATACGAGCTTTGAATTTTTCTATGGTACTATCAGGCCTTAATTTCCGTTTGAAAATCCATTTATGGCCTAGTGGTTTTTGTCCCGGAGGGAGATCAACCAATATCCATGTATTATTTTGCACAATGAATTCTACCTCACTTTGAATAGCCTCTTTCCAATAAGGTGCTTCAGATAATTCCATAGCAGCCCTATATGTTTGAGGTTCTCCTTCAACGGAAAAGGTCATGAAGTCCGGTCCAAAATCTTTGGAAATTTTCCCACGTTTACTCCTCCGTGGTTCAGAGATTTTTTCTTGAACAGATGAAGTAAGATTTTCATTATTATTAGTGTTTTGGTTTGACTCATCTTGAGGCAGTGTCATTTTCTTATGATTAGGAACACTTTTATCCTTGTCTTTGTACGGAAAAATATCCTCAAAAAATTCTGCTTCAGTAGATTCCATAAGTGTGTTTTTGTGAATACCTTCAACATCGGAATGATACACCAAAAATTTATATGTTGCACTATTAGTGGCATGACCAATATATATGCAATCCACCATTTTTGGTCCAAGTTTAGTTCTCTTTGGTAAGGGAACTTGAACTTTCGCTAGGCAACCCCACACTTTCATCCATTTGAAAGTAGGCGATCTTCCTCTCCATAACTTATAAGGAGATTGATCATTTTTCTTTTGAGAAATTTTGTTCAATATCATATTTACAGTAATTAACGCCTCACCCCATAGACTAAGGGGTGCACCCGAACTAATCAACATTGAATTCATCATATTCTTCAATGTTCTATTTTTACGTTCGACAACTCCATTTTGTTTTGGAGTATATGGCGCAGTGGTTTGATGAACTATACCATGAGTAGAACAGAATTCTTTGAACTCATTTGATTGATATTCACCACCTCTGTCTAACCTTAGAATCTTAATTCTTTTGTCAAGTTGGTTTTCCACTTCTGCTTTGTTTGTTTTAAACATGTTCAAAGCCTCATCTTTGGTATGTATCAAGTATACATAACAAAATTTACTGCAATTCATCTATGAATGATATATAGTAATTCTTTCCTTCACGAGATGGGGTTGCTTGGTAATCATATAAATCACTATGAATTAAACCAAGCATTTCATTTGATTTCACTACAGATTTATGAGGATGACTTGCATATTTTGATTCTATGCAAACTCCACACTTAGTCATTTTATTCATAGAGCAATTTGGCAACATGCCTAACTTCACCATTCTTTGTAAATAACGATAATTAACATGGCCTAATTGTGAATGCCATAAAGAAGGGGAATCAACCATATACATAGAAGCAGTGCTAGTGCCTGCATTTTCATTAATAATGGCAATTGCCTTAGTAGGTACAACAGATAGTTTGAAGAGTCCTTCACTGAGGTAACCCTTCCCTACATACAACCCACCATTGGTGAGTACAAATTTGTCAGATTCAAATACAATTTTGAAGCCCTTGTTACTAAGAACAGGACCAGAAATGAAATTCTTACAAATTTTAGGCACGTGCAACACATTAGTGAGCACAAGATCATTCCCGGAAGTGAGTTGTAAAGTCACCTTCCCTTTCCCTTCCACTTTCACAGAAGCAGCATTCCCTACGAACAATGGTTCTCCATCTTTGATGGCCTAGTAGGATGAAAACATATCATTTTCAAAACATACGTGCATTGTAGCACCCGTGTCCATCCACCAATCGGTTGAATTTATAACCAGATTTGCTTGAGCTGCCACAACCCCAATGAATTGGTTTTTAGTTTCAGCCCAGTTGGATTGGTTGACATTACTCGAACGTCCAACACCACCACCTTGATTCTTGCGAAGACGACAATTTTTTGCTCTGTGTCAAGGTTTGCCACATACCCAACAGAGTCCTGGTTGTGGTTTCTTGAATGCATTGGTCCTTTATGGGGCGAATGCATTCCTCCCAGTTGCAAAAGATGGCTTAGCACCATTAAATTTGCCTTTACCTTTCTGAAACTTGGCCTTAGAAGCATTGCCTTCAACCATGTTGGCATTAGGCTCCAATGAAACAACATCTGCCTTTTCATTCTTCCGGTTATCCTCTTCAACTCGAATTTTCAGAACCAATTGCTCAAAGTTCATTTCATCGGTTAGATACTTAAGATAAACCTTAAAATCCTTCCATGAGGGAGGTAATTTCTCAATAATATCACCAACAAGGAAATTCGGGTTAAGGCCCATACCTTCAACCTCTAACTCATGAACAATGATTTGGAGTTCCTCCACTTGCTTGACAACCGCCTTGGCATCACTCATCTTAAAGTTCAGAAACTTTTCGATGACGAACTTCTTGGAACAAGCAACCTCAGTTTTGTACTTTGTCACGACCCGACCCGACGGGCCGCGACTAACCGCCCTAATTATGTCATTATACTAACCTGTCACACATAATCCAACTAACCCTTAATGAGTCTGAAATCCGGCAGCATAACGTTGCAATAACAACATATGCCAGGGTAGGCAAGCCGACAAGGCTGCCTTTACCCAAGAATGTACCTGTCTCCTGAGGAGTCACAACTAGCCAATATAACATAACAATCAAGCCGACAAGGCTGCCACCAGATAGTAACGTATATACATGAGAACACCCCCAGCACAGAATACAATAACATGACTGACCAAAACAGAGTCATAACCCTTACATACGTACAACCCACCACTGTCTACAGACCTCTATAAGAAAAACAACGACATATGACGGGACAGGGCCCCGTCGTGCCCCTAAATACAAACATAAGTCTAAAAGAGGTTCGGTACAAAAATGACAAAGCTCTAGATCAAAGGAGCTTTCCAACCTGCTGAGTATGAACCTAGGCCTGAGGTTCACCAAACTGAAAACATGTACCTGCGGGCATGAAACGCAGCCCCGAGAAAGGGGGTCGATGAAATAATGTACTGAGTATGTAAAATATGAAGCTGTAAAAGAGATCATAAGTAGCCAACAGAAACAGGAGATCAGTATAAAAGTCAGGATTCAAATCCAACTGTGCCATAAACCATAAAAGTCAGTTGTGCCTTATAAAAATGAGAGTCAAGTCAAGAAAACATGAATGCCTGTCCATATACATATATATACCTGTAACGTAACCCGGCCCACTAATGCGGGACTCGGTGGAATCATATCATAACCCGGCCCACGCTAGGACTCGGTAAAGTCATATCTCATCTATGAATCCATCCTACGTAACTCGGCCCTCTAGTGAGGGTCTCGGTGAAAAATACAAGGTTGTGCACGAACGTAACCCGGCCCGGGACTCGGTGAGGTGATGTAGTAACACTTAGCACAAGTAGATATCATGAGTAACCATATGCAAGTAAAAATTATCATTTGACTCTCAATAAAATTATTATAATAAAGTCATAATAAACTCTTTGCTGAAAAATCATAGACACTCCTCATAACAATCCTCTTTAGGAATTAAACTGTATAAGAATTAAGTACGTCCGCCGTACTTTCATTAAATCATGCCAAAAAGAAAGAAATAAGGGTTTCACATACCTCTTAGATGAACTAATCAACTCAATATTAGAGTACGTCTCATTTTAGAACTTCAACCTTGTTGTCGAATTTATCTATGTTACACGGGTCCTTGTAAGCTCTATGAATGATTATCTACATCATACGGACGAATTACATCACAATCGAATCAACACATTAAAAATAGATTCTTAGGGACATTCTGACGAACACCTTGAACGCGTAGAACCTATATTCCTTCTATATCGAAATCTATGTAAGTAGTGAAACATCCAACTCTCTTAATCCTCCTTCTTATACTACTACAATCTCCAAAATAGTACCACAATTTCACATGCAATCCCAGTAACTCCCAATTACAGCAGTCCTAACGATACCCAACCCAAATTCGCATTTTCGACAATCGTCTTTAGAACTAATAGCAAGAATCAAGTCCAGAACTTGTACAAACTTAGAGAATAAGGAAGATTACCTCTCTTAAATACAACGACGAGTATCGTTGGAAAATCGCTTGCTCGAATCAGCTTCCGACCAACAGAAACAGAACCCAAAATCAATTCGCGCCCGAATCCTTTCGTACTCAAGGTTCTTGTAAAGCTTCTGAGTTTCTAGGCTTGTTCTTGGCTTCGATTCTACTGGAATCAACGCCCAGAACACCTTGAATTTCTCCTTCGCTTGATTATATGAAAGCTCACGAAAATCCCCAATTTTTGGTCGAAAATTTCAGAAAACCCATCAACTGAGCTTACTCTTGTTGCTAGAAATGAATTTGGTGGAGGAATTTGATAGAGATGAAGAGAGCACACTGAAGGATCGATGGTTGAAGAGATGGAGTTGAAGAAATGGAAAACAAATGGAGAAAGAAGGCCTTATGGGCTGATATCGGTCGATCGGTTTGGGGCTTAGCCACCCCCAAATTGATTATAAGAACACACGTACCAAATCCCACTATAAATTGTCCCCTCCCTAATTAATTGATCCCACAATTAATTAATTATACACACAATTAAATTTCTGGTCTCCAATTATTTAAATCCCGACGATTACTAAAATCCTCTTATGTCAATATCATAATTCTTGTAATAAAATATCAGTCTATATTCTCTTCGGGGATACACAATTCTTATTAAACCCCGTCGTCACACTTACTAAATCCCAAAATTATTTCGGGATCACGCCCTTTTATATACTAATCCACTTATTAATATACACAAGTACAACGAAAATTTTCCCGGGTCCGGGTCTACTCACCTACGTTATGAGTTCAACCGCTACCCGAAAATACGGGGTGTTACATCCTTCTCCCCTTAGAAACATTCGTCCTCGAATGTCGATACGACATTTCTAACCTTTGACACCATACAAAAAGAATACACAAATTGTCATTCCAATTCATAAATAAAAAAAAGAGAAGATAAAACACTCATGGATTAATTCAGACTATCTTTTAAACTGTGAGGAGATACATATCAATTTATGACTACTTCTAAAGAATAGACTCAAGTTTCGTATGCAAACCAAAATAAACACATGTTGACTACATTCTTTAAATTCAAACAATAGGTAAAGGAGGTAGAAGGTCCTAATATCTAATTTTAGAGTTCTATACGCAACATAGTTATTTAAAATAATTCACAAACCAATACAATTAGCCATGTAACTATTTTATACTATTGCAGTTGATTCTTTTGTTGCACTGGTTTTGGGCTAGAGTGCAGCAACACAGCTGCTGATTTTTCACTCTGCCCCTGCCCAGAATTTACAGCCACAACTGCCTCAAAATAAAGGCAGCAACATGTGTTTGTGCAGGGCACAATTTCACCAAAATACAACAGTGATTACAGTAGCAAATAACAGCAAAACAACAGCCAAATAGCAGTCAACTGGTAGCCAACCAACAACAGCAAGTGAGCTCAACAACAGTCAGAATATTAGCCAGAATAACAACTAAAACAGCAGCCAGAACAGCAGCTAAATAACAGCAGAAAGTGAGCTCAAATAACAGTCAAAACATCAGCTAGAACAGCAGCTAAATAACAGCAGAAAGTGAGCTCAAATAACAATCAAAACATCAGCCAGAACAACAGCTAAATAACAGCAGAAACAGAGCTCAAATAACAGTCAAAACATCAGTAACAAGTGACCTTAAACAACTATCAAACAACAGCTAATCATGGTAGCTAACTGCATCAGAAATTAACAAGTATTTACAGCAACCAGCTCAATATAACAGTGCCATTAAACTATGCAGCACCTAATGTAAAACAGGCATCGATGTCGAATCGAATCACAGACAGAAGCGGTCCCCTTATCAGCAGTAGTCATTCCTCTTTTTGGAGCAACAACCACAACCTTAAAACATAATTAAATAGTCCTAACAACAACCACAAAGGAGGCAGAATGCAGCAATTATTTGCATTTACAGCACAGTAGATTAGCAGCCTTTTTCTGCACCATAAGGCAGTCCCCCAAGGCTATATGTGCAGCAAAAATAACATCAACACATGACCACAATTTACCTCAAAGGCACAACAGGCCTACTAAATTTTCAGCAGTCCAGGGCATCAAGACAACAGGTAGCAGCAAGTGGTAAACAAACAGCAACTATAACTCAGAATCCAGTATTTTAAGAGTCACACAAGTCTTAATCAAAGAATGTAGATAACTAGGAGGGCATACCATGTTTGAAAATTAGACATTTGAGACTGAAAAAGAGCAGCAATATCTGTCACAAATGAGGCAACAACATATGTTTAAAGTGCCACAGAGACAGTAGTAGCGATAAAACAAAGACTAAACAAAGAAGAACAAGACCAGTCTAAACATGCTAGACATTTCATATGCAAGTTGGTCCTTAGGCAACATAAAAATAAGTAACTAAATGCCATCCACCTTGGTTAAACATGCAGAAATGGGGCCTGACCAGGCTGAGCCTCTATCTCAAGCATAAACAGTCTGCACATTAATTAGTACAAATTTATTTATCAACTTCAGGTCTAGATTGGTTGTGCCACTCACCTATGGACATGGTTATGTAAAGCCTAACATCAGAAAAAAAGATAAGCTACTTGGAATGCCAATATTAAGTCAAACAACCCTTTATACCATAGTTAATAGACATCAATTACTTGCCGGATTAATCTTGCTTCAAAATCTGCACCTAACCTATAATCACACCATATCCAGGGGCCAAAACAAATCCCTTAAGAGGCTGCATACCAACAAATTCACGAAGCAAAATACAGGATCCAGGGGAACTTTCTGAATCATCTCTTCAAGACTAGCATGCTGAAATTATCATAAGCCTATCATTTTAACTTGTTGGGAACATATGTCAACTAGCATAGTGGTCCTAAGCTTTTATTCCTAACTTACACATGCACTTAAACTAGGTGGATTGGTTTACACATTGGCAATGATCACATGGATACATGAATGGGTGCAGAAATACTCTTTTCTAGGTATTCATAACATAACTTCAAAGTTCAGACCACATAAAGTTCAAGTTACAAGAACATAGATACAACAAGTACATACCTAAGAAAACAAATTAGGAACTAAACTTCCCTTTGGACATATCACAACCTCTTGGGTTAGTGTTAAGCTCATAAAGTCCAACAATAAACTAAAATAAGTCCTTTGGTTTAAAAAAAATTCCAGTTTATATCACAGTATGCATCCATAGAAGTAACAAGATATTAATAGCACAGACAGGACATCATGTAGTCATAATTGAAGCTAAACATGTCATTGGAGACCACATTGTAGGCTACATCATTTCAAATTATTGGATACCACATGGAAAAACCAAAAACAGTAAGCCGACATATTCTCTAAGCTTATACTCAACCAGGATTACTATTGTAATTATATGAAAAATGTAATAGAAGCCACACCGGTCTTTTTACTATAACCAATAAGTTATAGGTTACTCCTAACTTTAGGTTAGATTCATATCAAGTCGGAATTGTCTCTAACAACACTAATCACTCCAAGATCGATCCAAACAAGGTTATTATTGCTTAACTTATGCATATAATAGTTTAAAAGTCATTTCATGATTCAACTAAAATTGCACCAGACTATACAACAACCTTATCAATCAACATGCAAAATCCACATATTCTTTTTGATTAATCCAAACATATAACCATTTATTTAGGCATGCTTAGTCATATCTTCTAACATACCCCCAAATCAGTAAAGCAAGCTCGAAATTTAGGTAATATTCATAATTCACAATCATCACATAGGCTACCCTTTATCAATTCCCATCATAAATCACATCATATAACCTCAACCATATCAATCCACTCAACTCATTCTCTTCTAGTTTTACATTATCATATCAGACGATATAAGACAAGTTTTGTTAAAAAGGACAACTAATCTTGTTCTTAATTAGTGGCGCTTGTTTTAGGTAGATAATATGACCAAACGACTTACAGATAGCCAAACGAGTTTCCAAAATAATATATTGGTCATCACATTAATTTAAATAACCCATACATGCTAAACTCAACTTCAATCCAACCTGCCAATCCATTTAAATCAAATCTAGGTGTTTCATATATCATTAATCTTTAAATTAGCAATATTAAGCATTAAATTAACTAGGTAGCCCATACACGACTAGACAAATCTAAAATTAACCTGTGTAGTTGAGTCATGGATTAATCGAACATAGTGTCTAAGAGGTTTAATATACTTCTCAAGCGACTATAGCAACATACCGAAATAATTTGTTCAGTTAACCAGGGGAACAAACCTCATGTTCATGTATTAAGCATACTAAATTAGTACATGTGCTAGCGATGGTTTGACCTAACATACTATGGACACCACAGGACTTAAACAATCCAAGAGGGATTACAATGGGCTAAAACTAGTATACCAATTACTTCAAAGTCATTTAAACGGATCATACAAGGTCAAATAACCCTTAAACTTAATAAGACAACCACTTAACCCACAAATAATCGTCATACAATACTCTAACAGTGTTTTCATCAACTGAACATGCTAGACATTAATAGAGTAGTCACAAATAGCCACAATATTCACATATATTACATAATGCTTGGCATAATATATTCACGGTTTTATAGTTAACTTAAATAAGTAAACCGTTTATTGCAGCAGCAAGTCATTCCTGGAATTATGTAAATACTCAATTTTCCACTCCCTTAAGCAACTATTGACAACATGTTTAGCATACGAGTCTATTCCCTATTTAAAAGATAAAACGCAGGCTTGGGTTATTAGAACATTTTGCATTCTGCATTATGATACGCAAAGACAATTACGGGGGAAATTTTAATCAAACATAAAAGATATCTAGGCAAGTCTAACTAACTGTTTAGAGGTAGTCCCACTGAGCAAAATTGGCGAAGATAGGTCCTAACACAAGTGATTTATACTCAACCCACATACTGTACATGGACATTAACAGACCACCCTATGAAGTATGACCAAGACAGAATACATTTATACATAACATAGATAGCATAACTCATAAGAAAAGCTGGAACACATCAACTTAAACAGGGTAATATTACAACATGTAGAGGACCATCTACTCCTAAGCCCCATCCACAAGTAGGACAACCCGTTAACGACTATCAACTACCTGCTGAACTAATTTCAAGGACTTATCCAGACAACTTGCTCCGGAGACAACAAACCTTATATATACAACAGTAGCAATTCCAGTTTTTGGCATATCTCATATTTCTTTTCATATAAACATAAGCATACCAAGGAGTCATCACAACTAATAGACTTCACATATACCATGTACTTTAACCCAGATCAAACATAAAATATTTTACTCAAGAAGGCCTTGTATATCTAAGGTCTCAACGATTATCTAATATTCTAAGAGTCTCAAGTATTCCATGTCCCAAACTTACATTATTTCTTCCCGTATACTAGTAAGATAGTTTCGCATAACCTCGAATTCGTATTGCCCTTCTGGCGGCTGTCGCTTTCTTTGGAGGCATAACTGTAACACATTAATACGTCAGAGAGGGAATAACCTAATAACATAGCTCTATCGCACGATCTTAGAGTAAGAAGAATAGAAACCAATCCTAAATGACCGGCAGCCTCCTGCGTATAAGTATGGTGCACAACATACCCATAAGCAAGACTCTACTAGACACGGTCTGTAGACATTCCGAGGACTAACTGCTCTGATATCACTTTTGTCACGACCCGACCTGACGGGCCGCGACTAACCGCCCTAATGACGTCATTATACTAACATGTCACACATAATCCAACAAACCCTTAATGAGTCTGAAATTCGGCAGCATAACGTTGCAATAACAACGTATGCCAGGGTAGGCAAGCCGACAAGGCTGCCTTTACCCAAGAATGTACCTGTCTCCCGAGGAGTCACAACTAGCCAATATAACATAACAAGCAAGCCGACAAGGCTGCCACCAGATAGTAACGTATATACACGGGAACACCCCCAGCACAGAATACAATAATATGACTGACCAAAATAGAGTCATAACCCTTACATACGTACAACCTACCACTGTCTACAGACCTCTATAAGAAGAACAACGACATATGATGGGACAGGGCCCCGTCGTGCCCCTAAATACAAACATAAGTCTAAAAGAGGTTCGGTACCAAAATGACAAAGCTTTGGATCAAAAGAGCTTTCCAACCTGCTGAGTAGGAACTTAGGCCTGAGGTTCACCAAACTGAAAACATGTACCTGCGGGCATGAAACGCAGCCCCCCCGAGGAAAGGGGGTCAGTACGAAATAATGTACTGAGTATGTAAAATATGAAGCTGTAAAAGAGATCATAAGTAGCCAACAGAAACAGGAGATCAGTATAAAAGTCAGGATCCAAATCCAACTGTGCCATAAACTATAAAAGTCAGTCGTGCCTTATAAAAATGAGAGTCAAGTCAAGAAAACATGAATGCCTGTCCATATACATATATATACCTGTAACGTAACCCGGCCCACTAATGCGGGACTCGGTGGAATCATATCATAACCCGGCCCACGCTAGGACTCGGTAAAGTCATATCTCATCTATGAATCCATCCTACGTAACTCGGCCCTCTAGTGAGGGTCTCGGTGAAAAATACAAGGTTGTGCACGAACGTAACCCGGCCCGGGACTCGGTGAGGTGATGTAGTAACACTTAGCACAAGTAGATATCATGAGTAACCATATGCAAGTAAAAATTATCATTTGACTCTCAATAAAATTATTATAATAAAGTCATAATAAACTCTTTGCTGAAAAATCATAGACACTCCTCATAAAAATCCTCTTTAGGAATTAAACTGTATAAGAATTAAGTACGTCCGCCGTACTTTCATTAAATCATGCCAAAAAGAAAGAAGTAAGGGTTTCACATACCTCTTAGACGAACTAATCAACTCAATATTAGAGTACGTCTCATTTTAGAACTTCAACCTTGTTGTCGAATTTATCTAAGTTCCACGGGTCCTTGTAAGCTCTATGAATGATTATCTACATCATACGGACGAATTACATCACAATCGAATCAACACATTAAAAACAGATTCTTAGGGACATTCTGACGAACACCTTGAACGCGTAGAACCTATATTCCTTCTATATCGAAATCTATGTAAGTAGTGAAACATCCAACTCTCTTAATCCTCCTTCTTATACTACTACAATCTCCAAAATAGTACCACAATTTCACATGCAATCCCAGTAACTCCCAATTACAGCAGTCCTAACGATATCCAACCCAAATTCGCATTTTCGACAATCGTCTTTAGAACTAATAGCAAGAATCAAGTCCAGAACTTGTACAAACTTAGAGAATAAGGAAGATTACCTCTCTTAAATACAGCGACGAGTATCGTTGGAAAATCGCTTGCTCGAATCAGCTTCCGACCAACAGAAACAGAACCCAAAATCAATTCGCGCCCGAATCCTTTCGTACTCAAGGTTCTTGTAAAGCTTCTGAGTTTCTAGGCTTGTTCTTGGCTTCGATTCTACTGGAATCAACGCCCAGAACACCTTGAATTTCTCCTTCGCTTGATTATATGAAAGCTCACGAAAATCCCCAATTTTTGGTCGAAAATTTCAGAAAACCCATCAACTGAGCTTACTCTTGTTGCTAGAAATGAATTTGGTGGAGGAATTTGATAGAGATGAAGAGAGCACACTGAAGGATCGATGGTTGAAGAGATGGAGTTGAAGAAATGGAAAACAAATGGAGAAAGAAGGCCTTATGGGCTGATATCGGTCGATCGGTTTGGGGCTTAGCCACCCCCAAATTGATTATAAGAACACACGTACCAAATCCCACTATAATTTGTCCCCTCCCTAATTAATTGATCCCACAATTAATTAATTATACACACAATTAAATTTCCGGTCTCCAATTATTTATATCCCGACGATTACTAAAATCCTCTTATGTCAATATCATAATTCCTGTAATAAAATACCAGTATATACTCTCTTCGGGGATACACAATTATTATTAAACTCCGTCGTCACACTTACTAAATCCCAAAATTATTTCGGGATCACGCCCTTTTATAAACTAATCCTCTTATTAATATACACAAGTACAACAAAAATTTTCCCGGGTCCGGGTCTACTCACCTACGTTATGACTTCAACCGCTACCCGAAAATACGGGGTGTTACATACTTGTTCTCCAACGATTGCCACCACTCCCGTGCCGTTCTGAACGTGGAGTAGATGTCATAGAGAGAATCATCCAAGGCATTGAGAATATAGTATCTGCAAAGAAACTCCTGACTTTCCCAAGTTTGAATGTCTTTCAGCCTTTCAGCCTTCTCCGCATAAGTCGGAGTATTCTCCCCTTCTCCTTCTGTCAAATCCATAGGAGCCTCAGCAATCAAGATGTTTGCCACGTGAAGAGTTGTCAAGTAGAACAACATCTTCTGTTGACAGCGTTTGAAATCAGAACCTTTGAATTTCTCAGGTTTCTCAACATCAATTCATTTCATCATTGATGATACTAGATTGACACCATTGACGATCCATATTGATCCATCTTTGCAAATCAGGAAATTGAATTCTCTGAAAAATTTTGCAACCTCAACAAATCAGAAAAAATGATTTTATCTGGAATTTTTTTTTGAATTTTTCTTTTGTCTTAGATTGTTAGTGTTAATCTAGTATCATCAATGATGAAATGAATTTAGCATAATAATATAATAATAACTTGAAATCAACAATGAATTCAGCAAATCGAAAACACATACTAACTTGGTGTCGATAGAGGCCTGCTTGATGCAGTGTCCTAAGACAAAAATTCGCCCCTACTTGTGCTGCAGTTTTACGGACGTCTGTCTAGAGGATACAACTATCTACGTGAGAGTTCTAGCACAAGAACTTCACTTCTGGCGAATTTACTATATGTGTTCTTCAGAAACTTGTTTTGAAGGAGAAGAAGTAGAAGCCACAATCTTAAATCATTAATTGTAAAAAAAATTGATTGATTGTAGTTTTTTCTGTCTTGTTGTGTATATCTCTCCAACCAAGTGATCAACCTTCTTTATATAGAGTAGCATATGAACAGTTACAACCATTCATACCAAAGGTTGTAATTGTTCTGAAAAGTTGTAACCTTTGTGAAAAGTTGCAACATTTGATTCGAATTTTATGTCTGTTGATCACTTTATTTCTTCTTAATTCCATACAAGTTCCAACAATACCCACATTTTCTATTCAAACATCAACACAAAGTTTATGTTATACCGAATAAAAAGAAAAGAGAAATTTAAGAATATTAATTGTTCGAAGTGTGTTGTATGGTTTTATATGGTGAGAAACTGACAATACAATCAAATGGGAATGGGAATGGGAATAGGATATTTTCATTTTTTGTCCTTGATTGCTCTAATTTTATTGGGACAGTTCATTACTCACCTTTTGGGGCTAAAAATTATTTTACTCAAGATAACTTAAACAAACTTTGTAGAATATTATTTTAATGATAACACCAACAATACGCATGGTTTTGATATGCATGTGCTCTCTTTTTTTAAAATCAAATGGGAGATAAATATTTTATCTTGACTACTAGTAGCAAATTAGTAGTTTTAAAATGAGAACACCTCTAAATTACTAATTTAGGCATTGTCCTTTCTTGGAATAATAAAACATAGAATTTGGGGATAATCATGGATACTGCTAATGGAGGTCGAATCATACATGTTGCTATCCCCTTTTTGTATTAGTTTTTTTTTTCAACCTTAAAGTTGACCATATAAGTTTATCCATGAGATAAGAATTTTTGTGAAAAGACAGATTCGTACACTGACATACAAAGCCTTGAAGCCACTTATCAAATCATTTAGAATATACATCTTATATTTTTGTGATATTATTAGTGATATTATACCAAAGATAAAAAATAGATCTTGGACTAACTCAACCCCAAAAGCTAGCTTGTAGAGTGAGGATTGTCCAAGTCTATATAAGGAGTCCATGTTTTCATTCCATAGCCGATGTGAGACTCTTAGCACTCCCCCACACGTCAAGACCTTGTTAACTGAAGCGTGGATAATATAATTTGGGGGCCCAAAATAAGTGGACAATGAATTGGAATGAGCCTGGTTCTGATACCATATAAATAATGGATCTTGGGCCTAACTCAACCCCAAAATCTAGTTTGTAGGGTGAGGATTGTCCAAGTCCATATAAGGAGTCCTTGTTCCCATTCCATATCCGATGTGGGACACTTAGTCAAAACCGTGGAAAAATCGCAGTGGAGGACATGGCAGGTGGCAAGGGTGGTGGATGCGACGGCAACGACAACGACAACGACAACGACAACGGCAGTGGCGGACGAAGAGGCGGCAGTGGCTGTCAGCAGGGGACCGGGCCACTGAATCCCTGGCAGCAGGCTTGGGCCGCTGGGCAGTGGCTGCTTTGGGCCAATGGACAGTGGCCCATGTCGCCCTGCCCGTTTCCAGGATTAAATTGGGCCAGGCCCAGTGTACATCTGATGTATCAGCAAGGCCAGCCTGGGCCTCAAAATAATTCGGCCTGGCAGCAGCCTGGCCTGTTTGGGCCTTAGTCTCAGTAGGCTTTCGGTGCTGCGGGCCCAGCAGAAGCCCCGACCCACACGAATATCGAGGCAGCGATGCATACACTCGAACTAATTCCTCTAGATGCAAATTGGTACATGGACACCGGTTCTACTTCTTACATGACGTCCGCACTAGGTAATCTCCCATCTTATTTTAATTTGAGCAAAAATCGTGGCATAATTATTGGTAATGGTAATTCGATTCCAATTCGTGGTTATGATCACACAAAATTATCTTCCCCGAACCCACCTTTAGCCTTGAAAATGTCCTTCATGCTCCTCAATTAATTAAAAAATTGGTGTCTATTCATAAATTTACAATTGATAACTCAATTTTTGTTGACTTTGAACCTTTTGAATTTTATGTGAAGGATTTTTGGATGGGGATATCTCTAATGAGATGTGATAGTCTGGGCGAGCTCTATCCCATCACTACCACCACCACCACTAAACAAGCCACACCGTCAATGTTTGCCCATGCATCATTACCACCTTCCTTTTGACATCATGCATTACAAATGGAAACGTACCTCTTAAACATACTCCCTAGCAAAGGATTAGCATACCAATCCCCACTCAAAATTCTTTATCAAAAAGACCATTCTTATTATCATCTTAGGGTGTTTGGGTGTTTATTTTATCCTCTATTCCCCTCTACCACCATTAACAAACTTCAAGCCCGCTCTACTGCTTGTGTGTTCCTGGGGTACCCATCTAATCATCGTGGTTACAAATGTTTTGATTTATCCTCTAATAAAATTATCATTAGTCGTCATGTCATTTTTATGAAAGCAAATTTCCGTTTGCTAAGTTGCATAATTCCGCATCCAAGTCTTATAATATTTTGGATGATGGACTATCACCGTAGTGGTCCACCATTTACTCCAACCCACTCCTCGGGATTCGGACCAGCAGGCACGATCTAGCCAAAATCATGCTAACCCAAACAGCCTTTTTGGTCCAGTCCCTCTGCCAGCACCCACTGCCTGCTGGCCCAACCTGTGTTTCCCCTATCGGTCCAGTCAGTGGGCCTGCTGGCCCAACAAATTCTTGCCTCTAGTCGGTCCAGTACCTTCCAACCTAACCCAATTTCGACATCACTACACCGACCCAGGTCCGACCCACTTCTATTCCGAGTCAAGAGCCCGTTACTTATAGCCAATGGGGTATATTTAGACCAAAAAGATAATTTAATCTCAACTCTAATGTCATTAAATCACTTCTACCACGTAACCCCGTGTCTGCCCTTCGTGATCGAAATTGGAAAAGGCCATGAATGATGAATATAATTCTCTTTTTGAAAATAAGACGTGGGTGTTGGTGTCGCACCCGCCTAGTGTCAATGTGATTCATTCTATGTGGGTTTTTACTCATAAAGAAAAATCTTATGCTTGTTTTGAGAGGCATAAGACCCGTCTTGTAGGTGATGGCAAAACTCAATAGGTTGGCGTGGATTGTGGTGAGACATTTAGTCCGGTGGTCAAACCGGCAACTATTCACACTGTTCTCAGACTGGCTCTCTCAAAAGCATGGCCCATTTATCAGCTGGACATGAAAAATGCGTTCTTACACGGTGAACTCAAGGAAACTGTATACATGCATCAACTCTTGGGTTTCCGGGACCCTTCTCATCCTAACCATGTGTGATTGCTGAAGAAGTCCTTGTATGGGCTAAAACAGGCCCCTCGGGCATGGTACAAAAGGTTTGCAGATTATGTGTCTTCTCTTCGATTTTCTCACAGCAGGTCAGATCATTCTCTTTTCATCTACCATCACGGTTCTTCTATGACATACATTCTGTTATATGTGAATGATATTATATTGACTGCTTTCTCTTACAAACTGCGCAAGTCTATCATATCTCTTCTCAGCATCGAATTTGCTATAAATGACTTAGGGTCGTTGAGTTATTTTTGGGTATTGTTGTCACTCGTCATGCAGGTGGTCTATTTCTCTCTCAGAGGAAATATGCAGTAGAAATTATTGAATGGGCTAGCATGTCATCTTGTAAGTCATCTCCTACTCCGGTGACACTAAACCGAAGCTGAGTGCTACATCTAGCACACCATACGATGATCCCTCCCACTATCGTAATCTTGCAGGGGCTCTTCAATATTTTACATTTATGAGGCCCAATACTACTTATGCAGTGCAACATATGTGTTTATTCATGCATGATCCGAGGGAAGAACACATGCACGCTCTCAAACGCATTGTGTGCTACATTTAGGGCACTATTGATTATGGTTTGCACTTATATCTATCATCCGTCTCTACTCTCATGTCTTATACAGATGCTGATTGGCGTGGATGTACAGAAACCAGGAGTTCGACGTCTGGTTATTGTATGTTTCTTAGTGATAACTTGGTCTTTTGGTCGGCTAACCACCATGCTACTTTGTCGCGATTCAGCGCAGAGGCCGAATATCGAGGGGTAGCCAACGTGGTGTTTGAGTCATGTTGGTTGCGTAATCTCCTATTAAAGCTTCATTTTCCTATTCGGAAAGCTACCTTGGTCTACTGCGATAATGTTAGTGCGATATATCTCTCAGGGAATCTTGTCCAACATCAGCGCACTAAACATATCGAGATGGATATTCAATTTGTTCGCGAAAAGGTAGTTTGTGGACAAGTACATGTCTTGCATGTCTCCTCACATTATCAAATTGCTGACATATTTACTAAGGGCATTCCCTTAGTTTTGTTTGAGGATTTTAGGGATAGTCTCAGCGTACAACAACTGTCCGCTATGACTGCGGGGGTGTGAAAGAATATTGATATTATTAGTGATATTGTACATCTGTGATTATTGTAGTAATCTTTTGTATTAGGAAAATGTATATTTGATTTCCCTAATTATAGGCTAAGTTTACTATTGTATATCATGTATATAAATCAATTACATTAATAAAAATACTCAAGGGATTATTCTCTTTCACCTTTTATATCTATCAACAAAGGTTGTGGTGTAGTGACTTCTACTACTCCATTCTTAATCAAGAAGTCTCGGGTTCGAGTCCGGGTATGGAGTCGCTTTTGATAGGGAGTGTCTTGCCCCTCAATGTGGGACTCCTCGGAACGAATACGGATTTAGTAGTGCCCTAATGCGGGTACGAGACATCGGAGGAAAATAAAAAAAAATCCTTTGATATCTGATTCCTCATGCAAGTTGGAAGGTTAATTTAGTCTTTTTAGCCTAAAGCAGTCAACTAGTGGGGACCTTTACATTACATGATAAGTGAATCTACTTTAGTTCTTTTTTTTTTTTTTACAGCAATTCAACTTGTGGAAACTTTTACATTGCATGATGATGAATCTACTTATCCCTTCATGAAAAAATGTCAAAAGATTCTATGCCTATTTGTAATGTATATGGGTTTAACTTTTATATCTTGACAACGTTATATTATCATATTACTTAAAAGTAGGGGTAGAGGGAGGACTAGAAACAAAAAAAGATTCAAAAATGTTTAAAAAATCATAGTTAGGGGTCCAACCCATGACTTAAAACATTTTATTAATCCTCTTGATTGCGCCTATACTAGAAGCTTTCCTAGTGCTAATAATATGCATACAAAAATAATTTCACCTAGACAAAGTGTAATTTTTTAGCAAAAGGGAATTCAATTGGTCATTTTTTTGAGCAAATTTAGCTGATCCTCCACGGCCTAAAAGCAAGTTACAAGTAATTTTCTTATAGGCATGTATGGATTGATAACTTGAAAAACTGGATTACTAACCTGGTAAAACGAGTTAAATATTATTGATAATGTAAGAATTGTTATTCTACACGTGTATATAATTAAACTTTGGGTTAAATTAGTTGAGGTCTATTATACTAGTTTGTTTGGCACAACCAAAATACGGGCATAGCATTCACAACCCAAAAGTAGAATTTTTTGGATCTTGAAAAAGGAAGAGAGAGATTATGAAAGTGAGTCTGGAGAGGGTAGGGTGTACGCAAATTGTTAAGAGTCTCACACCGAATATGAAATGGGAACATGGACTTCTTATTTGGACTTGGACAATCCTCACCCTACAAACTATCTTTTGGGGTTGAGTTAGAACCAAGATCCATTCTTTACATGGTATCAGAGCCAGACATATCACAATTCATTGTTTCCTATGTTGGGCCCCCTCTTATATTATCCACGCTCCAGTTAACAAGGTCTGGGTGTGCGGGAGAGTAAGAGTCCCACATCGGATATGGAATGGGAACATGGACTCCTTATTTGGACTTGGACAATCCTCACCCCACAAGCTAGCTTTTGGGTTGAGTTAGGCCCAATATCAATTCTTTACACAAATCTTACCCCTATCTTGGGAGATAGAGAGGTTGCTTCCGATAGATACTCGGCTCAAGAGAAAACATATCAAAGTAGATCAAAAAGGAAATAACGAAAGCATACCATAAAAAGCAAGACAAACCATTTTGAAAAAGGATAAGGAACATCAAATAATAACAAAAATTAAAGAAACAAGAACTACAACAGAAATACTACGAATACTAGTAAGGAAGGATACGCGAGACAACGCCCTACTACCTACTAACCTTCTACCATAATCTGTGTCTTTCACACCCTCCTATCTAAAGTCATATCCTTGGTGAACTGTAAATGTGTCATGTACTGTCTAATCACCTCACCACAATACTTATTCGGCTCACCTCTGCCTCTCCTGAATCCATCCATATCCAACATCTCACATCTGTGCACTGGGGCATCCGCACATCTCCTCTTCATATGCCAAACCATCTTAGCCTTCATGTATCTTGTCCTCCGTCGAGGTCACTCCCACCTTGTCCCGAATCTCTTCATTCCTAATCCTATCTCTCCTAGTATGCCCACACATCCACCGCAACATTCTCATTTTCACAACTTTCATCTTCTGAACGTGAGTTTTTTTAACTGCCCAACACTTTGCCCCATATAATATAGTTGGTCTAACCATTACTCTGTAGAACTTGTCTTTAAGTTTTGATGGCAACTTCTTATCACACAAGACTCCGGATGCGAGTCTCCATTTCATCCACCCTGCACCAATACGGTAAGTGACATCCTCGTCTATCTCCCTGCCCATTTCCTTGGATAATAGACCCAATATACTGGGAACTCCCCCTCTTCTGGACGACATGTGTGTCAAGCCTCACTTCCACACCAGCTTCATGCATTACGTCACTGAACTTGTACTCCACGTATTCAGTCTTGGTCTGACTCAACTTGAACCCTTTAGACTCTAGGGGTTTGTCTCCAAACCTCCAACTTAGTGTTAACTTCGCCATGAAAGTATCTTATATAAATAATTTTCACTTTATTTGTTTATTCATTTAACTTTTTCAGTTTACGGTAAGTTTATTTGTACTCCAATAAAAAAATAAAAAAATAAAGATTTGTACTCTAATATTTATACCACTTACTCGTGGGAAATAATCTTACACTTAGATGAGATTTCAATTTATAATCTTAAACATTATCTCAAGATCTTTAATTATGTCCTTTTGCTCTAAGCACCTTCACCTTCCATGTTAACGTACAATAGCACCTTTCAAGTAAGACATATAGATATTAGGTTCAAATCTTAACAAAATATGAGATCCTTTTTTTCCCGATAGTTAATAGGAGAATATGTATAATCCAACTAGATAACTGCGATCAAGAAGTCATTAATATTTAAACTCGTAATATTACAATTCAAATTGTGACTTCTTGATCTTACGCTTCTTAGAAACATAAATAATACTACAACTTATGTCGGTGTTGTTCTTATTGATTTTTGAGTGATTATAACAGTTGATTAAAATGATGAGAATCAAGTTGTATAGTCGAGGGTCGTATCAAATGAAAGCGTTGTATAGAAATTGGAATAAAACGATGAATGATGAAGTAATTGTGGATATCAATCCTAGAAGGAAAGGCTATGAAGTAGGCCTCGTACAATCAAAAGATAAAAAAAGGCTTTTTTTCTTTTGTGTTTTCACTTTAGCTAGGCTGTGGTTCGTCCTTAAGCCCATTAGTGGAAATTAGGCCCACAAATTACATCATCCTTTATGATGAGCAAGAACAATTTGAGTTGTATTTTTCTTCTTTTTTACCCTTTTGGCAGTGCCTTAGTGATCTATCTCTCTTTTAATAGCCAATAAATCATAATCATAGCTACGTCCTCTTCGTGGATGGAACTTTGCCCTTAGTGAGTGGTAAAAGAAGAAAAAGTAGACTATGATTAGTTTTACATTGGTAATATGATGTGATATTATTTGTTCTTAATTAATAAGGTTTTATATTATTAAGAGTATTTTTTATTTTTTATTTTTTATTTGTATTTATTCTATTAATTTATAATATGTGAATTTATGTGTACACACAATAATTTTTCTTTTAAATTAAGTATGATATAATCACGCCAAGATTTAAGGACTTATCTGAAAATCCATTTTATGTTTCTATATCATAAAAGTATTTATTACTGCCAAAGCTCACATACTTCTCTTCATATATGTCCCAAACTATGGGCAAAATCAATAAACCCACGTTCCAAGCTACCATTATATTGCGTTGCGCTTATTTCTTAGCTCTATATGGACCACAACATGAGAGCTACTTCTTGCCATCTTTATACTCGTTTCCACGAACAATTATATTTGATACTGGTTTGAGCTAATTAAGCCAATCCAGAGACATTGATATTATTCGTTTTGGGTCAAGTTCATACAATTCCTTCAGAAAATATTACATTATATTAAGAGCAAAGCTAAAGATGATGAAGGGGGTTTAATTGAATCTTCTTCCTGCAAGTAGGGTAATCATCAATTTTACGAGCGTCAACAAATTAAAATTGTACGCTACTACTTCAGAAAGTTTAACAGGAAAAAGAAAGTCATTGAACAATCATTAGAAAATAAAGAAGAAGCAATTTAGAAGTCAGCATATTGATTAATGAATTGATCATACTCGATCTCTTCTTGTCATTTATATTCGTGTATATCCTGTCAATTCATTAGAACTAACTAATGATGGGTTAAATGGGGAAAGAATCAAGAATGACTGTTTAAAAAAGAAAATGCACTTTTTTTGAACGATGGAGGATTGATTTAGCCATCATTTCAGCAGAAACCTAGCTAAGTCACGCTTAGCATCAAATAGCCTTTGTTTTCTATGAGACGCGTATTGCACAGTAAATATGTTATCATATGTAGATAAGATTAATTTACAAGTGGCAAAAACTTAGTATGCAAATTCAGAATTTAGAATCAGTGAATTCAAAATGAGTAGTACTTAGTAGGAGTAATATTTTTTTTTATTAACGGTGATTTTCGGGCCAACTTACATATACGTCGATTATTTCACCGGATACTTACTACCTCCTATGATCAGCACAAATACTGAGTAATTATGCCACCAATGCTTAGAATAATACTTATTATCATATTATATGTATATACACATTTTAATATTCTGAGACATAGTTCAATGCTTAATAGGTTTTGTTGAATCTTAAGAACTCGTCCTAAATCCGCCTTCGATAAAGCCGTCCAACTCGGTGATATTTGATGTTTTATTAGACCCTTAGTTGATTAAACTAGGTGTATTATTTGAGTATATTTAAAAATACTTTTAGTTGTCACTAGGTATGATTGATGAATTTGATATTCAAGCCTAGAAAGATGATTGCCGATTAACTGAAAATGATGAAAATAATTGCAATCTTTTACCATTTGTACGTTTTTGTTAGAAAATATTGTATGACAAAATGGGAATTTCGAAATGAAGGCTTCAAGGCATAGTTACCATGTCTTTTCTTGTATAAAAAATTTACCCACCACCTATTAAGGTGTGTGAATAGGTTTAGCAAAGTAATTAAGTCATATATACAGATAATGTATAGACATTATAATGTAGTTTAACATGTGAAAGCATATTGATTAATATTTTAATAGGATGTCAACTAGTAATGTTTATCATAGAAATTTGTTTATAATTATTAGAGGGTCATTTAGTTCGGAACAAGGATATTCTGGAATTGTAATCTATATGGACAAATAATACCAAAATTTTGGTATAAAAAATTATACTGATTTTAGCTGATACCTAAAATCAAACAGGGGATAAATGTATTCTAAATTTTATATAAAAAATGATATCCTAATTTCGGTAACCACACAACTTCTGATTGTATAAATACTCCCTATAATCCTTTTTTAGTTGGTCCTTATTTCTAGAATATTTCTAAAATAGTCTTTGTATATCTCCTATATTAGGTAAAATTATACATAATCAATTGTACATAATCAATATATATTGTAAAAGTGTAGTCCAATTGTATCTATATTAGGTAAAATTATAGTCCAATTGTACCTAATCAATATATATATAGTGTAAAATTGTAGTCCAATTGTACCTAATGAAAAGCAGGGGAACATAATCAATGATAGAATATTTCTAGAATATTCTTTGTACATCTCCTATATAAGGTAAAATTATACTTCAATTGTAATTAGGAAGATTAGTTACCTAGTTTGTAAAGAAGTAAACAATTATGTAACACTATATATATTGTATAGAATAATCAATGAAAAGCAGGGGAACATATTCCTTTATGGTATCAACAACCAAAACCTAAAATTATGTTCCTAACCTCTTGGCTGCCCCAACCCTCGGCAGCCGCCCTCCCCAAACTTTCTCCTACCACCTCTCGGTCGCTTCCTCCTTCTCCCCTTCCCCAAACTTTTCAATGGCTGAACAACCTAAATTCTATCTTGTTCTTGCAGTTAACAACATCAAGAATTTCATTCCCATAACTTTTGAGATGGAAAATGATCGGTATTCATCTTGGGCATAATTATTTAAGATTCATTGTCATGTGTACAAAGTCATCGACCATATCATCCCTCCTAAATCAAAGCCCCTGGAACACCCTGATGTTTCTAATGATGACCTTTGGTTCCGCTTAGATGTGGTTGTCCTACAATGGATCTACGACACGATCTCGAACGATCTATTGCATACAATCATTGAAACCGACGCCACTGCCCAATAAATGTGGGAGCACTTGGAATGTATTTTTCAGGATAATAAGACACAACGTGCCTTGTACCTAGAAAATCAACTTAAGGACATCCAGCAGGACGATTTTCCAAATGCGTCGGCTTATTGTCAGGAACTTCAGATGATTACCGATTAACTATTCAACGTCAGTGCACCGATCACTAATCAACAGTTGGTGATGCAACTTATAGCGGGATTGAATGAAACTTATAACGGCGTCACTGCCATCCTCTAACAATGCATGTCATTGCCTCCATTCTATGAGGTCCGTTCGAGACTCATCCTTGAAGAAACTCGAAAAACAAAGTTCGCCGCGGCTTATGCGAGCACCGTCGACACTGCCCTCATCACTACCGGCAGCCCCTCCACTGACAGCAGGGCCCCATTTTCTGGTTCACAAAATCGGTAAACCGATGACCTAACACACGACTCACCTTTTCGAAATCACCACAAATGGTGAAACTCTGGCAAAGCCTGCGACAGTCATGGCGGGAGCAGCAGTCGTGGCGGAAAAGTTCAGCCACTGGCGGCCGACAGCAACCCATAGTGGCAGCGGCAGTGGAAGCAACCTCCACCATGGGCTACCTACCCGCCATAGGCTACGTGAGCCCAGCCGGCTTAGGCTACTCCACCTTTCCCATACCTGATAGCCTCCTGGGCCCCACATCTGGCCCAAAAGCCCCAACCTGGCATCCTCGGTGCACGTCCACACCAGGCATACAGTGCACAAGTCTCTCCTATTTTCACCTACACCCCGACAGATGTTGAGATGGATATGAACACAATATTCCTCAATATTTCAGACAACGGCTGGTACATGGATATTGGCGCCATATCTCATATGACGGCATCCCAAGGTACTCTCTCTTCTTATTTCAACACCAGCAATTTAAATCATCATATTATTATTGGTAGTGGACACGACATTCCTATTCAAGGTTGTGGAAAATCATCTCTCTCCCCACCACACCCTCTATTAGCTTTAAAAAATGTCCTCTATGCCCCGATGCGTCGTTTCACAACCGATAATAATGTTTTACTTGAATTTGATCCTTTTGGTTTTTCTGTAAATGAATTTATTACAGGGATGTGAATAATGTGATGTGATAGCACCGGGGATCTTTATCCTATTACCACCACCATCGATTATCTAGCCTCATCTCCGCCATCTCCTGCAGCTATTTCCTCCTCTTTATGGCATAATAGATTAGGACATCCGGGAGACTCTGTTTTACGCTTCCTTCGCAAAAATAAATTTATAGATTTCAAACATGTATCTTATCCTCCTGTTTGTGAATAATGTGTTTTTGGGAAACATGTCAAGTTGCCATTTTATTCTTCATCTACCTGTACTTTAATGCCTGTTGATATAATACACAATGATTTATGGACTTCTCCTATTTTAAGCACAACCGGGCATCGACACTATATGTTATTTTTAGATGATTATTCAAACTTCATGTGGACTTTTCCCATTGGAAATAAATTCCAAGTCTATTCTATGTTTTCTTCATTCAGCGCATTTATTAAGACACAATTTGAAAAAAATATCAAATGTTTTCAATATGACAATGGGAGAGAATTTGATAATAATCAATTCAAACTTTTCTGCACAAAAAAACAATCTTATTTTTCATTTTTCCTGTCACCACACCTCTCCACAAAATGGCGAAGCTGAACGAAAAATTAGGACCATAAACAACGTAGTTCGTGCCCTCCTTGCTCACGCCTCTATCCCCTCTCCTTTTGGCATTACACTATATCCATGGCAATCTATCTCTTAAACATTCTCCCCAACACGTCTCTCAAACACAAGTCTCCCACTCAAGTTCTCTATCTTCGGGATCCTTCCTATAAGCTTAAGAACTTTTGGATGTCTATGCTACCCCCTCCATCCCTCTACACAAATCAAAAAGCTGCAACATATGTCCACCCCATGTGTATTTCTAGGTTACCCCCTTAATCATCGTGGTTACAACTGTTACGACCTGTCCAGCTGAAAAATAATCGTTTCTCGTCATGTCATATTTGATTAGTCTCAATTTCCCTTTATCAAACTCAATTTCCCTTTACCAAACTCAATTCCCCACCTCCGAATTCCTATGACTTCGTAAATGAAGACTTTAATCCCCTTCTAATTCATCACTTTCAAATTCAGTCGCTACCGTAATCGATGCCCGACCCACCTCCTTTTGTCCCGTATCGGGTGGTCTAGCCAGTCCCGCCACATACTATTCAAAATATCCACTTTCGACTGCCCGAGGTCCCCGATTCTGTTGCTCCCTCTCGGCCTGCAACTCTTCCCCAACCGTTTCTCTATCCCGCCCCACCTCCCGCAGCACCCACACGAATGATGGAAACCCGTGCTATGCACTGCATTTCCAAACCCAAATGACAATTTAATTTGTTGAATTCGGTTGCCCTTTCATCTCTTCCTCGCAACCCAAAAAATGTCTTGTCCGATCCTAATTGGAAATCTGCTATGATTGACGAATATAATGCTATTATTAAAAACAAGACGTGGGAGCTAGTGCCCCGTCCTCCTGATGCTAATGTTATTCGTTCTATGTGGATGTTTAGACATAAAAAGAAATATGACGGTTCTTTTGAGAAGTACAAGGCTCGTCTTGTAGGTGATGAAATGTCTCAATAGGTGGACGTGGATTATGATGAAACCTTTAGCCCCTTGGTGAAACCGGCAACTATTCGGACCGTTCTCAGTATTGCTTTGTCCAAATCATGGCCCATTCATAAGTTGGATGTCAAAAATACCTTCTTGCATAGAAACCTTCATGAGACTGTGTATATGCATCAACCTTTGGGATTCAAGAATCCAGTCCATCCAGATTATGTGTGTCATTTGAAGAAATCTCTCTATGGACTGAATCAGGCTCCTCGTGCGTGGTACCAACGGTTTGCTGACTTTGTATCCTCTATCGGTTTTCCACATAGCAAATATGATCACTCACTTTTCATCTATAGCAAGGGTAATGACATGGCATACATTCTGTTATATGTTGATGACATCGTCATAGCTATATCTTCTTATTCTGACTGGGTGGATGTCCTGACACTCGTCGATCCACATCGGGTTACTGTGTGTTCCTCAGAGATAACTTGCTTTCTTGGTCTTCTAAAAGACAACCTACTCTGTCTAGATCTAGTGCCGAAGTCGAGTACTGAGGTGTAGCGAATGTTGTCTCTGAGTCTTGTTAGATACGCAACCTTCTCCTGGAACTTCACTGGCCCATCCATAAGGATACATTGGTCTATTGTGATAATGTAAGTGCGATATATCTTTTCGACAATCTCGTTCAACATCAGTGCACTAAACACATTGAAATGGATATTTACTTTGTACGTGAGAATGTTGCTCGTGGACAAGTTCATGTTCTTCATGTTCCTTCCCGATATCAGATTGCTGACATATTTACTAAAGGGCTTCCACGCATACTCTTTTATGATTTTCGAGCCAGTCTCAGCGTACGAGAACCTCCCGCTTCGACTGCGGGGGTATGATATAATATTTTTAGAATATTCTTTGTACATCTCCTATATTAGGTAAAATTGTAGTCCAATTGTAATTAGAAAGTGTAGTCCAATTGTAATTAGGAAGATTAGTTATCTAATTTGTAAATGAGTAAATAATTATGTAACACTATATATATTGTACAGAATAATAAATGAAAAGCAGGGGAACATATTCCTTTACTTATATTGACTTGGCATTCTCCTTAAAGTTGTTTATTTTATTAAATTAGTTACTTTTATATATATATCTTGATTTGCTAAAATGAATAAGTGAAAAGAAATGGCCAAGTAAAAAGGGACACAACGAATATTATTTAACTATCAATACGTAAAACTCAAAATTCTTGACAAATTTCCTGTAGAATAGAATGAGGTCCATTAGTTGACTTGACTGAGTTTTGCACACTTAAGCATTCAAAGGTTGACATAACTAGAAAACAAAATTCCTCAAAACAAGAGAGAGGTTGAAGGAACGGCCATGGCAATCACAATCATAAATTTCCTATTTATCTTTGAGCAAGGGCATCTAAAGATGGTGTGATGGTGAAATGGATTTGCAAATATGCAAGACAACTGCAATAATTGAGATGATTCTTATTGCAATGGACCATCTAATATTGTGATCCCTAATTGATAACATCAACTAATTATCTCTCAATTTCAAATCAATTCGGCTTGGCTATATAGATTTATATACATATCTACTATTTTATAAACAGGATTCCCCAACTCCAAATATTAAAATACCAAAATACTCTTCTAAATAAATTAATTAATTAATAACTTTAACTATCAAGTTTGATTTTAACGTATTAGTTAAATTATGAAAAGAAACAATTATGAGTAAAAGATACTTTCCAAATAAGGTTTTTAAAATTACCAATAAATTTATATTTATATATTTCAAATGATACGACAACAACATATACAATGAAATCTCACAAGTGGGGTCTGGAAGATGGTGTGTATGCAGCCTTACCCTACTTTGTGAAGGTAGAGACCCTCAGCTCGAGTAAAGCATATCAAACAAGTATGAAAAGAAAATATAATGAATTAATAATGGAGTAAAGAAAAGTAGCAACAACAAATAATACGACAAGTGAAGTAAAAGAAACAAAGGTAATAATAAAATCAAAGAATAATAAAGTAGGAGAATAATAGTTATAAAATTGGTAAGGGAAACTACAAATGCGCACAATTATCCACTAACCTTCTATCCTAATATTAAAACTTCATATCATCCTACATCCTTTTATCTAAGGTCATGTCATCGGTGAGCTGCAAGAGTGGCATATCATGTCTAATCATCTCTCCCCAATATTTCTTCGGTCTACCTCTACCTCTCATCAGACTCACCATAACCAACACACCTCCTCACTGGGGAATTTGTGCATCTCCTCCTCACATGTCCGAACCACCTCAATCTCCCCTCCCTCATCTTGTCCACCACGGAGGCCACTCTCACCTTGTCCCGAATATTGTCGTTTCTAATCCTATATCTCCTAGTATGCCTATACACCCATCTCAACATACTCATTTTCGTTGCTTGCATCTTCTAAACGTGCGAGTTTTGACCGACCAATACTCCGCCCCATACAACATAGTTGGTATAACAACCACTTTATAAAACTTATTTAAGTATACATTCTACATAATAATTGGTTAAATTATTAAAGGACGATTAAATGTAAGAAAACACACTTTTCAGATTAATTTGTAAACACTATCAAGAGGAAGAGGGTCGTGGATGACCGGTCAAAGATCAAATGGGAGAATTTGACTATGACCTATCCCCAAGAGATATGGGAGAAATTGATGGCAATCGGGTCTTGAGATAGCAGTAGAGATGCGAACAATATGTGAGATAGGGCGGCCAGTTGCATTAGAAGATCAACTAGAGATATGTTGGGGATCTCAAGAGGTAGTCGTGGTGGGCATCAATGGGACAGGTGGTGAAATGGAGAATTTTAAGAAAAGGTGGAAGATAAGAAAGTGACATATGTGAAGTTAGTAGAAAGCAAGGACGAGGAGGAGAAACATACAAACAGGAAAAGGTATAAGATGGCGAGGAAGGAGGTAAAGTTTGCAGTTATGGTGGCAAAAATGATAGCTTTTGAATGTTTGTATGTAGAACTAGAGGACAAAGGTGAGGATAAGAAGTTGTACATGTTAGCCAAGGCAATAGAGAGGAGGCCACGTGACCTAGATCAAATGAAGTATATCAAATACGAGGACAGAAAAGTACTAGTGAAGGACACACTCATTAAACGGAGATGTCAATCATTTTTTCATCAACTCTTGAACGAAGAAAGGGACAAAAACATTGTGTTAGGGGAGTTGGAGCACTCCTAGAGGTGTCGCGATTTTGGATATTATAGGAGTATAAATATTGAGGAGGTTAAGGATATTTTTTTCAAGATGCGTAAGGGAAAAGTAACCGGGCCTGACGAGGTCCCGATGAAATTTTGGAAGAGCGCAGACATGGCAGATTTGGAGTGGCGGACGAGGTTGTTTAATGTTATTTTTAAGACATTAAAAATGCCCAAAGAATAGAGGTGGAGTACAATAATTCCTTTGTATAAGAACAAGGGGTACAGTTAGCATTGCAATAAATATAGAGGTATCAAGTTACTAAGTCACACTATGAAATTTTAGGAGAGGGTTGTGGATATAAGGGTGTCCAAGAACCAGTTCAGATTCATGTCAGGGCACTCGACTACAGAAGTCATTCATTGTTTAAGGAGATTGGTGGATCAGTATATGGAGAGGAAGATAGACCCGCATATGGCATTTATCGCCTTAGAAAAGACTTACTACAAAGTTCCAAGAGAGGTTCTATGAAGATACTTGGAGGCTAGAGGTGTACCTGTGGCGTACACTAGAGTGATCAAAGATATGTATGATGGAGATAAGACAAGGGTAAGAATAATGGGATGGAACTCGGAGTACTTCTCAGTGCTGATGGAATTACACCAGAGATCAACTCTTAGCCCATTTTTATTTGCCTTGATGATGGGTGGACTGACATAGAAGATTCAAGGTGAGGTGCTATGGTGTATGTTATTCGTGGATGACATATTTCTTATTGATTAGACTCGCAGTGGAGTTAACGCTAAAATGGAGGTTTGGAGATAAATTATGGTGTCTAAAGGGTTCAGGTTGAGTAGGACTAATACAAATATTTGGAGTGCAAGTTCAGTAGCGTAACACATGAGGCTAGAATGGAAGTGAGGCTTGATACTCTGGACATTCAAAATAAAGTAAGATTCAAGTATCCTGAGTCTATTATCCAATAAAATGGAGAGATTGATGATGATTTCACACAATGTATTGGGGCAGAATGGATAAAATTGAGGCTAGCGTCCGGAGTCTTGTGTGACAAGAAGGTGCCACCAAAACTTAAAGGCAAGTTCTAAAGAGTGGTAGTTATACAAACTATGTTGCATGGGGTAGAGTGTTGACCAGTCAAGAACTATCACATTCAAAATATGTAAGTTGTGAAAATAAGAATGTTGCAATGGATTTGCAGGCATACTAGGAGAGATAGGATTATAAATGAAGATATTCGGGATAATATTGGAGTGGATTTCGTGGAGGATAAGCTGTGAGAAGTGAGGTTGGGATGGTTTGGACATGTGTAGAGGAGATGCATGTATGCCCCAGTGCAGAGGTGTGAGAGGTTTGTTATAGACTGTTTCAAAAGAGGTAGGCTAAAGTAGTATTGGAGAGAGGTCATTAGATTAGACATGACGCAAGTGCATCTTACCGAGGACATGACCTTAGATAGGAGAATATGGATACTTGTATTTTCTTCCAAGGGTGCAAACTTCCGCTGGACAGAAACTTTGGCGGTGCCTCAACTTAAGCCAAATATATATAGGACCCCTTAAATGATTTTCACCTCATTTCTTCCCCTTCAAAGACCTGGAAAACCCTAGGTTACTCTCTAAAATATCCCTCCATCAATCACAACCCAATCCAAGAGTTAATCACACAACTTTAACATAAGGAACAAAATGGCAATCATAGAATTGTCGATTTCTCGTTGTTTCATTTTTTTGGAAGAAAGCTTCGTCTTGAAGTAACTTGAGTTGCAGAGTATTCTTCATATTTTGAGGTATAATTTAACCTTCTCTTCACCTCTTTGAGATTTACAAGTACTTAAACCTAGAAATTTGGTGGAAAACCCCATAGAATAAGCTTTTGCAATTCTTGTGAACTCTTATGGACTTGGCTTGATTATTGGGCTGTTTTATATAGTTTAACATGTTTTTTGGAGTTGTGGTGGTATGGATGGGATATTATTAAAGATTATAAGTATAAAATTAAAATATGATAGCATTCTTCCGGAGAATTAATCTACAAAAGAGTCTTTAAACTCGCGCCCACGAGTTGTTCGATTAAATGTCTAAGTGAAGATTCATATAAGCTATGAACTTGAATTTGGTCTCAAATTGTTCGTATTATGTAGGAGATCATTTGTAAGGAATTATAGGGCTTAAGAAACGTGTATAGAGATATCAACGAGGTATATAGGGCTTTCTCTACACTTTTGTGGCGTGACTAGAATTCAAGAAATCTTTCACTGAAATGCTTTCCCGTCAACTTGTGTCGATCACATTCAGTAATGATTTAGTTAATCTCTATTTCATAAATAGATTATGTTGAAGTATCTCCTATGTTTCCCATGTTTCGTTGGTTATCGATTGAGAGACCTTCCGCTAAACTTGTGTCGATTGTATTTCCAAATAGTAAAGCTTACTACACCTCATGAATAGCTTGTGTGAAAGGATATTCCTGCATTTTGTATCATTCTTGTTTATCGATTACAAAGTGATGTTCATTGTGCTATTCTTCACATTGAAATAAAGTTAATTGTATTTTCTTCAATTGAGTTGATCTTTGCCTCATATGTAATCCATGTCGAGTACCTCTCATGTTCTCTATAACTGTTGTCTCTTGAGTTGAAAGATAAAATAACGTAGCGACAATAATGATAGTTAGAGGATAACGATGATAGGTTACTCCGACTCTTTCTGTGATGTCTCTTCTACAGTTGGTCTTGCATTACACTTATATATATGTATCTATTTTCATTACCGTGTCGCGCTATAGTCTAACGAGCAGGGACGTAGATGTGCACCTAGATCTAATTCTTTATTTACCGTGCCGTGTCATAGACGTCCAGGTAGGCACGTAGCTATACATACCATTAATCAGTTGGGCAGATGCTTATCGTGTCCTATATGGTCGAACAGTTATGATGAGCTCACCCCACAAAGGGATTTATTATTATATTGATATGATTTATGCCTCCAGAGTGTGGAATGATTTTACATTCATGCGTTTATAGTCATATTGTGTTCTTTGGATGCCCGCAGTGGCCTTATTTTGCATTTCAGGTTGTCCATGTACTTCTTTCTCATGTTATTACACTATATAACATTAGGTGTCGCAGTGCTTATGCTTATCACCTTACATACTCGGTACATATTTTATACTGACGCCCTTTTTTGTGAGTTGTGTTCATGTCCACAGGTGCAGATAGACAGGTCGGCGCGCCTCCTTAGTAGGATACCGAGATTAGCAGTTAGGTGTCGCACTCCACTTCTCCGAAGTTACTGGTTCTGAGTTTATAGGTACAAATACATATGTATATATATGGTTTTGGGTATGGTGGGGCCATGTACAAACCAGTAGACATTGTACAATAACCTTAGAGGCTTGCAGACTTGCAGTCAGTGTATATATGTGATTTATCTGGCCTTGTCGGCCTTCTGGATTGTCGATGTCACTTTGTTTCTTGCCTTGTCGACCTTGCATATGTATATATAGGTTATTGGACTTCTTCTACTTGCAAGTGGTCATGTCTGGTTATTATTATTGTCGTTTAATGGCCTTGCCAGCCTAATATTATATCACATGTTACAGATATCATGGTTGGTTTACTCGGGCCTTTAGGTGCTGGGTGCCGACTACACCCCCCAAGGTTGGGGTGTAACAAACTTGGTATCAGAACAAGTCAGTCCTAGGAAGTCTGCAAGCTATGTCTAGTAGAGTCTTGTTTATGGGTGTGTTTAGCTCCATACTTATAAGCATGAGGCTACAGGACATTTAGGATGATTACATTTCTTCTTGATTTACATCGTGCAATAGAGCTAAGTCATAAGTGTTTATTTCTAACCTTCATTTCATTTACCTTTTTAGTGATGCCTAATACTATTAGACGACATATGGCTATATAATTTATATAGAGATTAGATGAAGAAGCGAGAGAAGGCACCAGTCAGGTGCCGCCGGCTAATGTAGATCAACATGAGCCTCATAACGAGGTTGATTCTCAAGCTTCCGTAGTAGCACCCCTTCCACCCCAGAGGGGCATAGAGGAGTTGATGTACCTCTAATTCCTCCTCCAGTTGCTCCTGATCAAGATTTAGACATGTAGAGTGTTGTACAACTATTGACTCTATTAGTGGCCTCTCAGGCCCAGCGTCAGACCCCCGATACTACTGATAGAGTTGTTAGTGCGATAGTTCGGAATTTTATCAATTTGGACCCCCTAGTATTCATATGTACTGATCCTAATACGGATCCACAACATTTTCTGGATAGGATACAACAGACTTTGTGAGTTATGCATGCTACCAATACTCAGTCAGTGGAGTTAGCTTCTTATAGGTTGCAAGATATTACTGTGAGTTGGTATGAAATTTGGGAGAAGTCTAGGGTACCTCGTGCTCCTCCAACAGGATTGCGGGAATTTTCATTGTCATTCATGCAGCAGTATTTTCCTGTTGAGCTTCGATGAGCTAGGCAGGATAGATTCCTACATTTGAAGCAGGGTAACACGAGTGTACGAGAGTACAGTTTGCAGTTTAATTCATTGGCCAGATACGCTCTGACGATCATAGCCAAGATAAGTGACTGGTTGCATCGCTTGGTTAATGGCTTAGGACCACATTTGGTTAATAAATGTACAACAACTTCTTTCAATCCAAATATGGATATTTCTCGCATTCAAGTCTACGCACAGAACATGGAGGATCATAAGAGGTAGCAGCAGGTTGATCGAGAATAGGATAAGGGCCAACATAAAAGGTACTGATCTATGGGTGATACATGAGACTACAGAGGTGGATTTAGGCCATATTTCTCTAGGCGCCCATATTATCTGGCAGCCAGTGCACCACCATAGTTTCAGGTCCAGCGTCGTGACCAGACCACTTATTCTGGATAGGGTCAGAATTTGCGTACATCAGTCCCACAGTACAGAGGCGAGTCCATTCAGGTGAGACCTTCATTGCCCTACTATGATCGATGTGGTAGAGCTCATTTTGGGCAATGCCATCAGGGTTCAGATGTGTGCTATTAGTGTGGGCAGTCTGGTCATATTATGAGGTTTTGTCCGATGAGAGGCCGGGATAGTATGGCACAACTAAAAGGATTTGTAGTTGCTTCTTATTCATTTGCACGCGCACACAGACATCGACTGGTAGAGGTAGAGGTAGGAGTGGAGCATCTGGCTCAAGTGGTCATCAGAATCACATTTATGCATTATCTGGTCGGCATAACTTAGAGTCGTTACCAGACATGGTGACATGTATATTATTCATCTTTTCCCTTGACATGTATGCTTTGATAGACCTAGGTTCCATATTGTCGTATATTACTCCTTTTGTTGCTAGCAAGTTTGGTAAAGAACCTAAATTATTGCGCAAGTCATTTGAGGTGTCTACGCCTATGGGTGAGTCTGTGATTGTTAGGCAAGTATATCGGTGTTGTGACGTAATGATTTATGATCGTCACACTTTAGCTGACTTAAATGAATTAGAGATAGTGGAATTTGACGTCATTATGGGTATGGATTGGTCGACTTCTTGTTATGCTAACGTGGGTGGTGGACAAAAGTCATTCATTTTAATTTTCCAAGTGTGCCTGTTATTGAATGGAAAGGCAATGTTGCAGCACCTAATGGGAGGTTTATTTCCTACCTTAAGGCTCGGAAGATGATTTCAAAGGGATATATCTATCATTTAGTACGAGTTCAAGACGCAGAGGCACAACCTCCAACCCTTCAGTCAATTCTGGTTGTTAATGAATTTCCTGATGTATTTCTTGATGAGCTTCCTACTCTTCCTCCCAATAGGGAAATTGAGTTCGCCATCGACATGCTTCTTAATACTCAACATATATGTATTCCTCCGTACATAATGGCCTTTGCTGAGCTAAAAGAATTGAAAGCCCAGCTGAAAGACCTTCTAGAGAAAGGCTTTATTAGGCCTAGCACCTCCTCATAGGGCACGTCAATGTTATTTGTTTGTAAGAAAGACGGGTTGTTGAAAATGTGTATTGATTACCGTTAGCTGAACAAGGCAAATGTTAAGAACAAATATCCGTTTCCCACAATCGATGACTTATTTGATCAATTGTACGTCACTAAGTATTTCGCAAAGATCGATCTCAGATTTGGGTACCATCAGCTAAGGGTTAAGGAGAAAGATATTACCAAGACTGCCTTCAGGACTAGATATAGTCATTATTAGTTTCTCGTTATGTCCTTTGGTCTTATCAATACTCCAATAGCTTTTATGTACTTGATAAATCGGGTATTTAAGCCATTTTTGGATATCTTTGTAATTGTATTTATTGACGATATTCTTGTATATTCCCACTCAAAGGTGGAGCATGCGGATCATTTATGGGAGGTGTTGCAGACGCTCCAAGACCGTAAGCTACACACTAAATTTTTGAAATGTGAGTTCTGGCTAAATTCAGTGGCCTTTCTTGGGCATATAGTATCATGTGAGGGTATTAAAGTTGACGTCCAGAAGATTGAGATAGTAAAGAATTGGCTGAGGCCCACAACCCCTACCAAGGTATGTAGTTTCTTGGGCTTGGCCGGTTATTATCGGAGATTCATGGAGAAATTCTCCTCCATTATCGCTCCATTGACAAAGTTGACTCATAAAGCGGCAAAGTTCCAATGGCCCGATGCTTGTGACAGAAGTTTCCAGGCGTTGAAAAGTAGATTGATCTCAGCACCTATATTAGTTGGTTTGGGTTGTATTCTAATGCAGTATGGCAAGGTTATCACATATGCTTCACGACAGCTGAGGAAGCACGAGCAGAATTACCCGACTCATGACATGGATCTAGCAGCTATTATATTTGACCTGGAAATATGATGTCATTATCTTTATGGAGTTCATGTCAACCCGTTTAGTTATCATAAAAGCTTGCAATATATATTCAGGTAGAAAGAGTTGAATCTAAGGCAAAAAAAGGTAGCTTGAGTTCTTGAAGGACTATGATGTAGGCATCTTATACCATCCAGGTAAAGTAAATGTCGTGGCCGATGCATTGAGTCATAAGTCTATGGGCAGCCTGAGGCATATAGAAGCTGACAAATTGGAGATGACTAGAGATATATGTCGATTAGCTAGCTTGAGCATGCAATTGCTTGACTCAGGAGACGGAGGTAGTGTAGTTTAGAACACTACAGAATCATCCATGATAGCAGAAGTAAAAGCAAGACGATTCTACGATACAAAACTGGTTAGGATAAAAGAAGGGGTTTCTTTCCGAAAGAAGTGGTTGTTTGAATTATCAGACGATGGGGTTCTCAGATACAAAGGTCGATTATGTGTGTTGAATGACTCCGAATGTGGATTATGACAGAAATTCACTTGTCCAAGTATTCCATTCATCCTGGTTCTACTAAAATGTACCATGACCTTCGACAAATATACTGGTGGAATGATATGAAGAAAAACATTGCGAAATTTATTTTTTAGTGTCCAAATTGTCAGCAAGTTAAGGTGGAGCACTAGAAACTTAGAGGGTTACTTCAAAATATTGGGATTCCAACTTGGAAATGGGAAATGGTCAATATGGATTTTATTACAGGGTTGCCTAATTCTCTCCGAAAGTTCAATTCTATTTGGGTCATCGTAGATAGGCTGACGAAATCAACCTATTTTCTCCCTGTCAGGACAACCTATTCAGTTGAAGACTATGACAGACTGTACATCAAGTAAATAGTTCGGCTACATAGAGTTCCACTTTCTATTATACCTGGCAGATGTGCCCAGTTTACGGCTAACTTCTGGAGGTCTTTTTAGAAAAGTTTGGGTACTCAAGTTAATCGCAGCACAACTTTCCATCCGCAGACAGATGGACAAGCCGATCGCATAATTTAGACGCTCGAAGACATGTTATGAGCTTATGTATTGAATATCAAAGGGAGTTAGGAAGATCATCTGCCACTTATCGTGTTTGCCTATAATAATAACTACCACTCTAGCATTCAGATGGCACCATATGAAGCTTTTTACGGGCGAAAGTGTAGGTCCCCTATTGGCTGGTTTGATGTCGGTGAGACAAAGTTGTTAGGACTCGAGTTGGTGCAGTAGGTCGTAGAAAAAGTAAAGCTGATTCAAGAAAGGTTGCAGACAGCTCAAAGTCGACAGAAGTCATATTCAAATAACCGGCGTCGAGATTTAGAGTTTGTTGTGGGAGACTGGGTGTTCTTGAAAGTATCGCATATGAAGGGCGTAAAGAGAATTGGAAAGAAAGGCAAGCTTAGCCCAAATATGTCGAGGCATATCGATTGTGCAGAGAATTGGCAGGGTAGCCTACAAACTTGATTTGCCACTAGAACTAGACGCGGTACATCCGGTATTCCGTGTTTCCATACTTCGTAAATTCTTAGGCGATCCTTCTTGCATCACCCCTATTGAGGATATTCAGGTTCATGAGGACTTGTCATACGAAGAAGTTCATGTTGCTATTTTAGATCACCAAGTCCATAAGCTACAGACTAAAGAGGTAGCCTTAAAGAAAGTACTTTGGAGGAATAACAATGTAGAGGAAATGACATTGGAGGCCTAAGAGGTCATGAAGTCCATATACCCTCATTTGTTTCAGTCTTCAGGTTTATATCGACACTCGTGCGATACGATTCTTCTACTACTATTCTACCTATCAAATTTAATTCATACATCCTTTTTAGGTGATATTGTTGAGACAAATATGGAAGGTGCAACCCAGATTTCAGCAGATGACAGTTGAGGTGAGTTATTCCTAACCCTTTTTTATTATCGCGTAAATATAGACGGTCGTGTGGGTCCAATATGATGTTGTTATGTTATTCTGTCACCCTATGTGGCATCGGACATGTGTTTGGGCTGTTTGACAGGTTTGGATAGTCCTATTTACAGAGGATACTCTACCAAAATTTTCTGAAATCTTAAGAGTTAGAATCATTCCTGACATTTGAGGACGAATGTTCTTAAGGGGGAAGGATGTTACATCCCGTATTTTCGCATTTATATGCATCGTAAGTAAAGTAATGTAAATATAGGTGAGGCTAAGATCCCATATTTGGATGAAAATAAGTTTAAACAGATGTTATGAAAGTTTCGTAAGAGTTCAGAGTCAAACAAATCAAAGAAAATCAAGTCCGTCGAAACTCGGGGAAGGGCAGGCCGAATTTCGAACAAGATTTTTGACCCAACTTAGCAGGGGTATATATGAAGTTATATGAGTATTTATGGGGTGAATAACCTATCTAAGTTCAATTTCATGGAGTCTTCTTTCCAACGCAACAAACCGTTCATCTATATGACATCGGAGTAGAGATATATTCGCATTTGCGTCCAAGGGTGCAAACCGCCGCGGGATAGAAACTGTGGTCGGTGACTGGCTCAACTTAAGCCAAGTATATATAGGACTCCTTAAACGATTTTCTCCTCATTTATTCCCCATAAAAAACCTGGGAAACCCTAGGTTACTCTCTCAAAACATCCCTCCATCAATTACAACCCAATCCAATAGTTAATCACACAACTTTAACGTAAGGAACAATGTTGCAATCATAGAATCATCGATTTCTCATCGTTTCGCTTTTAGGAAGAAAGATTCATCTTGAAGTAACTTAAGTTGCAGAGTATTCTTCATATTTTGAGGTATAATTTAAACTTCTCTTCACCTCTTTGAGCTTTACAAGTAATTAAACCTAGAAATTTGGTGGAAAACCCCTTAGAATAAGCTTTTGCAATTTTTGTGAACTCTTATGGACTTGGCTTGATTGTTGGGATGTTTAATATAGTTTTAAGGTGTTGTTTGGAGTTGTGAAGTATGTATTGGATCTTATTGAAGAGGAGAAGTAGAAAAGTAAAATATGGAAGCGTTCTTCGGGAGAAGTAAGCTACAAAAGAGTCTTTAAACTCGCACCCACTAGTTGTTCGATTAAATGTCTAAGTGAAGATTCCAATAAGCTATGAACTTGAATTTGGTCTCAAATTGCCCGTATTATGTAGGAGATCATTTGTAAGGTGTTTCAGGGCTTCGAAAACATGTATAGCTCCATCGACGAGGTATGTAGGGCTTTCTCTACACTTTTGTGGCATGAGAAGAATTTAAGAAATCTTTCACTGAAATGCTTTCCCATCAACTTGTGTCGATCACGTATGATAATGATTGAGTTAATCTCTATTTCATAAATAGCTTGTGTCGAAGTATCTCCTATGTTTCCTTTGCTTCTTTGGTTATAGATTGAGAGACCTTCCGCTAAACTTATGTCAATTGTATTACCAAATGGTTAAGCTTACTACACCTCATGAATAGCTTGTGTGGAAGGATATTCCCGCATTTCATATCCTTCTTGTTTATTTATTAAAGAGTGATGTTCATTGTGCTATTTTTCACTTTGAAATAAAGTTAATTGTATTTTCTTCAATTGAGTTGATCTTTGCCTCATATGTAATCCATGTCGAGTACCTCTCATGTTCTCTATAATTGTTGTCTCTTGAGTTGAAAGATAAAAGAACGTAGAGACAATAACGATAGTTATAGGATAACGACGATAGGTCACTCTGACTCTTTCTGTAATATCTCTTCTGAGGTTGGTCTTGCATTACACTTATATATATGTATCTATTTTTATTATCGCTCCGCGCTATAGTCGGTCAGGAAGGCACATAGATGTGAACCTAGATGTATTTCTTTATTTACTGCACCATGTAGGTAGTTGAGTGTTGTATTACTTAGCCTTTCATACTAGTAGTCATATTATTAATCTTGTAGTTTTTTATCCTTTGATTTATGTTACTATCTGTTGTTTCTTGTATATTGATTATCGTATTATTTTGGGGTAGTTATGGCCCTTTTTTTGCAATCAGATTTATCATGTTTTTTATACTGCTTTGAATGCTTGTTCTTGTACCGAGGATATATCGAAAATATCTTCTCTACCTCCTAAGGTAGGAATAAGTTCTGCGTACACTCTAACCATCCCTAGACCCCATTTTTTGGATTTCACTGAGTATGTTGTTGATGTTGTATTAAAGTTATACACACACACACACACACACACACACACACACATATATATATATATATAAACAAAAATTAAAAATGTTATGCTTATTATTATAAAAGTAATATTTATCCCAAAAAGGTACAGTTAGATTTGTAAGTTGTTTTAAGGATATGTGGATCGATTCGTAAGTAAATATAGTAAGCAATTAACAATAACTAAGTAAATGAAAATAAGTAAAAGAAGTACGCTGATTTGAGGTTATCTTGATTAGAACTTGGATCGGTCCTTAGATAAATTGCTTTGAGCCCGAGCCAATAGTGTGAGCTTGTACAACTTAAGATTACAGAGAAATTGTGTAAGTAAGTGAAATGGGAATGAGTTGCCCTTCCAATATGAAGGTTGCGCTCCTTTTATAGTTGATAATATAAGGTATTCATGCCCGATAATCACTCCCTAATTAAATGTAATTTAATGTCAATATTGATCAATTAATGAGTAAAGTATAACGGTTGGCGCCATATCCTCAATGGATATGCGTCGAGCCCTTTCGGTCTACTATCCTTCGGTCTTCTACCATTCGGTCTTCTGGCTCAATCACTAACCGGTCTCGCTCTAACATCCAAACTTACTCCGACCTTCAGTATTACCCTGAGGTGACCCTCAATCGGAGCAACGTGTTGATGTTTCCTTCGATCTTATATTTAAACTTGTCACATGTTGTGCTGGCTTCTACCACTTCCCGGATCAAAGTTTACCGAAGTGACAGGAAGTGAAAATGATTTCTTCGGTGTCTTCTCTTGTAAGTTTCCTTTTAAATTACTTCGATACAAGTGGGAAAACCAAATGATTACAATTCTCAAAATCTAACTTACATCTTATCACTCTGCAACTTCAGACACGTGCCTCCCTCTGATTGAACCGCCATTTTGGTTCACGAACCAAAACTTTTTGCAATGATGACTTCACCCCTATAAAATCCCCACCTTTTTCACTTCTTAGATTTTACCTTTTGGTAAATCTCTTCTCATCCTTCAAACAATCAACCTTCAAATCTCCAGAATTTCTTCAAATCTCCAAGTATTCATACCTCCTTATCTTCAGATTCCCAGACCTTCAAATCTTCATAACTTCAAATTCCCAGGCCTTCAAATCTTCATAACTTCAAATTCCCAGGTTTTCAAATCTTCATAACCTAAACGCTTCAAACCTTCATCACGATGACCAAGAACACTTTATCTTCTTCTACGCAATCTTCTCCGACTACTTCACTACCGCCAGCCACTAAAGATCACCAACGTTGGTGAAACTTCCGAACCCAGAGCACATGATATGTTGCCTTCAACCTTCCACTTTGACACTGAGTTCGATGTTCAAATGACCTCCAAGAAATCTGACTGGTGGGAGGAGGCTAGAAACTGGCCGACCTCTATCAAAGCCTCTGACCTCAAGAGAGTCCAAGACGAGTGTGGTTGGGAAAACCTATATAGGATCTTCATCCCCTGCCCGAATGATGACATTACCACCTTCAGGTCTGAGTACTCTAACACATACACCTACCCATTTACTTTCAAACTTGACCCACCAATCGACCGTGTGATCCTCGAGAGGTGCAGGACTTACAATTTGTATCTTGCACAAATTGGTCCGTCTATCTATAGGGTCGTGACCTGACTTCGTTTTTTGGCCAACTTGATAGACTTTACTTTGGATCACTTGATCCATTTATATGTGTCGTGATTCTTTCGCGGTGTAATCGTACAACTATCCAAATAAGGCAAATTTCCCATCCTTTCGAGCATTTTTTAAAACCGAGATCGAGGTTGGTTGGAATGTTTTGTTGAGGTCCCTACCACAAAATTCAGCCCGGCTAGGTACATGCCTTTCCCGGAGGAACGGAACATGCATCGTAAGTACTCAAAACCCCTTCTCTCTTTTTTAAATGACTTTCCTTTTAATCTTCCATTTTCCTATCCTTCCAGTCATTCAATGGATTCCAGCTCATGTGGAAAATCTTCATACTTGGGTCAAGAAAATAATCAACAATCATCAGCATAAGAAGTGGACATGGAAAGAACTCTTTGATAAACGATGGGTAGCCCAAAACCATGGTTGGTATCCTATTAACCCCACCCCCACACCCCCATTCTAGTTTTAATAACAACCTTATGCACATTTTTTTACTTCTTTCATTTCTCGAACTTGCAGGTCTACTGAAGGGCTCCTCGACCCCGAGCTCCAACCCTTCTACTTCTCCAGCTGTCCCCGATTCGGTATTTGATTTGGCCACATCGGTTCAGTGTATCACTGAAGTACCTAAAAAGAAAACCTCTAAGTCCAAATCTATGAAGCCTCCAAATTCACCTTCGGTTGGCTCAAAGAAAAGAAAAAGAGCTTTGGAACAAGGTAATCCTTCCCGAAGTCAAGATGCCTGCATCTTACCAGAAGATGTTTGGGTGAGAAAGACTACTACCACTACTACTCCGACGGAGGACACTCCTGCTAAAGTAAGAGAATAGCATGTTATCACTAAAGCAACCGAACCAATTATGAGCCAACCGACGTCGTAAATACACTTGCTACCATGCCACCGATCACTCAGCCTGTGATCATCAATGATGATGAATAAGCCACGGATGAGGAGCCATTGGCTAAGAAAACTAAGACTTCCTCTCCAACTCCTCCTCCATCATCACAACCGGCCCAAACCTTTGGGCAAGAAGATTTTGATCGCCTCTTCGAAGAGGTTGGTACATCCGCAGTCCGGGCCGAGTGAGCTTATTCTGCCAAGTTTTATCATTTGGTCATACCAAACAAATTGACCAAATCTTCCAGGACCTCGAGAAACCACGCTAGCCCCCGGTCCAAACTGGTGCATATTTTCCTAGCCCTAAGTTCAGACCCGAGGAAAATGAGATCTGCCACTATTTCCTTCCCTAAGGACACAAACTTGCTGTCCCATTCGGTCGGAGTTGCCAACTACATGAGGCCCCTCATATCGGATTCTGATAGGGAAAAAATATAGAATGTGTCATGGAAATGCCTCTTCAACGAGGGAATGCACGCCTCAAACCGGGTACGTATTCCTCTTGATTGCCTAAGTTGATACTTGTATTTTCTTTCATTTCTAACTTTCCTTTGATTCTTAATTTTGCAATCCTCCGTTCTTGTTAGTGAGGGCCTTATCCGGTGCTTGGATAAAATGAGCACCTTAAAGAGCAGTTGGACGCCCAAGAGAAAGAAATCCAACACTTCAAAGGGATTCTTCAGGAAAAGAATGCCCAACTGCAGCAAGTCGGCGACTTGCCCACTGTCCAAGCTGAACTGGACCAAGTCAATGGCAATTACCTCCAAGCATTGAATGACCTCGAGTTTGTCACCGAGGAAAATACAACCTTCAAGAAAGAGAATGAAAAACTCTTTCAAGATGTTGAAGCCCTCACTCAGCAGCTCGGGGAGCAGGAAGAAGTTCAACACTATCAGGCTCAAGAAGCTAAATTTCTAAATGCCAACCTCTAGCGAATTAATGCCAAACTTGATGTAGTAGATGTCGATAGGGCCGCGGACCTTGTTGCACCGAAAATGGCACAAGACCAAGCCGATCAACTAGCCCAAACCAATGAAGGTCTAAGAAACGAGCTTGAGGCCTCGAACTAGAGGAATGTTGAAACTCTGGCCGAACTTCACCAAGACTTGGCCGAAAGAAACCAAACTCAAGCTGATGCTGAGGCTGAGATAGCTCAGACAGTGCTAAAACTCAAGTATATAAAATGGAATGTTCGAATGTTTACTCTGGAATAGGCTCGGGACAGGATCCCGGATATTAATGTCAAAATTAACGAAGTTAAAGAAGTCGAGCTCAGGGCCTACTGCCAGCTAATCGGTGAAAGCTCCGAAGATGACCCAGAGGACTCCTGATCCAAGTCCGATTAGGAGCTAGGCTTAAATGCCTTTGTATTTATTTCCTTTTGTTAATCATGTTTTGCTCTGTCCGTTTACTGGACTTGTATATAAAATGAATATCTCTTCTAGTCATGATTTTCTATCTCTTAGCGTCCATTATTTCTTTCTTGTTTACAACAACTTTGGTAAATAAATTCTCAACCTTATTCAGGCCAACTGCCTCCAATTTCGGAGTTTAATTTAAACAAGCCATCATTTACTTTGCCTCGAGCCGTCGGTCTTAAAAGTAACTTAAACAAACTATACAAACTTTTACACTTAGTTTGCTTTATACCGAGCAATTTCTTTCAGTTTTGGGCCATTCAGTGATTAAATATAAAGACCTTATTTCTATGATTATGAATAATACGTCTCCTATTCACTTCGAGCATGAAAATTGGAACTTTACTTATTTCCAATTTCTTAAACAACTTCAAGTGTCTTTAAGAATAGGATCGGTTCATTCTGACCTGGTACTTTCAGAACTTTACTTATTTTTGTCCAGTGTATTTTTATGACGATAGTCCCCAGTTAAAGACTTTAAGAAATTCATTAGCTTGTAATCCTAAAGGTTTTACCGATCGATCGGATACAAGAGTATGCAAATGACTTCAATCGAGGTAAATCTCTGACAAAAGCATTTTCATTCAAATTTTTCACCGGTCAAACAATTGGGCAAGATTCATTCAATCTTTTTGCCTTTAAATTTTGGTCGTAACATTAAAACACTAAATCTATTTAGGTAAAATTCATTCGATCTTTTAACCCTTACAATTGTCCTAAAAACAAAAAAATCCTCGAACTTCACATAGCTTTGAGACTTAAAAATCTTTGCCTACATTCGCCGAGGGTATGGTAGTCCCCTAGTGTTTGTATTCGAAGTTACGAGAATTTAAACACTACTTGCTTTTCAATATCGGGAAGTCCCTAGTCCCTAGTGTTTGTCCGATCTTCAGTTATTTAGTAACATGCTTTACATTGTTGCCTCATATAAAAACCTTACCGGGAAAACCCTTTTCGGAATAAAAATCATGCTAAGGGAAAAAGAGTGCAACATGTGTTTTCGGACATAGTTCTAACTTTTTCTCGATCTTTAACCCATGACTCCGACTTTGCTCCTGCAAAAGTTAGTTCCATCAAAACAAAATGAAATTCAAATAAAACACATATCTTAGCAGTAATACCGCTTCAAGTGTGCAACGTTCCAGTTGTTCGGAAACTTCTAACCATCTTCAGCTTCCAACTGGTACGAGTCTTTACCGGTTATTCCTGACACTTTGTAAGGTCCTTCCCAATTCGAGCCTAATTTCCCTTCATTGGGATTTTTAGTATTGAGGGTTACCTTCTGTAGAACCAAGTCTCCTACTTGAAAGTGCCTAAGATTAGCCCTTCAATTGTAGTATCGACCCATCCTTTGCTTCTGGTCCACTAACTGTAGCAATGCCAACTCACGGTGCTCATCCATTAAGTTGAGGTTGACAGTCATGGCTTCGTTGTTTGACTCTTTGGTTGCAAGGCTAAACCTTAAGCTCGACTCACCAACTTTCCCCAGAATTAGTGCTTCTGCATAGTAGATGGAAGAAAATAGTGTTTCACCAGTACTAGATTACGGCGTTGTTTTGTATGCCCACAACACCTCTGGTAAAATCTCTTTTCCACTTTCCTTTTGACTCTTTTATCCTTTTTCTCAAATTCTGAATAAATGTTTTATTTGTTGACTCCGCTTGCCCATTTGCACTCGGGTGGTACGGAGTTGACACAATCTTCTTAATTTTCAACCCTTCGAGGAAGTCATTCACCTTCTTCCCAGTGAACTTTCGTCCATTATCACAAGTGATCTCCGTTAGTATGCCGAACCGGTAAATAATATGGTCTCATGTAAAATCAATGACTTATTTTTCTTTGACTTTCTTGAAGGCCTTCCCTTCAACCCACTTAGAAAATAATCAGTCATAAACACGATAAAACGTACCTTTCCTGGTGCCCATAGGAAC